>CM039525.1:715122-941284 GCA_022433055.1 Begonia peltatifolia | reverse complement strand
TGATGATGAATCAATTGAAAGAACGCAGAAATTCTAGTTGATGATGATTTGTTCAATAATGATCTCGATATACAGCTGTAAACTCTGATCTCCATGCTTGATCTTCTTCGATTTCTTCGACTATTTCCGAATCTTCTCTATACATTGGTTGTATTGCAGATGCAGGCAGCCTGCTATCTGCAAGATACTGCTTCATCGTCGCCATCTCCATCTTGTGTTTCGCTTTCAGTTTCTCCATTTGCTTCTTCAACTTCTCATTTTCTTGTTCTACCCTCGAAACATTCTCCTGTTTTGTCCAAAAAATTGATGTAATCTAAGGTTAATTCTTGTCTCTTCAACAAAACATAAGATCAGTTCTATTAGAAGTAGTTGAAAACTAATTGCCAAAGCTTTAACTTACCTCTGCAGCTAGTGTTGATTGCTCTGCTTCTCTCAGCCGAGCAAGGAGTTCTCCGGCAGCGTGGACGGCTTCTGCAGTGTCCCTGAGTTGAATTCTCAGGCTTTTGTTCTCCTTTTTCAGGAATTCTCTCTCCCTCTCTCTCTGTCTTCTCACTGCCGAAAGCTCGGCAGTTAGACATTTGGCAAAACGGGATCCGTGGCCTTTGGATCTGGCCTTCTCTGCAGCTCTTTTGAATTCTTCTATGCCTTCCATTACAACTCGATGCTTTTCGACCAATTCGTTGTATTTTTCTTGTAATTCGGCATAGTGCTCGATAATTCTTGCATGGCCAAAAACGGCTCTCTGAATTACATCCTCCAACTCCTCTTTGCACATTTTTTCCAACCTCAACTCCATCTCCAGCTTTTCTGCACGTCGTCGATTAGATTCGAGATCGATTCTCAGTTCGTCTGTTAAGGATATCCAATCACTCTCCATTTCCATCCATCTCTCTCTTTCTTTCTCCAGTTCTTCTTCACTGATTTCTTTGAAATCTAGACCACTTTTTCTTAGTTGAAGGGAGCGAGCCAACAATGAGGATCTCATCTTGTCAGCAGACTTTTGAACAGACACATCAGTTGAGCAAACTGGAAATGACTGAAGCTTGCTCTTCAAACTTTGAATTTCCTTTAGAAGTGCTTCCTTCTCATTCACATCAGAGAATCCATTCCGATTCTCAAGATTGGGCTCTTCTTTAATCTCACACACATCCGTTAAAATGTCAACTTGATGATTCTCCACAGGATTGCACTTCTCGTTGCTTTGGGGCTCTTCAGGTGGTGTAAGTTTTTTGGTCGATCGCCCAAGACTAGTATTGTCATTCTCTCGACCATGTTCCTGAAAATTGAACAGAAGTTTCATTTAGTATATTCCTCTGAAACAAAATTTTAATCACCAGAAAAAAAATTAAATAACAAGTTTTGAAATCAAGCATATGAGAAGCTGGCGCAGCTATACCTCTGGTAAGTGATCAAGTTGTATGCCATTGCCATCCACAGTTTCATTGATCAATGCCAATGGGAGTTTTGAGTTATTCTGAATATCACCTGTTTCCGATTTATGTATTCTCATTCGGCAAGATGCACAGAGGTAAGAGGATGGTCCATTAACAGATGAATTTACATCTTCAAAAGTCAAAGAATCTGTCGTTGGGGCTGCCGGGCCAGTTTTCAGCGCCAGGTGCTCAAAGGAGAAGGAAACCAAAGATTTGTTCAATGCTGAATTTTTCTGGTGGTAGTCAATGATATCCAAACCTCTTTGTAGACTAGCGGCCAATGACTCAGTGGGACCTTGAAATACCCTACTTTTTTGCAACTGCGTTGATTCATCATTTTTGAGTTTGGAACTCTCTGACATATCGTTATGACAGAGTGATAAACTTGATGATATGGCCATGCTCTTCCTTAGAGATCTTCCAATTTTCGGAGATTCAGACAGTGAGGGACTTTCCAGAATAGGAGACCGACAACCGGAGTTGATCGAAAGGCTACTTCTGATCATAGTCTCAATAGCCTTTGAGGTGACAGTTTCACTAGAAACGCAATATAATGACTCAATGGTGTCATTTTGAGGTTTGTCAGTTTCCTCCTCCGGACTATTTACATCATCATCATTATCACTTAGTGAGTCTGTTTCAAAACTTTCTCCCGCTGATGAAAACTCAAGGGAATCCCTTTTGGCAATTGAGTCAATGGAATTATTCAACTCACATAGATGTTGATGTAATTCCTTGACGTCTTGCTCATCAAAATTAACATGTTTATCATCGTCCCCGCCCATCCCAGGCAGAATAAGTGAGCGATTAAGGCTAAGTCTTAACTGATTCAAGCTTTCTCTTACATTTTGGCCTTGAAAATATCCATTTAAACTTCCCATTGAACTGTTGCAAGATGATGACTTGGCTCTTATAAGTTCTTCCTGCAACAGATTAAACACAGCTACTTTACAATTGGCTCAGTTAAATTCTAATATCCAAGTAAACTTCTGAATTCTAGTTTGTAGAGAAAAAAAGAGATAATACCTTTAACTTACGAATTTGATCACTCAGATCATTCACATCATCTTCTGTTATTTCATTTATCACAGGTATGTTCTTTATGCATTTCAATCGTTGTCCAAATCTTAAAGTTTTTAGAGTTTCCGTAGTATATCTGCATTCAATAAAATACAAATGAATGATAAACGAATTAAAATTTGAACATAATTATCATTGGCTAAATCCGTATTTGATGAAAAATTTTATCATTAGGGGTTGTTTTGAGAATAAATAATTGTTAGGGAAGTCTATGTGGCTAACCCGTAATTGATGAAAAATTGTATCATTAAGGGTTTTGAGAATAAATAATTGTTAGGGAAGTCTATGTGGTAGAGCTGTTATTTTGTAATGATTATCTATCAATGTTAGTGAAGAGGAATCCTAGTTTTTAGAAAGGTAGAGAGCTTATATTAAGAGGGGAATCAAACCAAATAGAGGGATGAATATTTTGTAAAATAACTGTTATGTTATTTGTCTATCCCGAGGATAGTTCTGATCCAAGTTTGTGAATCTTCCAGACTTGTGTTGTAGTTGTTTTGTTTGCTTGTGTTTTTGTACTGTTTATCTTCTCAATTACTGAAGAGGACTACCAGACAACTAGGAAACTTTCAGGAATGGGAGATTTTAGCGCAACGGTAAGACTTTAGTACATCAAAAATTAAAAAAATAATCCAAAGCAGTGATTATCAAACTAATTTAGTCTAACAACAATGACATTTATATCAGTTTTTTTCTTGAAAATAATGATTTAGTTAAAGTTCTTACTTTTTATCCGGAGAAATTGCACATATAACTGTGAGCTTGGCATTGCCTCCAAGTGAGTCTCGCAATAGACGAGTCAAAGATGAACTTTTGTATAAAGCATCCCCACAATGAGTTTCATTTGATAGCGTATTCACCAAGTGCCTGCACCAATAATAGCGTGTAAACCACTTGACAAGCTCTAATAACATCTCATGCAACCAATCCCATGGTCTATCAAGTCATGCCATACTATTGGGATTTGAGCTGACAATAGAAGACCATATAATCAGCGTTCTCCTATAGAAAATAACAACGATTTTGACGAGTGAATGTGTATCATACCCAAGTTGTGACAGAGACTTCTTCAAATTCTTGGCGTCCCTCGTACATTTTCTATCCACATCATCCTTTAGGTTTCTATCCAGACCAGCAAGATCAATAAAACTGACTCTGCTTGTTTTTGAGCTACCAAAACTCGTTGAATTTCCCTGCCAAATTGTTGATTGTGTGAAACACAAATTCTTCTGACTCAAGAAAATAACATAAAGATGCAAGCTAAAGAAAAGTCCATTTTAAACTATATAGAAACATTAGCAATGAAATGAAAATTCTTAATTTTCATAATATACCTTACTCCATGACTCAATGATGAAGTTAAACATAACATGGGATCTAGAGCTCTTTGAATTTACTGTGGTTGCCCCTACTTTTCTGCTTGAAAGTCCCTGCATCATGTAAAGAGTTCAGCATCAAACCAAATTGCAGTGTTTCAATATGTTAGAAGAGTTCGTCAACCACTCATGCTTCCATCTAAATATCCATTCTCATTTGTTTACCTTAATTAGAATCTGAATCACATCTTCGTAGCTTGTCAAATACTCTTCAGTTAAGTTCTCAATGTACAATCCACTTTTTGCATCATCCCTTATCTAGAACATTAACAACAAAAAGAAAAATCACTTTTCCAGGCAGAAATAGAGAACAAAAGAGAGTATATAAAGAAGAAAATAAAACGCTATCCTTAAAATTCATTTGAACTATAAACAGATGAGTCTCCACCTCAAGGTTCCTCTGAGTAGGATCAAGTAAATCCCCTATTTGTTCATTATAAACCTGTCGAAGTCAAACATTACAACAAAATCAAGATACCATTCTATCAAGCAAAGCTAGGACAGCAATATCAGCAAAGTCGAATGTAAAAAATGCAAGTACCTCAAGAAAAGAACAGCGACACTGATAATTTATTTGTTTCTTTTCAGAGTTTTCATGTTCCTGCAAGACATTATCCAATGAAAACTGCCCAGAGAAGAGCACAACTTAAAAGATTCTGATCTCTAACTTTATCCAAATATAGAAAGGAACATACTTTCTTAATCTCCGAGAATATCATTTTGAGAATGCGAGGAACAATGCCTTGGCTACTGGCAGGTGATATATCTTCCACCATAGCACTAGGTGGACCCCACATTGTGTATGTTTTGCCAGTTCCAGTCTAGTGATAATTTAAATCAATCTAGTTAGTTCAATAGAAAAATAGAACCTACACTTGAGAATTCTTGGCAAAGGAAACATCCACACATTGTCTGTACCTGACCACAGGACAAGATAGAAGTGTTGTAACCACCCAGCGCATTTTTAACCAAAGGAATGCCCACCTGCTGGAAAATGTCGTCCTGATTGAACCAAAGAATAATTAATGAACCGCAATTATGGCTGGGAAAAAAACAGGAGTTAATAGTAAAGGAACAAATCTACAACTCACTTTCTTTTATGATCTTCTAATGTGAGTTAATAGTTCTTAAGGACAAAAATATACTGCTCCAGGACAATTACTGCACCTCACTTTCAAGTTTATAATCAATTCTACTTTCCAAATATAATCCCCATTTCGGACAATTGTTGACTACTTCAGAGCATAATAGAGAGTATTGTATTCACTACGTCCGATAACAAATCTATTTGTGTAGTGTGAACATAATTTAACATACTATGAATGGAAGTATTCTAAATTTCAGAATTTCAAACTTAAGGTTGATACCTGTTTCGATTCTGAATCGAAAACGTGGTCAAAAGCAAATTCTCGTTCCGCAATAGATAAAGTATCAGAAGAGAGCTTCCTCACTTTCAGATCTCCTTGCCTCTTTCCCTCATTAGCAGATCTAATTCTCACAATAACCTAGCATAAGAATTCACAAGATTTTTTTATTATTTGTAAACATGAACTACATCCTTAACTATAGAAACTAGTGTCTGATATTTAAGGCGAGATCTTAGTTTCTTGTACCTCCACTGACGGATCAATTGGCCCTGATACTTCATGCTGGTCGTCCGATCGGGAAAATTCATAGTAAAGACAATCAAGAACTTGGTAAAAATTAAAAACGGATTAAAATTCGTTTTCTTCTCAGGAAAATTTCATACCTTTAATGGTGTAACCAGAGGAACACTTTCACGAGGAGAAGTTTCTGTTCCTGAATCCTGCCGATAAATCAACATTTTGGTCGGTATTTGTTTGTAAACCAAGGATGGGGCTTCGTCGCAGTTGATCTGAATGTTTGGATCTACAGGTGAAACGTTTTCGGAGTTAGATTTGAAGACTTTAGGGCTACGATTGAGTTTCTTCTTGGTGGACATTGATCTGGGTAGCAAATTACGGATCGATGAGGATGATATGCTTCCCAGAAACCTATTCTCGGCCATCTCTGCAGTGTTTTTCCTCAAGATCCTGAACGAGTGAGCTAGAGAGAGAGAGAGAGAGAGAGAGAGAGAGAGAGAGAGAGAGAGAGAGAGAGAGTTCACAGTTCAAAGTGGAAGAGAGGGAGAGGGAAGGTTTAAAGATGGAGGAAGAAAGAAACCGACCGTTGAGAACTGAGGCTCGCTCATCCACTACTCAGATTTAAATTTAAAGTCGATGACGAAAATACCCTTTTCATTTCTCTTAATGACCTTTCATCATTACAAGACGTGAATTGTTGTTATTTTCTCTCATTTTGTATTCATACATTTATTGGTTAGCAGGCCGATCCAATCCCGACACATCGAGCCCGATCTCGGGTCAAATTCATATTAAAATCATATTATAGTAAGTCTTTATCAAAGATTTGGAACTCGACCGCTATCATCTTAGTTCATAATTCGATGCTAGTTTCATCAAAAGCATTGAAGTTCTACAACGTAACTCTTCACCTTCAGTCGCAACTAGCATTAGAGGTCAAGTTCTTCAACTCAATTCTCCTCCAAAAACAACAGTGTGAACCTTAATGTGCGAATTCGTAAGATTGTAAGTATGAAGACGAAGGCCGAACAGTCGCTTGACGAGAAATTGTGTACACCAAAAGGCATGCATGAGTTGTCATCAAAGAATTTGAGCTCTAATCACGAGATAGAGGCCTCGAAGAACTCTAGCTCGAGGTCATGTTATGGCAATGAAACTATTTTCCATAGAATACCCACTGACATGACAATCATGGGCAAATTCTGTTGATGTATGAAGTCTACCTTCCGTAGCGATTCATTCACATGATAGCCGTGTGGTTGAAGATGCCGGAATTGATAGTAGATGAGACGATTTCAAGCAGCAAGATGATTCGTTGAAAATACGGGAAAAAAAAACTTAATCCTATCATCGTATTTAAGTATCATTAGAACCAAGTGATTAAGCAATCAGATCCTGGGTTGAAATTCAAATTTCTCGTCTTCTCTGAGAATGGAAGCTGAACTTCTGTTTCTGGTGAGAAAATGCCAAGAAAATACCGACGTTTCGGTTTGGACGGTGAGAGATATAGGGAGGGGAGTGATCAATGGTTCACAGAGAGATAGAGGACCACAAACAGTATATCTCTCTAGAGAATGGAAGGAGAAGACTAAGATGGATGAAAGAGGCAGAAGCCATATCCATCAAACAGATCAGAAACTTGAAATAGACATTAAAATAAACCCATTTCAGAGAAGTTCAAACAGAAAAAAGGGAAAAAATATCAACAAAATTACCCAAAAAACGAATAATCTATTCTTCTTTCAACACACTTTCGATCACATGACGACGTATCAAGTATATATCCCGGAATTTAAATTTTACACCTCGAATCAATGCCCAGAAAAGGAATTTAATTTTTAAAAAAAGGGGTAAAAAATAATTAGAAATGCAAAGAACTTGCATGTCGATCGTGACCTCCTTCTCGGTGAATCTATATAGTTCAAATAGACGATACCTGTTAAAGCTGTATAATCAGTTTCGTTATGAGCTTAGTATATCGATAAACGAGGCTTTTAGAATTCACAATCCTTCATCTGTTTGCTCCATTTCATGTCAACAATTTTAACACCAGAATGTCCACACGACAAATTTCCTATGCAGCAATTCCTGACAATTATCAAACAATAGCAAGAGTCAAAAATCATGCGTTGATCCGTCATGAAGTTATGCGCAAAATAAGTAATTTCCAAGATTTTTTTGGGGTAGTGAGAAAGAGAGATTCACATCTGCTTATAACATGAGAATTATGTGAGTTATGACCAGTTTTCCATCACAGGCCATACTCAGCCTTAGGAACATTTGATGAATCGACAATATCATCATATTAAACTACGCCATGATCGTTTAATTCAAGCAAGACAACTCAAAAAACACGATCTAATTAAGGAAAATTAAGCAGGTACCTGTACTTGACTGTCTACTTGAAACATTGTAATTTCCAATAAAATTCTCCGAACTATTTCCTGAGACATCAGAAGTCAAGTTACCAAGTTCAAATCGAACGGAATCAGAGCCTTCATGTTCATGAATTCCAGAATCCCAAGTTGAACCACCATAAACTGTACTGCCATTGTACAAGTCCTCAAAAGAAGCATCATAACCAACAGCCGTCGTAGAAAATAGAGAGTTTGGGATGGTGCCTGAGTTAATATTTCTTCGATATCCAAATCCCAAGCTTTTTTCTGCATTTCCATAGCCAAAGCCAGCTTCTCCGCCAGCTTGAATGGGAGAACTCCAATTCGCTCCATTTTTTCCAATTGTCCCTCCATAACTTCCATTTCCAGATCCCAAAAAAGAACCATCAGGACTGAGATTGGACGAATTCATCGAACTATTTGATACCCCATTTCCCCAAAGATTCCGAGTCGTTGAGCTTAAGCTCGTATCGTTCCTTCCAATGCCCCCGTTGAAACCAATGGGGATCGTGTATCGGCCTGGATTGCCATTGTAATAAGCACTCATTGTCTGTCCATTTCCTATATTACTTCCAACGTTGGCATTTCTTCCATAACTCAAACTCAACCCGAGCTCGGAGCTCGGGTCTATTCCATAATTAGCGTTCCCAAATGTGGAAAAACCAGAACGAATATTTGATGTTGGACTGAACCTATCCATTCGAATTCCAAAACCTCCAGGAGAAGCTATGTTATAACCCTGTGCATAGCTATTAAGGAAGCTATTTGCTCCATTCAAACCATAATTATTTCCTCCTAAAGGACTTCGATTTGGCCCCAGAGAGAGCTCCTTTGGGACTGCTCTTTTGACCTCGACCATCTTACCGTAAAGTTCATGAAATGTTTTGTGTAGAACTCTGTCCACCGCTTCTTCCGATTCGAAAGTTATGAACCCAAAACCTCTTGGCCTTTGCGTGTTATGATCGTACATCACTACAACATCAGTTATTAAGCCAAATTGATCGAAATATCGTTTAAAATCGCTCTCGGTGACTGTAGAAGCTAAACCTCCAACAAAAATCTTTTTTGTTCGTGCTCGACCAGGTGAACCATTAATGCTTCCAAAGTTCTTATTAATTATGTGCTGATCTTCCTTGGGAACTGCCTTCTTTGCTTCAACCTAAAACTTGAGAAATGACCAAATGTTAAGTATTTTCATGTTCGTTTTGATAACAGAAGGGTAAAATGAGATGAAAATTAAAAAAATCCAATATTGGAGTCACATAACACCAACAAGAACCAATCCTCAAAACATCTGGGACAATTTTAGACGGCTGTACGGAATGTAAAAGCACCCGAAAAAGCATATTCATACAACACAATTTCAAATAAAAATAAAAATATGTTTCAAGAGACAGCATAATCAGACTGGTTTTACGACCAAGTGATATAAGAGAGAGAAAAAGAAAGGAAATTAACATTCTTGAGCTTTTAATCGATGGATTTCAGCATACATATGTTTCTAGAAGTTAATCTCAAACAAATTTTCTGAGCATCAGTCCATCCAAAAACATATGAACGACAAATCCACATCACGAAGTCGCACATTATCGGTTGAATGTATAGGCAAATTGAACTATATAATCATTCCAAGAGACCATTATTCAGACAATTTTCTAGAGCTAAATGAAAATCTACAATGAGAAACTAGTCCACATTTCAATGCAAAATATTAGAGACGAAATGAAGCTACGCACATTTCGACCATCGATCACATGTTTCTCCAAAATGACTCTTTCCGCAACAGATGGATCAGCAAAAATGAGAAACCCGAACCCACGAGCCCGGCCTGTGGCTCGATCTCTCATAATTACAGCCTCCACGACCTCTCCGTATCTCCTAAAGTATTCCTTAAGACGTTCTTCATCCGTGTCCCAAGAAATTCCACCAATGAAGAGCTTCCCAAGATCCGATTCCATCCTTTCTATGATCAAGCATTATAAATTGCCTCGTCATTCAAAGTTTTTTTTTTTAAAAAGTGCAATTTTAAGTATAATCCAAGCCATCCAATAACACAGTTTGAGAATTAGAACACACAAAGGATTTAAAATATCAAAATACTTATCCGCAAACTCAACCTTGGAAATCAGAATGCGGACAAAACAATCAAACTATACCTCGCTCGAAAAATTCAGACACAATCCGATTGAAGTTCTGACCAGAATAGGATGTGGGTCTCACCGGGAGTCAATCCAGAAACATCGGATCCTTATGGTTCAATCAGAGGACGGTCCTGAATCCATAGGAGACGCAAAAAAAAAGACATGAAGATTAAGACGAACTGTTCTAGATCAGAGAACAGCAATAAGAAGTTAAAAGAAGGATCGATTAAAAAACGGGAAAACAGCAAGGAAAATCACCATCGTTAGACGACCCTTTAGAAGAAAAGATGAGAGGAAGAGGCTAAGATCTAAGAGGAGGAATAATAGCGAGGAAAACAGAGGATGCTCGCATCCTCTCAGAGCTCTCTCTCTCCCCTCTTCCTTTTATCTTCTCTCTCTGCCTCTTCCACTCCTCTTAATAAATCAAAAGAAATAGAATTCACTGATGAAAATGCAAAAATAAACCAACCCTTCCACGAGAAAGAGAGACAGAGACAGAGACGGAGTATATTTACAAGGAAGAGACAGAGATGACAATAAAATTATAAAAAAAATATTATTTTGCATTTTCAATGTAATTTCCCGAGCATGCATCGATGTACCACTGCATCCATCAAACTACGAGTCTTTGAAGTGGGTGACTAACTTAGTGAAAAACTTACATCTAATGTATTCCGGTTAAAATCAAATTTTTTTTTTCTTAAAAAAAATATGATTTACCTTTTTATAATTATGCATGAATTAAATAAAAAATAATAAAAAATATTTTTTTTATTTAAAATTTGACTCCGCGAGCTCTAAGCGAGATAATTATAAAATGGGTCATCGCAAAAATTCAATCATTGAATTTATTATTAAAATAATAAAAGTTCAATACGTTGACATGACAGTAGTCGATAAAGTTAAAAAAATACGCACACACATATATGACATACAAAAAACTAAAGTTAGTATTCTAACAAGTAAAGCAATTGATTGATACGAAATCAAATGATAGTCGAATAAACTAAAAAAACAAAAATAATTAATAATTAATTTATAACCGAAAATATTAAAATTTGAAAATTTTATTGAATATTAATAATGTTTATAAATTTGTGACTAACGTTATAAATGTTACATTTTGAATTAAATTCATTGCTTACTTTAATTTAATAGATAGAGTAGTTTATTCGATTTTGTTTTACACTTTAATCTTATACTTGACATATAATTCGTTCATTTTTATAGTAATTGTAAATAATTAATATATAAATAACACGCAAATATCACATTATCTCATATGTAATATTTTTTTTAAATAATTCATTATTAATTGAAATATTAGCACGTGATTGCAAATAATGGATAGAAGCATATAAAATATATATATAATTAATTAATTATATAAAAATGTAAGATAATCGGAGTATTTGGTGAGTTGTAGACCTCAATCTCTCTCTAATCAAAGGGATCGAACAAGTAAAACATTAATTAAAAAGGATGAAGAAAAGGAGTGGGTGAGTGCCCACAATTAAAAGAACTAATATCTACCTATCAAAGCCAACTAAATGCCTTTTTATTTGATGATTGAAATGTTAATTATGTCCGGTGAAGGTGAGAATCAACGTTCGATTCAATTAACGTTCAACATGGTTCGATTGATGTTGGGATCGAACCAATCGACCATCTACAATGAAACCGGGTGATAGGAGGAGTCGAACTGAATCGTACGGTTCATTTGAGTTCTATTTTGGTTAAAAGACTAACAATAAAAATTAATTTTATTAAAATATGCAAGTATTTTGTTAGTTTTGACTCGAGTTTTGATGAGTTTGAATAGAATTACTAGTTAAATTTAATTTTGGCTGGATTTGAATCAGATTATCGAGTCTATAATTTAATTAAATTATTGAACTTTTGCATAGAAAATTGAGAACCGAAACTTCTGTGATGATTCTCCTTTGTGTAGACGGATTCTTGATTCACATGGGAATCAAAATCTGTGATTTGATTTGGTTCTAATAATTTGCTCTAATTACCTCAACATCGAGTAATTATAAGATCCAGACTAGCATCATAGGCAGCATTATTACATAGATGTCAAATGAGAAAGTTGGCTAGCCAACCAACCTGCGCCTGCTCAACCTAACACTAAGCGAGTCGCGCCCAACTTGGTCGAGTTGAGCCCTCTTTCAATGCTGGCAAGCCGATTTCTGGTTGCAAAGCTACAAACCTTCAATAGCCCTGGATCCAACCGGTCTCTCTCTTCCCCAGACCACTCCCCTCCCTCCTATGTTTCTCTGCTCATTCCTGCAGAGTTCTTTTTTTTTTTTTTTTTTTTTACTATTTTCTATCTAATTATTTTTTATATTTTTAAAAGTTGGATACCTTAAACCTAATGATATAATTTTTTAAAATAATATTCTATAAATACACCGGTTAAAAATTATAATAAATCATACAAATATTAAAAAATTACAAAATTTTTAAAATATCTTTTCATGATATGCTGAACATGTGGTAAAAGTTTTAAATAAATTTGACATTATTTACTTTTTTTTTTTTTTGAGAACCCATCATTCTCGATCTCACATGAACGATTCAACTGAAATCGACCCTCCGTTTTTGGAAATCGAGGGGTCACCATATGTTTATTTTTAAAGTTTTTTTCACACTTTGAGAGTGAAGTAGTTTATAAAATGACTTTAAAATTTTTTTTGTTAAACACTTCATACATTCAGGGTCATTTTATTAAAATTATTATAATGATAAATAATAATTTTAATTATAATAAGTAAATAAATAAATAAATAAATATATTATATTGATATAAATTAAAAACATAAGAAACTAATATATGTTCGACTTGTTAGAATCATTTATTTTACTTGACTCGATTAGTTTAATTTATGCCTAACAAGCCTGTTTGAGTTGAAATTTATTTTTAATGGTTTAAAAACATCAAGGCGATAGGTGTGAAATACTCAAATAAACTTAAATTACACTTAAGCTGAGAATGTGCGTGTGTGCGTGTGTGTGTATATATATTCTATATACATTTTTTTTGTCAATTATTATGGAAGGAAAAAGTTCAATTTAAACATCATCGTAAACGCCGTTTGCAATTTAAACCTTTTCGTTAAATTGATCATTGCATAACACATAACTTTATTTTTTATATTTAAAAATTATAAAAATTATAAAATTATAAAATTATAAATTCATTTAAAAAAATAACAAACGATATTTAATTTACTTAAAATTTTTACCACATATTTACTACATTGTGTGCAGATAATTAAAAATTTTCTTGATTTTATGATTTATTATAATTATTTTATAGACAAATTAACTAAAATTATAATAAATCGTATAAGTGTTAGAAAACTACGAAAATTTTCAAATTATCTTTTTATAATATGCTGAATATTTGATAAAAGTTTCAAGTAAATTGAATATTTTTTTAAAAATTAATTTATCATTTAGCGTAAGAGGATCATCAGTCCAATTGAATCGACTGTCTACTCACATATCCATGGAAAAGAATGATATTCAATTTACTTGAAATTTTTATCACATATTCAGCACATTATAAGAAGATAATTTGAAAATTTTCGTGATTTTCTAATACTTGTACGATTTATTATAATTTTAATTAATTAGTTTATAAAATAATTATAATAAATCATACAAATATTAGAAAATGATTAAAATATTCAGATTATCTTTCCATAATGTCCGGTAAAAATTTCAAGTAAATTGAATATCATTTGTTATTTTTTTAAAATTAATTTATAACTTTATAATTTTTAAATATAAAAAAAAATCACGTGCTCTGCACGTGATCAATTTAACAGAAAAATTTGAATTGCAAACGGCATATACGATAACGTCTGACTAATAAAAAAAAATGTTAGATACCAAATGACAAATGACCTCATACGATAGAGTCTGAATTGAATTTTTTCTATTTTTTTATGTTTTAAACGAAAATTAAACCAATTAAACGTCTTATCAAATATGATCTAATTATATATTGATAGAATTTTTTAAGGACTTCATTTCTCATCTCAATTAGGATAATAATCAGGGATAAGTGCATTACTCTTAAAACATTCCAAAGGGCAATACCTTGATTAAAAAATATTGAATATATATATCACAACATACTCGTTGAAAACAATAACGACTCAATATATATTGATTGTGAAAACTCATGTTATACAAGTGGGGGTGTATAATTCCAGATCACTTGATAGAGTGAAAATTGAGTGATATATAAGTAGAGTTCTTCTTTCTATTTAATATAATATATTTTAAATTAATTTTAAAAATAAATTTATGCCTATTCTTATTTAAATCAAATAATATTATTTTTTATTTAAAAAGTAAAAGCAAGATTTGGTGAAGGCTTCAATCAATCAAATACAACCAACCATACAATTAAATACGACAAAATATGGCAATTTTTAATTGAAAAATTGACAACTTCCATAAGAATATATCTTAATCATTTGTTTAATAAATTAATTTACAAGATAACACCAAAACTTATATCAAACCCTCCCCACAACCTCAATCTCTATCCAATTCCTCTATTAATTATCACAAAAAAGGTTCAAAATAATTAATACTACAAAAAAAAACAACCCTTTCATGCAAATTATTCGCATGCAATTTGGTATTCTATTATCGTATATAGTCTAATCTAAATAATTACGATCATTATCATCAGTTATCATCTTCGTCGTCATTTATTTCGTCGAAAAATGAGTCGCGAAGAAGGTCGGAGGCAGACGGCCGGGCCCGAGGCTGAGCAAGGCACTTCTCAATGAACGACTTGAAGTGAGGGTCCTTGACCTTGTTGAGAGCAAGTGGCCTTATTCCGGAGGACACTTTTCGGTATATTTTTGCAACGTTGTCACACTCGCTATATGGTATTTCTAATGTCACCATCTCAAGTAAACACATTCCGAATGAGTAAATGTCCACCATTTCTGTGTAGTCTTCCTCGTAAAGCTCCGGCGCCATGAATTCGGGCGTCCCTAAAATTGAATGAGCTGAATGGCTCTCCCCTACTGTGGCTGCCAAACCCAGATCTCCAATTTTAACCTATTCCAAAAAATAATCTTGGAAAATTAACAGGGCTAATTCGCCAAAATAGACAATTTTTTTTTTTTGCAAATTGTTCATCGAGAAATCACAATTTCACACCTTCATTTGTCGATTATCGTTACGAAATATCGAGAATCAAACACTAATAATTGAAAAAATAAAATAAAAACATAAAAACAAGATACCAAGATAAAACTAGGCGAGAAAAAATACGGTAAAAAAAAAAAAAGAGAGAATACCTGGCCAATATTGCCATTTACGAAGATATTACTGCAGTTAAGATCTCTATGAATAATACATGGCTGATGAGTATGCAAATAATCCAACCCTTTCAGTATCTGCTTCGACCATTTCTTCAGAGCTTTCATGGCGACGTTCCGGTGCTTCTTCCGATACTCTCTCAAGTTCCCACTGGTGCAGACCTCTGTAATGAAATTCAAACTCTCCTTCTCTTTGTCTCTCCAAACATGGTGGAGAGAGATTATGTTTTTGTTCCTCAAGTTTCTGAGCAGTCTTACTTCGGAGAAGACTCGCTCTATCATCGCCGAATCACCATTGAAGCTTCTGAGCTTCACTTTGTTCCACGCTACTTCTATTCCTTCTTCTTGATCGAAGGCTCTATAGACCTTTTTCACCGAGCCGGAGCCAAGAAGCTCTCCGTAGCGGCCGTAACGTCCGGTCGGGTCGATTTCGACGAAGGGTTCTGAGTCCTTGTCGGAGAAAACGCCGACGGTCGATGAGGTTGGCATCTGAAAAAAAATTTATAAAATTTCTTGGAAGCAATTGTGTTCAAAACTATGAAAAAAGGTCTGGGTTTGTGATTGTGTTGTTAGATCAATCTCGGTTATTACTTCTCCGAGAACCAAGAAGGGAAGAGAGAGAGAGAGAGAGAGAGAGAGAGAGAGAGAGAGAGAGAGAGAGGACATGGATAAAGATCTGAGGTTTTGAAGTTTGGAATTTATAGAAGATGATGACAGGACTCTGGTCAAAGTTGCTGCCATGGTTAATTCTAGTTACATGAGAATTTGAAATCTATATCCATTGAACTTGAGATAGAGTTAATTTTCTTAGTTGGAAGGAGAAAAATGTAATTTAGGCACCCAGATTAAAATATTATAAAAATGTCTAAATTATTTCGAAAATATCGGTAGATAAAAAATAGTTTAATGTTAGTAAAAACCTTTTTAAAGGGCATACGCCACGTGTCATGTGGCTTTTCGCAAGTTCTTTTGTGGGATTTGCTTCGAATGGTCGGGTTTGGAATCCGAAAGGTCAACTTTGGTGTGGCTGTTCATGATTTGACTAAAAGAACAACCGAGAGAGTAGATCCAACGGCTGTCATGATAGTACCCAACCAATCAGCCGTTGGATGATGTTGGGCTGACAAAAAACAAGATTATACTAATCACAATTAGATGGATTTTATTAGATAATTAAGGTTTCAACTTGTCTAAATACAATTAATTTAATAGAAATATCTTAAACAATTGTTTCTACATTTATCACTATATTTTCAACATATAATTTAAAATTCAAATTGTTATTTTTTTTATTTTATTCAAATAAATTTAAAAGACAAATTGATTCATATTAGTAATGAAATGTCTATTGCAACAGTTTATTACATTAATTACACCAATCATTATTTAACACGTCAATAAATATGTTTAAATAATAAAAAAACAGAGTAAATGTGACATTGTTATTTTACTATAGAGGTTGGAGAAAAATAATCATATTTAAACAATTTAAATAAGGTTTTAATTAGTTTTGTTTTAAAGCACACACTTTAATTCTAAAAACTATTTTAAAAAATCAAAATCTAAAAAATAACATAGCATTTTAAACAATTTTCAAATAGGGTTTTTAGTAAATTTTGTTATTATTATTGTTGTTATTTATTTTTGAAAATTCAACTTAAATAGAGGAAGACTTGATTGTGATCACATGAAATCATCAATTTACACTAAGAAAATGTGACTTAAAAAAGGTAAAAGTGAGATACATGAATTGGTTGTAGGCTCTCAACAATTGGGATCCCTACTCTTCATGTAGCCCATTCTATTTTCTTGTGATCTTATTTTATTTTATTTTATTTTTCAACTTTTACTATTCTACACTTGTTGATGCATGTGACATTAATCAATTGATGGTGGGTCCAATATTTTTATTATACTTTTGAATCTACCCATGGTTCATGAAGAATTAATGTTACATCATCATCGTGTGACAACTATATTAATTTATATTTTATATTTTTGTATGATTGTCTGTGTTCAGTTAATGAATAATCTTACGTTTGTTCATTTATTCCGTTATATTAAAATACTCGATAACATGTCAAATAATTATCAGTGCAATTAATACAGTAAATTAATTATCTATAATTTATTATATTAATTGTACCAATTATTGTTTAACACGTTAGTGAGTATTTTAATAAAATAGAATAAGAGAGTAAACATATCATGAATAATATTATTTTTATTCTTCTATTTTAATTTTTAAACAGACGTGTCAAACAATGATTGTTGCGATTAATGTAATAAAATATAATTAATTATATCAATTACACTTTAATTATATTAATTATTGTTTAATGCATAACCAGACATGTTTATAGAGTATAATAATAGATAAAATGTAACATTACTCCATACGTCACCTATAATCATTTATTTCATTACAATTTTTTTAGGTAACTATGCCTATGCGTTCGATATTTAATCTAAACTGGATAATCATATATTTGTGTTACAATTATAATTATATTTGCTTAACTTTAAACGGATAATTATACATGGACTTACTTAATTACCAATGTACAATGGTGCGACACACGCTCTCATGGTTATATGACATATCTGCAAGTCGTGCTGCTTAACATGCGAGCATTGTCACGCAACACATAGTGTGTCAAAGAAACATATAAAAGCTAAGTCCTATAAAACTATTGGGGGCAAACATTATTACATAAATTAAAATTTATCATGGAGAAGAATTTTACAATATTACTTTTATTATTATATTAAAATAAAAATGTTGATCAAGTCATGTACATTATTATTCTACTTTTTAGTTCATCATTAGAGTTTAAAATTCTTAACCCTTAATTATCGAGTATAAAGAGATTTAAAATTTAAAATTATTTATTAATTAGTGTGAAATAATGAATTTTCAATCGTAAAGTAAAATATTTTTTAATGTGTGTGAATTTATGAAATTTCGTAAGAAGGTTTAAAATTCATAATTATTCATTAACGAGCGTGAATGGATAGAATTTCACTCGTAAAATAAAAGAAAATGAACTTAGGACATTTAATTAATATTTAATGGACAATTAAGAATAATAAAGGTTTGAAAAAAAATGAACTTGAGATGTGGTGTTGATGTTTGATGTGCTGTTGTTAAAATTTATAATAAGTTAATAAATTATTAAAATAAATGAATTATTCATTTTTTGTAGCGTAGTTATTAAAAATGGATAATTATATGTTGTTTTACTTTGCTTAGTTATATCATATATGTCTAATACATGAGATTATAAATATTAAATTTATTAAAATTTTCTATAGATAATAAATTTGAGAAAATTTTTTAATAAAATAAAAAAGTAAGAACATATGCTTATAAATAATTAAATATAAAATAAATTTCAATTTTATGCAACGAAAGGCATTCTTGAGCCTATTTGTCGTAGGTTTTTTTTTTGTAAAATCTCAAAGTAAGAAATTTTTTTTAAAAAATCCTCACAATTTACTATTCATCGAACAAAATCTCAAAGTATCAAAAATCAACAATTTAAACTTTTTAAACTGGTCTGGAGAGTGGCCGACCGGTCTAGTTGGACCAGTTGGCTTCCATTTTTTCGTCCAAAATACAAATTTAAATAGGGTGAAGGCTGGCCAGTCCTACTAAATCGGCCAGCGTTCACCCATAAAACCGGCGTTCACCCATGACCAAAGTCACGAGTTTTGGATTTTAGCAGGGAGGCCAAGTGGTTTAATTGAATCGACCGACCTCTGCGCTAAAAAACAAAACCTGTGACTTTGGTCACGAGTTTTATTGTGATGTGGGGAGGTCGGTTGGTCTAGTTGGACCGCCCGGCCTCCACACCCTTATTTAAGCCTCCCACCACCTCTTCAACTTACCAAAATTTCTAAATTTCATACAATTAGTTCTTTACTCCATCGATATTTTTCCATGTTCATCGGCGGAGGTATGAAGTTTTTTTTTTTTCATTTACTTTAGGAATTATACAAAAAATACACTTTATTTTAATATTTTTATATTTTTCTCTATATAAGTGATGACTTTTTGTTTTATTCGGCGATATTTCTCCGTGTTCACGGGTTAGGTATGAAGTTTTTTTTTTTTTTTAAATTTAAAATTTATCTGTTATATTATACTTCTGTTATCATTTTTAGGATTTTTTTATCTATTATATAATCTTTAATTTAGTATTTTTTATTGTATTGACGTAAGAATATAGATTCTGATTTCAGTAGATCGGTTAGTTGGACTAGCGCAAACGCCATGAAATTTCAGAATCAAGTGGGTAAAGATAAGTTTGAGCGAGCTTTGCGCAATCGCTCTGTTAGTCATTGTATGTCTATCAACTTTACATGTTGGGAGTCGTTGGGGATAAAAGATATGTTTAACCGCATTGGTCTACGCGGGGTGTGTACATTGAGGGGTCATGTCTATGAGATAATAGTTGGCTTATTTTATGCGAACTTGACAGCAACTGGGAGATCCGAAGTTTTGACTGGTATGAGGATGTATATTCTTGGTACGGAGCTTATGATACGTCTAGAGATGATAAATGAAGTGCTGGAGTTTGCTATCAAAGGTGCGGAGCAATATTATAATGTTTCGAAAGACTCTTATTTTCTCATTGCCCGAAGGAGTAGAGTTTTTTAGGGAAATTCATATCAATTCCAACATTGAGGTGTTTGTCAAGCCACGACCCAGAGATTTGAAAGTTAAAGGTCGAGTTCTTCGTAACATGCTAGCTCACACACTTCTGCTGCGAGAAGGACATCAAAATCTCATGAGTTGCATGGATCTGTATGCCATGGAGAAACTGTGTAACAAGAAACCTTTTGACCATGACTTCTTGATTTTAAGTCACATGCGTGAGATTGGGCGGGTATCCAAGACGAGCTTCCCATATGAGGCATTGATTATGAAGCTCATTGATCGAGCTGAGATTCATCTACCGGTTGGCGAGCAGAGAACAGTTCAAAGGTCTGTCGACGTATTTAGCACCTCGCATTTGATGCAGATGGGCTTCATGGAAGTCGATGGCACTTGGGTGTTAAAGACCGATCAGAGGGCATCCACCTCTCGGGCAATGTCGATGGAGAAGAACACATCATCGTCGTTGGCCCTTCCAGGAGGAGGAGGCTAGTGGATGGGTCACGAGGCAGTATCTGCAGCAAATATATCAGATGCAACAAACGCACTAGCAGCAGTTGTATCAGATGCAGCAGACGCAGTACGAGCAGATGTATCAAATACAGCAGACGCACTAGTAGCACCTGCAGCAGGTACTTGAAATACAATGGAGCCAGCAGCAAAACATACAGCGACTTATAGGCAGAGTTGATAGACTGGATGATAGTGTCCAAAATTGAATGATGAACGATGGCAGCAACGAAGACTATGATGACCCACCAGCGTAGTTTAGTTTAGTTTTGTATGTAAATTTGGTGAACTCTAAAATAAGATCATTAATTACAACTTCAATTACCTTTCAAATATAAATAAATTAAATACTTGAATAAACTTAAAAAAATAAGTATTATTTAAATAAACAAAAATAAATAATTACAATTTTATTAGCATTTCAAAATTATATTAATAAATGGTACCATAAAAAAATTAATAATTAACGAATATCTAAATAAAAAAAAATGAATCTCGAGTCTTCGCCAACCAAAAATCAACAATTTATGCTACGACTGCGTGTTGAAGATTCATGTGTGCTGTCAAATGTGTTGAAGCCCATAAATGTGTCTTGCGAAGCAACACCTGAAGTTGATCCTCAGTTGGGACAAGTGTGTGTATTATGCCCCTGCTGCTAACATATACGATACTGCACGGTGGGATTTTTCTTACTAATTTTCGAACTTGACGCCTCCTCAGCATCTCACACTCTTGTCTTCTTCGGCCTACCAAGTTGGCGTTTTCTTTTGGGCAATAGGATTTTGTGCATACCTTCTACGATCGACAACATTAGTTGGCCGCTAATGGGACGAATGTAGTGTGAGTACATCTGCATGTATCTTGCCCTGTGATAATATGGATGCACGTAATTTTCCAGCGCTACTCTTATCTTGTACATGCAAGAAATGAAATGGACACATGAGATTCCTATAAGCTCCCACCTGTACAGTTGCACACACTCAAATTCATGTGGTTAACGAATTATTCGTACTCGTTGCTGACCTAAAATAGTGGAACTTCCACAAATGTTGCAATCCAATTCCCAGATGCACTTGTTAGTTTATCAAGATTTTTCCTTATATATATGGACATATGAGGTCGGTTGATTGGACCACCTTCTCAAACTTCTTCACGATGCAAGTCATCAAGCGCTTTCGGATAATCTTGAACATGGTCAGAATTAGTTTGTCCCTGACCTGCAAAAGAAGTGCATTGAATGACTCGCACAAATTATTCATTCCCAGTTCGCATTTGGAAATCGATAAGAAGGCATAACTAGCCCAATATTTAGGCTTTTCTGCTCGAAGCCATGGGTGGGTATTCGGATTCAGCATTTCATGCTTGAAATGATCCTCTGTGGGTGCCCTGGCCGCATTTCACATCACATCTCTATACGTTCTGCCTCGAAAATGGTTTTTGAAATTCGCATACATATGTTTGAGGTAAAAGCAGTGTTCAACATGTTCGAATTCTTCTCAAACAACTCTCTGCAACCCCTGATATTTGCACAAAAACCAACGTCAAAAAAATAAATATCTTTGAGAAAAATAATGACATTTTATTTGAAATGTATTCTTCACATTAAATGTAAACATTTTTATCTAAAAAATAAAATATATGAAACAATTTAATACCAAAAAAAAAATTAATGTATGACATTTATAAAAACAAATAAGCATGTGAATTTAATTTATTTAAAACGTTGACCACCTATTTTTTATTTATTGAAAAATATGAATAAATAAATTAAGAATAATAATATATTTACTTTTTAATCTTATATCATCACGTGACAAATATTGGTTATTCAATTACTGATTTATTTTAATTATTTATAATTTATTATATTAATCAATATTTGTCATATTATAATAATGTAAGATTAGATAATAATGTTCTATTAATCACAAACTAATAACTGAAAATATCATAGGTGACTCTTCTGGTTGATAAATACAATTTAAAAAATTAATTCAAAAATAAATAAATACATAATTTACACTTATATTTTTTTAATTAGAATTAAGAGAAACTATTGATTTTAACTCTGTACTATACTCATAATTTCAGTTAACCTCCTCTATTAAAAAAACAAGCAAATCGAATGCTGTATTATGATTTCGTTATTAGTTTTGATCTTCCGTCAACAATTCATTAAGTTTCTATTTAAAAAAATAAAAGGTAGTTTAAAAAATTATCAAACAATATTAAATTTATTTGAAACTCTTACCCTATATTCATTACATGATGAGAAGATAATTTAAAATTTTTGTGATTTTTAATTACTTATATGATTTATTGTAATTTTATTTTTGTATTTTATAAAACTATATAATAAATCATACAAGTTTTAGAAAATCACAAAAATTTTCTAATTATGTCCCCATGATGTGGTGAATACGTGATAAAATTTTCAAGTAAATTGAATATTTGTTAGTATTTTTATAAAATTAATCTGAGTTCTTTCTTTACTTTATAAATTAATTTTAAAAAAATAGCAAACGATATTAAATTTACTTGAAATGTTTACCACGTGTTCACAACATTATGGGAAGATAATGAAAAAAGTTTGGTGAGTTTCTAAAATTGTATAATTTATTATAATATTTTTATAAAATAACAAAATAAAATTACAATAAATTGTACAAGTGTTTAAAAATCACAAAAATTTTTAAATTATTTTCTCATTATGTAGTGAATATGTGGTAAACGTTTCAAGTAAATCAATATCATTTGGTAATTTTTTAAAATGCCTCTCATATTTTTAAATAGAAACTTAACGGAATTATTAACGGAAGTTCAAAACCGATAATAGAATCATAGTACAGGGGGTTCACCAGTTTTTTTGGTAGATGAGGCTACATAAAATTACGAATATAGTACATGATTAAAATCGATAGTTTTCTTAAAATTAATCATAAAAATATGGATTTAAGCTTTTATAAGGATTTAATTCATCACAAATAAAAATTTAATTGAATAATTTATTTTGTTTGGAAATACATAATTTATAATTTTATAGTATATTTTAGAAGCATAATATTGATAAAATAGTAAAACTTTGCAACATTATTGTATTTTCACGATACAAAGTGGATTTCGACAATTATTGAAAGAATTATATTACGTTTAATTTTTTATTCTACTCTATTAAAATACTCACTATCGTATCAATTAATAATTGATATAATTAATTTAATAGATTATAAATAATTATTTATTATTTATAGGATTACGTCCCAAAAGCTTCAAAATTTCATTAGAAGGTTAAAGTTTTCTTGAAAATAATATAATTAAAATTTTTTTTTATTATTCTAGTTATTAAATATGATTTTTGAAAATATATATATATATTGCAAGCTAGATTCAACACAATATTTAGATAGATTATTACATTGTACGTCACTTGAAAATTCAACTCTTTCCCTTAAAAATAAAGTAATTATAACTTATGAATAATTATTTAACACAAATATGGTGTCACGAGTGACAACAATTTTACTTGTCGATCACAATTCGCTATTACTCCGTGCAATCATAAACTACCAAAGTTTTAAAGAGTAATTTAAATTAATAAGTTATTCGAACAAGTGTTCATACTATAAATATATATTTTTTAAAGAGACGAAAGGGATTTTGAATTACTACATCTAGTTTTTTCACACAGCAAAACTATGATAAAACATAGACTTCAAATGTGTTTCCGTCTTAGAAGACGTTGAATCATGATTAAGTAACAACGTTCAAAGAGAAGCAAAAGCTACTATGATACTACTTCAAGAGCGATTGAAAAATGACAATCAGAGTTAAGACTCCGCAAGCCAATGCCACTTTGAAATAGCAATTGACTAAAACCTAAAACGCATCGATTGTTTAAATAAGTTCGTCCAACTTGCAAAGAGGATCAAACTAGTTCGATATTAGAAGACATTCACTATTTGTCAAGAGAGTTAGTCAGGAGAGGGAAATCCATGCTCCATTTGCTCCATAAGTTTGGGAGAAAGACGAAGATACATCACGAGCAGAGAAGAAGATCATTTTTTCAAATAGAATCGAAATGTATTTACTATTATGATTACGACCTATGACCCAAATGGATTTGATCTCTTCGTGCAATCCACACATGCAAATTTCCCCGCATGTGGCTAGTTCGTTTAGTAGATGTTGGCTGTGAGTTAGCGTGAGATTAGGGAAGGGGAAGAAATGCTCCATTTGGTTCGAGAATTAAATACTCTTGGATGACCAATAGAGCAAATGAAACGATAAGCTTATAAGTAATAGGAGAGATTGAGATATTAATAGTGTGCATCGAGATTTACACTAGAAACTATTTTTAGATTAAATGAATTATGTTTATTCTAATATAGAATCTTTTTTCTCAAACTGTGATATATAACTTAAATATTGTAGAACTTGAAAGATTCAACTCTAGGTAATTTACTTGAGGGATTTACGTAAATCGATCATATCGTTCAGTAGGTATTCTTAGCGAAAATTTTAGAAAAGAATATGACTAATTATAATAGCCAAGTTTAACATGTGATTAAGGCTAATAATCAAGTTTCGACTAATTAATCATAGGGCAATATTCAATCTAAACCATGAAACATGAGATATTGAACCAAAATTACTTTAAAATAAAATTTCGAACGATCTATACCTTGAGTGTGAAAAACGTTTGATTTAAACATTGTCGGGCTCCATTCTATAAAATCGAGGGGTGCTGACCCCACACCGGGGGCTGGTGACCACCCGTTCTCGACAAAAAAACATAGCAAATGATTATTTCTTATCACATATTCAGTATATCATTATACAATAATTTGAAAGGTTTCATGATTTTTTAACACTTAAACGATTTATTATAATTTTTGACATATATTTTATAGAATATTATTTAAAAAATTATAATTAATCGTACAATAGTTTAAAAATCACAAAAATTTCTAAATTATATATCAATGATATGTTGATTATGTGGCAAAAATATCAAGAAAACCTAGTGTGGAGGTCACCACTAGAGGTGGGCATGGTCCGGTCTAGTTTGGTCAGATCTAGAGCCAGAACCAGACCGGATCGTAGGATTCAAGACTTTTATCCCGAATCCCAGAACTACCATTTTAGAAACCGGGACCAAACCGAAAAATTTGATCCAATCCCTATCCAGCCTCGATTTCTCCCACCATAATTTTAAATTTTTTAAAATTAAAAACATTAAAAATGAAACATAGCATTTTATGTTTAATTTAAAAAAAAAAACCAAACCATTTGTTTGGAGCTCCAACACAAAAAACAGTAACTATTACTCTACGGACTAAATACACCATTAATGTTCTCAACACCTTTATCGGGCATTTAATCAAATAAGTACTCGACATTGCCAATTAAAACAATAAATATTGTAGTCCATAATTTCAGCTTATTCAGATGCAACGATTGAAGGACATAATCGATCTAGGTAACTAAAATACATAAAACTAGAAATGAAGGAGAACCTTGTTCTATTTCTTTAACATAATTAATTCACCAATAACTATTAAGAAAAGAAAAAATACAAAAGAACAAATATAATAGAAGAAGCAAAGAGCAAGATTCAATTTTAGTTACCTAAATCGATTGATGTCAAAATTTTTAAATTACAAGATTCTGTCTCGAGGAAGCTGACAGAAAAGAGGGGAGAATTGAAGCTTTGAGTTTTGAGGAGGTTAACGGACAGGAGGGGAGAAATTGAAACCATGAAGGTGCGATCTCGGTCATCCTCAATTCCTTATCCAGCCTTAATTAAGTAATTAATTTTGAAGGTTGGGTCAGGTATGAGATTTCGAGATTTTTTTGATCTAGATCGAGAACCAGATCGTTTTCCACAAGAAATTAATTATTAGGATCGATTCTGGACCGAGAATCATGGAGAATCGATCAAAATCAGACCAAAAAGTCAGTCCAGTTTGGTTATCGACTCTCGATCCGATCTTGCCCATCCTTAGTAACCATCCCTTGATGTTGGAGAACAGCTCCCTAATTTATGAGAATGGGAGGTGACAAGGTTTAAATCAACCATTTTTCATACTTCAAAGTATATATCATTTGAAATTTTATTTCAAGTAGTTTTTGTTAAATACCTTTATTAAATATTACTTTTAATTATATTTTAAAATTTCAAATAAATTTAAAAATAATAATTAATGACAGAAAAAAGGTCTAAAAGTGACAACCCAATGACACGTTGCCCAGATCCAGTACAACAAGTCAACCGGGCTCTCTCTCTCTCTCTCTCTCTCTCTCTCTCTCTCTCTCGCTTCGTTCTACAGTGTTTCAGCTTCTCAGGCTCTCAGCAATCCTGTGTTTCTGACAATCTTCCTCAAAAGCACGCACAATTACTATCTCAGGAACCCAAATGGCCGAAGTTGAGCTACTCAAATGACCCTGTATCTTCTTCAAACCCCATCTGTTTTTCATCCTCCGCCATTACCCCCTGCTTCTGCTTTGTTTCTTCTGATTCATGGACTCTTCTGATGCCCACTCCGACCAGAATCGAATTTCAGACGGCGATGTGCCCGGCGATCCGAATCGGGATGAGTTTCAGGATAGCTCTGAAACTCGCTCTAGTCTTGTAGGCGGCGCTAGGTATAAGCTGATGTCTCCGGCGAAGCTTCCGATCTCTAGGGCCACTTGCATTACGATCCCACCCGGGCTTAGCCCTGGTTCATTTTTGGAGTCTCCAGTTTTGCTGACTAATATGAAGGTTAGGTTCCCTTTTTTATTCGTCATTTCCCCCCTTCTAACTTTTGGGATACGATGGTTTTCGGATTGGACGTGTCAAATTTTTTTCTTTTGAAAAATAGAGTAATATGTCTGGCAAATTGATTTTGTTGAATCTTTCTGGGTCGTTTAAGTTCTGGAAAAGTGAGGGATTGAGCTCTTTCGAACATTAAAAATCAATTTGTTGCTGACAAACTCAAATGGAAAGAAGAAACACTAACAAAGCTACCGCATTGAATATCTGATTTCATGAAAGAAAATTGAATTATTTTCTTCAATCGCGAGCACCCATTGGGATGCTATACTATTGTCTCCGGGACCAAATGGGGGCAATGTATTTGCTGGCTTTTTTGACGTCATTGAGCTTTAATTTTTGGAAATTTATTCGGTGGTGTGTGCTTGATTGATGTGATTTCACTTGATATTTGGCCAAAATTCGAGATTCCATATTGCTTCTCTTGTTGTCTGCACTTGCTGCAGTAAGATTTATGTATTTGGGAGCTAAAGTCTTAGTTTCACTTTCTAATCTGATTAAAATATTTGTGTGGATGCTCGTGATTGGCTCATTAGATTCTGATTCCTGCTCTAATGATATTCTCCTGAATTGGTTTCTTTATACCAGTATAGATTGTTCTTCGAATTGTTTTGGAGGAATAGTGTCCATCCAACGTACAAAACGTTCCACTTTCAATTCATTGTCTATTGATGCTTTGATTTTTTATTTATCTTTTATTCAGCAGTCTCATTTGATGTACGGGATAAAGATTTTTCTATTTTGAGTGTGAAGCATATGTGCTTTACGGTACGTAATGGATGAATTCTGGGAAGAATATGGCTGAAGGCACTTAAAAATCCAGAGTAACTTTAATTGAATGTAATTTGTGGCCTTTTAGTTATGCTGATTCACAAATTGTCTCTGGAGCAATATCTTATTTTTTGTAATTGATCTTCTCTCCTCCTCTCTCTCTACCCTCCTTTTTTGGAGGGAATAAGAAAAAAAAAATTACTTTAATGGTAGTTGACGAGATAGTTTCCCCTTAACATCTTCTTGCAGGCAGAGCCTTCTCCTACCACTGGAACCTTTATAAAGTCTCATATGGTTCATGGCTATTCCAGTTCAGGAACATATCCAATTTCCACATCGGTTTTCTCAAATTCAGGCATCTCCGAAGAAGGGAAAGCCAGCGTGTTTGATTTTAAGCCACCTATAAAAGCAAATATGGTAAATTCTTTGAACAAAAAAATATTTAGTTAATGGTTTGAGACTTGATACCATAATACTTTGTTGAAAATTGTTTATCATCTACATGGCTTCAATCTGACATGAAATTTATTTAACTTTCCTGTATCTTCTTCGCTTGAACTATCTTTTCACCTTATGCTGTTATTCCTCTAGTATAAGTAACCGTTTTATTTAAATTAAGAGAACTTACGTACAGCTATTATTTCAAGATATTTTTTTTAAGTATGAGCTTGATTTGTAATGCAATTTATTGCTCAAAAGAATAGCGATATTGTTCACTTAAATATGTTGCCTGAAATTCTGTATTTTCAATTTATATATCAAGAAAGCCTTACTTATTTTGTCTCAGGAAAAGTGGTATTCCTTTACATCTGCTGCTGTTTATCTGATGATTTCAATTATTTCAAGGTTTCTGCCGATATCAATGGCCATAGGAGTGAACAATCTGGCCAAGTCCAAGTTTATGGTGAGCTTTTCTCTCCCTACATCATAATCAGTATGATGATCAGTCTTCTTAAGTTCGACGAGTCTCTCAGCCCTGATCACATGGTCATTGCAGGGTTTAGTGCTCCCGCTGAGTTCACCGGCAATGATATTAGTCAGAGTCTGCTCACCAATCCAGAAGTTCAAGCCACAGAGTTTGATCATAAAGGAAGTGGAGCTTCAATGGCGGCCGAGAGGTCATCTGATGATGGATATAATTGGCGAAAATATGGACAGAAGCATGTTAAAGGGAGTGAATTTCCTCGTAGCTATTACAAATGTACTCATCCTAACTGTGAAGTGAAAAAGTTGTTTGAACGCTCTCATGAGGGACAAATAACCGAGATTATCTACAAGGGAACCCATGATCATCCTAAACCTCAGCCAAGTCGACGATGTACATCTTCTAACAATATGTCCATGCCAGAAGAAAAACTTGATAAGCCCACATCCTTACCTGGACAAGATGGTAGAGAGCCTTGACTGACTTGTGATTTCAATTTGGTTGAAAAAATTATTCACTTTTTGACATTTTTTTATTGGACTTTTAGACAAACCCACTAACAGGTACAGTCATAATTTTCATTCTGCTGATCCAAATGTTGCTTCAGAGCATTCTCTTGTCATGGCTACTGATGACAGTATCGAAGGCTCTGGTTCTATGCCAAACAAGAACCATGATGAAGCAGATGATGACAATCCTTTCTCCAAGAAAAGGTATGGAATTAGATTGCTTCTTGCTGCTAGTTAAGTTGTGCCTCTCTCTCTCTCTCTCTATCTTTGGCAGGCAAAATAAAATGAAAATTTTGAGCAGGAGAATGGAAGCTGGTGGATTTGAAGTAACTCCAGTTATTAAGCCCATACGGGAGCCACGGGTAGTTGTTCAAACTTTGAGTGAGGTCGATATACTCGATGATGGCTACCGCTGGCGCAAATACGGGCAGAAAGTAGTTAGAGGAAATCCAAATCCAAGGTAAATAGCTTACTCATGCGCTCTATTTCAACATATAAGTTTGCTACAGCCCTTCATAATCTCTCTTCATTTAAGATTATTTGCACTGCAATGATCGATTATTGCAAACTATTGCAGGAGCTATTACAAGTGCACAAACATCGGATGTCCTGTGAGAAAACATGTGGAAAGGGCATCTCACGACCCAAAAGCTGTGATAACCACATATGAAGGTAAACACAATCATGATGTTCCGACAGCAAAATCTAGCAGCCACGATACAGCCAGTTCACCCTCGATGGTATGCCCATCCAAGTTTAGAGCGGAAGATGTTCATACCATTAGCCTCGATCTAGGGGTTGGTATTAGCAATCCTACGGAGAATAGATCGAACGACTATGGCCAGACGGGTCAATATGAGCTTTCCCATTGTCAAACTCTAAATGGCAATTCCAACTTTCGGGTAGTTCAAGCAACCCCTGTCTCTACACATTTCAGTGTTCTAAATGGTGGTATGAGTCAATATGGATCTAGAGAAAATGAGATCACTCCTTTGAACCATTCTTCATACCCTTATCCTCAGAATATTGGAAGAGTATTGACTGGTCCGTGAATCTAAAGTATCAATAAACAGACATTACAAAAATGATGTTTTCGTTTTTTTTCGTTCCAGTTTGTTTCGTTTATCGACCTGCTTGAGGATTGGAAAATTCACATTATCGAATTCCTTGTATGTTTCAATCTCTGAGCTGCTCAAATATTGCCTTCCTGGAAGTAGTTTAGTTGAGTTGCTGCTTGTACAATACTTAAAACTTCAGGGGAATACATTGTAACAAAGGTGCATGAAATATAATGGAATTTTTTATTAAAGATTCTACGTTATCATTTTATCTTTTGCTTGGACAAATTTGGTTAGGAGTTTTATTATTTTAATAATAGATTCAAGCTTGATATGCGCCGTTCTTGAACAAAATATATGACACCGTAGCTCGGGATATTGTAGCTACTCTATGCATAATGTCCCACAGCATAGAAGATCCGTCTGCCAAATGTTTACACGGTTCCGGCTCCAACATCTCGAATCACTGCCCCATTTGGAAAATTAAAAAAACATTTTATCGGACCGGATGGTCCGAGGTCAATAGACCAGACCCTGCACCATCATTTTTAGTTAAAAGTCCGTCTTTCCACAGCCTATGCTAGCCCGACCTGATCCATACAAGCACTTGAATGGGGCGCTTCAAAAACTAAACTGGAATATATACTCAGGCAGTAAATGCTTTTTCCACAAAGAGTAAACTCAGATTCAGTACATTTTTGTCCTGAAAATTATTTAGAGTTACACATGAAAGGAGAGCTAAAAAGTGAAAAAACAGAACTACTTTGATGACACCACCATATGATTTCTAGCAACAACGATAATATCACACCCAAGCACAAGAAGTTATCAGAATTTGATTCATCCAGCCAAGATATAGAGCCCCATCTCTTTCTTCAAGTGTATACTTCTCACAGTAGTTCTGCAGAAGAGCCCTTATGGTAGAATTGACAAAGGTACTTAAAGGGCAAGGTTTGAAGCCAGCCATAACAAACCTTGATTTCCAATTTTCCAGAAGTTCATGACGTTCGACTCTTTCGACGCCCTCGCATGCGATAATATTAACAATTTCTCTTGCCAGACAGTGTTGTTCAACGTTGATCCGCTCCCAGTTTTCTCTTGGCAAAAACACATCAATAGATTCAAATATTGCTGTATAATATTTCAGCATTTCGAGGAAGCGCGGAAAGAAAGAGGTTTTATTAGTGTTACACTCTTGCTCAACTAGAGTCACCACCTTAGGGCATAAGCTCTTTGCCAATCTCACAATCCTATCCCGGTGATTGTGAATGGTGACGCCCTCATCAGGTATATGATGGAGAGTGAGGGCAAAATTCACGGCAATGGCCTCACCCGATTGAATTCTTAGATCTTCAAGTTGAAGTTCAGAGGCAGGAATTTCAACAGCGTGAAACTCTAAGGGTACTTTACAAGACTTTGCAAAGGCATACAACCGCTTTCCAACTATTTGAAGCCCACCTCCCCTGGCGTGAGCTGATGTTGGGTCATCTATGCCTGTTATTCTAATCATGGGGGGTCCTCCAGGACGAGCAGAAAGGGCCTGGATTAGCGACAGCCATTGAGTACCTTGCGTGATCTGAAAATCAATTATATGGACTCTTCTTTCATCCTTGATAGCTTCAGCAATTGCGCCATTTGCTGACATATATCCGAATTTGAAGTATGGGCAGGCTTCATAAAGTATGTGCATGTACGACAGAAGTTCGTTACTGAGAGGATCTTTACATCTAAGGGCTTTATAGATCAAACTGCCCGAAGAAGCCAATCTTGCAATTAGTGCTTCTAAAGCATATGCTCCTATGCGTTGGATTGGTTCGCCCGAAACTGATACCATCTGACGTAATTCCGAGACCAACCATTCGGCCATAAACATATTATCTTCTTCTATGGCTTTCGCACATGCACAAAGGATACTTTTCAATTCCTTTTTAGAGACCGTCTCCATTATTTGATTCCACTTCTCGGATTCTACCTTATTTTGGTTTAGTTCATATGGGTTTCTGGTGATGTAGGTGTCATGCATGTTTAAATCAGGTCCAAGCATAGCTGTTTCTAATTCTAGTATTTTATGTCTCAGATCATCAGAATCATCCGATAAGCAAGATTTGCTGACGGGTGAGCCAGAAATGTTGTCGAGCGAATGAGAGTCTTTCTGAGAAGTCACGTTTTCGTTCATAGTAAAATGAGAAGTTTGATCAGTAAAATTGCTTGATCCTGAGGATGAATCCAGGGTGCAGTATGCTTCACGGTCCTGAACTGTTAGATGGGTTTCAGAGCTTGAGCTATGATCATAATTGCCAATCGGAGACCACAGATGCGACTCAGGCTCATGCATTTTCTGATTATTTAACCTGCAAGATCAATCACAAAAGATTCTTATATGTTTGCTTTGGAATATTTTGAGCAAAAAATGTTGGCCTAAGTTGCCATTTCTTCAACAAATATCTTAAATCTGACTAAAAGGTAATTTCTAATTAAGTAGCTTCAAATCTCATTTGACAGACTTCAATTTAATGCTGCTTAGCAAACGAGATATACACATAAAATAGTAAATTCCTGCAGATAACATCACCAGCAACTTACCAACAGAAGGAATAGACTCTAGCTAAGCGATAATTTCAAGCAATACATCCTATAACTCTGATTTTTTATGTAACAACGCAAAAAATTCAAAGAATCATAAGTTTCAATTAAGAAATCACTAACAACAATCAAAATGACTTTCTGGCTATAGCATGAAACAAACGAAAAATACATAAAAAGAAATCCCCAATAAACGAACTGATACTCTGTTCTTTTACAAGGGTAATGCTTCTAGCAACCCCTTCAATGATAATTTATCACTCTCACCGTGGTAACTATATAGTAATGTAGCTGAAGTCTTTGTCTTTATTTCAATAGAAATCAGGTTGAAGCTCACAAATTGGAAGAGAAAATTGAGCAGGTAGGACGAAAGGCAAATTAAACGTTCCAAAAAACCAACACACAACTGATAAGATGAGATTTTAAGTAAGATTGTATATTATGGAAATACACCCATCTGTAAATCATAAAGATAAATTATGCATTACTGAGCTATCTTTCTCCCCCAACTTATGTTCTGATGTTCAACATCCTAAATCTTTCCATTCCCCAGTGGAATCCTTAGAATTACCTATGCTTAGTTTGCAATCTGTAATCCCCTCCCCCTCTCTCTTTCTCTCCCTAGAAACGAAATCGCAGTAGAAAGTGACCATTTGAGCTTCAAACTACGGGGATCTCCATTCTCACATGACATAGCAAAGGACTCAAAACTAAACGAAAAAAATAAGCAAACAACTCACCTTCAAAATGGCATCGCAGAACGAATCCCAGTTTCCAAACAATTTTAAACAACAGATAAAGTCAAAGTCAGGAACACAAAAACTCCATTTGAAACTAAAAATTCAATCAATCAACTTCAAATGAGAAAACCACGAAAAGCAGCAAAAAAAAAAACGAAAAATTCTCAGAGAAAAAAGCAGAGTTGAGGTTGAAAAACCACGTTCACAAGGAATTCAAGCGAAATCCACGTCAATATCTAAATCTGAATGATGATTACCCTCCGAAGCCTATTTTCTGTCTTCGAAAGTTGAGATAAAAATGATTAAAGCAAAAATATTTCGAGCGAGAAAAGAACAAGGAATAAGGTGGCGTTCTTAAAGAAATTTATGACAAAAGTTCTGCACTTCAACCTTGTTATTTCTCATATTTACACCTTTACCACTACCGTACTTAAGTTCATAATTATATCTCAAATTTAGTAATTATAATAATAACTAATAAAATAAATATTTATTTGCTACATTGGAAATCTAAAATTAATTATTATTTTTATCAATTAATTATATAATTTGTTTTTTTTTAATTAAATATCACAAAATAATCCCAAACTTGCGAAAATAATCTCACTATAGTGAATATTCAATTACATATTATTATTGTCATAATCATCATCATTAGCAACTATTTTAAAATAAATTAAATCTGTGTTACACTAATATAATATGCTCCTCAGCTATTTTTTTTATTGAAATTCAATCAACTTTGTGGGCTAATAATTTTCAGCTTTTTATTCTTTATTTATTTGTTTTTTTTTAATCTAAATCAGCATCACGTCATGATAATGCCATGTTTATTATGTAATTATTTCAAGATTAATTTTTTTAATTTTGTGACAAAATGTTAAATATAATCCTTGGTATTATATTATTGGTTTGAGGAGAGAAGGCTTTCTATTTGTAATTATTAAAACAGTTGATAAATGTAGCTCAAATCTAAAAATACCCTCATTCATTTGTTTATTTTAATCCAAATTAGATAGAATGTCCAACCAACTTCCATCACGAAGCATTAAGGAAGAGCATCAATGGTTTTCAGAGTAGCTAACGATCTCATCTGTGAAAAATAAAACGAACACGGGAGACTCTAAGACCTTTGGTATGTAAAATCGAAGAACAAAATGATATTTTTTGTGCACGGCAACGTTAAAAATTTCTAGTAAATTCAAGGTCGAAAAATCCATCTACTATCACTGCAGACCTCCGGCAAAAACATTTTTCGTCTACAAATTTTTATCACACCACGATCTTTTCAACCCCGTTAAAAACTACGAATTTGCATCTCATAACTATCGTAAAATAAAAAAAAAAACAAAACAAAAAAAACCCGTGAAATAATCGCTTTGAAATGTAGGGAATGGTGGACATAAAAATCAAAGTAAACACAAGAAGATAGACAATTCTAACCTTTTTTAATAAACGAAAATAATTGATGACTATATTTGAAGTCAAATTTTTCTGCAAAAGGAGCGACAATCGCCTCCATTTGAAACATCTTTATCACAAAGCTTTCTCTATAAACGCGTTATATTCCATTATTTCCTAAAAAAAACAAACAAATTATAACAATTAAAACAAGAAACGAGTAGAATTAACTTCAGAGATGATCAAATCAAATAGAAAAAAGGCTTGTAAATAAGTCAAAGAGCAGAGTCAAAGATTCAGCACCCAGGAAATAAAAGTCAACAAATTCTAAATCATTCGATGTTTATGGTAACATAAACTGTAGCTCGACATTATTATATAAAATAATAATGAATGAATAGGAAAGAATTCAAAGCAAATTCAACAAATTCACATTGAAAACACGCCTATCGAATTAATTAATAGTAGTACTCTTATCATCATCACATAATCTTGTAAATCACAGTAGACCAGAACTGACCATATTCGTCGATATCATCGTGGGAAGATCCACTACGGCCGTTCGTGTGTCGTGGTTTAGGCTACAACAAAAATTGTTACTTATCTAGTTGAAGCTTTACTGGATTGCCATAAAAGAAGTGAAATATCGAGACAAAGTCGAATATTACATGGGTAAATGAGTGTTGAGACTAGATAAATATCATGTCTTTAAAACTTGGTTTGGGGAAGAGTTTTAGCCCGAAAAGAACCGTCTCCATGATTGCCATGGCAAAAAACCACCTATAAAAGCATGCAACAAAACATCAGCATATGTGAATCAAAGTATCCTAAAACGTGAACAGAGAGATAGAGCGAGACCACATTCAGGGCACTTGAAGTAGTCTTTCTCCCTCAAAATAAGTCCTGATCCCCTACATACTTGACATCTTCTCTGCGATATCTGCTCCAAATGCCAAACACAAATAAAATACAAACAAATAATGTCCAAAAACACACCCAATCACTCAATTGCAAGAAATTTCTTAGTCCATTCATTTGTATAGTTTTTACTTACGATTCGCTTGCTGAATTCAATTCCAGCCACCACAAAGGGAGTCACCCCAGCTGTAAATTTTATATTTAAATAAGTAATAACTTCAAGTCAATAATCATCCTCTTGGAGAAGTTAGAGAAGCATAACAACATCTTGCAACTATTGAAAAATATAAATTCTTAAACAGAATCATTTCAGAAGATCAAAAATTAGATTATAATCATACCAATCTCACGAGCCCTCTTAACTATGATTCTAAAACTGAAGTAGAAAACAAAGGGGCAACCATAGGAGGTTCGCTGAGAATAGTGAAAATAGTTTCATAACAAGAAAAATCATTCAATACCAACTCTTTACTTCAAGTTTCATTTCAACCCAAGTTTTGCTGCAGTGGAAGAGAAGGAAAAAATACAAACCAATATAAAAGGAAAACCCATATGCCTCAGCTATGGATATCTTAATGTACATCATTATGGTTTGTACAGTAGCTTATACTTGACATCGTCCGACTGGTACTTTTACCAGATTCTTACAAATCTGGGTAAAAAATGATAGGCACGTGTTGAAGTGAATATTCAAGTATTCCACAGGTACTTCTAGAATCTGATTGTTTAAGAAGTGGTAACATTTAATAATTGATTTCTAGATGTAGATAATTACAGCAGATATTCACTTTAGAAAACTGGCCTTAGACTACTTGCATTTGAAGGAGAAAAACTTCAAGACAGTTGAGACTATAGAAATGTGTTGCATTATCTAATGACCTCAAAGGACACAAACACAAGGCATGACATGATACTGAGACATTTAGGATTTACTTTTCAAAATACTAGGATAGACAATCATTGGGAACATGACAAATACACGTATTACACTTCCATATAATGATACAATTTTGCTAGATAAACAACGCCGTGTCTTCCTTTAGTTTTTCTTTTATTTTTGTATGGATATATAAATTAATTTTAGCTTAAATATTTATTTCCTTTTCGCGGTAAGATCTCCAATTTATAAAAATGTCTGGCAGGTGTCCCAAATGTGTCATGGACGTCGTGACATTTTAATGAAAATCAAGAAAAAAAAAATATATACAAGGGACACGTGTTTGATGTTTCAAACACTCACCAGAAGTGAGACCAGTGGACATAAACACACCGACTAATCTGAACTATCTGTGTTTCATATTCTACATCATAAACCAAAGTCTGCCCCAACTACAAACAGCTGCAAACATTAGTATATTAAAATTTTCTAAAGGGGAGTCTAGAACAAGAAAGGTAGATCTGCGGCAGTAAGACTGTCATCCCTCATCCCTTTGAACAAGAATCTCAAACATTAGTATTTGATACGTTGAAAACAAAAAAAAGTGCAGCTGGAGAACTTCATATTGCTGAAAATGATTTAGAAATGGCAAAGATCTTGTCAAAACAAAACATGAATACAGTACGAACTAGGATTGTGCTCCACCTCATTATGATCTTAGAACGAGATAACAGGTCATATAAGGTGGGACCAGTCCTTTAGGAGACATGAAATTGAATGCTTGAAGAAATTTCTTAAACTATTCAATGTCAGAAATTTCTTAAAGTATTCAATGTCAGATGGGCATGTCAAATCTTTCTTCCTCCTCTTACTACAGATTTTGCAACAACAAAAAATTCCCTTCACGAGTGCCGCGTTTCACGGAAAATTTTCAGATTTTTCTCCGCAAATTATGCGGAAATAGCCACTCAATTCTCGCAAATAATGGTCTGCAGATGGTATAAATCGTTACAATGAGGAGTAGAGCAAAGCTCAGTTTTGAGTATGAGCGAGCAGGGAGTAGAAAGGAACTGAGAGATAAATATGTACATTGGGTGAGTTACAAGAACGTACTGCATTTCTCTTATTGCATATTTTCTATCACCAATTGGCAAGGTGAAAAGTTTTTCTGTAATCCTAATTTTAATGGGAGATGTAGGTCCTAATGGTTTTTCTTCTTTCGAAAGTTTTCCATGGAAACTTTTCGTTCTAATCTCTTGCTATTATACTTCAACTTCTGTTTCCCCTAAAATACAAAAGAGGAAAGAGATCCCTTAATTCTTTTTTCTTTTCCAACAGAAACTGTATGGTTGAATTACTCCTCTAACGTAGTGTGCTATTCTAAGAAAATAGAAATGTCCAGTAGAAACTAGAAAATTCAGTTCTAAACTGGAGTCCAAATTTCAGTGATTTGTTATGAGAACAAGCTTATTAAATTTGCAAACTATCACAAACGCATTAGTTTTCTAAACCAGAAAATCGGAAGAATGCATCACTCTCGCAAAACGATTTTGCGAATAAAGAAAAACAACACTAAACTGCCAGAAACCTAGCGAGTGAAGGGAAGCGAAATCGAAGAAAAAGATGATACCAATGGCTCCAACAACTATTTGCCAAGTGATTTCAACTGTAGACGAATCCGCGATGACCGAAGCCTCATTAATCGCAGCAATATTCACTGTTCTCCTCCGATTTCCTCTCAAATCCTTCCATTTCTTCGCGCAAATGACGCCGAGTGCGGGCTTCAGACGATCGGTAGGATTCAGTGACGGGAAGAGAGAACTAGAGCACCGCAGATTGGGAGCAAAAGAGGAATAAACAGAAACTTCCATTGATCGAACAAAACCAGAGGAAACCCCTCAACCGGAACCACCTATCCATCTCCATCTGGACTCTGAAGTAGCCATTACAGACGCAGTTTGTGGATCAAGTGTACCTCCACCGTTCGATAACATGAATCCTAAATTTGATTTTACCTTCTCCCCAAATTACCCTTATAATTAATTACTTATTTATAATTTATCTTATTAATTACGTCACATCATAATTAAGAGATAAAATTGATATATATATAAAATTATATAAATTTATTAAAAGTGGTTAAATATAATTTCTTAATTGAGCTAAAATTTTGATATTGGTTAGGCACACACGAGTGGAGGCAAAATTGTAATTATCTTATGCCGTAATAGATAATATAGTAATCAAACACTTATTAGAAGTTATAGTTTCTTTCTCATTTGCGTCTTCTTGACATTCTTCTTAGATTTTTATCGTTTAACAATCCAAACACAGCAATACGCACATCTTTGGTGAGTCGTGAGTCGAGATGCGATCATTTTCTTCGTGATGACTGTGACGTTTATGCTCTTACCTTAAATGTATCGTAAAAATGATTAAATAAGAATTTGATGATTAAATTTTAAATATATGTGACGATATTAGTTAGGTCGACACGTAAATGTGCAGAGACCGAGTACAATTATTTTCTTTTGTGGTAGACAAAATAATAATCAGACGCTTCTCATGAAGATCTTTTTATTCTCGTTAATTCTTGTGGTCTAGTGAGAGAGAGAGAGAGAGGCATCAATATAAGAGAAGATTTTTGGCAAAGGAAGATCCCGTAAATCCAACATTGCACGTCTTCAATGGGTTCGATCATGTGTTATCTTTATCCTAGATAGCACTGATGTTTAGGTTTTTCACGTTAACAAGTATTTGAAAAAAAAAAAAAAAAATTGCTCCTGTAATTTGCGTCATTAGCAAAACGATTCATGTGTTTATAAAATTGTCAAATGTCTCTTGACTTTTATTTGTAACGGAATGTAATCTAATTATCTTGATTCACTCAATTTCACACCCGATCTCTAATACAAACTTCAGTCCAACATTCTTAATATGCGAAATAGATTGTGATATCAAAGTGTGTGCAAAAAATTAATGATCCACGCATCTTTATCCATCTCTATATATTCGCACGTACTCACGTATTACAGTCTATTTAGAAGAAGAAGAAGATAATCCAAAAATCAAGTACAAAATTAAGCATATACATGAAATAGAGTAAAATCAAGATAATTAAGATGCGTTAAAGTGATAACTGAAGGGAAAAACACGAGACAGGTGATGAATTTTACGAAAGCATGAATCTTTCGGCTAGTACAATGACAATTTTGCTCGAAAAAACTAATTTACGGGATCAATTGTCCATGATCCGACGAAACTATGCGTAACTTTTAACGACGATAAAAAATATTTCAACCGGCAAACTAAAGTCGAAACAAAAATGTAAATTAATAACAAGTTTTATTTATTTATTTATAATCTATGGTTATCATCTAGAACAAACTAATTCAAACATATTTTCAATCATCCTCGTCAACACTTAAAACATATTACTGCACTTTGTTTCTTTCTCTCACCCAAAAGTTTATACATTTTGTGAGGATCCAAACGCCTTTCTCTTCTTTGTATTATTCTTCTCTGTGCCAAATTCTCGATCAATCTGTCCCGAAAAAACTCTTTCAACGAACAACTTGATAACGTCGAAATGCATTCCGTTTCGATTCCGAACGTGAACAAGCCAAGCCGTATTTACTAACTCTATGGTTATTATTCTTCTTTATGAATGTGAGCAAACTAAAGAACTGTAGTAGAAATTCCACTAGCTACAGATGGTGCAAAGGGGCTCTCAGGAAGATCAAATCCCGGATTGCTGCACCAAAAAAAAAAAAAAAAAACAACGAAAAATCAATTATATCAAATAAAAAAGTGTGAAAAATCGATAAAAATTCGATAATTTGTGCTTACCTTTCCAATTCAGTGTAGTTAGATGTCGTATTAGTTGGTTTATCGTCCCGGGCAGGGCTGCTACTAAGAACGTCGAGGAGATGATTATACTGCTCGGATGGCCAAGAATCAAAATTGTCTGCAAAGTTCATGAGCAAATTGTAAAAATGAAGAAAAAACAATCAATACAAAGTAAGAAAAAAAATCATACCTCGAGAAATTTTTAGTCCATCCATGGAATAGCCGGAATTCGGCGCAAGTTTGCAGACTAAATTCAGCCCCGGAAGACGGTTCCTCTCAGATTTGAGCAATTGTTCTTGCTCGTCCATCACCTGCCTCCTCGACAACCAAGAGCTTTCGAAACTTCTCGGAGCTAAACGGAAAAAAATCGATTGAACAAATATTAAAAAAAAAACATCTGATTTTTCGATAATCCGCAGTTTTCCGGAGATATGACTCACTTGAATTAAGCTCGGAATCCATGTTAGTGTAATGTGGCGTATAATATAATGACGTTTCGATCCTATCTTGGTACTTCCTAAAACAAAGTTAGAAAAACCGAATATTTTAGTTCGATTTGCACTTACCACCACTTATTTTAATTTCGATCTGAAGATTATACAAAATCCAAGGGATGTAATGCGGAGTCGAAAGAGTTATACCGATCAATAAACTTCGATTTTTCTCGATACGGCTTCACCAAAACGCGAGCTCCACAAACGTAATGAGGATTTCCCTTTGCCAAGATCACCTTCACCGTATCGGCACTGACGAATGTTACGAATCCGAACATTCGTTTCTGTTGGCATGGAATTCTAACGTCCTCAACGGGACCAAAAGTCCTGCGAGTACAAACGTAAACAATAACGATGATAGTAAATCAAACAAAGGATCTGATCGACGGAATTTGATTACCCAAAGTAAGTTGAAACATCGTCTTCTGAAAACGTGCTGTCAGCCGGAAATGTGAGATATATCTGCCGCGATCCATTAATGATAGGGCCAGGATCATTCTTTTCATTTCGATTTTCTATGAAGGTAGGGATATCCTCTGTTAAGATCACAGCATGTTGTCCATGAGGTCTGCAAGATTGATTACCCGAAAATATATGAGATTTATCGACATTTTATCGGATTAGAAACTGCACGAAACCATACCGGTCAATCAGACGGATTGAATTTCTCAACCGAGCAAGGAGTTTCGTCAAACTATAACCGGCTTTGCCGTGCCTTTGGCTCTCGGTGAGATACCCTTCAGCCTGAAGAACTTTTCCATATCGTTCGTAGTAAATCATTGGCAAAGATGCGATAGAAATCGGATTTCCTTTCCTTGATTTCAACAGATCGACGATTTCAATCTCTAACTTCTCGAGCGATCCGGGCAAGAACATATGATCTTCGTTATACCCGTAAATTTGAGAGAAATTCTCCGAATTTGACTGGCCGTGGAAGAACTTGCAACTATTTCCATGCCTGCAGAATCCCTTGTTAAAAAAATGGCAAGTTTTGATAGGCATATCCGCAAATCGCCTTCTCGAACTCAAACTAAAATACGAATCATTCGAGATACTCAACCCGAATGGTTCGATTTGATCGTCTAAACTCAAGAACTGAGTCTGGTTTAGGATTTCAGAGAAAGAATCATTCAACCCAGATGGTGAAAAATCTGGATTCGGATTCATCAGCGGCTCCCAATAGGGCAAGGACGAAACCGGCTGGGAAGTTTGCCGCGACAACGGAGATAAGACCGGAACAGAAGGCGATATTGGAGGGGAGGAGGCCGGAATTTGAAGCTCCATTTTAGCTTTGTAAATGACTTCACGGATGGATTGCTCCGGCCCGCAGGCCAGTCGGACGATATGTTCGTCGCCGTGATCTTGAAGAAGAAGATAGCCGATGATTTTTCGAACTTCTTTCGGTTCTATCTTCTGTATTCGATTGAACACAACTCTCGTATACTCTGATAAATCCATCATCAATCAAATCACTGCAAATAAACATAGAACATCTTGAAAAATCTGAAATTAACTGCTGTGAATCATTTCACAAACACAGAAGAAATTAAACTAGAAATTACAAAAAATCTTCTTTTTTTTTTTGCGATTTCCAGCAAAACCCAGTTCCATCAAGCTCAAAACAATCCGAGCAGTGAGACTGGGAGAAATTATATGCAAGAACTTGGTTGAAAAAGCCAATCTTCCGCGAAATTATTGAAAAACCCAAATCCAAAAACCGGATTTCTTCAACTGCAGCCGAATAATCAACAGAAACAAGCTCTAAAATCTCAAAGATGGAGCAAAATCTAACAGAGGAAATAAATATACACAGAGATTGATTAAAAAGAGGATATCTACATACCCAGGAAGTCATGCAGCCTCAGATAGAGCAAAAAAAAAAAAAAAACAGTCAAAAAACCAGCAACTGATCGTCAATACCCATGTCTAACTCTCTCTCTCTACCATTTTTCTCCCAGTTTTGAGTTATCCAGAACAACTACCACATCACATTAAGCTCAAAAAGCTAAAATGAGGGAGAGACGATGGTTTTTAAAGGGCAGAACTGTAAACGGCTTAGATTTCATTAAATAAATCCTACTTAGTCTGTAATTAATCAAAAGTAATTAACAACTAATCCTCCTCGTCCTCATCTTCCTCTTCAAAAAAATTAGCTGATCCTCGGAGCAGATATTTAGCCAGTTGAATTTCCGAAGAATCCGAATCTGATTTTGAAAATTCCGAAAAAACCCATCATCAAAATACTGAATTAAATTCGAAGCAAAGCAACAAGAGTTCGGAAACACCAATGCGCAGAGAGAAACACATGTCGGCAAGGTGGAATCCATGGGTGACAGAAACATGTTGGATCGTTGTCGTTTTGAAAGAGATGGAGACATCATCTCATCTCCACCGTTGGATCTTATTTATCGTACACTTAAGAAGTATGTGATCGTACTTCCATTATCCATTTGAGACGAAAATATAATTTTAAATTATAATAATTAAATAACAATTTGCTACGACTCTTTCTTTTAATTATTGTTTATTTTTTGAGAGTAACCATTTTGATTTCAATAAATATATATTCACAGAATTTTTTATTTTAAATTACAATTGAATTAATGCATTAAAATCATTGAAAATCAGATTAATTTTGTGATTAATTTTAGTTCAATAATTAAATAAAGAAAATTTAAATTATTTATTTATTTTGACTATATTTTCTAGTTTTAATTAAGAAATTAATCATCTCAATCAATTTGAGAGAGAGGATCAAAGGAGTAAGGGCGAAAATGACTTTTCACAGCAGTAGTGTAGAAAATTAGAGTGAAAGTAGGCTTGGAGAACCGGTTCAAACGGCTGGATAGAGGGACATTTCGGTCAACTGATAAAAATGATGAGGATCACTAGGAGAGATTCTTGTTTAGATTTTTTATTCAGAGAGAGAGAAATAACTCAATTATTTTAATTATAATTATTTTTTTTAGATTTCTAATTTCTTTATTATTATTATTTTATTTACAGGATTTTTACATATAAATAATATGATTTTATTATAATTATTAATTAAACAGTGAATAAATTGATATGAAAGGGCCACATTGGCTCTTCATATTTGAGGTAGCCTTTTGGTTCTGCTGCTGCTTCACATGATTCCACCAAACCCTAGTTATCTTTTTAGCCAACGTATTTCTACATTTTCATTTTTTTTAAATTAATTAAAAATTCCAATTTATTTATTTATTATCCACCATATCATATTAACACTTAATAAAAATAAAAAAAAATATTTTTTTAGGATATAGTTTTTATTTATTCAAAGTATTATATTTATGCGTCACTCGAAAAATATTGGAAGGTATGGTTTATAATTTAACACAATTTTATTTTCATTTAGTATATTGTTCTCCGGGCAAAACTCAATATAAAGATTTGCAGATTGAACCTAAAGCATACGATATTGTACTGTTTGGTGGAGATCGATTCTTTACAATTATTAATATATTAGTAGATTTACTTTGGTAATTCATGGATTCCGAGATTTATTTCACGACTTGGTGAAACTTTTATTGTCAAAGTTTCCATTTTTAATAAGTAGATGATATTTGGAGGAGACAAGAACCTAAACTACATGGCCACAACATGCTTAACATTTATTTTGTAAATAAAAATAATAATGAAATTCTATTTTATTTATTTGGAGTTCATCAACATTTATAAATCAAATTTATGTGCGGAAAAATTGGAAAAGAAATACGAACAACCCTTCGAAATAGAAAAATTTCGAGTAATACCCGTCGAAAAATTCATTGAATATTTGATATTGAAGGTGTAAATCAAACTTATCGAGCTGAATCAGTCGTAAAACTTAAGAAGGGTATGTTTAACCAATCAAGTTTAGTCGAGTCGAGTTGATTCGAGCAAATATCGTTCATTTAGCTCGACTAGATTTATCGAATTTACAAGGGTTAATTCCTAGCTAAGAATTAATATGACAAAAAAGGGATTTTATTAAATTGAAATAATGATGAAAATAAATAAAAATACAAAAAGAAATATGAGGAAGCAGATTAGATTGGATGAGGAAGAGATTTGGTGTGGACGTGCTGAGTAGCCATTGGCTGTCGAGTTGTACCTTTGGATAATTTATTTTATTTGCATCATTTTATTGACGTGACATATTATTTATCAATTTATTTAAACACTTGTCGTCTTAAACTTTCAAACGACAAGTAGGTTCCTGCTTGACCAGCCTTGCTTGCTCTTTGGAGAATGATTGTGATTTTATACTTTCATTCGTTGTAATCTCATGTGTATTATTATCATTACACACGTCATTTATTTATTAATGGGTAACTAAAAAAAAAAAAAGTCTAATAATTTCTTTTTAAACTATATTAGTTAACAAAATTACTCTTATATTCTGTTAACAAAATAATTCTTTGCCAACGTCCGATTTCCTAACCATACGATCGTTATAGAAGCTTGCGGATTTACATGGGATCCTATGAATGAAGCGGATGAAAATTTTCTCTTTTACGGGAACTCGGGACTTCAGTGTGGACGTCTGCAAATGAAGGAGTCGAAAATGCTTTCTATTACGGAAAGTCTGCGATTTAAGTGCAGTCACTCGCTCTGTATATGCGGGTGTCTGCATGAACGAATTTTTAATAGATAACCGGATGTCGAAGGTTATGTTGTTAAAAAAGCATATTTTAAGTATAATTTTTGTTAACGAAAATAGTTCAAAACCGAGCTTGTTAATGACTTTATAGGTTTTTGTTTTAATTATCTTTTGTTAATTTATGTGATTAAAATTTTTATCATTAATAATTGTTTATAACTATTTTATGAATAAAAAAAAAAGACATTTACAATTACTTTATCTCAAGTTTCAAATTCTCATTGTTATTATTTCTATTTATTGTCCTTTTTTTCTAATTTTCCAAGATATATGATGTTATTTTAAAATATAATTACTTGTGCTAGTAAATAAATAACATAAATTTAAAATAATAAAATATAGCGTGACACTAATGCTATAATGATTTTTTTTTTTTCCCATTTTTGAGACATTGATGATAAGTTAAGATTATGTTACACTCTATAAACACATAGTTGTTAGACGTAACACATGATATATTAAAGCAATTTAATTAATATATTGTAGCATTTCTTTGATTCTTACTTGAGAAGTCTATCGTCTATCTACTTGGAGAAAAAATTGATCATACGAGAATGTTTTTGGAGAAAATAAAAAGACTGATAAAGCCGAACACTGTTAAGCGAATCAATTTCGATAAATTTTAGCGTGTCTAGTCCTTTTTTTTTTTTTTTACATCGAAAAGGGCCTTAGAATAGATCTTATTCCTTGTTTAAATTATCATGAATAAAGTAACTCGCATTTGAACGTTTCGATTCATGCGATCTTCACTCTCTAAAAACGTTCTTAAGACCGATGTCTAATTTTTTTAGACAAGAATATGCTAATGAGAAGAGAGTTAAAAAGATAAAATAAATAAGTGACTGATTATTATTTTTTCCTTCACAAAATAAAATAATTATAGCGTGTCTGTACCCATATTTGATTAGATTAGACATTAACTCATATCATCGTATATACTCTATGCTCGGTTTTTGAATCCATGAGTAACTATTTGGATAGTAAATTATACTATTATCTTTGTAGATATATTTAAATTTATACTTTTTTTTTGTTTCACTTTGTCTAAAATTCAAATTTAAGTGTACATTTTTTTTTTATTTATACACTATATATATGTTACGACCATTCTAGGTATTATCCGTGTAGACTTGTGTGCCCATGGATCTTTTGATATTACACTTACCTCAATAGTTCTAAATTGGTTTCGAAGTCTTCTTTGCAAATCGAAAGACCTAGGTATGATTAGGCAGCTCGACTTCCCCTCTAGAGTCATGCCAACCTTTTATTTTTCATTACCAATTCATAAAAACATTACAAGATCACAAACTATGGTTCGTAAAAAATATATCATGTCATAACTTGCAACAGAAATGGCACGTTATTGCATTCATCTCGACCCGAGTCAAGTAGATGGTTTACTTGAAGAACTCCATGATCCAAAAGTTTGATACGAAACATAGGAATCTAACACCGCTGAATCCGGCTCTGGTCGCCAAGGCGGTGAATTCCTCTTTGGTCCTCTCTTTTCCTCCCGTGAATTGAGTCATCATGTGCACATCCATTGCACATGTGTTTTTGTAGGCTGCAGTCGATTCCGGCATGCTAAGAACGACTGCTTCCATGACAATCACATTTCCAGCATCAGGTAAGGCGACATAGCAGTTATTCAGCAACTTCAAGCAATGTTCATCACTCCAGTTATGGAGTATCCACTGTTTTCAAACATAAAAATATATATTTAAAAATAAAATATAAAAATTCAAGAATGAAATATGTTGAAAAATTCATACATTATTATATAAATAACAACAATGTTATGTCTATTTTATTAAAATATTTATTAGCGTATCAAACAATGATTATTTCAATTAATGTAATAAATTAATTATTTATAATTTATTACATTAATTATACTAATTATTTTTTGACATGTCAGTAAATATTTTTAAAAGATAAAATAAAGGAACAAACATAGTATTATTCTATAAATAATAAAATAACATGTTTAACCTTCAAAAAGATGGCATCTCCCCTTGGAACACTCTCAAACATATCCCCACCAACATGTTCAACCCCTGCACAAATCGGAGTATAACTTAGGTTGATTTACACAATAACAATTGAAGAGAAGTCGAAGCAAAAGTTGGGTCGCTATCTATTTCAGGCATTCTCTCATTTCATTCGATGATGATCGAAAGCAAATGTTACTCGAGAAAAAAAAAAAGAGAGAGAGAGAGATGATTTCGACGTACCGGGATACAGCGGGGCACAAGTAATAACATGAGGAAGATCAAAATTAATACCCTTGATAGAAGGGTATTTGGAAGTTATTACACTGAGGGTTGTCCCTAGCCCTCCACCCACGTCCACCAACTTGTTGAGGCCGAGGAAGCCATTGTAGGACTGCAGAACCTTCTTCATGACAATGGTAGTGTGGTTGAACATTGCAGAGTTGAAGATTGCATTGAAATTTTCATCTTTTCCAAGGTACTCATATGAATGGCATCCATGCACTTTGTTGAAAGGAATTCCTCCTTCAAGAACTGCACTCTTCATTTGGGACCTGTTCGTGACAGGAGAAATTAAATTATCGAGAGGTCGTACGTGACCCGTTTTCTATCTATTTATCTTTCTAGCATCATCTTAACACGGGTACAAAACTATTGTGTCGGTAACTAATAACTCTATCTTGTCGTCGGAAAATTAAGAGAATTATTTATGTCTTGATCTGCTCAACAAAAATAATAATAACCATCAACCTAATTTTGTCAAAATTCTATATAGGTCGAAAAATGCAGAAGAGATCAATACATAAGCAAGGCTCTCCCGCTAAACTATTAAGGTCTCGGTTTTGAAGTAAGACTCCAAATCCAAAAACACATCTCCGCAAACATTGATCCAAAATCTTCAATATTTTGTTAATTTCAAGATTCGTAAATTATTTAAATATTAATATGAAATTAAAAAAAAATAATTGAATAAGATATTCCTCAAAATTTATTATCCTTCTCTATTTTTAGCTAAATTTATCTCAATAATATGAATTTAAAAAAAATATTAGCTAAAAAAACTATATTTTGATTTGTTAACAAAATCCACGTCACCTTCTCCTTCCCTCCTTAATATTGCTTCTTCTCCCCAGACATCTCCACGAATAACCCCTCTTCTTCCTCGAGCTTCAGTTCAGAAACCAGAAGAAGAAGCTAGAGTGTGGCAGATGTAAGAATAGAAGTTTATTGAAAAAGAAAGCTTGCAGATCCTTAGATGATCGAATCCATAAGATTAGCACAAACCAGAAGTGAAAACAGAAGGAGAAGAAGATACAGACCAGCTTTCCAGAAAGAGTTTGTTCTGAACCAGAGCTTGGTAAGGGCCTAAAGCAACGCCATCTTCATCACGAACAAAGAACTTGGCCACTGGCGCTAGGCTATACACTCTCTGGGGATCGCCATTAGTGTCTATAGCTTGAGAGCAGTGGAGAACCGAGTGGCTGACCAGAAGGCGGAGTATGCGATCGAGCATGGCGGCCGACTGCGGATTCTGAGTGTTCAGTTGAGCGGCGATGTCGGAGGAGGAAAGCCAGGCGTTGGGACCGGCGTTGCCTATGATTTCAAACACTCCAAGCTCTACAGCGGCGTAAAGCGACATGGGTAGCAAAGACGACATGGAAAGCTGTATGGCGTAGGAGAAGGTCTCTTCAGCGTCCTCATGAATCTGTTCCGGCGAAGCCATTGAAGGGAGTCTCTCTGCGCTCTAAAAAGAGTCTAGAATTCCAATATCTCATGCACAAACCAGATACGTGTGGTGTACCTCCTTAAATAATGAGGGACCTTGTGTGAACGGAGCCTTTATAATATCCATTTGCTTTACTTCTTGAAAACCTAACCACAAAACCTTATATTATAAACAATTATATATATATATATATATAATTCTTGAAAGCCTAACCACAAAGTTCTTGAACAATAATTGATCAACGTAACTGCACCAACGAAATTGATTATTTTTGGTAACACCAGTTGTCACATTTACACAATAATTTTACATAATACTTTTAGAATGCAATGCACTCTACAATTATTGATGGAACACTACCGGAGATTATAAATATTGGGTAATATTCTCTTTGAATATGTCGATATGTTCGTGTTTATGTAAAATTATTGACAAATTTAGATGTGAAACAAAATACTTTGAACTTTCGGAATATATACAATAAAGAACAACAATTAAAATTAGTGAATAGTGAGAATATCTAATTTTCTCAATGTATGTTTGAAAAATCGAGAGGACCAGAATCGAGACAAGAATTCTGGTCCAGTTCTGAAAATTTTTTACCAAATTTTAGTGATCCAAGCCTAGATTTTTGCCATTGGAACTAATTTTTTTGTTCTTTTTTTTTTTTTTTGGCAAGAACTTAACTAGAATGGAAATAAAATTTTTATTTGGTTTTGGTTCAATTGCTAATACATAAATAAGGTCAAAATAAATAATGAAATTAAAGAAAACTTGTATAGAAATCTAGAAATAAAATTTATGTTAACAATTAAATTAATTATATTATCAAATCTCATAATGGGATATAATTGAAAATTATTGTCGTGATTTTCAATTAACTTTGATTTCATTTCTTATTAGTAATTATAAAATTATTAATTATAAATAATTAACTATATTTGATGCCAAAATCGTACCCAACAATTCAATTGATTAAGACCGAAAATTAATTATTTTTGTAAAGTCTATGAATAATTCATTTGGTTAATTTTGGTTTTGCACATGTCAAACCAAAAACCAACCAAATTTTATCATTTTTCAAAATTTAAACCGAATTTCAGTTGGCTAGACTTTGGAAACTGACCGGAACCGAACATAATTAGTTATTTTTATAATTATCCATAGGGAATGAAATTAAAGTGATTTTCTTAATTGAAAATCACGAGAATAGTTTTCGATTATATAGATTTGAGAATATAATTAATTTAATTTTGAACGTAAATTTTATTTCTAAATTTCTCTACAAGTTTTCTTTATTTTCATTATTTATTTTGACTATATTTTTGTATTAGCAATTGAACCCAAACCGAATAAAAATTTAAAGTTTCGTTCTAGTTCAGTTCTAAAAAAAAAAAACCAAAAAACTAGTTTCAGTTGCAAAATTACCCGAATCGATCTCTACCTGTTATGTTTGGTTCGGTTTTATCAAAAAATCGAACCAAACCGGACCATGAACACCTCTAGAAGTGTAATTCTTTCGAGAATATAAATTCAACCATTACTTCTAATTATATCATAATGTAGTCAAGAAATATTTTTGCAGACATATATTATATAAATTTTGTGACATTAATGGAGATGAACCACAAAGGTCACCCCTTTCAAGGAATATTAAAATTCTACTATAGCAGGATGATCCACGTGTTGAGTCCTTATTAAATTAGGGTTGGTGAGATTTGCCCAGAAAATGTAATATTTAAAATATAATTATATTGTATTTTAATACCGACACAGCTAATTGCTGTGCATATATGTTAAAAATGTACAAGATCTTATTCAAAATCGAATAAAATCCTGTAATTTATTTATTAATATAAATAATATATTATTTATTATTTATAATTTATGATCCAGCATAAGATTATAATATAAATGCGAATAATACATTATTAAAATATTTATGAGCAATATTCAAGTTTATTCTCAAAATATGAGTTAATTAGCAAATTATACATTAAAGTATTTTTGTTAATAAAATCGTTTTTAAAGTATGATTTTTTTAATTAAATAATCCCTAGCAATCCCTTGATCTCCAAGAACTAAAGCCGGTCTCCGTAAAGGGAACGAGGGTCGTTCTTTGAATAACGATGGACCACCAAATGTTATTTTGTTAAGAAAATCACACTTTTAACGTGAATTTGTTAACGAAAATACTTTAATATCTAGTTAGTTAATCACTTCATACGTAAATTTGAAAATATCAAACCAAATACAACGAGTAGTGAGGTCCTAAGCTAAGCCTTGGTTAAACATGTCCAATAGATTCTATTTTACCATCTATACCGAAATATTCAATGTTTATAATCTCCAGCAGTGTTCTATCAATAAATAAAATGTACATTGCAGTCCAAAAGTATAATGTAAAATTATTGTGTAAATGTGATAAATGGTGTTACCAAAAATAATCAATTTTGTTGGCCAAGTTACGTTGATCAATTATTGTTCAAGCACTAGGTGGTTGGGTTTTCAAGAATTATATATATATATATATATATATATATAATTGTTTAAAATATAAGGTTTTGTGGTTAGGTTTTCAAGAAGTAATAATTGTTTATAAAATGCAGCAAAGCAAATGGAAATTTTAAAGTCTCCGTTCACAAAAGGTCACTCATCATTTAAGGAGGTGCACCACAGTTATTTGGTTTGTGCATGAGAAATTGGAATTCTAGCCTGTAGAACAGAGAGACTCCCTTCAATGGCTTCGCCGGAACAGATTCATGAGGACGCTGAAGAGACCTTCTCCTACGCCATACAGCTTTCCATGTCGTCTTTGCTACCCATGTCGCTTTACGCCGCTGTAGAGCTTGGAGTGTTTGAAATCATAGGCAACGCCGGTCCCAACGCCTGGCTTTCCTCCTCTGACATCGCCGCCCAACTGAACACTCAGAATCCGCAGTCGGCCGCCATGCTCGATCGCATACTCCGCCTTCTGGTCAGCCACTCGGTTCTCCACTGCTCTCAAGCTATAGACACTAATGGCGATCCCCAGAGAGTGTATAGCCTAGCGCCAGTGGCCAAGTTCTTTGTTCGTGATGAAGATGGCGTTGCTTTAGGCCCTTACCAAGCTCTGGTTCAGAACAAACTCTTTCTGGAAAGCTGGTCTGTATCTTCTTCTCCTTCTGTTTTCACTTCTGGTTTGTGCTAATCTTATGGATTCGATCATCTAAGGATCTGCAAGCTTTCTTTTTCAATAAACTTCCATTCTTACATCTGCCACACTCTAGCTTCTTCTTCTGGTTTCTGAACTGAAGCTCGAGGAAGAAGAGGGGTTATTCGTGGAGATGTCTGGGGAGAGAAGCAATATTAAGGAGGGAAGGAGAAGGTGACGTGGATTTTGTTAACAAATCAAAATATAGTTTTTTTTAGCTAATAATTTTTTTAAATTCATATTATTGAGATAAATTTAGCTAAAAATAGCTAACGATAATAAATTTTGAGGAATATCTTATTCAATTATTTTTTTTTAATTTCATATTAATGTTTAAATAATTTACGAATCTTGAAATTAACAAAATATTGAAGATTTTAGATCAATGTTTGCGGAGATGTGTTTTTGGATTTGAAGTTTTACTTCAAAACCGAGACCTTATTAGTTTAGCGGGAGAGCCTTGCTCATGTATTGATCTCTTATGCAATTTTCGACCTATATAGAATTTTGACAAAATTAGGTCGGTGGTTATTATTACTTTCGTTGAGCAGATCGAGACATAAATAATTCTCTTAATTTTCTTACGACGTGATAGAGTTATTAGTTATCGACACAATAATTTTGTGCTCGTGTTAAGATGATGCTAGAAAAATAAATAGATATAAAACGGGTCACGTACGACCTCCCGATAATTTAACTTCTCATGTCACGGACTCACCTCATTCACTCTCTATGTTAGGTCCCAAATGAAGAGTGCAGTTCTTGAAGGAGGAATTCCTTTCAACAAAGTGCATGGATGCCATTCATATGAGTACCTTGGAAAAGATGAAAATTTCAATGCAATCTTCAACTCTGCAATGTTCAACTTCACCACTATTGTCACCAAGAAGGTTCTGCAGTCCTACAATGGCTTCCTTGGCCTCAACAAGCTGGTGGACGTGGGTGGAGGGCTAGGGACAACCCTTAGTGTAATAACTTCCAAATACCCTTCTATCAAGGGTGTTAATTTTGATCTTCCTCATGTTATTACTTGTGCCCCGCAGTATCCCGGTACGTAGAAATCAACTCTTTATTTTTTTTTCTCGGTGTAACGTTGCTTTCGATAATCATCAAATGAGACAAGAGAATGCTTGAAATAGATATCGATCTAACTTTTGCTTCAGCTTCTCTTCGTTGTTGTTGTGTAAATCAAACTAAGTTATACTCCGACTTATGCAGGGGTTGAACACGTTGGTGGGGATATGTTTGAGAGTGTTCCTAAAGGAGATGCCATTCTTTTGAAGGTTGAATTTGCTATTTTATTATTTATAGAATAATACTAGGTTTACCCTCTTAAAATACATATCAAACAATAATTAATGTAATTAATGTAATAAATTAACTATTTATAATTTATTACATTCATTCATCATTATTTGACATATCAACAAATATTTTATATTTTATTCTTAAATATATATATTTTTATGTTTGAACACAGTGGATACTCCATAATTGGAGTGATGAACATTGCTTGAAGTTGTTGAAGAACTGTTTTGCCGCATTACCCAATTCTGGAAATGTGATCGTCATTGATTCAGTCGTTCCTAACATGCCGGAATCAACTACAACCTACAGAAACACATGTGCGTTGGATGTGCAAATGATGACTCAATTCACGGGAGGAAAAGAGAGGACAAGAGAGGAATTCACTACCTTGGTGACCAGAGCTGGATTCAGCGGTGTTCGATTCCTATGTTTTGTATCAAACTTTTGGATCATGGAGTTCTTCAAGTAAACCATCTACTTGGCTTTGGTCGAGATGAATGCAATAACATGCCATTTCTGTTGCAAGTTATGACATGATATATTTTTTACGAACCATAGTTTGTGATCTTGTAATGTTTTTATGAATGGGTAATGAGCCATAATGCGCTAATAAAGAAAAGGTTGTAGTGACTCGCATTGGAAAGTCGAGCTGCCTAATCCATATTTAGGCTTTTCGATTTGCAAAAAAAAGACTTCGAAACCAATTTAGAACTATTGAGGTAAGTGTCATATTGCACGATTCATGGGTACATAAGTCTACATGGATCATAACTAGAAAGGTAGTAACATACATATAGTGTATAAATACAAAAAATTTATGCTTAAATTTGAATATTATACAAAGTGAAACAAAGAAAATAAAGAAAATTGAACATAACACTACTAACCTAAACTCCCTAACCACAAATAATAACATTTGGAGCTTTATCATCTTCTAGACTACTAGTTCCTCCTCGTTTATTTGTTGAAAAATAAATAGTCAATCAGTGAATTAACGGGTTCAGTAAATCCATAGTTTGTACCTTATGACACAGTCGTAGCCAATACATATGTCTACGTCAAATACAGATACTAACACAATAAATTACGTAAATATCTGAATGAGAATTTTTTACGTGACTCTTCACATGTATATAAATTTAACCAAAAACATTTTAAAAGAGATACATTAACCGAAAACACATCATTCAACTTAAGTTTATGTGTTGAACAACGAGGTAAGCTTCCGGGCAAATAAGTGCGCTTAAATTTTCCAAATCTAAAAGACCCAACTGAGCTTGGACTTGGAGGCTCAACTAGAGAAGAGAGAGTTTCATTACACGAACGTTTCTTTAAAGGGTACATTACCCATTTCATCATATTTCGGGACGATTACTTTTGTTCATGGCGTAAAGTTTAGTGATTATTTTGAAAACATTAATAGTTTAGGGTTTGGTTTAAGTGACTGTTGGTTCCAATTTGTGATATAAGTTTAAGGGTTATTTTGTTAAAAAGTAATAATTTAGGGTTTTTGATTAAATGAAAGATTAGACATGGACTGTGTTACCCACCCATGTCGTTTTCCGCCGCAGAGCTCGGATTGTTCGAAATCACAGCCAACACCTGGCTCTCCTCCGCTGACATCGCCGCCCAACTGAATACCCAGAATCCTCAGTCGGCCGCCATGCTCGATTGCATCATCCGCCTTCTGCCTTCTGGCCAGCCACAAAAGCTGGTCTGTTATCTTCTCCCTCATATCGCTATTCTCACTTCTGGGTTTCTCAGTTCAATAGTTGGAAGTTCAGACCTTTCTTCTTCCCCGACCTTCATTCTCTGAACCGCCATGCTTTCTCCTCTCTAACTCCTGCTTGAATGCTGTTCTTGAAGGAGGAGTTCCTTTCGACAGAGTTCATGGAATCTCTGCTATGACTATGTTGGAAAAGATGAAATTCTAATGCAGTCTTAAACTCTGCAATATTCAACCACTCCACCATTGTCATGAAGAAGGTTCTGCAGACCTACAATGGCTTCCACGGCCTCAACAAGCTAGTGGACGTGGGTGGTGCGTTACGTTGCTTGAAGTTACTGAAGCACAGCTATGCTGCATTACCTGATACTCGAAAGGTGATCGCTAAGGAAGCGATCTTCCCTGGCTGGCCGGAATTGACTGCAGCTTGCCGAAGCACTTGTGCAATGGACTTGCAAATGATGACTCTGTTCCCCGGAGGAAAAGAAAGGTCTCGAGATGACTTCTCCGCCCTTGTAGCCGGAGTCGAATTCGCCGGAGTTCAATTCCGATGTTTCCTTTCAAACTTTTGGATCGTCGAGTTCTAAAATCAATTGTTGTAATTAAATCTAAAAAACTGAACTTACTCTATTAATTTTAATCGTTATCCAGTCGAAATTCTTAGTACCCTCACAATTAATAGAATCTTTAATTTTTCTTCTTTGACAATAATATTTAATGCAATATTTTTACGTGAATTATAATTAACTTTAATAACACGACTTATAAATTAATGTCTTTTTTAATGAAATGATATAAAACAATGTAATTAAAACTTAATGAAGAAACCAATCTTTGAAGACAAGATGACTTCTCTTTACAAAACACTCTTAGCTCAACATCCATCCTAGTATCTAAACAACTATTTTTAGTATAAATTATCTACAAAGATAATAGTATAATTTACTATCCAAAGTGTTACTTAAATTTGTTAAAAATAGTTACTTATGGATTCAAAAACCGAGCATAGAGTATATACGATGATATGGGTTAATGTCTAATCTAATTAAATATGGGTAGAGACGTACTATAATTATTTTATTTTGTGAAGAAAAAATAGTAATTAGTCGTTTGTTATGTTCGCGTTCTAATTCCGTTCTCATTAGCATCTTCTTGTCTAAAAATCAACAAATATTCACATTTATGTCGCAACATTGTCAAATATTATGTCTTGCTGCGTTCTCGTCTTGAAATTTAGAAAGAATGGCGTCGTTCGCGTTTATGACGCGACATTTCAACCAAAAGTTACCCGTCAAATAGGAATGTATCCATGTGTCGTGTGCAATCGATATGAAAGTTATATGCTTAATGAAATTGTTTTATTGGTTTCTCACAAGAATACAAGGAAAGTAATTCGATATCTATTTTGTAAAAATTTTGAAAGAGTTCTATAGGACGATGCTGGATTCTTAAAATCAACGTTACTTACTAAATCAATACGCGTGCTTGCATGATTATTAAAATCGACAAACTGAATCGAACCGCCATCGGTTTTCAAAGTCCACAAAATTGACATTCAATTTTAAGACTTTGCGATCGATAAAACTTGGTTTGGTTTTATTTTGACTCGTGCAAAATTAAAATTAACTGAACGGAACCAAATATTATTAGACTTTAAAAAAATAATCAATTTTCAACATGAATTAATAAAAAATTTGATTATTACTAATAAGAGATGAATTAGGGTGATTTTGAGATTATAAAAATTGATCATTGAATTACGTTTAATTGGAAGATACGATAATTTAAATTATCATAATCTGAAAAATTCTGAATTTTATTAATAAAATATCTAAATAAGTTTTCCCTTAATGTCATTCTCTATTTTGAGTATTTTTTTTTTCGAGTAATAGCTATGGAGCCGAAATCGATCAGGGATTTCAAATTCAGTGTTGGTTAAGTTTTTGCACTAAAAAAAAATATCTTGTTTCAATTTTCAAGCTATTAGGACCGATTTCTACTGGTTCATTTCGATTTTATCACAAAACCGAACTTGATTAAGAATAACCCTAGTGATGGGTACATTCTACTTGTCGCACGGATCACAAAAATTGTCGAACGAGACATTTTTTCAAAATCTTAGAAGCAAACCAAATTTCCAAAGCCATTCTCTTCATTTATGCCCACGGGAAAACCGAAGTTCCCACCGTCAACCTCATTTCGGTCACAACGACACCATCTATGAGATAAACAACTCTAAATTACCCTTCTCTTCACTAGTGTTCTTCTTAAAGAGGAAGGAAAGAGAGAATCACGTGATAGCTACGTAAACTTTCATACGTAGGATGTAATCGACGAGACCCAACAACTTCTTTTTGAAAACAAAAGACTACCCGCAACCATTAACGAACATATATATATATCCACTAATTACATGCAATATTTACCACAATCTTAACGATAAGGGTTAAAATATTAATCTCGTACATCAGAGTTTAAATTGTACTTTATCGTAAAATGTATCATATATTATAAAATATAGCTATCTATTTAATTGTCACGATGATTGTATTCCTAGTATTATAGGATGACTATTAAAATATTTATTAATAATGTTAATGGAATCATTAATAAATTCATAAATAATAAATTAGAATTGTCGTTAATTTCGTTTGATTTCCTCCCTTGGTCCCACAAAGGGCCCTACAACTCGTGGGCCCACACGTTCGATTTCAATTTTCAAAATGGGCTGGAATATTAAATCTCCGCCGTTGGATTCGAAGATGCATAATCAATTAAATCTCAGCCGTCCTCGAGCGCGCAAGTTCAAACTTTTTCTCACGTTATTGTAGATACACGTCCGACGTGGCATTTAAATGAATTTGAAATCCAGCTTTGAAGTCCGACCTATAAATACCCGAATTTCGGCACAGAGAGAGAAGAAATGGAAGATAGTCGATAGCGTTCGTCGAAGCTCCGGCAAAGCTGAAAGACTAAGAAATTGAAGGCTTCGGAGGCTACGAATTCTCAGAGAAGCTCAGGTTTATGTGAATTTCAGGTGTGGTCCTGTTTCCTTTCTTGTTGGACTGCTTTTGGGTGATATTTGGGAATTGGTGATTGGTGGGGAGTTTCGTGCTTATGAGCCTTAGGGTTTCTGATTTTCCAGTGAAATTTTCATTTGCAGGCAGTTTTAGCTTTGTCTGGTGATAAGTTGACTTTAGTTCGAAGAGTGTTTTTCGTAATTCAGAGTATCTTTTTTCAATTCATGGCGATAATGATCTTTTATGAGCTTCATTAAACTGAACTTCTTGCTTGCATGAGCTTAATGCAACTGAGATATGCATTTTTTGGCTGAATGACTATTATTGTTGAATAGACTATACTACGTATAGGTTGAGGGTTCGATCTTTACCAAATTTTTCTATTTGTTTTCTCATAGACCAGACGAATGTCTTGTTGATTCATGTTTTTTGTGAGTTTCAAATTCTAGGTGTTCCTTTTTTCTTTTCATTTAATTTTTTGTTAATATGTTTTTTTAAACAAATAATTAAGTTTGCTGTGGAAATTCTCCGTCGGTATGATTTAGTTTGCTTTATTACAGCATACTTCCCATGGCTTCCCCTCCTGATTATTACCTTCCCTGCTTCACAAATAAACAATCGTTTTGCGTTACTTACCCATATGTACGAAATTTCCAAAATTCTATCCTATTATTTGAATAGGTGACGTTTATATCATTAGAAGTTAATGGTGGAAATTTTTCTGTTTTGGTTTTTTTAGCTCAAAATTTCTAGGTGTAATAATCTATGCATTCAGTTATGGGTGAGCCTGATACTGAGGTTGAAGTTGCAGAGACGATAAAAGATGAAACTAACCCAACAGAGAAAATCTCTGAAATTGTTAATGAGAAGAAAGGGGAGGCAAATGGCGGTGTAACTGAAATGGAAGAAGATCCAAAAGCTGATCCCAAGGTTGACCGTATAAAGATGGATGATGATCCAGAAATAAAGGAAGACCAGACAAGCAAACAAATAAAAGATGACGAAGGGGAGAAACCAATTGTAGAAACAAAAGAAGAGAAAGAAGAAGCCATCTTTGTAGAAGAGAAAGAGAAGGATGAAATTGGAGTTGAAACTGAGGAAAAGAATATAGAGGTTGAAATTGAAACTAAGGAACAAAATGAGGATTGTGGAGTTGAATCTAATGAAAAAAATGAGGATTGTGGAGTTGAAACTAATGAAAAAAATGAGTATTCTGTAGTCGAACCCAAGGAAAAGGATGAGGATTCTAGAATTGAATCTATGGAAAAGGAGGAGGATCCTGAGGGCAAAACAAAGGAAGGAAAAGAAGATCCAGGGGTGCAGCTAATGGAAGAGGATACACATGATAACGGAATAGAAGAGATACAAGAGTTGAAGCAGGTTGATGAGAAAAAGAAAGAAGAAGAAGAAGAAGAGATGGAAGATGAGAAGGAAAAAGAGATTGAGGTGGAGAAGGGTTCAAAAAAACGCGGAAGGAGGAAGAGTTCAGGGAAAGTGAGAGAAAAGAAGAATAAATTGGAAGAGAAGGAACCAGAACAAAGGACACCTGTAACCGATCGCCCTGTACGTGAAAGAAAATCAGTCGAAAGGCTAGTAGCATCAATTGAAAGGGACAGTGGGAAGGAATTCCATATTCAGAAGGTAAATAATTACATTTTGACAAATCTTTTAAGCATGCTTTTTAATGATGAAATTATTTTGTTTATGCTGCCAAATGCAGGGCCGTGGTACACCTCTTAAGGATATACCCAATGGTAAGATTTCTTCAGCTCATCCTCCATTATGCCTCCGTAGAATTTCTATCATATTTCCTTCCTTTGTATGGAAGTCTAGCTTTCTGATCAAGAAATGCTCGGAGGTTACTAACCCGATACAATAACTTTTGAACACTTTGGCTGTCTTCTTTTAAATGGTTGAAACTGGCATAATCATTAGGCTGCATGTAATTAAACCACTTAGAACAAGGTAGAAAGCTGAGAATTTTCTGCCTTTTAAAAAATCATTCCTCCATTTGTAATTAAATTGCTTAAAATAATTAAGATGCCTGTGGTTAGGGTGTTTCTATTCTTGTTCTCAAATCTCAAATTCTGGCTGTCATCTTGCAAAATGAAGGGACCTTTGAAGATGTTTTTTCTCGGTTGGCTGAATTGATGTGAAAAAGTGAGTGTGTCTGAAAGTAATTACCTTTGATGTATTTGTCCCCTTTCAGTGGCATTCAAACTATCTAGGAAGAAGAGTGATGATACCTTTAAGCTGCTTCATTCTATTCTCTTTGGTAGGAGAGGAAAGGTAATTGATACACAGTTTCTTTCTGTTTGTGTTAGACGAATTACATCTAATTTCTGCGCTCCTGAGCATGTTAGTGGTATGATGTACCCTGCTAAAGAAGGACAGCAGTTTTAGGAAGTCAAAAGTTCTGAAAGTGAGATTCCTTATGATGCAAATGCACAATATCGATTCTGATTCTTATGCTTAATTTCAGGCATTTCAGGTGAAAAGCAATATATCTCGGTTTTCTGGTTTTGTTTGGCAGGAAAAAGAGGTAAGTATCTTAAACACTCAAGATTATTTGAAATCTTATGTGTGTAAATTTGCATGTTATATGCTATTAGGCTGTCAGGTATGTTTAAATGCTCTGATCTTTTTTTATTGTAATATTTGATTTGATAATTAATGGCTTGATGTACTTGAAACACTTTGCTTCTCCTGTACGTTTTTGAAATTCTGTTAATGTAATAGGAAAAGCAAAGGAATAAAGTGAAAGAAAAATTTGATAAATGTACAAAAGAGAAGTTGCTGGAATTTTGTGATGTGCTTGACATCCAAGTTGCAAAAGCTACCACAAGGAAGGTACATTGAGTTGTGACCTAATGTTAAGCATAAATTTACAATAAAAACAAGTGGGAAAGTAGTTCCTTCTTGACGGGTATCTTCAAAATTCTACTGAGCTAAGTCCAGGGAGGTTGATCTTACGTGCAATTATTATTCAGGAAGATATTGTCGCTAAACTGATTGAGTTTTTGGTTGCTCCTCATCCAACAACGACTGTGCTTCTTGCTGAAACAGAAAAGGTATATTATCAAATTGCATTATTGAGAGTAGTTTTGGGGGAGGACAAATGATTTCTTGGAATATTTATCTCCTCCATAGTGTAATTTGTTATGGGTATCAGTCAAGCAGGGGACAAAAACGTAAAAGAGGAGTTAAAAGTAGTTCATCAACTCCTGGAAGCAATGATTCAAAACATTCATCAAAGGTGGTGTTATGATTTCTTTTGGCTATTGATTTTATCATTTAAAGCCGTCCTAAGTTTTATTTCTGAAGTATTTGACTCAATATAAATTTCACTTGCACGTTTTTTGCACTAGTCATTGAATGCTGCGACAATTCTGTTTAACTGTTGGACTGTAGTAGTTTTAATTGCACCTTCTATGCCCATAGCGTGAAAAAAAGAAAAGATAAACAAGTTGCTTGGGTGGTATAATTTTTTCCATTATTTGCAAAACCTGACTGGCAACTTTCCCCACGGCCATAATTTTTCTTTTCTTAGTAGTTATGTCTGTGTTTTTGAAAACTGAAATTAGTTCTTATAGTCCTTCCGTTTGTAAGGAGTGACTCTTTAAGTGAGTTGATTTTTGTAAAGTTTAAACAATGCAGCATCGGAGCTCTAAAGAGTTTAGGTAGGTCTCTTAAGTATTTGTTTCTTCTTTTATATATGATGAATTACATTCTTTATGTATCTGACTTAACGTCCAAGAGTTGTGCGAATGAAAGTATTGGTAAGAACTACGATTAAGTTAGCTGTTTCCCCGATTTTCTATTCACACGCGTTATTATCTCTATTCATATTCGTGATTTAATACCAGAATATTTTTTACATCTAATAACTTTTATGAAAAGTGAATGAAGGCTAGATTCTAATACATTATGTTTGATAACTCTAGCTCCAATGAAGTGCAAGAAGAAACTAAAGGGTTTGACGGAAATGAAAGCATGCTACCTTTGAAGAAGCAGTCATTTTTCCTTACGATAAATAAAAATATCTTGATGTGTGAAATGTATAAATAATTGGAAGAGCTACAGAAAGGCTAAACACCACAAGGAAAAAACAGCCTTCTACTAATGACTAACCTTACTCCAAAATAAACGAAGAGATTAATTAGTAACCCTCCTCTTCTCCTCACTCTCCCGCCCCCTTAAACATAGCTGTGATTTTTTTTCCCTTGCTAAAGCATATTTGACTGTTACTAGCTTCTATTTGTGGTTCTTTATCTGTGTTTTGCAATTGCTTACTTGTTGTGGTTCATATACAGAGTCGAAGAAAGAGTGAAGATACTTCTAAATCTGAGGTAACAAAGGATGCGTCTGATACTGGAGATGAGTCAGAAGAAGAAAAAGAAAGTGACGAAGAAAATGAAGAGCGATATCAAAATGGATCACCGGAAAAGCCTGAGGATGATATGCCTGAGGAATCAGAAAGTGAGAAGCAGAATGATCCAACAGATGAATCTGAAGAAGAAAAACCTAAGCGAAGGTCGAAAAGTTCTAGTAGGAAAAAGGAAACTGCTGGAGAATCTAGAAGTAAGAAAATTGTGGTTTCTCCGAGATCCAGTCCTCCGCCCAAGAGAACAGCAAAAAAAGCTTCTAAAAGCTCTACAGTTGATGAGGATGAAATAAGTCCTAAGGTATTCTCAAGGAAGAGGAGCAATGAAAAAGCCAAGGGTAGTACCATAAATCCTAAAACTGCTCTGAAGGAGAAAGTTGGTGCGCATATGATTTTTATTCCCTATGTAGTTTTACTTTCTTGTTGGCAACTTAATTTGTGTATTTTCATCGAAATTCTGAAATATTGAAAAAGGTAGAGAATCCTAATTAAAAAAGCTATTTTTTTGGGTATATTGACAGGGAGAAAGGGTGGTAAGGGAAAGGACAAGCGGAAAGAAGAGAAATTGAGGTTAACTGATGATGAGCTTAGAGATGCAATTTGTGAAATTCTTAAAGAAGTCGACTTCAATACAGTAAGATGCTAATATCCAAATCCCAAAGTTATTTTGGCTTACAAAGATCTATCTGCATAAATTTATTTTGACTCAGTGCAAGATTGATATGCATGTCACAGTTATCTAGTTATGCTTACTGTGGTAATTGTGGTGAAAAGCATATTTCTTATTGGATTGTGATTTTAACGGTTGGACCCTGTGGAGCTTGAAAAATTAAACTAATTAGAAGCCAATTTTAACTAATAATTTCATCCTCAATCAATGATTGTAGGAGCATGTACTTCCCTTTTTGTTTTTTGGTTTCACGCATATTAGGAAACTAAACTGGTAACGATGTTTAAGGATGTCTTTGTGACTGCATATTGTGTTGACACTGGCTCATGCTTTCTAAAAATACTAATGATGCTAACAATAAAATCCCAAGTGACAGAAAGTAGAGAAGAAAATAAATGAATATGGAAACTGAGATTTCAGAGAGGCAGTCCAAATTGATTGCTAACCAAATCCTACTACATCTTTCAGTTAATCATCTGAAAAATACTTTACTTCATTCTCATTTTCCATGGATGTGTGCATAAAGACAGAAATATTTATATCATCTGATACATAATAATCTGTTTCATTTTGCAGGCTACTTTCACGGATATTCTGAAGCAGCTTGGTATGTCTTCTTGCTTTGGTGGAAGTTTGTAAAAATTTGCATTTCTAATTTATTGCTTGGTCTTTGCTGGTTATAAGAGACATGATGTCATGGTCCTGCATACTTTGTATAATGTCATTAATGGCTAAAAGGATGCTGATTTAGAATTTTGGATCTTAGATATCCAATGGTTTTTTTTTGCCCATTTCAGCTAATCGATATAAAACTGACCTTACCCCAAGAAAGTCATCCATAAAGCTCATGATCCAAGAGGAGCTCACTAAACTAGCAGATGAGGCAGACGATGAAGAAGAAGAAGACGACGAAGAAGTTGAAGGAGGGAAAGACGAAACATTGGCTAAAGGTCAAGAAGTGGAAACTTGATATCAATCAAGTATGCAACGTGACAGGTGAACTTATTAGTCTAGTTTTCTTTTGGTGTAACAATTGTTGAAGAGCTGGCTGTAATTTATTGTTAGTATTTTGTTTGGTTGGTCAGAATCTAGTATTTAATCATACAAGTAGTAGAAATTGACTGACCTTGTCTTAGTTTAACATTATAATGAAATTCTCTATGGTTATTAGCGAGGATAATATCTCAGTTTAACATTATAATGTTACATTCTTAGTTTTTATTTTTAACACGATCTGCACAAATTAATGATCAGAGAGCACGAATTATATGTAGAATGACATTGGGTGAAACACAAATAGGCGTTTAAGCACGGGGACGAAGAGTAAATAAGTCTTTAAATTTTTATTTTATGCCAATAACTTTATAAATTCAAGGGTAATAGCAACGAAGTCCTAATCATCAAAAGAGTGGTTAAAGAAATCATGTCTTTATTCGATAATTTGCAAAGAAAAACAAGTTGTAAATTCGATAATTGTTAAAATTGTTTTAACTAGAATTGTATTTCTTTACAATTTACCCCCAAAAAGATCACCCAAATATTTTAGCGACAGAGAATTAAACTGTTAACATGCTTAAAATTCAAGAGGTTATTCGGATAAAAATGATTTTTAGTAAGCTACTTGTTCTTCATTCGTTACTTTAATGGCTAACCTGAAATTTATCCAATTACATTGAACAGTTAATATTTACTCTTAAAACACTTTATATTTTCTAGGGAAGCAATCAGAAAATTGAGTCCAAAGTATTTTCAGGTGGGAAATAATTGATCTACTTTATACATTTGACTATTATTTTTAGAAAGTTTTTCGTGCATCATGATGCTATCGGATGTACTTTTTGGTTGGTTTAATGTTATCTTCAGATTCAGAGAATCTCCATGTTTTAAAATAATTGAGCACTTAATTCTGTACTAATCATTCAAGTGGATGACGCTACAATTGTGTGTATCTTCAACTGAATCTTAGAGCAATTATGTGTTTATTTTTTATTTAAATATCTATTTTTACAGTGTTAAACTATTATTAAATTAATTACTAATATATTTTAGGAAATGCACGATTCCTTGTTAGACATCTTAGATTTATCACTCTAATTATTGAAAATGATATTGGGTTTAAGTGCGTATATTCAAAATAATAATTCTTGGAAAATAAAGTCAAGTTCCATCGATGACCCACCAATATTATTGCCGTAGCATTCACAGCAAATATAATTTTATTTTTTGACGAATTAATTATTTATTAATTTATAATTATGTTAATTTAATCTCATGATTTAGTGTAAATAAAATAAGGGAGGAAGCGTACCGTAAAGACCAAATACCAGGTCACGTCTAACCACGTGCTTTCGTTAAGAATTGACGGCTTTGATAATCCAAGTAGGCAAGGATCGACGGCTTACAAGAGTTTTCTGCTAATTCACACTTATCAGTAAACAACGGTCCTCAATCATCCACGTTATTTTATCTCAGTCGTTTTTCACCATCTGATCAGACGGACTCTACTCCTCCGCTTCCAATCTCTCTCTCACCCTACCCTCCTCTCTATAGAAGTTGCAGAAAATTGAAGCGTCGCCGGAAACGAAGAAACATGCAGCCGAGCTTAGTCCGCGGAGCCTTTGTCACAGAAGCAGAGTTTTTCTCTGTTGCTTTAATTAGTGTTTGAATTCTCAGCTCCGAGTCGAAGAGTATGGCTGCGGTCTACTTTTTTTTCTTTAATCAGAGTATTTTTCTGCTGAAAACCCATTTTCACTCTTTTTGGTTTTGTTTGTTCCTCTGATGTTCATAAGTTGAACCTCTGGTGATTCTAATGCATGAATTTCAATTGCTTTGATCAACTTGAAGGTCGATTTTCATGTGGAAATCATTCTTTAACTTCTAATTTCGAAACCTTGATAGCTCTCAGTCAGAAGCAGTGTTTCCAATGGCGGACTCGGACAACGACTCTTTTGGACACACAGCGACGAACATTGAGCAATCCCCGAGGGAGCAAGACAGACTGTTGCCGATTGCTAACGTGAGCAGGATAATGAAGAAGGCCTTACCGGCAAACGCGAAGATCTCCAAAGACGCGAAGGAGACGGTTCAGGAGTGCGTTTCCGAATTCATCAGCTTCGTAACCGGCGAGGCGTCGGACAAGTGCCAGAGGGAGAAGAGGAAGACGATCAACGGCGACGATTTACTCTGGGCGATGACAACGCTAGGGTTTGAGAACTACATGGAGCCTCTGAAGATATACCTGCAGAGGTTTAGGGACATAGAAGGGGAGAAAACGGCTGTGGCGCGTGATAAAGACGGCAGTGGGAGGAGCGTAGGTGATCTCGGTGGTGGTGGGGCAGGTGGGCCATACGGAAGCGGAATGGGGGTGACGGTGATGGGCGGCCAGAATCAACTTCATCAGGGACACGTGTACAGTGGAAGCGAATTCCATCAGACGGCTGTGATTAGTGGACAAAGTCGGGGCGGGCCTGGTTATTCCGGTCACGGATCCAATACGGGTCGGTCCAGGTAGTTTTGTATACAAAAGCTTGGTTGTTATTAGTATGGTGTAAATCTAAGGCAATGATTTCTATAAATATTACATTTTATAGTAAGTATTCCTCGCTAAATATTAAATAGTTCACTCTCAAATGGTGTCACGGTAGCATAAATCGTATATTAGTCATTAAATTTTAAGTAAAAGACTCTTTGGATTTATGAACATTGAAAATTTAGTCCGTGTTGTCAGGAGAATTGTTAAATAAATCCCGTTTTTGTTTGGTGATTTTTTCAACGGGATGGGTTTTAGAAAAATATTTCAATTTTTGCAATTTTGATGATTTTTTCAAAAGAAAAGATGAAAATAGGCAAAATCCAAACGAAAAAAATGTTAAATTGAATCGTACCATCCATTAAAGGAGTAACAATTTGGGCATTGTCTCGTAGAGAGGCTCAACGAAATAGACATGTTTATGAAAATACGGACTACCTGCATCTGGACAGAAAGACTTTACGAAGCTTCATGCTCGTTGTCATAAACAAACACGATTTTATTGACGACGAACACTTACCCGCTCATATTCTTAACGTCAATGTGTTATTTGCTTAAAAAAAGTTATGACATTCTAGCTCTTCCGTTATAAATTTAAGAATGACATGTCCTTAATTCTTTATATTATTAAAAAAGACAAAATTCAAAAAATAAATCCAATTTTGGTTCAAAAAATAGATCAAATTAATTTGTTCGTTTAAAAAATAGTTTAAAGTATTGAGAATGGACAAAAAATGGATCTGCGACAAATCGTTTCTGAAGGAGAACAGTTTGCCGCGTGAGAAGAATGACAAACTGTTCTCTACAAGAGCATGGTCGAGGGTGAAGATCCCTCGCATGCACAGCAAGAACAGTTTGCCGTGTTCCTCACGCAGCAAACTGTTCTATGAATGTTGTTAATACGATTTGCCAATGTGGCAAACCGTTCTCTTTCATAAAACCTCCTGCAGAGACATAACGATTTGTCCCAGATCTAATTTTTTGTTCATTCTCAATACTGTAAACTATTTTTTGGACGAAAAATTAATTTGATCTATTTTTTAAACCTAACCAGTAGTTGAATCTTTTTTTAAATTTTGTCCTAATAAAAAATAAATTTAATATTACTCTTATTTTCGTGAAATTCTAAAGCGAGTAACTTCAAAAAATAAAAAATGGTTGGTCCTAATCATTGAATAATAATAATGTAACATGTATTTTAAGATATTTAAGCTATTGCTAAGCTAGCTGACGAATAAGGTAACGGCTATTTCTTTGTTCTGAGTATCAGACAATTTCATCGTACCCCACTTTTCAACGGTCAAATCTTTTTACCCTTGTTTCTTCTTCTTTAAATCTTCCTTTCTCAATCTGTTTCTACGTCTCTGGCGAACTCTCCGATCATTGTAGATGACGACAACCAGGATCGTTCTGCTCTTTTCTTTTCTTCTGTTCGCATCTTTTACCGGTAAAATACTAGCCGACTCTGCTCCTTCACCTTCCCCTGCCATCGCAAAGTTCTCCTCTCCCATCGATTCTCCCGCCGTTTCTCCTTCTACAGTGTCTCCTTCCACGTCTCCGGGTTTATCTCCTTCTGCATCACCAATCATGCCCGTCATTTCACCGGCAACTCCTCCCTTGGCTCCCGTATCTCCGGTTATAAGTCCGTCGACGAGCATTGCTCCTCCCATTTCCTCGCCGGAAACTTCTCCCCCTACTGTTTCCTCTCCGGCTTCCTCTCCATCAAGTGCCCCTGCGTCCAGTCCTGTTGAATCTCAATCACCAGCAGAAGTTCCGGCGACGGCAGCGACTCCAGAGTCCTCAGGAAGCATTCCCTCGAGTTCAGCGACGCCCGCAGAAACACCAGATATATCCCAGCATGCCGAAAGCCCACCAAGTCCGGCTGCGGCAAGTCCGTCACCAGGAACCGCAGAACGCCCGATCAACGACGAGTCGGGCTCGGATTCAAAGTTCACGATTCGGATCTTCGTGAGCGGGCTCTCAATTTGGTGGACCGCCTTGGCATGTTATTTATTATGATTTCTGTCATATAGTTTTCATAAGTCATTTGATTTAATAATTATTAATTATTACTGCGTGTAATATTTGTCCACTCTTACAATAATTTAATTAAATATTTTTAAATAAATAATATTTTTTAGGGTGAAAACCAATCTGATATAAAAATACGAGATTAATTTAAAATATTATTTTAACTAAAAATTCTAACAACTAAAATTTAAAACTATTCAAAACGTAACAAATTAAATTATAATAGAAAGTAACCACCTTTGTCCCTTGTTCTGAATTTACGCCGAGAGCGAGGACCCGATTACTCCCGACTGTCTAGTACTTACGAATTGTCTCTCAAAATAGAAGAGGCAGCAGACATTGAAGTTCGTTGTCATTTTCTCGTCTCCATTTTCCAACAACTAATGAGAGATCCCTACAACTAATGGAAGGGACATAATGTTCTAAAAATCTAAGGCAACGACCTCTGTTCTCGAGCGTGATGTTTAAGAACAGAAGATCTCTGTCTCAAAACAACTCTATATTCTTAAACATTATGCTTGAGAACGAGATCTCGATCCACAGCGGTAATTTCTCGTTTTCAACCATAATTTTGAGAACGAAATGTCGTTATTATGAAACCGGGGATTAATCCCCAACAATATATAAATTCAGAATTTGGGGCGATTGAATTATTATATTTTAAATAGTATAAAACTTTTGTAGTTAGAATTTTTAGTTTAGAGATGATTTCAAATTTATTTTGAGGTGCAATTTATTTTAAACTTTATTTTTTTATATAAAATAATATTTATTATTAATTCATATTGGAGTTCTAAAGAAGGTCCACTGCATGATTGAGGTTTCAATCTTATCTTATCCCCTATTGGATATCGAATTCCACGTCAGAAATTACTCATAAATAAATAATTATTTCATCTAATTTTTTAAAGTAATTATTAGATTTTAAAAATAAAATCATTAAACTACTTTCCAAAAAACACATAAAGAACTCCAGCCCATTTATCATCTTTTTACATATAAATATAAAATCGGTATTAACAAAGATGATGTCCGTTTAAGAGTCTGTTCAAATTAACTTTGTTTTTTTACAAAATGAACATTAACCTTTTAAATTCGTTCAATTAAAATTTTTTATTTAGCAAATTAACCTTAAATTTTACAAAGTAAACAAATTAGACCCTACTGTTAAAATTTTGACCCTGTTTTGTTTTAGTTCCATCAAAACTAAACCGAACCGAAATTAATTTTAATTTTAAAAATTACAAAATCAAAATTAACCAAACCAAACCAAACCAAATCAAAACCTAAACCGACTCAGAACCGAAACAAAATCTAACAAAGTGAAAAAGAAATATGTTGGACGTTCATTTTGTGAATTATGCAAAGTTGAAAGTTAATTTTGTTCGATAAAAAAATTACGAATCTCCAAATTTGAAATTTGTTTTTATTAAAAAATAATAATTTGGAGTTTTAAGTCGGAAGAATTCGCTAATAATTTATGCTTGGGACCAAAATGATTAATATTTAAAAAAAAAAAAAAAAGTAATCTGATTATGTGTAAAAATGGGAGGAAAGAGGGAGGAAATGGCAGAAAAGGAAAAGGAAGAGTGGGTTCAAGATTCAATGGCAGCGACATTTGGTGGACGGAGGGACCAAATCCCACAACAATCCAACCTTTCGTACAAAGCCTGTAAAAATTGAAGGCCGAAGCCACAATCTTTTTTGCTTTATTTTCCCAATTTTTTTGTGAATATTTCTGCTCGAGGAATCGTATCCCTCTCTCCGTTGCCTGTGGCTCTAGATCGATGGCAATGGCTGAGACTGTGGGAGCGTTTTGCAAGTGCAGGGAAAGAAGAGGTTTTGTTTTCAGAGACAGTCTTCGTCGCAAAATTAGGAAGAATCTTCTAAATGTTTCCACTATTTCATTTTTCAGAGACCGTCTCTTCTTTAAGCGGCGATCTTTTTCTCCCGGCAGCTGCATTATCAGGTCAGTTCCTTACATTTTTTTTTCCTTGGAAAAATTTAGAAAATCAATGTTTTTCAGGATGTTCGATAGGAGTGTACTGAGCATTCAATGTATTCAATTTTTTTTACCGGATAAAGTTCGAAACCGGTGTGGATTTTCCGCGTGAGGGCGGGATAACGGAAAAGATGAAGAAACTTGAGTTTCACTGGGCTCAAAAGAGTAGGAATAAATTATATTGCTTATAAGGATCAGTTTAAGGGAGTTTTGAGAAGGAAGTTTTCCACTTCATGGTTATTGAATTTCTGCATGTTCTGAGATGCATTTGACCTTATTGAGTAGAGATTTCGTAATGATTTTTTTCGTCTACTGATTTCCCACAGTCCAGTAGAGTGGTTAGTATGAAGACATATCAGAATTGTAATTGATCTGGCTGCATTCAGAAGCCAGAACAACTATTCACATTATTAACGGAGGCTTATTGGAGGAGAAGACGATAGATAGGATTCATTGCCATATTCAGTCGGGTTGGAGCCTAAAGGCTTCTATTGGTTTGGTAGTTTTGAATTCCGATTCACGAGAGAAATTCTTGATCTGACTGTGGTCGAATTCCTTTACAAAGTATAATATATTATTGTTTGTATGATACATTTATTCTCTAATTACTTAATAATGGTAACAGATACATGTTCTCATAATCATCTTTTACGCACCACAGCATGGATGCTCAAGAGAAATCAAGATCCAGACTATTGGAATCATCAAAACAGAGGCATGTCCCCATATTTGTGATGATGCCTGCTGACACGTTTGGCATAGATGATACTTCTGGAAGTGCTAGGATTAGAAAGTAAGTTAAAGCCTTGTGGTTTTGTGCTGTGACTAGTTCAACTTGATCGGTATATCCATCTATGATGTGATGTATTCTGAACTTTCTTTCATTTCAATCTTTAAAGGTTCTTAAAACCTTGGCAAGCTTTGATATATTTGGAACACTGAATTACATATTTCTGCTTTTTTTTTTTATCTGTCTGAAATAAAGGTGGAATGAGCATCTTCTGCATTCTTCCTCCAATAAGATTAAATATCTTTCCTACAGTTTTCATTAACCATCATATTCTTTTCCCAGGTCAAATTTTATGTATTTCTCTCAAGAGTTAAACATGATTAGCAAATTGTTTATGCACTATGCGCTTTTTTCAGAATCAAGGCCTTAACTGTCTCTCTAAAAGCTCTGAAGTTAGCTGGTGTCCATGGAATTGCGGTTGAGGTCTGGTGGGGGATAGTGGAGCGTTTCTCTCCATTTGCATATAATTGGACTCTTTATGAAGAACTTTTCAAACTGATTTGTAAATCAGGATTGAAGGTGCATGCTGCCTTGTCTTTTCACTCAAACATGCACTCAACTTTTGGTGGAAAAGGAGGTATCAGTCTTCCGCTGTGGATTCAAGAGGTTTGTTCTAATTGCCATGTCGTTGTTCTGATTGGTGGGAAATTATTGTTTGACATAGAATGTTGTTGTGTGGTAGATGAACAATTGAGGGAGATGTAAAATAACACAGGAAAACAATAACAAATTTAGAGAGAAACTTTCGAATTCGGAAACCACAAATCTATTATAGACTCAAAAACACTCTTCTAAGAGAGATAAAAACATTCGTTTGATAATAGATGATTGATACTTGATGATACTCTCAACAATTTCATTCTCCCATTATATAGACTCTTTCGAACGATTACAAGTCACTTTCACCACACACATCCCACTCTTCTTCTCATAATAAACCATAATTCCATTAATTCTTAAACATTTAATTACATTTATACTCTTAATAATTTTTTTTATCTTACTTCTTATCAAATGTCATTGGCATTATAGAATACATGTAGTTTCCACGGATTCGTTTGATAGTATGACTTAATTACTTGCTTATGGAAACTGTGTTACATTGATGGATTGAGATCCTCTGTTTTTGATGTACTGATGATATATGTTTGATACGTAGTTGTCTAAAGTCTTCATGACTCCAATTGTCCGAAGTCTTCGTAACTTCAAAACATTTCGATTGATGTCAGTTCTATCATTTTTCATAAATCTCACTTTTCTCTTCTAGTATTATACTATTGTGGGAGCATATGCATGTTATTTATTTATTTATCCTAAACTAAGATTAGATCAGCTGATCCTCTATTTCCTTCAGATTGGTGCTCACAATAAAGATATATACTATCAAGATAAAAGCGGATTCTCCAATGACGACTATCTTACTCTGGGAGTTGATCATTTTCCTATATTTTTTGGCCGGACTGCCCTTCAATGTTATGAAGACTTTACTTTTAATTTTGTTAACAAGTTTGACAATTTTATTGGGAGTATAATAGAAGAAATAAGTATTGGTCTCGGCCCCTCTGGAGAACTTAGGTATTCTAAAGTTAAATTCAAACAAGAATAAAAAGGATTGATTTGGATTACTTATGAAGAATGTTTTCCAGGTATCCTGCACATCCTTTTGGTGATGGCAGATGGGAATTTCCTGGGATTGGTGAATTCCAATGCTATGACAAATATATGTAGGTAATTTTTTTTATATGATCTAGAATAGTATACCATGATTATTATTTCATGAGAAGGCTGCTGCCTTACCAGGATGGATGACTTGAAGATGGCTGCAAGCCGAATAGGCAAGCCTCACTGGGGGGAAGGAGGCCCTCTGAATACCGGACTTTACAACAGTTTGCCTTTTGGGGTTCCTTTTTTTGAAGAGGGAGATGAGAGTTTTCTTTCTGATTATGGACATTTTTTCCTGGTAAGTGTCCTTGGTAACTTTGCTGACTAGTGTCCTTCTAGATTTAGTTCTTTTCGTTTCTGAATTTAAGTTTCTTAGTTCAATTGTAGGACTGGTACAGTGGTAGGTTGATTAATCATGCAGATGATGTCCTTGGGAAAGCTGCTAATATGTTGAAGAAATATCAAGAAAACAAGCAAACTTCTGTCATATTAGTTGCAAAAATTGGTGGAATGTATTGGTGGTATAAGACAGCATCACATCCTGCTGAACTCACGGCTGGTTACTATAATACTGCTGGGAGGGACGGCTACGATCCTGTCGCTTCAATGCTGTCACGTCATGGTGCTGCTTTGCATGTTCCGTAAGATATTTTTTAGATGTTATTTAATTTTTAAGTATCGCTCTGAATATCTTTGGGGGAACATGTTATTTCTAGCATGCTTATTTATTTTCTTTTTTACTAGATGCTTAGAAATGAGGGATAGTGAAATACCAGCAGCCTATCTCTGTAGCCCAGAAGGATTTCTCCAACAGGTTTATATCTCTTAATATTATAGCTTTCTGTTTTATTATTAATTGAAATGGCCAGAAAAAACCAGGTTGTAGTCACTTTATTCATTCTTGTACGAATTTCAAAAATTGACAAAGGCCAGTTATGTCGAGTCTGTACTGAGCTTGAAACACACTGTTCATTATATGAATTATTGGACCCGTTTCTTTACTCTTCTAGGTTTATTTTCTTCAAAGCAAAGTTTCTTATATGCATCAAAATCTTATCCAAAGGTCGGTCAGTTATGTCGGGAATAGTCACTAGAATTCAAATTTGCTCAATACATGGTGTTTATATTGTCATGAAACATTATACAAAGTATTACACCTGTTTTTTCATGCTTACTTCTTCCAAATGAAATTTGTTATGTCCATAAAAGTTTTATCCGACTAGAGTTTTTCTTATTTTCCAACACAGATACGATCTGCTTCGAAGAAAAAAGTTGTGCATTTGATCGGGAGGAATTCTAACGAAAGGTTTGATAAGGTAAAGATTACCATCAAATTTTCGGTTCTTGATCAGCTGAGAATCCTAAAGTTTAATGTTTTTTTGTTTTTCCATATGAACTGTCGGATTCTTGCAGGCTGGATTATGGCAAATACATGCTAATTGTTACCACCCACAGGCTGAAGTAGTAAAATCATTCACATTTTTCAGACTCAATGAAAAATTTTTCCGGGTTGAAAACTGGAATAACTTCGTCCCGTTTGTCAGAATGATGAGCTCGGATTCGTAAACCGGCTTTTACGCTAACACAACCACTAATTATAATCGAACTAAATGTAGAGCATTCATAGTATGACTATAATTTTTTATCCCAAATACTGGTGATTCTTTGTTGCACTATCTTCTGATAGAAGAGACATTGAATAGCTTTTCGTCCCGATTTATTGTTTTAGTTACTCTAAGTTTATTATACTATCTACTAAGGTTATGTATATTGTCACACCCCTGACCCAATCGGTGTTCAAGATGATAACACATAGTTTAACATTCCGCGTGAGAAATTCAAGGGGTTTTATGTACAGGTTCAGTTTCTGAAATCTGCCGGTCTTGTGGACACAATTGGTGTTCGAGATGATGATAAACACATTTGATATTTCTTTGGAGCTTTTCAAAGGATTTCTCTACGGGCTGAGTTTCTAAATTCGCCCGATTGATGCCAGCTCTGACTGCTTGTTAACATAATCGGTGTTCCAAAAGTTATTAACACGCATGATATTTCGCGAGAGATTTTCGATGGATATCTCTATGGGCTCAGTTTCAAAATTCTGTCGAAAGATGTTGGCCCTGACAACTCGTTAACACAATCAGTGCTCGATTGTAAGAAGTAATGGGAGACGAAATGAGTGGTTAACTATAAAGAGATTAAAATAAAAAATAAATTTTTTTTTTTTTGTAGCAACACTTTAAATTACTGGTTCTCCGCACGTGCAAAGCACATACGGCGTCTAGTTTAACATATTTTTTATGGCAATTCGAAAGACATAACTTTTTATCATTGAAATAAAAATTAATTAAAGATATTTTCTATATTCGTATTCCCTCGAATGGAAAGAAGTGATACGATGGCACAACTGAAAAACAAAGTAGTTTTAATAAATATAAACTTTGCTAAAAATGGAATAAATAAGGTAACAAACCGATCAAATATTAAAAGGGAAAGAAAAGAAATACTCGAGTCATGCACCGTCCTTGCATTAATGTCAAATGATATCGAGTAACTCTAATCCAAATCTTAATTTTACGATCATAACACTTAGTGTCAAATTGAATAAGCATGTGACAAGCAAGTCGTATTAAAGGGGAAAAAGAGACTAAGTAATACGCAAAATAATATATTTCTTTCGCAAGCAACTCCATGAAAAAGCACAAAAAAAAGGTCAAAATTACGATAAAGAAACTACGTTCGGCACGAGCTTTCTTTCTTGTTTCCTCTATGTAGGCTCAGCACACGTAGGTTTGCTCACAACCGTTTTTCCATTCGTCTCCAAAAACTAGCACGCGTGAGTAAATAACACAATACATTCTTTCATATTTATTAAAAAGTCATTGCTCTAGAAATTTCTTCACGAAAAAAAAAAAAAGTCACGAACTATTTGATTACGATCTTGCATAATCTACAAAAATTCTAAAAATAGAAATAATTTTTGATTTCATCACAAGTGAATCGTAACGCGACTAAAAATACGTCAACTTTCTCTAATCTCGCAAGAGGAGACGGTGCCAAACGGAGTGAACAACACTTCTCGAGTCATTATTAATTTAAAGTTAAATTTAATTTCTCAAATCATATCATATCATGTTAGATTTTTATCTACTCAATCTCGACTCTTAAAAGAGGTTGGATATATCTAAATTTATCGGCTGAGAAAGTTTATATTTAGAGATTATAGTTATTACCGAGCGGTTGATAGAATGATTTTGGTTAATCTCGAGGCTAGACATACGTGGGAGTATACGTAGAGATTATAACTTATTATAACGTTTTTATATGTTGATTTTTACTTACAAATATGCTGAAATAAATATTGTAAATAGACGTAGGGAAGTGTTAGGTTTTCTTATAGAATTTTTCATTTTAATTAATAATGAATTTGATTTTAATTTTTGTTATTTTTTGCATATTGATTAGTGATTCTTTAAACATATACTTATTTTATAATCTTTTAGTTTTTAATCATATTCGTACCATAATATGACATTGTATCTATCTCCTCTTTTGGCAACCCACCTCGTACTGCCTTTGTAACGACCCTAAATTTCCGTAACTGAAAATTGGTAAAAAAAAAAATTTTCTTTTGACATAAAATAATCGTTTAAAATGCGTAGCTGAAGACTTTGTTGTTCGTGAAATTTTCTTTTGACCTAAAATAATTGTTTAACAAACTTATTTGTATTATCAGTAATGACGAATATTCTAAGATCATTTTTACTTTTAATTTCAAAATATTTAATGTTATTGTATTAATAACACTTTAAGAAATATGGTGTTACTGTAGCAAGAGAGAGAGGGATGCACATGCGCATTGCGCGTGTAGTCGCTTGGTAATTAGAAAAAGATACTATCGGTGTATAAAAATCAAAATAATCCTATCGAATGGATTTAATTAATGACGATACATGCCACTTATCTATCAGTTTCAAATAAAAAACTGTCAAGAAAATCGAATAAACGAATGTGGGATACTCCTCAAATATGGATAATCTGCAAGAATGGTTAGGCACTAATTTATTGGTATATTGTTTCGTTCTCATTACGTGTTACTCTGATTTATGATCTAATTGATCATTATATTGCGTACGTGCAATGAAGTAATGAGAAAATATATATAAAGAAATAATGTTATATTTACTCTCTGAAAATACTCATTTATGTATCAAATAATGATTGATGCAATTAAAATACAAGTATTATAATAAATTATAAGTAATTAATTTATTACATTAATAACATCAATTATAATTTAACATTTCAGCAAGTATTCTAAGAGGCATAATAAAATAGTAAACGTAGTTCTACTCATATAGAGCAAACATATTTGTGTTAATGTAAATGGGAAAACATATATAGAGAAATTCAAGCTCAGAAACAATATTCTATAAAGTATATGTCAAAAATTATAATAAATCGTACAAATATTGAAAAATCACGAAACGTTATATTCTCATGATATGTTGAACGTGTAGTAAAAATTTCAAACAAATTCAATATTGTTTGGTATGTTTTTTGACGAGAATGAGAGGTCACCACCCCGATCTCACTTGAACTATTCAAGTGAGATCCGGGTGTCGTTCTCAGCGATCGCCTGCCCATTCTCAGAGATCGGAGGCCAATATCTCAAAATGGAGGAGTGTCAAAAGTTGATTTATTAATTTTTCATATTTCGACGGTAAGATTGTTTACAAAATTACTTTATAGTTCTTTTTGTTAAATACCTCATACTTTGATGGTGATTTTGAATATTACCCTAAACAATTTTAAATTACGACTTTGTCTAGAACACTTAAATTATTCAAAATTATGATTGTGCCACCTCAATTCACGATCAATATATTTTAGGAAAATTACCACTTTAAATCTTAAAATATATATATATTTTTAATTCAAACCTTAAACTATCAACCCTAACGTTTCAAACCATAAACTATCAAAAACCTAACAAATCTAATCCTGGTAGATGTTCGTTCGCAATCCGTTTTCATTTTTTGCCATAAAACGGACGCACTCGTGAGTAGTGAGCGTGCGTCCTTTCTATGTTCACTCCATTTTTTGTTGTAGAATGGACGCACTCGTGAGCAGTGAACGTGCATCCTTTCTATGTTCATGCGTTCTTTCTTTGTTTTATGAATTAATTTTAAAAAAAATATTAAACTATATTAAATTTACTTAAAATTTTTACTACATGTTCACCACATCATGAGAAAATAATCTAAAAATTTTCGTGATTTTCTAACACTTGTATAATTTATTATAATTTTAGTAAATTATTTTATAAAACATACGTAAAATTTTTCATTAAATCCAATGTCATTTGGTGTTTTTGTAAAATTAATTTATAAAACGAGGTAAATAATGTGGATCGTTCTCAGAGTTATTTTAAAAAAATATTAAATGATATTGAATTTACTTGAAATAGTCACTACATGTTCACCAAATCATGGGAAGATAATCTGAAAATTTTCGTTATTTTTTAACACTTATACATCTGGTAAATCATATAACAGATACGGTGAACGTGTTGTAAATATTTTCCTTTAGTTTACAAATTAGTTTTCCGGCTACCAACTAGCCTTCTCATAAATCATTCAACTCCAGTTAGTTTTTAAGTTAAGGTTAAATGAGATAAGCTGAGGTCGGATTGTTTCACTATGATGGAGAGCCGGCTGGCCTTCTCATAAATCGAAATTGGCTATATTCAAGGAGTTCAGTTTACTCCATTCCAGTTTCCAAACAAGAACAACATTAACGCGGGAACCAACGGCTCAATTAGCGGGAGTCCTACGTCGCGTAAAGACACGTCATCGTCTCCTCTATTCTCCTGCCATTACCCCGCTTTATATATAATTGATGCTAAATCTTAGAAGCAGTGAAGCCGCACACTCGCTCTTTCTCTCAGTTTCTGCTTATTTTAGGTTGGATGAGTTCTTCAGGGCCACGCCATCGTTTTCTTCTTCATGTAATTCCATTCAGATTCCAAAAACCTTTGAGTTCTACAGCAAAATCCCCAGTTCCAGATCCGGATTTAATTAGCTCCAAAACACCAGAGAAGGATTCACAGTCCTCTCTCAGAGTTCGGAATCGCAAGGGCTTGCTCTCAAGAAAGGAGGTTAGAAGAGCTGCTGAGCGCCTCGACGAATCTTCTAATCCTCAGCAGCCTCAAGATAGGACGGACGGGAAAAAATCTGCCAGAAGGAAAGTCAATTCTTGGAGCGAAGAAAGTTTAATGGAGAATCCAACCGATGCACAGGCTAAACTGCTTGAAAAGTGTGAATCTTAGTCCGTTATATCTTATTTGAAAGTGAGGCTTAATATGTCTTGGTGAACGAAAATTATTTTGTTTCTTGATTTGCCAGGTTTGAGATTTTAATCGAGTTTTTTAATAGCTTAGATAGTGCAATTCGGCTGTCTAGGTTGAAAGGATCTTCATCGACCTTCGCGACATTTGCCCTAAAATGGAGATTGTGACTGATAGGTAACTTAATTGTTTCTAATTAACAATAATTTTTTCTCAATCTGTAATTGTATGACTTTATTTAAGATTACGCCGATAAACAAAAATGCTAAGTTTCTTTTTCTCTCTTTTCTACTATTTCTCGCTCTGTTAAAGTTCAGACTGTAAAAACGGGAGTGCCCTCTTCTTTCACCTCTATGTTTGAAGCCCACTCGACTGTTGATACTCACTCTTTTGGTACGTTTTTCTTTTCGATTGATTTTTTTCTCTCTCACCTTCTGTTGTTATGTTATATGTTTTGGAAAAATTAGTGTATAGTTAAATTTTCAATTATAGTGCACTGGTTTCAGAGATAGATGTTGGACGGTGCTTGATCCTGAACTCGGCAACTCGAGTTGGACTGTTAGATGAAGAAAATGGATGAATTCAAGACCAAAAGCAGAGCGTGAAGAAGAGGAATCGAGGAAGACGAACAGAAGCCGAGGGGGTCGCTGGTCAGGCGACTCAGGCTGTTAGGGGGGAGCAGGTCCCGACCGAGCCAGCTCGCTAGTTCACGAACTAGCCCGTGGAACCTAGTCATCAATGGGCTTGCGAGCCCAGATGCCACGACTCGGTTCGTCCCATCAATATAGCCCGGGGAAGCTTGTTCGTCACTGTAGCAGGCCAAGCCAAGTCAAACTCGGCCTGATACAGTAACGAGCCGCCAATCCACCAATTTAACATCGCTAAAAGTTCGACCGGACTAACTAGATCTAACCTGATCCTTGGTTAGATGATGAAGTTGTTAGATAAATAATCGTGTTAAGTATATATTTTAATTTTGAATTTATAACACATGTTAAGATATAAGATTATAGCGTAAATATAACATTATCTACGCGCAGAAAAAGACTTTTTTGAGATAATTTTTGTAACTTTTTCTTATGTTGTCACTCGTCTTTTTCTTATATCGTTCATCGGTTTACTCACTCCGATGAAAATAACACGATAAAATATTAAAATATATTATCGCAGTTAAATTCGTGTCACGGAAAACTATAATCTTATATTATCGTTGATTATTTACTACAGTTTGATATAAAAAACGCGAAGGGTGGTACTAAAAATTAATGAAGGATGCGCAGAAGTCGCAGCAAATCATGCATTTAAATAATTAATTTTGTTAAGCGTTGACTTCGGGGGTGAGATTTTCCCGTCACTTTCTCACCGGCCAAACAAGACTCAGTCAGTCGCGCTTCCACCGAGAAAATAGAATGACATAATATGCTTTCTGTCAACGTTTATCGTGGTTTCCAACTATGGTCATGTCGGTGGAGCTCCGCCGACGCCGATGACCGATCATCCACCCTCCACGTGGCTAACAGCCTGGCAAAGGGTGTTAAATTGCGTTTAATCTCTGCCCTCATTTAAAAAATAAATATTTAAGAATATATTAGCTAATCACAATTGACATCCATATCATTAATATATAACCCTTTTTTTTTAAATAATATTTATTTATTTTAGATAATAATTAATATTTTTCGTTTGCACGAGACAAAAATTTGAACTCACCCGAGTTACGATATTTATGTTATTACGCATATACATTCAATTTCGTACGTTATTTTGAATACAAATAGCGATTGAACTGTCTTCGAGTGTACGAAATTTAGTTGATCTAACTTCTAAGCGAGTTACATTGTATTTTATCTTAATTTTATCTATTTTATTTACAATTAATATTTATTTATTATTCTTTTAATTTATTTAAAATTGATAATTAATAAATGGCTTCTCTTGTTATATTCTCAATAACTCAGCCTGACTAGTATATAACATCCCCACGTTCCTTCAACTTGCTGCGTTTGCCAACTCTCTCTCTCTCTCTCTCTCTCTCTCTCTCTCTCTCTCTCTCTCTCTCTCTCTCGTCGGAAATGGAGTTCCGGCAGGTTACGACCAGAGCAACCCTTATTCTCGCCTTCATTCTCACACTCTCCGTAACTCATGCTCACAACATTACCACCATGTTGGCCAAGCACCCAGAGTATTCCACCTTCAACCTCTACCTCTCCTCCACTCACCTCGCTTCCGACATCAACCACCGTAACACCATAACAGTCTGCGTCGTCGACAATGCCGCCATGAACGACCTCCTTTCCAAAAATCTCTCCATTTACTCCATCAAAAACGTCCTCTCCCTTCACGTCCTCCTCGACTACTTCGGCGCCAGAAAACTCCACCAGATCACTAATGGCAGCGCCTTGGCTGCCACCATGTTCCAGGCCAGCGGCTCCGCCCCGGACTCCTCCGGTTTCGTCAACATCACCAACCTCAGTGGAGGAAGAGTTGGCTTCGCGCCGAAGGAAAACGCCGGCGCTTTCGACGTCTTTTTCGTCAAATCTGTGGAGGAAAGGGCGTATAACATATCGGTTATTCAGATCAGTAAGATCCTCCTCTCCGACGTAGCGGCGGCCCCGACTCCCGCCCCAAGTCAGATAAATTTGACCAGTTTAATGTCTGCACATGGATGCAAGGCTTTTGCTGGCACTTTACTGGCTTCCGACGCCATACAGACGTATGAAGACAATCAAAATGGCGGATTGTCTGTTTTTTGCCCGGAAGATGATGTTTTCAAGGCGTTTTTACCGAAATACAATAATTTGACGGCCACCGGAAAGACTTCGCTTCTGTTATACCACGCCATTCCGGTTTACATGTCATTGCAGACTTTGAAGTCCAACAATGGCTTAATGAGCACGTTGGCAACGGACAGACCTAATAAGTACCAATTCACTGTCCAGAACGACGGTACTGACGTGACGTTAAAGACAAAACTCGTCACCTCAACCATCACCGGAACACTTTCCGATGAGCAGCCGGTGGTGATTTACACAATCAACAAGGTTTTGGAGCCGGAAGAGCTGTTTGAGGCCGACGCCCCAGCGCCAGCGCCAGCGCCGGAGAAATCTGCTGAATCGCCAGAGGCTCAAAAGACGAAATCGCCTCCTATCTCTAACTCGGATTCTCCAGCTGAGTCGCCCGGTGATAACTCTGATGATCAGACCACTGATGGTAACGGCGCTGCGAAATATAACGGCGCAGGGTTTGCAGGTCTGAGTTTGTGTCTATTAGTTTCCAGTCTAATCTAAGATCTGATGATTCTGATTGGGTCCTGCTCTTTGACTTTCCATTTTTTCGGAAAATAAGAAATAAATATTTTAATTTTTGTGTCCAAAACGAGATTTTATTTTTATTTATTTTTCAATAAATTAAATCAACCCTTTTTCAACGGCTGTGATTTACATGTGACGTTCGTTGGAACTTGGTCCAGCCGCCGGTCAGCAAATAATATTTCTTTTATATATATTACAGTTTCAAGATAGGAGAGTGCATAATCTGACTCGTTTAATATAGTTAAAAATTTATTATTTATAAATAAAAATTTTTAATATTATATTAAAAATACCAGAAATATTATATTTGTACTTACAAATCACATTTTACCAAATGGGATACGTGTATCCTAACTCGTGTGGACTTTGACTTTTGTACTAAACCATCTTTTTTTACGAGGCCATCGTCGACAACAATTTTATGGATGATTTGTTAATAGAAGAGGAAGTCTTGTAAATTGCAAATGATTAAAAGGAGGAAGAAATAAATAATATTTATTTATAAATAGTTCAAATTTATATACTCTAATGATTCAATCTTTATTTAAAGATTTTTAAAAACGTTACATATTATAACTATAATATAATGTTACAGCAGAAATAATAGAAGTGCAACTTCTAATGTACAAACCTAAAATGCCATTTGGCGGCAAGAGTTGTTACCACCAAAACAAAATCAGAGCCATAATGGAAAAACAAATCGGAGAAGGACTTGACGGTGGCTGCTGGGCATTGAAATAAACACTTGGAGGCGGAGGAGCCAGGTTCTGGCATATCGGAACCAGCCCTTGTGGTGGTGGCTGAGGCAGAAAAGGCGGCTGCAGAGAAGTAAGAAATTCCGGTGGCGGAGGCGGGGAAACGTAAATCGGAAGATTAGGCCCTGGGGGAGCCGTTAAACTGCAGGGCGGGTATTGACATGGACTGGAGCAGCTGAAGCAAGATGGCGGCGGAGGTGCCGTCGTCAAATCCATGGCCATGATCGACCTCCATGGAAATAAAACCCAGAAGCTGACCAAAAACACCAACTTTTCTGATATCATTTTCAAAGATGAGCCGCCGAAGAGAGAAAAATTCTGAAATTTGGAGATTTTCACGAGAAAATTCTGAACAGAGCTAGAAAATATGAAGCCATGGACAGGGAATGAATTTGTTCCCGACCAGATTGTGGATTCTGGGTGTGTCGCCGCGTGGCAAACAATCTGTCCTAATAACATGAACACGAAGAGCCACATACATACACTCTCACTACTACATGTCAGATTGTCGGCCCACAAATCTTATATTATAATCTTAGTATACTTCGGCATACACGTGCTCCGTGCCGGGGCTCGGGCTAGACGAGGAGGCATCCAAAGGCTAGGAAAGACGAGAGAAGCAAAAATGAGATGACTTCGAGTTCTAACAATGTACATCACAACGAGGGTCGTAAAAATGCAACGTAAATGCCAAAGGGAGAATGTGTCTACAATTACGACCCAAGATGAGATTGATGCGACGAGAATGAATCGCGTTTTTGGTACATAAGAAGAATGTAGTGATAAAGCAAAGAATCACTTCATGGATGACCATTAGACAATTGATCGGCAACAACAAAACTATCTTTTCTTTAAAGACAAGTTATAACTTGAGATGTTGGAGTCGTGGCCCGAGTTGTTCGGAGTTCCAGCCAGCGCATATGGCATTGCAACACTGAAAACTCTACATGTCAAAACATTTATTTCAGATTGCCATTTCGAAGTACTAAACTGCAATCTCAATTTGACAATTAAAAAATAACATAGTTTGTTATTTTTTTAAAATTAATTTATGAAGTAAAGAAAAAATTGAGATTAATTTTAAAAAAATACTAACAGTTATTTAATTTACTTGAAAATTTTACCACATGTTCACACATCTTGAACAGATAATCGGAAACTTTTTATGATTTTTTAAAACTTGTATGATTTATTATAATATTTTTATAAAATAATAAAATAAAATTACAATAAATAGTACAAGTGTTCAAAAATCACGAAAATTTTTAAATTATCTTCCTATCATGTAGTGAACATGTGATAAAAGTTTCAAGTAAATTAAATATTATTTGGTAATTTTTTAACATACCTCTCATTTTTTTAAATAGAAACTTAACGGAATTGTTAACGGAAGATTAAAGCCGATAACAAAATCATAGTACAGAGTTCAGTTTGTCAATTTTTTTAGTACAGAGCACTACCTAAAATTATGAATATAGTACAATATCAAAATCGATAATTTTTCAAATATTTATTTGAGATTGCTATTTCACCGTCCTACACCGCAATCCTAATTTGACAATTAAAAAAAATGCCAAAACCAACTTCATGGTCCTACATTGACAAACCAGACCTATGACCATCATTTTTTGCTTGTCTTGGCTCGACCTAAATAAAGGTCCAAGCCAAGCCCCATTTATCCAAACTTGGGTTAAATTTGAGCAGATTCTATAGACCGCAAACATGCTGCACCCTGCTTAGTCAGTCGCAATTATTTGAACTGATATCGCAAGGCCACCAGAACTGAGGGACCCACAAGACGTAATATGGGTCAGCAATCAGCATTCTTAGCGGTCGCGGTCCAGGTCTTCAAGTCGGGTATTTTAACCCAACAAGCACATCATGGTGGGTCGGTGGCGAGTCCTTTTTTTTTTTGGCCGCTGGGAATGGGAAGTAGTCCAATAGCCAAAGAAAAGACTTTCAACAAATTAATTGTTTGGTAAGTTACATGATCATAGTGAGTGCATAAAGTATCTATAATGAAAAAACATGTTAGTTTGCATTAGAAGACTCCAAATAAAGATTGTGTTCTTTGATATACTCGATAACTTCGTCGGAAGTCAAATATTTTATTGACAGCCCTCTCGAAATGCAGTCCCTGAAACAAAAAATAAAACCGGTGAGACATTCTTCTGCGACAAATTCAAAAAATGTTGTTTTAATCCATTCGTCTCACCGAACTCTGGTTGAACTTATTTGATTCGGAATTATTTCATCAATAACTTTGATGTTATCCTGCAAAATAATCGACAAGAAATTCATGAACTTCGGGTTGCCCATGAAAAATTAATCAATAAGAGAATACATACCGAAGAAAGATTTAACAGGAACCATTTTCAAGAAGCTTGAAAGACAACAAAATACTAAAAAATTTCGAGATATCAACCAGGGAAGATAAGAAAACCATCGAATATCATAATCCATCAAGAAATCGAAGATCCTCTTACCCGATTCTCTAGCAGAATTTCATTCTCTAATATTATTTTTTCGATATCTTGTCCTTCTCTACGAATGCAAACAACTCCGAAATCTTTGCATATGCTTCGCAACTAGGAAAGGCAAAGACAATTTGTATTCGTGCTCAGATATCTACAGACTTGAGCATTTTTTATATGGAGATGATGATACAACAAACTCTAAAAGAAATCCTCTACATGGATCTATCCTCAACATGGATCTATCTGGCTGACTTAAAAAAGTTTCAACAATTGAATTCTAACAATTTCTACTTTGATATGAATTCCACAACAGAGATCCATAATATAAGTTTATTATCTCGATCCAAAGATAAATCCGATAAGCAAACTCTATCAAGCGCGAATAAACTCTATGAATGGATATCTCATGTAGTCAAATTGAATATAAAGTTAGAAAGAACACATACTTGATCAGGAATCCAAACTCCAGGAATACCAAAAGACTGAATGAGATCCGAACCACAGACAAGCATGACCTTCAGGGATTCTTACCAAAAGAATAAGAAAACCAAGTCATTATAATAAAAAGTGATTTGTAAACACGAAAAGTTGCAAGAAGGCAGGAAGAGAGAACTCCACCCAACCAAAAACAATTAATTAAAAACAGACTCCCTCTGGTCAGAAAGAACTGAACTAAAAGAGTACTTACAATTATTAATAATAAAACAGAGTGTCTTCATAAAAAGAAGATTAAGCAGTCAATCCTTATAATCGACATTTCAAGCTGGTTAGCTTTACGTGAAACTCGTAAATCAAACACGCACTCTTACAGTTCTCCGCAGAAAAAGTTGGTTAACAATAGGAGAATAGTAGAATCAGAAACAGATTAGTAGCAGGAAATCATCAGATTTGCAAAAGATGCTGAAGAGGCATGAAGATTAAGTGAACAATCTAATACTGAAAAAAAAGGCTATAAATAAATTATAGAAGAATGGAAATAGTAACTGGTTTTCTTCATCTATACATTTCCAGAATGAATCAGCAGATCATCCAGTTCAAACTATTTGACTAATCCTACCTTTCGGAACAAGCTCGTCTTCACATAACGAGTTCTTGACTCGTGACAAAACAGTTAATGTGCGTTGATAGGCATTTTGACTTGCCTGTAACAAAAAATTGAGGACATAAAAAGCAATATCGAATTTATCGACTTGCAATATGTTCAATATTGTTATGAACGCGAGAAAACAAAGAAAGCCGTCGAGCAAGATTTTCATTTTGGCGCGAAGAATCGTTGAAAAGTGTAGTTACCTCCCATGGATCGACCATTACGAATTCGGAACTTTGACAAGCTAGATTACACAAATTTACACGATGTTCGGCAGATATAAGTCCCTAAAATAATGAAGTAACTCATCATGTTAAAATTTTCGACAAGAACATGCATTATCAGATTGTCTGCTTGCCGATTAATATCTTTGAATTTCATAAAGGTATAATCTGCATACCATTTTCTTATAGGCATCATTAACAGGTGACATATAGCCTCCAATCACAGAGCAGCCCTCGGACCTCATCGCATCTCTTGCCAACTCTATGCATGACAGCGAAATCGCTTAGTGCAAATTCGGGAACTGATTTCACCAAATACCCAAAAAGAAAACAACTTCTGGAGGCGTTATGAAATGTTCATATTTCCATTAATAGAAATGTTTTGAAGAAAAAGTTCAACTATAGATATTAGCTTGAAATGTATTAAAAAAAATACTATAGAAACGAAGTAAAACAAGGAATTGAACAACATACCAAACATGCGCAAGTGCATATAAGTAGGAGGATTGAAGCTTCCTGTAGATAAAAGAACAACATACTGGTTTTTCCTAATAAAATAAATAAACTTAAGATCTCATCCATTAGCAATTTCATGCATACTTTGGAAATTATGAAAAATAATTAAGACGTGAAAAAACCGAGCTTTTCAAAACTTAAAGCAGTTGTTCAAGAACATCATCAACTTAAAAGGTACAACGATGATAGGGAAAACTTACTTGATTGCGGCACTTTGTGAGGAATCATCACAAATCAATCCCAAGGCTAACTTGCTCGTCAATAATGGGATATCCATGCTAGGCATCAAAAGGGGAAGACAGAAAGCAAAGTTTTATACATGAAGAATTGGTACGAGACCTGCATTTCAGAGAGGCAGATTCGAGAACCAAGTTGTGTGGGAAGATTAGTTAACTTATTGTTAAGAAATAAATGATCAAAATTCTTGATCCATAAGCTTAAGTTTTTGAGATTGTTGGCAATTTATTCTTAACATGAGATTTCATCAACTAGGGCAGTTGACCAACCTATAAAGCGACTCATCATCTAGCTCGTGTCTCGGCCAGCAAAGCTGCATACATCATAAAGAGTATGCCAGGAATTGAATGCAGATTGAACTATTTGATTATGTGTGTGTGTGTGTTTGAGATAATGGATGGAGTAAGATGAGTTTGTCATAACAACAGACGATACTCGAAAAGTTGCATGAAAAGACAAATTTAATGCTAAACTTTGAAAAAAACATTCAATTGGATCTTGCACCACGATAATGAATGTTTCCTGCAGCACAGAAATACTGATTTCCAAAATAACAGAAGTGATTGGGTAAATCACAGCTTTTAAAATATCGTCATTGCATGCGAAAAGAGGGAAAATGTCTAAACCAATGAAGATTTGCATTTTGTATCAAACTGAAAACATGGGGCGGATAGAGAATTGTACCTTAACTTCCAGATAAAGAATGAAAACTATGTGCTTTAAGTCCCTGCAACAAGTATCACGATAATTAATTAGAAGAGCAATGGAAAACTACATACAAACAAGGAATCATGGACTTAAAGCACTAAAAAATCTTACCACAAAAAATGATACTCCTAAATATATTTTCGATCACCACACCCACAGAGTATTAAAGTAAACCATCAATTTTCAAGAGGATGAAGTGAAAATAAAAACTGAAATGTACAGGACAGAAACACTACAACCTAAAATCATAACACTAAAGCACATTAATGCTTCCAAACTAAAATCACTAAAGATTCAAAATAATGGTCTAGTTTTAGCTAAAAAGATTTAACAGCTACGAATGGAACGCTGATAGTCCAAAATTTCAGCAACCCAAGTAAAGACACAACAGAAAAATATGCTCGATTTGCGAGGTAACCAACCATCAGCTTCGCATGAGCTTCCTCCACGTGGTTACCATCTTTCTTCTTCAGCCAATTATTCCCATCCTTTCTAAAAAAGTATCTCAAAACCTTCCGATCAAAAAACAGAACTAAGAATACCCATCACACACAACGCAACCAAATTAGAACATTCCAAAAAGAAAAGATTATATCAAGAATTGGAACACCACCTATGTTTGCCTTTTCGTCTAGCATTGACACATAATCATCAATGTAGCTCGCTGTAATAAAAATTGGGTGGACTTCAATTGGTGTCTGATGTCGTTTTCACAATGGAAAAATTAGAGAAGCTCAAACCTACTGTAAATTTAGTGTTGTAATCAAACCCACTCAAAAATTGGTTTTCTAGAGAGGATCAAGGTTGCTCAAAACTGTGCAACTTGCGAGAGTGCGAGGGGCTGACGGGCGACTCTGCGAGAGTCCAGAGGAACAAAACGAGCAATGGAGAAAAATTAGGTCAATGGGTTTTACCCGGTTGTCTTGGAGAACCGAACCGTCAGTTTGAAAATCGAATTTTCAAATATCGAAAATAAACCGAACCAAACCTAAATTTTTCGTTCAGATCTGTTACCCGGTTCAAACCGAACTGGCCTTGAATTGATCTCCATGTTTAAGAGGTAAATTATTTTAAACCATGTAAAAAACATAATGATAAATTTATTATTCTATTTGTGAGTTAAAAAAATCATATCGATTTTAACTCTGTACTATGCATTTTATTTCAATTACCTCACTGTACAAAAAAAAAATCAACAAACTAAACCTTATACTTTGATTCTGTTATCAATTTTGACATTCGATCAACAATTTTTTTAAACCTTCATTTAAAAAATTACTAAACGATATTAGATTTACTTGAAATTTTTACCACATATTTACTACTTAATGAGAAAACAATCTGAAAATTTTTGTGATTTTTTAATATATGTACGAGTTATTGTAATTTTATTTTAGTAATTTATAAAAATATTATAATAAATCATACAAATTATAGAAAATCACGAAAACTTTTTGTTTAACTACCAATAATGTGGTGAACGGGTAGAAAAATTTTCAAATAAATCCAATATCTTTTGATATTTGTTTAAAAATTAATTTATAAAGTAAACAAGAAACTGAGATTAAATCATACTTGTGTTAAAAAATCACAAAAATTTTCAGATTATCTTCTCATTACGTAGTGAATATATAGTAAAAATTTCAAATGAATTTAATATCGTTTGGTAATTTGTTAAATGAAGGTTTAACGAAATTGTTGATAGAATGTCAAAACTAATAACAGAATCAAAGTACAATGTTTGGTTTGCCAGTACATGAGGCTAATTAAAATAACGTGCATAGTACAAAGTTAAAATCGATAATCACCCAAACCATAAATTATTTAGCAAATTAATATTTAAAATTTTAATAGAAAATGCACATGTGATGCACGTGCGTGTTGTAGGCAAATAATGTACATAAAATAAAATTCATATTCTATTAAACATTAAGTTTTACAGAATACATTATAAAATAAGTTTGTGTTAAAAAATATCAAAGATTTACAATACGTGACAACAATTGATTATTATGTGCTATATTTGTCATATTCCACCATCGTTATTTTTTGCTTCTTCATATCACTTCATTCTTCATCACTTTGATTTGTTGAAGATGTGAAAGTCGATACGGATAAGTCATCAATAATAACTATCACACGATATCTGCAATTTTTGTAGTATATATGATATTTTTTGTTAATTGTAAATTCAAAATAATCGTATTTTGTTTTTTTCTTGAGTGAAAGAAAAGATGAAGTATGGAAAAAAAGAATTAGAGAAAGAGATACAGAGAGAAGATAAATTGAGGTAATTTGAATCTATATTTTCTTGTCTTACAACCGTGTATAAGTAGGAAAGGCAAAGTCGCAGAAAACCTATAAAAGGTCAAATATAATAGTCATATATATGATGCTTTAACATCCTCCCGCAAGATCAAGGCCGAGGGACAAAGAGCTTGGACCGAAAATCTTGGAACTTCGATAAAGTGAGTGGCTTTGTTAGGCCATCCGCAATTTGATTATGAGAAGAAGTAAATTTAACACAAAGAGACTTGTTGAGCACCTTTTTGTGGAAAAAGTGATAATCAATCTCAATGTGTTTGGACTTAGATTGTAGAACTGGGTTTAAGGTGAGGTAGGTTGTACTCAAATTATCACTGAATACTAAAACCGTTGGAACATCCTTTGGAAGAACACCAATCTCAAGTCTAGTAATACTTCGATAGAACATCTGATGCACTATTGACAATGCTTCGATATTCAGACTCGGTATTGGACTGAGAAATAACCTTTTGCTTGGTAAATGACTAGAATACGAGATTAGATCCAAGAAATATACAATAAGCATTGGTACTTTTTCGATCATCTGAATAAAAGGCTTAATCAGCGTCAGTAAAAACATTGTATGTCAAAAGAAAATGATGTTGAAAAAGATAGACCCAATAAGGAGGTGCCCCAAAGATATTGAAGAATCCGTTTAACAGCCAATGTATATCGGATGGAGAGAGCATAAACTAACACACTTTGTTGATTGAAAATGCTATGTCAGGTTTAGTAATACAACAATACTGAAGGGCACCAACTACACTATGATAGAGAGATCCATCAGGTAAAAGAGTACATGAGTGTTTTGATAAGAGAGGACCTGAGATCATTGTTGTGGGAACTGGTTTGCTGGAGGCTATATCAACCTAGATAAGTAAATCAAAGATGTACCTTGATTGGCTAAGATGGCTACATGTAGGGCAAGAAAGAAATTTAAATTTTCGAGATTTCGAATAGCAAATTTATAGTGCAAGTATTTGAGCAGGCTTGTAATAAGTATCGAGGAATCACAGTGACAATAATATCATCCGCGTAGACTAACATCATAATAATAGTAGACTATTTACGAAAGAAAACAAGGATGTATCTGATTTGGAAGTTAAGAATCCTCATGCGAATAGAGCAGTGGGTAGTTTAGAATATCAATCACATGGTGATTGTTTTAAGGCATAGAGGACTTTTTTTAATTGGCAAATAACATATGGTTGTGAAGAACTTATTAATCCCAAAAAACTGTTGCATAAACACTGCTTAGTAAGAAGTTATTGTCCGACCGAGGTGGGCGAAATGAATTGTGGAAAGTAGCATTGGCTTAAAGGGAGTTCTGCGAAGGAAGATGAGAGATGGAGTGTTGCTTCTCCAAACAAAAATCATAGTTGAGAATGAGGCTATAGATTTCTTCTAGAGGTGGCTAATCAGCACGACCAATAATGGTGGTGACAAAGAGGTTATACTTGCTGCCCAATTCACAGAGGAAATAACATAGTGGACTCATCTATAATTGATAGTGTGTTACAAATGGTCGTAACTTTTTGGATGTAGGCTGTTGCAGACATACTATCCTTGGAGATATTGTAATGTTGACTGCATAAACCAATTATTAATGCTAGAGAAGAAGAGACAAACATTTGGTCAAGAGCGACTCAAATTTCAACGATACCATTGTAGTAGATGATTTGAGGAAGGATATCGTTGAGAGAGAAGAAAAAATACAAATCACGATGAGTCAATTGTAATGCTGCCACAAACTAAATTCTTGATTCACTTGGAGAGACAACAAATCAAGCAATTGTGGAGGAGAAGAGTAAGAGTCATCCATAATATGGTCAAGACTATTTGTAAAGATGACGTTGAGAAGCTGCACCTTCCCGATGAGATAGTTTGATGAGTCACGTTTGATGGTGAGAGTTTGATTGTGTAACAATTGGGTTTCTAAATTGAAAATTCAAATTCGAAATCTCCAAATTAAATATAATTCAAAATTTTAGCCTTAAAATCTCTAAAAAACTAGATGAAATCTGAGTCACTGTTTCACCTAGATTCCTCTTAAAATTTGATTGAGAATCATATTTTTTTATTAATTGTATACCTAAAGCCTCTAAAAAATCTATTAGGATAAATCTTGGATAGGAGGTAGGTGTCCAACTTTGAAAATCTGATTGGCATCAGATTTCCAGAACTGAAAATCCGAATGGAACTCGGATTTTGAGAGAGGTTAGTTGAGAAATCTCTCTATAAATGAAGTTTATGTGAGAAAGAAAATATTGAAAGTAAAAAATGAAATGTTTATAAGTACCCATTTGTTAGTAGATGAAATTATTAGGAAATTTGAAAAATAGAATAGAAAGAGTTTAACGCATGTATATTTACTTTTAAGCGCATTGTAACGCATGGCATATATAAGCAATGGAAACTAAGAAGGTGAAGAGTTATCGTATTATTATATTACCAAATTGATTTTATAAAAAGATAATTTGAAATTTTTTGTGATTTTATAACACTTTTACAATTTATTACAATTTTAGTTAATTATATATAAAATAATTATAATAAATTATACAAGTATTAAGAAATGATGAAAATATTCAAATTATCTTTTCATAATGTGATAAATATGTGGTAAAAATTTAAAATAAATTGAATATTATTTTTTATTTTTTTAAAATTAATTTATAATTCTATAATTTTTAGAATTTTTAAATATAAACGAAGATCAGCTGCTATGCACGTGATTAATTTAACGAAAAATTAAACAAAATGATTTGAATTGTAAACAGTATATACGATAAGGTCTGATTAGATAAAAAAAATATTAAAGATTATATGATAAATGATCTTTTAAGATAAATTCTGAATTAAATTTTTTTTCAAAATAAATTCAAGATACGGAGACTTCTTAGATAGATAATAATACTTACGACAGTGCGCTCTGAAAGTACGTAGTGGCGTTTCACACAAATTTAAAATCCAAAGCGCGCTACTCATATGGGCGTCCTCACCGACTGAGTCTCTCTCTCTCCGACTTTGGGATTCATGGCGACTCTGTGAAAATGGAGAGGCGTATTGTGCAGATCTTCGAGAGGAAGAAGTCGATCATTGACCAGGCAAAGCACCAGACGGATCTCTTCGACCAACTCCTCGCTTCTCAACTTCTTGTTAGCGGAATATATCCCCCTAGTTGGCTCTGGACTCCTCTATTTCAGTCCCAGAACTTCGATTGTGCAGGTAATTTCACTTTCTTCGCTATTCTCCGGCCATCGTTCACAAATATAGGGCCTATTGTCGGTATAGCTCTTAGTTTCTTCTCATTTAATTTGGAGAACGAAATAAGGTTTCTGGATTTGAATAATAATATCTAAGCCTTTTTGTGGTGCCGGTGAGAATTCATTTTCTCACTTAATTTCAAATTTGAAAAATGTTTTTATTTCAGGAGGCTTTCCCCAATACCCAGACTTTGCCATTCCAAGCTATAATTCTCTGGAAAATAAGATATCTGAGGCTGACTATAATGCTGAACATGTGGAATTTCCTGTTCAGTCTGAAAACCTTGAGGTAAGGTCGTCTACTTTACTTCCACTCCCCGCCAGTGGACCTAGATGTTCCTTACATGGTCCTAACTTAGATTCGAGTCCAATTCATCTGCAAGATAAAGAAGATGCCATCTCAGATAATATACAAGATCCAGCAATGTCGCTGGCAAGGCTTCAAAGATCAAAGTCGAGGCAGAGAGCAATTGAGCTTCGTAATAGTGCAAAATCAGCTAGAAGGTTGCAAGATGAGAAAAATGGTAGTGTTTTTGACGGTGGAGTTTCTGGGACTGCTATTACTTCCCTCAGGTCCAACCATCCGCTCGGGGTAGAAGTGATCAAACCTTCTGACACAGAGGATAGTCAAGAAAGAAATGGAGAAAAAGAATGTAATCACATTGAAGAAGGTCCAGAGGCAAGACCTAGACTCTCTTGCAGTAAAAACAGCTCTTTCGATGTGAACACCTCTAGTTATATTTCTGACAAAGATGAGAAAGCACATGCAGAAGATACTGGTAAATTAAGGCAGCAGAGTGCGCATGCTTGTGGAAAACTGGAATTGTTTTCCAGCTGTAGTGGACCAATTGGAACAGACTCAGCTATAATTCGTAAGCAGAAAAAGGAAACACGAAGTAGACGGATTAAGGAATGGAGAACTGATAGTTATCACAGAAGAATAACGAGATCCATGAGTTATCGCCAGAATTATCACAATGCTACTAGCCTTTCCATGCCATATAGCTCTTTCAATACTATAGGTGATGATGGTAGTAGAGTCAGACCTACTAGTTATAATTCATCCTTTCCTCAGCTGCCAAGTTGGTCTGGGGACAATGCTGATTCTAATATTTCACAGGTTAGTCAACTTCCTGGAACCTCCTCCGCATGTCATAAAAGTGAAGGTGTCAAATCTCTTCTTGTTACAGAAGATATTGTAGAACCTGTTAAATCTTCCAGTACTATGGGTCATGGAGTCATAGAAAGTCACTCTTCTTCTTTCAGAAAGATTATGCCTATACAGTTGTTAAACAAGTTCCAGGAAGGCATACAGGAGCATACGAGTATCAGTAATACAGTTGATTGGCCCAGGCAAGCTGAAAACATTGCAGGAACCGAAATTGGTACTTATGGGTATCTTAACCCACCGTGTGCTCCATCTACGTCTAACTTGGACAGCAATGGGCTTGCATTTGGACGTGAAGTTACATTGTCTAGGATGTCATCCGATTGTTCAGTGTCTGGTCTGTCCCAGCACAATGAGTTTGATGACGATGTAGTATCTGATTCCAATAAAAATTTTAGTCTGCTGCCAAGAGATGAGATAGACAACATATCATCGGATGCATTGGATTTCATGAGGAGTGTTAGAGGCCAAAATAAATGCAACTCAGCCTCCGATATGACTTTGCTCAAGAAACGGGATATTTTTACTATTGAAGGGAAGCTTGAAGGTGCAAGTATGTTGATTGAGAAATCACCTGAGATTTCCGCTTTGCAACCAAATCTATCAAGAGATCTTATCATTGATTCTCCTGCTGCAGCTTTAGACGTTGAGAAAATAGTAATCTTGGAGCAACAAAAAGCGAAGTCAGGTGTTTCGGAGTTGCAGGCTGCCAACATGCAGTTGGAACTTGCTGATGAATCTGTTGAAGCAGCTACTGAGGGCTCTGATTCAACTCTTTCGACGCAGCAACATATGCAGAAAGAGATTGACAACCAACTGAAGAACCCAGTGTCTGTGACAGCTACACCAGACGTGGAAAAGGACCTTCAATTCATCACCAGTGACTTCATAGATGGAAAGAATGAAGAATATTATATGAACAGTGTCCATTTTCTTCCTTCGGCTAAAGCACATGTTACACTAGTAAATGATTTCAACAGCTGTAGTGAAGGAATGGATACAAACAACGGATACACGATAGATGGCTCTGAATCTTCTCCTGAATTGCAAGTTGAGAAGGTAATTTGATCATGGCCATTTCTTTTTGTGAAGTATTTTCTGCAATTTAAAAAGATATTTGATTTTACTAATGGTGTTAAAGTAGATTTCCAGTTAGAATGATATTTAACATATATTCCTAAAAACTTAGTAAACTCTGTCTGCACGATGGATTTTGACTTCGCTATGCTGCCAAACATTAAAAATTTACAACTTTGATGGCATGTCTTGTTAGTTATGTTTACTCTGATGTTTTATTAGCTAATATCATTCAAGCCAAAGCATTGAATATATCCATAATTTTAAGGTTAATGTGCAGAAATCTTAATCAACGAGGAAGCAAAAACTACAGGAGTGAAGGCATTGCTTTCTTTAGGGCTTAGTTATCTTGAGAATATATTTTCCAAGTAAAAAGTGTTCGACACCATCAACTAGAAACAGATATTATGAATGCATAATTGGATCAGATTAATTAATATAATTCACTGATTAACTTCTGATTTTGGATTTCTATTCTTTGTTGTTAAGATAATAAATTATGTCACTGCTTTTCATGCACCAATGAGGGTTTAGTTATTTTTTATGTATTGATGTAAGTAATTAAACTATTGACTAATATAACAACTCAAAATCTCTTATTACTTGTTAAACGCTTGGAACTTTTTCCAGCCTTTGAATCCATTCATGATGCATCAAGGTTTTTTTGCGTCACACAAAGTTGCTGGTTAAAATTGTTAATATATTATATTGATGGGCCAGTTTTCTTTTTTAATTCAATTTCTCATTCATGTCTTTCTGATGAGGTGTTACTATTGTTAGGATGGTGCTATCTTAGAAGTTCAAGATAGCGTAATAACCTCTATCACGGACTTAAGCATTTCCCCTTCCTTTGGTTTAGTTACAAATTCTGGTGGAGTTTCTCATTGTTTGGAAGCAGGAGGAGTTATGAATCCAATTTGCAGAGTCTTTGATGCAGGAAAGCAACATGTTATTCTAGAGAACCAAGAGTCATTGCAAATAAATGAGGGACTTTCTTTTGGGGATTCTGAACACTTTACTTGTGTAGGAAACATACAGGGAAAGACGTATCACCTAGAAGGGAAACGCCAGTTTTCAAACAGTTCTGTTGGTCCTTTGCATTCCCAATCTTCTGATGATAATTATGTTGACGAGACAATGCCAATATTTGAAAGGTTCCTGGTGCAATCAGATGATCAAAGAGTTGTTAAAGGAGAGATCGACTTTGAGAAGTTAAACCTCTCAAGTTCAACGATGGATAGAGTGGGTTCTTTGGAGCAGCTTTGTAAATCTGCTTGCGTCTATACACCACTATTATCCTCAAACACATATAAGCTGCACTCTTCAATGAATTATGTTCAGTCTGTGTCTGGTGGCGTTCTAGAGAATGATGGGATTCTAGAGAGAATGGACGTTGAGAGCTCTGATTCTATAAATGAGACAATGAAGTTACTTAAGGAGAGTAAAATCTATAATGAGAATGCAATCATAAGTTCTAATGGAAGTTCCTATTCTGACTGCCCTTTAAATTCAAATGATCAATTTGCTTCAAATTTGAGAAATTATTATGTATCTCCTGTTGGGAAGCTCTGGGATAGGATCACATCCGATTCTATCATTTCAGAGAAGAGTGGCAGCTTGAATTCAGAACTTCCTTGCATTAGGGAAGAAAATGAGAATGGAGATGGGGTAACTGATACATTGTCATCGGCCATTGCTGAGGATCAGGCGACTAAATCAATTCAAAGAGTACCACTTGCTAATATTAATGAAATGGCCCTTCCTACCATATTAGTTTCTGAAGCTGAAATCTGTGATGATAAGTATAGTCAATACTCTGTGGATATAGACAATAGTATGAACGGGCATCAGCAACCAATGAAGAAGAAGCATTGCAATGAACAAAACAGTAGGGTGACGAATTACAGTAACATCAAGGAGAACCACAGTGCAGCACTGGGAGGAAATGGTGCAAAGGGCAGGTTCACCAGAACAAAATTATTAGGTGACACGAGTTTGAACAAAGAAGATCAAATGTTTTCAGAAAAAGAAACTAAGCCCAGTAATGTTGTGTCAAATATTACTTCATTTATTCCTTTAGTTCAAAAGAAACAAGTGGCTGCTGCTGTTAAAGGTAATTCCTGATTGATCTTGGTGTTTTACTGGTTTCATTCTACTCTGTTTATTTATAGCAATTTAGTATAACTTTGTAAGCTGGCCTAAGTCTATTGCAGTCTTCAACAAATAATTGTGCAAAGATTCACATTGTTAAGTTGAAAAGACGCGTTGTAGATTATTATGGTGTTGTTATCAGTAAACTTCTGGCCTTTTATCTAAATAGGAAAGAGGGACATTAAGGTGAAGGCGCTTGATGCTGCTGAAGCAGTCAAACGTCTAGCAGAAAAAAAAGAAAACGAACGGAAGATGAAGAAGGAAGCCATGAAACTTGAACGGGAGAGAATGGAGCAAGAAAATTTGAAGCAGTTGGAGATGCAGAGAAAGAAAAAAGAAGAGGAGCAAAAGAAAAAGGAGGCTGGTATGGCGGCAAAGAAAAGGCAAAGGGAGGAGGAAGAGAGGAAGGAGAAAGAAAGGAAGAGGTTACGAACTGAAGAAATGAGGAAGCGGCAGCGTGAATATAATGAGAAGTCAATTGCTGAGAAAGGAATGGGGTGCCAACCAAAAGTAAGAGTCCTTGGGCAACTATACTTAATCTTTTTACTTGCAGATAAAGGAACACAATATTTACCAAGAATTGTTCTGGTATAGGACCGCAAAGCTCGATCTGAAAAGGAATGGAAGAATGATATTAAAATCGTGGAAAAGGATCAGCGAATTGACAGCCTTAAGGAAATGCCAGAAGCTGAACGTAGGACCGATGCTGCTTCACCAATTGATACAGGAAAATCCAACACAATCCATGTGGACTGTGGGCCTCTACAAGAAAACTGCAATGAGATTAAGGTAAAATGTCTTACCAGTTATAATTTTTGCCAGCTTTTTATTGACACTCTCTTCTGTCAGCAATTGATAGCTTGAATGAGGTTTTTGATGTAACAAAATTTCAGGCCTCAAAACTCCGGTTGTGTTAGCATAAAAGTAGTGGTAATTTTAAGAATGCCTTAAAAATTAATGTCCCCTTAAAGGGTTACTGTAGTAAATCTCATATTTTACATGAATAAGACTTACCTGCTCTTTTTTATGAGAAAATGGCATCTTTTTATAAATTCAAATTGTAATTGTAATTGTAATAATGTTTTATCTGAAAGACCCTGAAAAGTTTTGATACTTTGAGATTGATTATATGATTACATCGGAGAGCTTGTGATGTCATGTTTTAGGGGTTAAGCGATATCGACCATTCAACAAAAAACGTGGATTTTGATACTAATCAACATTCATCGTATGAAATTTCTCCGTTCAAATGTTCTGATGATGAAGAAGAAGACGATGACGATGACGATGACAGGCCTAATAATAAATTTATTCCATCATGGGCCAGGTGAGCAACTGTGTAGTCTTTCATTATCTTTTACGTCTATATTTCAAAGCATTAAGCAAAAATCCAAACATATTAGAACAACCTTCAGTCATTTTTCCAATGATCTACATGGAAAGAGAAGATATACTTTGTCTTTCCATAATTTATTTTCCTATGAATCTATTGATCCAAGTCTTCCTATGTTGATGCTTACTTTCTTCAGTAAGAATTCTCTAGCTCGGGCGGTTGCTTCACAATCGACAGTCAATCCAGAAATAATTTTTGACTTAAAAAGCTTTTGCAACATAGTTGAAGGTAATCTTTAGAGTTTTGAGCACTTTTGAAAATACTATCTAGTCAAGTAAGCAGCTAAGAATTGTTTTGCAGTTGTTTTACCTCGAAAGTCTCAGCTAAAATAGCATCAACGGAACAAAGCGAATGAAATTACTCTGCAGAGATCCATTTTTTGTGACCACTGCAAGATTTTGCTTGTAAAAAGGTATGCCTTTTTCTTGATTGAATTCTAATTTAACCATAATATGTTCATGCACTGTCCTTTTTCTCTGAATTCCACAAGACTTTTCGATGTCTCTTGAATTTGTGATAGGTCTGATAGTTTAATTCTCCATGTACATATTTCATGTCTTCCACATTAGTGTGACATTCAAGAAAATGGATTCGAGAAAATGGTTGAGTTATCGACAAACAACTAGCTTTTCTGCATTCGAGAAAGTGGCTCGGTCTCTTCAAGAAGCCGAATTTACTCACATTCTTGCACCGAAAGTGATATTTCTGTACATAATGTGTCATTTATTGCTTCTCAAAGAAATCAACAACCCTTTTTTTATTGTCAATCATCATCATATCGTATTAGTTTTATTCTACTCCTAGAAAATTAATCCGAGTTGCTCGTAGAAATTTTAGTGGGTTGATTTCAATCTAGTGAAGTCCAATTTCATATGTGCAGAGTCACAGTAGAGCTGTTTAGCTTAGTTCAGTTCCAACTTGATGTTTGAAGTAGTCAAACATGTGAACAATGTAAGACAGTGGAAATTTAAGACATGGATCTGGTTTTGTTCTTTATTTTTTGTCAAGATTGCCATAATTTCGTAACGGCTACATGATCTGTTCATATGTATTATGTAGTAGGATCATGCTGGGGCCCCACGTCACAAGCTCTCCTTTGACATTATTGTATTTTCCAAAAATCATTTGGTCCTATCAATTAAGTTTTGATGAAAAAACCGAGACTATCGATAGAATCATAATCTAATTTTACATTTTGATGTATTGTTTGTACGTTATTTGTTCGAGTACATATGATGTAAAACTAATGGCGTTTGTATGATAGATACTCTTGTGTTTTGATTCTTGGTATCTCAAATTTGAATAATCGAAAAGGCGAGAAAGAACAAATTATTTGAATGAATGTGTGTTTGATGTAAGAGTTAACTTAACGACAATTAAATGTAGACGCACGTTGTCATTTGGTGTTTCTTATGACATTGAAAGTGTTGGGCGGGATTAATCGGATGCTAAAAAATGGAAGTCTAGATTAATTGATTACGTTGCTATTTATTTGGATAATAGAAATAGTAATATTAGATTTATTTGTTAATTAATTAATATCTTATTTAAATAATTTATAATTTTTTTTTTAAATTGTAAGGAAATGATATTATAAATTTAGGCGAAACACTTGATGGCACTTTGTTGAATGGATTGTTCAGGGAGCTGTGAGGAAACACGTAAACGACGTAGTTTTGGTATAATGACCGTTATAAGGTTCGAGCTGAGCCTCATTTTCCCACCACCTCTCTCTCTCTCTCTCTCTCTCTCTCTCTCTCTCTCTCTCTCTCTGCAAGTGGTTTCACAGCCATGCTTACTCAGAGAAAGCTTCTTGTTTTCTCGTTCGTTTTCTGCGCATTCATCCTCTCAAACTCAGTCTGTTCGAACGCAGAAAACGTGAGGTTTAATTTTGGTTCTTTTAGTATCCGAAACCTAACTCTGCTCGGCGATTCTTACCTCCGTAGAGGAGTTATCGGCCTCACCAGAGAACTCAAGGTGCCGTCAACGAGCGCCGGCGCTGTTATCTACAACCGTCCGGTTTCTTTTTTCGACGAAGAAATGAACACCACTGCTTCTTTCTCAACAAGATTCTCTTTCTCCATCAGCAACGTCAATCCCAGCTCGTCTGGGGATGGATTCTGTTTCTTTCTCTCGCCAAACAATAGGACTCTTGGTAGTTCAGGCGGATTTCTAGGTCTTGTTAACTCCTCCAAATCGACCAAGAACAAATTCGTAGCTATCGAATTTGATACGTTTCTTGATTCGACTTTCAATGACCCTAGCGACAACCATATCGGATTGGACGTTGAGAGTCTTGATTCGATCAAGACCGCCGATCCCGTTTCCCAAGGGATTGATCTTAAAAGCGGTTCTTTAATCACAGCTTGGATCGACTACAAACAGGATCGAGAAATTCTGAAGGTGTTTCTAAGCTATTCCAGTTCCAAACCACAAATCCCTCTTTTGACAGTGGATATTGATCTATCAAATTACCTCAAGCAAGATATGTATATTGGTTTTTCTAGCTCAACAGAAGGAAGTACAGAGCTTCATAAGATTGTAGATTGGGGTTTTCAGACTTCTGATTTTGTTCCTCTCAGACCAAAATTAAAGCCTCACAATGTTTCTGATAGTTCAGTGATTGTAAGTCCTAACATTACTGCAGCTGAATCGGAATCTAACACTACTAAATATCATTATAGGCTTGTTTTAGGATTTGGGATTGCTGGCCCAGCATTTTTTTGCATTGTTCTTGCGATTTCTGGCTATATTTCCATGAGAAAATTGAAGAAGATCAGGACCCAGAAGAGCTTCTTCAAATCAGAGCTTTCAACGGGGCCAAGGGAATTCAGTTACAAAGAGCTGAAAGAAGCTACAAAGGGTTTTCATTCGAGTAGCATCATCGGCAATGGAGCTTTCGGAACTGTTTACAAAGCTTCTTTCGTCCCATCAGGGGCAACTGCAGCTGTTAAACGGTCAAAACATTCCCACGAAGGGAAAACAGAATTCCTCGCAGAATTATTGATTATTGCTCGTTTGAGGCACAAGAATTTAGTTCAGCTTCAAGGTTGGTGTGTTGAGAAGGGTGAGCTGCTTCTTGTTTATGACTTCATGCCTAATGGTAGTCTTGATAGATTGCTCTATCAAGAAGATGAAGAAGTTTGTTCATTAAAATGGTCTCATAGATACAATATTGCTGTTGGGTTAGCATCTGTTTTGACATATCTTCATCAAGAATGTGAGCAGCAAGTGATTCACAGAGACATAAAGACAGGAAATGTATTGCTTGACGGGAATTTCAAAGCAAGATTAGGCGATTTTGGATTGGCAAAGCTCACTGACCATGACAAGAGTCCCATTTCGACACTAACTGCAGGAACGATGGGATATCTCGCACCAGAGTATCTTCAATATGGAAAAGCAACCGAAAAAACCGATGTTTTCAGCTATGGGGTGGTCATTCTTGAAGTGGCTTGCGGCAGGAGACCGATTGAGAGAGTGGCGGGTTCTGATAAAATGGTGAATTTGGTGGATTGGGTGTGGGGATTGCATTCCGAAGGACGGATTATTGAAGCAGCTGATAGAAGATTGGGAGGAGAGTTCAGAGAAGAAGAGATGAAGAAGCTTTTACTGGTCGGATTGAGCTGTTCGAATCCAGATAGTGTCGAAAGACCTTCGATGAGGCGAGTTCTGCAAATTCTTCACGATGAAACAGAGCAAGTGTCAGTGCCTAAGATGAAACCAAGTCTCTCGTTTTCACTCGGGTTGCCTATGATTCTTGATGACATTGTTTCAGATGAAGAAGAATGCCAGATTGAAATTCACAGTTCATAATTGCACTGTCTGTGAAAACAGAATCAATATACTCTGAGTTCAGATAAAAACTCAAGGTGTTGCTTTTTTCTTTTTTTCTTCTATTTTCAGCCAAATCAAACTACAATTTGATTTCCAAAAGAAACAATGTAGAAATGGCTTACAATTTGCCAGATGGATACGATGCATTTATCTCTTCTTCTTCCCGGATTTTCCCGACTTGGAAGGTCCAGCAGTTGAGGTGGACACAGGCTCCTGCTTTTTAGTCCTCCCGGGATGTCTAGGGACCAACTCCGCAATCCGAAGCATCAGTTGTTTCCCTGAAATTCAATGACAAATGATAAACTTTTCGGAAAAACTATAACATAACAATACTCTATGCAACATGCTCAAAATGACAATAGGAGATCTAGAATATACCATACTATTTTGCTTAAACATGAAGAAAATATTATTTTTTACAAAGAGGAAAGAATGATAGTAAGACAAGCACTTAACTGAATTTCATTGTGAAAAACATAATAGTAAGAATCAGGATGAGATGCCAAAATATGGACTCATAAACATTAAGAAGCATAGAGAATATACTTTTTTCTACTTCAAGTCTATTTGCCTAAACATTAAACAATGAATGACACAATGATCCTTTGATGATCTCTTTTTATTATTATTATTATTATTATTATTATTTAGTTGCCATAATCTTCATTCTTAAGACTAGATAGACCTATCTATAAAATTGTTTTAACGGAGTAATTACTGCTTCTATTGCATCAAATAGGAACAGAAATTTAAAAGGAAAAAAATAGTAGAACTTAAGAAAAAGCCTCACTAGATGAAATTGCTGGATTATATGGAGTGCCATCCTCCCTTTTCAACTGTACACGTACTCTCCCTCTTTGCATGAAATCACGTGGATAAGCCTTATCTACCTGCACCAGTAACCATATCAGCAAAAGGTTTTTGGAACTTTCTCTACTTTTCTTGAAAACGGTTTTTGGGTGGCACAATGCCAACATCTACACCTTAGTTGTTGATATGATGAAGGGATTTCTGTAACCTTTTTGTCTTCTCCTTGAAGCCATTCTTCGTATATATCAATTTATAGAACCCTTTTTGTGAATAATTCTATACTTCACTAAAAAAAATGACATATAGGCGGGAAACTACACAAATGAGAATCATTACAATGGATAATTTCTTTATGATATACCTCAATTGCGAAAGGGATTTTGAAATGGCTGCAGCAATCACCAATCTCAGCACAAGTAGGATTTTCGCATGCTTTACTAACACCTATTCTTCGGCCTTCAGCTATAGTCTTCTTTGAATTTATATAAACGGGATACAATATGATCCATTTCTTTATGTTGGGAATGTCTCCATCCATGTCGCAATCTTACAAAAACAAAAAAAAAAATATTATACGACCAAAATAGCAACAGCTAAATTTATTGGTTGAGTCAATGATTGCTTAGTCCAGGTTCAGTCGTTGATAATTAGGTGAAATGACAATCTGTTTTGATTTCAGAAAATTTTGTTAGGCAATGTCTATGTTCATGCTGCGAAATTTAAAATGTTACTCAAGAGACTAAGATTGATAAAATCGCAATGGGTATAGCTTAAAAGTTATCAATAGACATTGATTTCTTAGTCAGGATTCATTCATTGGTGAAATCACAACAGAAAAAAAAACGGCACTCTCTTTGAATACAGAAAATTATCTTTTCGAAGGGTTTTTGAACCTGTTGAGATCTTACGACCACCAAAAATTTGATGAGTGAACAACAATATGATTATGTATGAATTTTGATTCAGTGACACGAAAAATTGACATAATCATAAAGTAATTCCATCAAAGAAGTTTCACATTTAAACAGAGACTAGTTAATTACACAATCAAAAGAAATATAAAATACAGTGGATATCTTTTATAAGCAGAACTCACGAACCATTAAACTTTAATAATGGCATATACACAGCACAAAGCAAAATAGAAAGAGAAGGAAGGAAACAGATCGAAGCGGAAAAAGAAGAAGACTCACCACCGGTCTTCGCAGATCGCGTCGGCGACGAATAAGCTCCCGTAGCAAGGGTTTCTACTTGGAGGCCGGAGAGGATACAAAAATGGGATGGTTTTACTTCCAAGTTCTGATTCGGACGACTTATTTAGAGAAATTGTCAAAAATAATGTCAAAAGTTATAATAAACGATCAACATTAAATAATTTAAGATAAAAATCAATTTAAACATCCATGAAAATTTTTTAAAAAGTAAAATGCAATTTATCCTTCAAACTATGATGAAAATGACAATTTTTACTGTAAACTTCGATAATAGTCAAAAACAACAATAATGTATAGATAATTGGCAATTCACCCCTTATCGGGTCATTTTTCGTTAAAATAACACGTTTTCGTCACGTATTCTATTTTACTACCTGATATGTCCATGTCCAGCGTCTGTTTTGAATTGTCCGCTTCACCCTTCACCCTTGCCTCCCTTCTCATCAACTATCAACATCTTCTCACCAACTCTCAGCGACGTGCGACGTGCGACGTGCACCCCATCAATGAAGAGTTCCATCGACGGTGAGTTCTCTCCCCCTTGCCCTCGCTCTCTTTCTCTCTCCTTCCCTCGCTATCTTCCTACTATACGGTACTATTTTTTAGTTGTTTCGGCAAATTATTCTTCCTCACTCTGATTCTACCCCTAACCCTAGTCCTTCGGGAGAGTTTATTTTCACATTGTGTTGTTTTCTATTTTCTGTCAATTTTTTATTTTCTCTATTTTCTATTTAGTTCAACATGATAATGTGATCTATTCGGGAGACTCTTTGAGACTGTTGACCAAGAGCAATCTAGTTTATTATTTCAAATCATTGATCATGTTGTTTGTAGTGTTAAATTTTTGTTCTTTGAGTTTGTTAGGTTGTCATTTTCTATTATGTGTCTTATCTAGATTTTTTTTTCTATCCATCATTTACATGTCTATTTTAAGTTTACAAAACCTATAAGAATATTGCATTAAACTCAATTTTATTTTGTTGAAACTTGATTACTGCGTAATCTTTTTTGTTTTAGGTTGTCTTTTTTTCTTTTCTGGTCTGATTTGAGTTTCCAAATCTGTTTAACATGTGTTTTCAAGTTTTGTTTGTTGTTTAGATGTCTCATGTTTAAGAGAGTTTGTTATGTTAATTTGTTGTCCAAATTAGCTCATGTTCTATTTAGAAATTTTAGGATGTTTAGGTTTGAAATTTTCAAAATTTTTAAGTGTTTGTGCCTCTGTTTTAATTGGATAATTCTTTGCTCTTAATGAATTTGGTTTTCAAATTGTGGCAGCATGTATCTTATAATGTTAGCTAACTTTTTTAAAAATTTTAGATTGATTGGAGTTGAATTGTAAAGTTTCTCTATTTAGTGCACTGTTTTAGGTTATTTTCTCTTGTGTTTTGTTTCGTGTTTTGTGATTCTGTTTTTAGGTTGCATTTGGTGAGCATATTAGGTAACTTAAAATTTGTTGTCTCGCATGTTTTAGCCTTGCATTTGTGCTTTGATTCTAGCTGTTAAATGTGTTTAAGAGTTTTCTATTTTGCATATTTGTGTCAAACATGTGTGTTCTGTTTTTGGATTTTAGTTTTTGTTTTTAGTGTCATATATCCATTTAAGTTTCACCCACTAGTATGTTACGTTTAAGTATGTTTATAATCTGTTGTTTGATAACTAAAAGAACCATGAATCCATCACTATCTCTCTGATTATTAAACCAGCAAGCATGGATGTTAAGTTAGCAAATTGGTGATGTATTTTTCTGTTATGTTATATTGTTGTTTCTGTTTTCAGCATATTAATGCTTTAGTTTTCTAGTTTTTGAGTCAGCATTTTTGTTTGTAGAATCATGATTAGGTTGTGTTCACCTTTGTCTCAGCCATTGAAGCATGTTAGGATAGTTTACACGTAATTAGTTTGATACCTTGCGTTGCTGTGAAAGTACAGAAGAGAAGAATGAGGAAGCATAGAAATGGACAAAGATAGGACACTATAAATGTTATTGCAATGTAAGAGCAGCAATGCGAACAAGATGGACACAGAAGAATCCTGTACGAAGGTTTCTTACTTGTCCGAAGTTTGAGGTAAATTTTTATTTGTTGTCATAATTGATATATAAATTTCTATTGTAAATAACAATTGATACTTTTTTAGAGAAGCATAAGAGGATGCAATTTTTTTTTCTGGAACGACAAACCATTAGGAGAAAGACAATAGAATATGTTTAACATTTTACAATTTAGAGTCAAAGAAGTTGAATCAAGACTCGAAAAAGTTGCAGGAAGACTCGAAGAAACTAAATCAAAGAATGCGCAACTACAGAAGGATAGATTATGGTTATTGGTATTATGGGGTCTCACTACTACATTAGTGTTAATCAGTTTGTATCAATTATTTTAGTAGACTCGCATAGTAATAATTATATTCTTTATCAATTGTAATGACATTTTCCATGATATGCATGTGTTTTTCATTACTTTAAACTCTGCATAAAAGGCTTTATGCTTTGATCTTATGCTTTGTTGCTCTACCTTTGGATCAAGTCAATAGCGTAGTAATTGCATCATATTCAACTATCGATAAAAAAAAGCATACACAAAAGGTAATCATATCCAATTACTCTTCTGTCAAGATTTGGAGTAATGTTGATATTCAAATCCTTCATCACTGTCTTGACAATAGACAAAATTTCCCACGTAAGTTAACTTTTAAACTTATTCAAATAATGATTTGGCACCAATTTTGCAGTAGCATATCGATTTTTAATTTTTCTTGAACAGTTGTAACAGTTGTTGAAATTTTTTATTTGAAACGTAAGCTCATTTTGCATCTTCGAAACATGCATTCGTCAATCACATCTGTCTTCACATACTGTCGTCAGTCGCCGTGATTCAGTTTTAATTAATTTGATCTCATAACAATTATTCAAAGTATGTTCTATTATTTCTTCTCTAATTGCCTTTTAAGAACTATATTCTCTCCAATTAAAATTTCATCGAAATTTCTTCTCTTATCGGTATACTTTCCACTTCATCATCCTCTTAGTTGACCGGTATTCAAAGCTTATCGTGTAGAGTTTTTGAAGTCAATTGTACCTCTAATTCTTCATTACATTCAAAGTGATCGAATGCCCGAAAATCATCATATATGGGCATGAAGTACAAATACCAGTCTAAATTGGCATAACAAGTTGTCGTATTGTCTAAATCAACTGATCTACTCGAATCAGAATTCATCTACGTCACTAATCCAAAGAAAATTTGCGACAAAAAGAAAATATAGTAGAGGTTTTAAAGTTTTGCGAGTAGGGGGTAAAAATGGAGAGTCGTTTCCTTATTTAATGTCAGAGATCGGCCCCTTGTTTTCAAAGACAATAATTTATAACAATAATTGAGAACGGGGGCCTTTTTGGAGCGGCGATCCCTTATTCTCAAGGACAATAATTGAGAATGAGGGGTCACTGCTCCAAAACGGCCTCTCATTCTCATTAGTTTCGTGATATCCTTCCTTATTGCATCGGCATTTCAACCTCCACCATTACGTTATGGATTTTTGTGGAGTTGGATGGAAAAAATGAGCACCAACAAGAAAGTTTTCCTTCTTTATATATTTGCCTACGTACATAGGAGATCCGTTGTGTAGTGCAACTCGAGGAATGGTTCGTAGTAGAAAGAGAATTGAAAGTTGTGTAGTTAACTTTCAAGAAGTTTTGAGTCCTAATACTTAGGGTTTTTTTTAAATGATAGTAGTTATTTGCAATTAAACCTTGGTGATGGACCTTAGTTTGTCATAATTATTATTATTTTTGCATTTATTTTGTTTTCTTCGTAATTATGATTTTGTAACTCTTTATTGCTTTCAAATGGAGTAAATATTTTACTATTCAATTGGTTCTAAAATCCAAAACACAATTTAAGATAAAATATAAAACTTGTTAAATATATAACAAAAGAGATGTGGTTCAAGAATTGTCAACAACGTACATGTAATAAATTTTAAGGTAGTTTACGTAGTAAATCCCGAGCTATAGGTCATTGACAAAATAAATTTTAAACTATAAAAAAATTAGCAAAACAAACCTTAGTGGGATACCGTTCGAAGAGGCTCCTATTCTCACATGTATTTTTTTTAAAAAAAGACCTCTCGGGAAATGGAGCCTGTTCTTGAATAAAATTTCTAAAATATTAATATTTATTTAAAAAAATATATTAAATAATATCATTTTTTTTAAATTTTTACCACATGTCCAGCATATCATAGGAATAAATCACTTTCACTATTTATCATAATTTTTTACATCTGTTTTACCAAATAGTTCATTAAAACTACGGATGTCATAAAAAAATTATACAACTTTTCATATTGTCTTCGTATAATATGATTAATGTGTGGTAAAAATTTCAAAATTATTTAGTATATTTTCTGTGATAAATACTAATATTTTGGAGATTATTTGAAATTGGAGTCCGTTTCTGAGAATAATCTCCAAAATATTAATGATTATTTCAAAAAATATACAGAAAACTATTAAAATTTTTTGAAATTTCTACCACATATATGTCATATCATGGTAAAATGTTTTTTGAAAATTTCATAAATTTTTAGCAATTTATCATAATTGTTAACATCTTTTTTAACAAAATAACTTATTAAAATTATGGATGTTATCCGAAAATTATGAAACTTTCCAAATAGACTCTACTTATCCTCGCAATTAAAGTTGAAAAATGACTAGCAAAAAGAAGCTAACAAGTATTTATCCAAAAATTATCCTAAATTTTTTGTTAAAGAAGAGTTTATTGTAAAAGTTTATAATTTTTGGAAAAATGCATATCATCTTTGTTTTGCTAGCCATTTTGCAAATCAAATTGAGAGCACAGGTAGAGTATATTTTGAAAATTTCATACCTTTTTGATGGCATATGTAATCTTAATGAATTATTTTATAAAAAAACGTAAATAATTATAATAAATCATAATTATTTTAATAAATCACGAAACTTTCTCAAATTTATTCTCATGATAGGTTGGACATGTTATAAAAATTTCAAGAAAATTTGATATTATTTAATATATTTTTTAAAATAAATATTAATATTTTATAAATTTTTCGTGAGAATGGATTCCTGTTCTCGATAGTTCTTTTTTAAAAAAGATACACTAAAATTTATTTTATCAAACTCTTTTTTATAATTTAAAGTTTATTTTGTTAACAAAAATAATTCAAGTTTATTTCATTAATGAAACCATAATATGGAGTTTATCATGTAAATTATCCTAAATTTTTTTCGAGGAACATAATTCTTTCTTTTACCGTGTGCCTTTTTTCTTCTTTTACCGTAGCAAACACAGTTTACCATTACAAATATTGACAATGTATATATAGTTATGCACAGTTCATCACGAGACAGCATGCACTTACATCGCATGTGAACTAGTTGATAAAAAAGAATCCGGACCAACAAAGTGAATTTTGACAAATATATTGGAATTGAAACATCCCTATTTGCATTATGAATCCAACAAAAAAAAGGAACAAATTTGGGTTTCTCCAAGGTTGTAATTTAGTTCTACAAAAAACATTTTTTCAAAAAAAAATCATATTTTGAAACGAGTGAAAAGAACCTCTCAGACTCTACATCTAAAACCAGAATGTCTTCCATAATTCAACAAGCTAAAGATTCATGGTTTTGTTGGATATAAAGAACGTAATTCAAATATATATAAAAGAATTAATATTCCCATATAATAAAATCAGTAAATTAATCCAAAATTTTAATCCCACTTACATGTCTGGGACTACAATTCAGTTGCCATCAGCAGCACAAATGGATTGCAAGATTTCATATTGAACACGGCTGGCTTCATCCTTCCCATTGGGTGCTTTCCAATCCCTACACTTCTCTGGAATTAAATCATCTCCTGTTTTGTCTAAGCTGATAACCTCTTGCTCTTCCCTCTCGTCGTTTGATTGCAAAAGCTTTGCGTATTCTTCAAAACCCACCGCCTCGGCCTGATCAGCAAACAAGGTTTTGGAAATGGGTGAACTGCAAATGTCTTTATAAGTTTCGTAATCTGCAGCACGAGTTTGTCCGCCGCTCAGAACTTCAGCAAGAGGATGCAATACTGCGATTGCATCCTTCTGAGTTTCTAACGACTTTTTGAGACAGAGAAAGTCTGATACCAAGTTGCTCTTGCTGAATTGTAAACATACAGCAGTTTCGTCTAATTGGTATATATATGTGACAGCAGTTGAGCCAAAAACTTTACAGAGGCATTCTTTAATCTTCCTTGGCGACAATTTAGAGGAAAATCCCCAGATTAAAACAACTTTCTCGAATGAAATCCTTGAATGATACCTTTTGGTGTTGTAACATGTCAAAGACTCGGTAACCCTTTTACCAGTACTTAGTTCGATGATTTCAGAGTTTGATCCGCTGAGATACAGATGATTGATGTACTTCTGGAGCTTTTCATTGAGAGCTAAATTTTCAGAAGATGAATGGAGTTTGAAACTAACTCCTAGATGACTACATGCCTGGGCAAAGACACATCCAGTCATGAATGCATCATACCCAGCTTCGTGCTTTGCACCAGAATTCCAGTTGGGCGACCTGTAAAGAGGATGTTATTAAATGGTTTGAAAATCTTATTTCAGGATCAAAGAAGACGGCCGTTATAACCTCGGGTCCCAAATTTATAGGAAGAAAATAACCTCAAATCATCTACTTGAACCTCCACTTGCATACAAGAGTTCAATGGTAGACCGGTATTTTTCAAGCCAAGGGCAAATTGTGGACATAATAAGGCAAATGCAGATGAGAGTGATGTGCTCGACTTTTTCATCCGTTGCTGGAGTACTTCATTAACATTCAATAGCAATTTGGTGTCAACTATGTATTTTAAATATTTGCTAACAGAGGATACAAATTCTTCTACAGTAGAAGGAAGAGGGCCATTGAACTTGCCGAATATGTGTGCAATATCTGCGAAGCAGATGAAAGTATTAACATTAAATATAATTATATAACCTATTTATGGAACTGAGAACCACTAATTTACCGAGAAAGCAATTATGACCAACAATCAATTTTTGCTCAGTCAAAAGGAGATCAATAACGTGGCGAATCCCTATGGCACTTTGTATTCTCATTTTTCCTACTCTCAGTTGTTCATCCCTTACCTCTTCCTGCAAAATATTATGACAAGAATTTTTATACAACTAAGAAAATATTAGAAATTACAATGCTGAAAAGCTATGCAAAAAGCGCATGCATTTATATGTACCTAATTAAACATTTTCTTTTACCATCCCTAACCAACAGAAAGAAAATGAATGTTTTCGCTGCCATTATTGAAAAATCCCAGTAAATTTTACGGTATCAGAGATGTTATGAGAAAGAAAAACATGATTATGCCAAGTCCACTAAGTGAGAGCTAATTACAAAGTAAAGTTAAGGAAGGAAATTTAACAAATACCAGTACTCTTTGACGGTTATACAGTAATAGAGAAATAAAGAGAAGTATCTCACCATAAGGCAGTCTCTATCACTATTGGAATCTGTATAGACGACTAGTTGTTGTGAATGCTCATTCTCTCTGTTAACACGAACACAAGCAAGATCATCAAAATATTTTCTAATCACCTGCAAAATTCAACTACCATTTCAGTCAAAGAGAGAAATAAAACAAAAAGAATACAACAGATTTAAAAATCCCCCTTTAACTTGAAAGAGACCCACTGCATGGGACAAAAAAAGTCATTATTATCTACGTAACTTTATGAATTAATGACACAAAGTTTATGCAAACGAGGAAAACCCGAGGTATTATTTTTATAGGAAATGATATATATTGATAGAGAAAAGATAAAAATAAGAGAAAGGAAAAACTTTTCTAAAAAATAAAACCCTCAATTTAAAGCAATCTCTCCCCGATTAGAGAAAAACTTGAGGTATTAAAATCTGTAAAAACTCATTGTATCTTTTTAAGGACCTATACACTCTTCGTTTTGACAGCCAAGAGTACATATTGCAAGACATTCGACAGATTACTAATAACAAAACAACATGAAAAATTTTCCTCTTACTGAAATCGTTTGGTTCATAAAAAGTCAATGACTTGTATATCAAAGTTCATGTAATGTATATATGAGGATAAATCCACGGGGATACATCAAAAAGACTATTTAATGGGAAAGACCTCTGTACAAAACCTCTATGAGAAAGTAAATACCAAAGGCAACTTCAGGTAACCACGTAACTTATGTGAAAAGAGCTTTATAGTCACATTACCAACTTGATCAACCTCTGCTGATGAGAAGTGAAGCCATTCAAACAAATAGCTGGACGCATCTTGAAGAAAATGGTTTCAAGTGGTCGTTTCAAGCCATTCGATGCCTCCTTAAATTGGCCCTCTTCATTTCTTCTCTCCAATAAACCATTACGCCATTCACTGAATCTGTTTTTCATTCGTTCACTGAACAGAACATCAACAATATTGACAATTTCCTCATCTCTGATGTCCTTCACATTATCTGATAACTCATTTTTATATGTCAAATCAATACACCTAAGCGCTTCCTCTTCTTGCGCTCTGGATAAATATGATATTCCTGAGATTAGTTAAGAGCATAAAACTCAAATTCCAAAACATCAAAAGAGCCACATGATGAGTGAATAAGACAAAACCATATCTTTTAAGATATAGAGAGGCAAAGAGGCGTCACAAAGACTTAAATGCGGATACTACTTTCACGTTTTCGATATCCGTCATTCCATTCCCGACGAACAAGTAAGTAAATTATGCAATTTAGTTACCTTCACGTATGCATAGATTGAAATCAAACTGGTACTTTGCCAAGAAGTCAATGGAAGAAGCTTGACAGAGGAACTCCTGAGAAGGACCATCAACTTTAAGCTCTTGACGTGGAAAAACATAGAAATTATGCCTGTTTACACAATGAACGCAAAAGTGTAACTTTTCATTAGCATTATCTTTGTCAAAAATATATACCATACATATGATGAAATTTGATCGGGTTCTCAATACACGAGACAAAGCGCGAATTAAACTATGAAGGAAAATACTTTACGGATGGGCAATGAAGGACAGCTTAGATTGATCCCAACGAAATGGGCAGACACCTAATTGAACGACGGCGAACTTCTCAGCTGAGTCTTTGAGCTTGAAATACCGAACGTCAAACCGATCGAACTCAAAGGACTCGCGCCATGGGGCGCTGGTGATCCCTGTCATTTCAAGGTCAATAGCGACAAAATCCGCAGCCTTGACATGATGCCTGAGCTCTGCTAGAGCGGATGCGAAGTTCGATTTGGTGACGTTTTTAAGGGGGAAGGACGCGGCGGTGGGCGAAGCGGAGGTGGTGAAGGAAAGAGAGAGAAGACGTGAGAGAGCACGCGAGAGCGGCCGACCATGCCATCGCTGGTTCATTGTCCGAACATTTCCTGAAACTTTTTCGCTAGGGGTTAGAGAGGTTTACTGGGGAAGACGATCTCTTGGACTGGAAAATTTGAGAAGAAAGAGTGGAGGTCAAAAATGTCATTTGGTCATCGCGAATAGTGGTTTCAACCATTTAATTCAATTATTAAATAATAATAAAATTCTTAAATTAAAATTACCTTATTCGCTATAATTAACTAAATTTAATTATTTATAATTTATTATATTAATTTTATTAATTATTATTTAATACGTCACTTAATATTTTAAGAGAGTAAATATAACATTATTCGTATATATTAATGTGTGAAATTTAGTTACGATCGGTTTTTGAAAACAAAATTAAGAACTGAACCCCAAATTATAGTTCTCCTTGATTCGGTTTCAAATTTGATTTTTCATCGATTAAAACCAAAGCAAATCGGTTCAAACCCTATTGGAAATGGCATATTTATTAATTTATAATTAATATTATTTTTAAAATAAAAAAATTGAAATAATGCTTGGTGATAGCAAAAAGTTGGGAATATATCTAATGTGTAGGTCGGTCAATTTTTTTTACTGAGAAATAGATGATTTTAAAGTACGTCCCCCGAGTACTTATTATTTAGTAGATTTTCATTGCTATTATTTAAGGTTCATCCAATATACTTGTTCTTAATATATAAATAATTTCTATTAATAACAAAATTTATTCGAATACGCCTTTTATACGTATGGATCGTGACTTCAAATTAACGTAAATCTAAAGCTAGAATAATGAAAAACATTCCCAACTTTTCTATTTTGATCTACGTAAGTTCATCGCACGATTAAAGATTAAAGAAGCGGATGGTCGTGATTAACTTGGTTTACGACTTGAATAATTATCGTTGCAAAGTTGAGATTCGGAAATTTTCTCAAAAAATTGTACGTTTTAATGGTTTTTCTAAGTTAAGAATTCCATGCATAAAGATGTCTAAAATTGCCAACGTGGAATAGACGTGGAACGTACTAAATCCATGAATCGCCTTGATTGTTAGTCTTCATAAACCGTGTCGAGTTCGGAACTGTCGATTTTTAAGTCACAATGACTTTTCTCTAAATAAATCCTTAATCTCTTAAGGTTTGTATTATTTTGGTGGACGGAAAAATCAAGTGAACATAAAATAATTCGTCGTTTGATTTATGCATTTGAACTCTAAATTTATGACTTATGAAATATGTTAAGTTCAACCGGTCTTAAAATTAAACCTAACAACCGGTTTTCAGATTGTGCATCACACTTCAATTAAAAGTGATAGATTTATTTAATTACTTAATTAAGTTTAACTTTATGATAGTTAATGACGTATAACTATAATAAATATATAAGTATCCGATAATTATCAAATAAATCTTATATTTAGTTTGTCCACGTAGTTTCAAAAGTTGCATGCATCGAATTACCTTGTTGTATGTAGCTCTTTTGTGATAACTTATTTAGGTTGTCTAAGAATACGCAGGGGTAAACGTGTATGAAAGCATGCGAGAATATTCTTTAGAGCTTAATCGAATAAGAGGCTTGTACACGCGTCACGTTGTGCCTGTAGCCATCTTTTTATCGAAAATCTTAAAATCGTGTTAATTAGTTCTTAACACGTATAATGTGGAGCATTATAGTCATATAATGCTCTATGTACAATATTGTCCGCTTTTAGCTGGAGTCCGCATGAATTTATTTTTAAAATTATTCTAAAAACACGTTGTGCTAAGTAGGAAGAGAAGTTTACTTATAAACCATGCATTTTCAATTCTCAAGTAATGTGAAATTGTTCATTTCCACTGGTATATACTAGACTCGCATACTGTGTCTTCATAGTCTTAACACGACGAGTATAATATGTGCATGTATGATAACACGTCAAAATGTTACCTCCTAACCATACCTTACATTCGTACGATTTTCAATTATAATTTTCCGACACGATAGGACCTTATGAAACTAATAAAGATAATCTTTTATATTAAAGAATGAAACGACCTTTGAGGAAATGATAATCACCTTTATTTCTTGCTTTTTAGTTCATACTTTTTATTTTCCTTAAAAAAATAGGAAAGAATCTTCTTTCCAAAAAAAGTAACACGAAACTTGTGCATTCAATTAAGAGACTTGAAATTTAAAGTCCAATTATTAACTATTCTAAATAAATTATTGTTGATTATTTCAACACGCTTGTTATATCGATATAAAATTTCAATTAAATGTTAACACCCGAGTGAAATTGCATCTAAATTTTATCGAGTCTCTTTCTTATAAGGGTGGACGAAATCGACCCAGATTTGTCGGATAACTTACTCGGGCATTTTGATATCGGTTTTATAATCTCAAGAATCTTAGATAACGGTTCAGTTCACAATTTTAAAGGTAAAAAATCGTGAAAATGGAATTGACTGAACCGTAGAGAAAAAATTCGAACTGAAATTGGCTAAAACCCGATCCAAAATCTCGAAAATTGACTAATACCTGAAAATGAGTCTCAAAGCATATCTAATTTCAAAAAATTAAGAGAAAAAACAATATAAAATATAAAAAATTTTCAAAAAATAAAATTTTGAACAATTTTTGCGCCGTAACATAACCGAGACACTTTCTTATTAACTACGACTAAAAACATTTCCGTTGCATTTTTAAGTGAAGTTTTCTTAGAATACAACTTTTACTTAAACTAAAGTAATATAAATGCTAATTAAATTGCCATTTTTCCAATAGAATAAGGTAATTATGTAAATTTTTATTAGATTTAATTAAATATGTATCCCAAACAACTTAATTGATAAGTCTTGAGTTTAATTTAAAGTTTTCTCAATTACAATTAATTAAATTAAATTAAAAATGTATATTTATTTAATTGAATATTAAGTAAATATTTTCTTCATCGTAGTGTTATATATAAACCAAACCACACTCATCTTTCTCCTCAGTTGGAATTCCTCCGCTTCAATTATCTTCATCTAGAGTCGTCTCTGATCGCATCAAATACTTTTTCATTTGTAGAAGCTTTGATTGATCGGTATTTTGTTTCCGGTTCAATCTGATTTTTTTTTTTGGTTTAGGATTTTATGTTGATGTACGATCAGTGGGAACTTTCGTTAAAAACCCTACTCAGTCCCGTCAATTTTAGTCCATTCAATTAACGTATTGATTTTATTTCTCCGTTCTGAGACTTTTTCAGGTTCTGCTCTGCGATCAGTTCTCGATTAGTGGGAATCGATCGTCTTTTGGAAGTTATTTTTATTCGGGCAATGCTTTTAGTATCAAGATGAAACTGAAAAGGAGGGCACTAGAAGTGGTATGAATTCAATTGCATTTTATTCTATTCGGAAGAACTATATGGAATTTTTATTTGCTCGAGAAATGGGGATGCACTAGCATAATGGTTTTAGGGTTTACGCTATTTTTGATCGCTCATTGTATTTGTTGTTATTTGTATTTTTTTAGATGATTATACCTGTTTATGTTGGTAATGCCCACTCAGGTTTTCGGGAAAAATTGCTATAGAAAGTTATAATATATGAAAATTACGTCTTTTCTTCTCTGCATCTGATGAGGCGGAAGTTTTGATGTTTTCCTTTAATATGTTGCAAATAATTTGACCTGCATGTTGGTGATAAAGAGCTACCATGTCAGTTGATCGTCCAACCAAAAGCTTCTTGGTGTTGAACGTTTAACTGTTTTGAGCTGTAGCATCTTATTTTAAGCATAAAGCATGTTCTTTGATCATGTCCACTCCAAAACCCCGACAAATATTATCAAAGTCGCTTCTGAGCAAGATTAAAACATTCTTACTGAGAAATTGTTAGCGGAGTATATACATTTATTCATTTATCCCAGCCAGACTCTTAAAAAATAATTTAGGAGAAATTTTGCAAAATTCTAATTTCTATTTAAAAGAAGTGAATCAGGAAAGAGGCATGCGAATTTGTATATATCTATCAGATTGCAACTTTCAAATCATCAATTGATTTTACCCAGAAATATGTCTTTAATATATTTCTTTTTGCTGCAATTAATTAGTCTTTTATTTTCCTCATTTGTTTTCCTATCATTTTGGATGCTAACATCAATTTCATTTGTCTTGGACTAATTGGTTTTACATAGTTATGTCTTTAATATATTTCTTTTTATTGCAATAAATTGTAGTCCGTTTTCCTTTCTGATCTATCTTCCTATCATTTTTTTGTTTTTCTTAGCCTCCAAAAATCCGATCCTTTATCAGCTGTGTCACTTCTACTCCACTAGAGAACATTGAAGAACCTCTCAAAGGTTTTGTGTGGGAGTTCGATAAGGTGCTTCTAAAACCTCTGAATGTTACAATGTTAGTTTCTATGTCAGTTGTTCACATGTACCCCTTGATGGCGCAGGGAGATTTTCATCATTGGGTTGATCTATTTAACCACTTTGATTCATATTTTGAGAAGCAAGTAAAATCAAGGAAGGATTTGTTGGTCGATGATAATTTTTTGTGCTCTGATCCACCCTTCCCAAGGGACGCTGTACTTCAAATTCTCCGAGTTATCAGAGTTGTTTTAGATAACTGTACCAACAAGCACTTTTATAGCTCTTACGAGGTATGTTTTTCGTCTTCATAAATTAATACCTGTTGTGTTTGTACCTTCAGTCGACAATCTCTTGCAATCATCACTTTTTTTTTTTGGTTTATGTAATATATTGTCTTGTTTTGTGTACCTTTATTTCTCTCATGGAATTTTTTCCTTTTGCTGCAGTTTCTATAATTAAATTGCTGTCCTGATTGGTTTGTTTATTAATTTTATGAGTTGTCTTTTTTATCACTGAATAATGTGAGGCTTCAATGGAATGATTGGCTGTAATTTTAAAGATGTGACGAATAGCACAAATGCATACACTTATAACTTGTGCAGTGGTTCCTTGCATTATTTTGAGATAATATCACGTTTTTTGTTTTTAATTGCAGCAACATCTGTCATCTCTGCTAGCTTCAACTGATGCAGATGTAGTTGAAGCTTGTCTGCAGACAATGGCTGCATTCTTAAAGAAAACAATTGGGAAGTACACGATACGGGACGCTTCTTTGAATTCAAAGTTATTTGCTCTTGCACAAGGATGGGGAGGGAAGGATGAAGGTATAGGGTTGATTGGATCATCTACGCCGGGTGGGTGTGATTCAACTATATACGAGCTGGGCTCCACTCTTCACTTTGAGTTCTATGGTTTGAGTGAAACTACTGATGCAGTCACAGAACAGTCAATGCAAGGTCTAAAAACAATTCATGTAACTAAAGTTGACACTTGTCCAGAAAATGATCTAGAACTGTTACATAGATTAGTCTCAGAGTTCAAAGTTCCCCCTAGTTTGAGATTTTCATTACTGACAAGAATGCGATTTGCAAGGTCTTTTGGCTCTTTAACTAATCGACATCAGTATACATGTATTCGATTGTATGCCTTCATAGTGCTTATTCAGGCAACTGGTGAGCCTGATCATGTCGTCTCTTTCTTTAATTCCGAGCCTGAATTTGTCAATGAGTTAGTGGCATTATTAAGCTATGAAGATGCAGTTCCTGAAAAAATACGAATTTTGTGTTTACTTTCATTGGTTGCTCTATGTCACGATCGATCCCGCCAGTCCTCAGTGTTGACTGCTGTAACATCTGGTGGACACCGTGGCATTTTATCAAGTCTCATGCAAAAAGTTATTGACACTGTGATCAATGATGCCACTAAGTGGTCTGTTCTTTTTGCTGATGCGTTATTATCCCTTGTTACTGTGTTAGTTTCGTCATCCTCAGGCTGCTCAGCAATGCGCGAAGCAGGGTTTATTCCTACTCTTTTGCCTCTCCTCAAAGATTTGAATTCACAACATTTGCATTTAGTTAGTTCCGCTGTTAATATTTTGGAAGCTTTCATGGATTATAGCAATCCTGCTGCTGCCTTATTCAGAGACTTGGGTGGCTTAGATGATACTATTTCTCGTCTTAAAGTAGAAGTGTCTCATGTAGAAAATGGTTCAAAGCAACAAGATCAAGATACTGGTTGTTGTGGTGTGAGTTTGCTACGGGATGTTGGTCCTTCAGATGACATGGATGACTTGCAGCCTCTGTATTCAGAAGCTTTAGTTTCTTACCATCGACGATTGCTGATGAAAGCTTTATTGCGTGCTATTTCACTTGGAACTTATGCCCCAGGAAACTCTGGTCGCGTTTATGGTTCTGAGGAGAATTTACTTGCTCAGTGCCTATGCACAGTTTTCAGAAGGGCAAAAGATTTTGGTGGAGGGGTTTTTTCACTTTCAGCTACTGTCATGAGTGATTTGATTCACAAAGATCCTACCTGTTTTACTGCATTAAATGAAACCGGTCTTCCTGCTGCATTTCTAGACGCTATAATGGATGGTGTTGTCTGCTCTGCAGAGGCCATAACATGTATCCCTCAGTGTTTAGATGCTCTGTGCCTGAACAGTAGTGGCCTTCAGACTGTGAAGGACCGCAATGCACTGAGGTGCTTTGTTAAGATATTTACTTCCAGAACATATTTGCGTGTCCTTACTAATGATACTTCTGGATCTTTGTCCAGCGGTCTTGATGAATTGATGCGTCATGCTTCTTTATTACGTGGGCCTGGAGTAGACGTACTGATAGAAATCTTGAATACCATAATAAAAATTGGATCTGGGATTGATGCATCATATATATCTACTGATTCTCTGGGATCTTCTCCGGTTCCCATGGAGACGGATCTTGAAGAGAAGACCTTGGTTTCTCCAGATGATAGTGGATCTTCCAAGATAGGATGTTTGGATCAAAATTTTGATGCATCTTATGATTCTTCCTCAGTGAATAAGGAATCTTTCCTTCCTGATTTTGTGAGCAATTCTGCCCGTCTTCTTGAAACAATTCTTCAAAATGCTGATACATGTCGCATATTTATTGAGAAGAAAGGGATTGAAACTGTCCTCCAGATGCTTACGTTGCCTTTGATGCCTCCATCAATATCCGTTGGGCAGAATATATCTGTTGCCTTTAAGAATTTTTCACCCCAGCATTCTGCATCTCTGGCTCGGACAGTGTGTTCATTTTTGAAAGAGCACCTAAAGTCAACAAATGAATTATGGGGTTTATTTGAAGGGACTCAGTTTGTTGTGATTGACTCTTTTAAGCAAACTAAGGTTTTGAAATGTCTTTCTAGTCTTGAAGGCATTCTTTCTCTGTGTAATTTTTTGTTGAAAGGGAGTACAACCTTGGTTTCTGAGCTTGGCATTGCTGACGTCTTGAAAGATCTAGGGAGCACATACAGGGAAATAATATGGCAGATATCATTGGGTAATGATTCCAAGATGGATGAGAAAAGGAGTGTCGAACCAAGTCCAGAGCATTCGGAGGCAACTTCTTCTAATGCCGTTGTTGGAAGACAGAGTGACGATGACACAAATATTCCAGATATAAGAAATATGAACCCTGTCTCAGTTCGGAATAATACTCATACTTTATGGAGAGGAGAACGTGATTTTGTGTCAGTTGTTCGTTCGGGTGAAGGTTTGCATCGTCGTCCGCGACATGGATTGGCACGCATACGGGGTGGAAGAACAAGTCGGCGATTGGAGCCCTTTAACATTGATTCTGAAGTTTCTTCAAGTGTTTCGGATACATCTGTGCAGGATCTAAAAAATAAAAGTCCTGATGTTCTTGTCTTTGAAATTTTGAACAAGCTGGCCTCTACACTACGCTCTTTCTTCACTGCAGTGGTCAAGGGATTCACATCTCCGGTTCGTCGCCGAGCTGACTCTGGGTCTTTGAATTCAGCATCAAAGACATTAGGATCTGCTTTAGCGAAAATTTTTCTTGACGCCCTTAGTTTTCCTGGTCATTCTACTTCTTCTGGCCTAGATATATCACTATCAGTAAAATGTAGATATCTTGGAAGGGTTGTTGATGACATATCTGCCATCACATTCGATAGCCGAAGGCGCACTTGTCATACAGCTATTGTGAACAATTTTTATGTCCATGGTACATTTAAGGAGTTAATCACAACTTTTGAAGCGACAAGTCAGTTGTTATGGACATTACCTTATTCTATTCCATCTGCTAGTGATCATGATAGGGCAAATGAAAGGAGTAGTTTATGTCATGGTACCTGGCTACTTGATACATTACAAAGCTACTGCCGCATGCTCGAGTATTTTATTAATTCATCTCTACTTTTATCTCCAACTTCTGCATCCCAGGTGCAGCTGCTCGTTCAGCCAGTGGATGTTGGCCTTTCTATTGGGCTGTTTCCTGTGCCAAGAGATCCAGAAGTCTTTGTTCGAATGCTGCAATCTCAGGTTCTTGATGTGATACTTCCTGTATGGAACCACCTGATGTTTCCCATGTGTAGTCCACCTTTTATTGCATCAATTGTTTCTCTTGTTATGAACATATATTCTGGTATTGGAGAAGTGAAGAGAAATCCCAGTGGTATTACTGGGAGTACGCACCAACGATTTGTACCACCACCACCTGATGAAGCTATCGTTGGCACTATAGTTGAGATGGGTTTTACAAGGGCTAGAGCAGAGGAGGCTTTGAGACAAGTGGAAACAAATAGTGTTGAAATGGCCATGGAGTGGCTATTCAGTCATGCTGAAGATCCTGTACAAGAGGACGATGAACTGGCTCGAGCCCTCGCACTATCACTAGGAAATTCTTCTGAGTTATCTAAAGTTGATAATGGTGACAAGTCAGTGGATGTCCTTATAGATGGGGGACACTTAAAGGTACCTCCTGTGGATGATATTCTGTCTACATCAGTGAAATTATTTCAAAGTAGCGACACTTTGGCATTCCCTTTGACTGATTTGCTCGTTACACTTTGCAATCGGAACAAAGGTGAAGATCGATCTAAAGTTGTATCTTATCTTATCCAGCAACTAAAGCTTTGTCCACTAGATTTTACGAAGGATAATGGCGCCTTAAGTATGTTATCGCATATTATAGCATTGCTGCTTTTTGAGGATGGAAGCACGCGAAAGATTGCTGCACAAAATGGTATTATTTCTGTTGCAATTGATATATTGACGAACTTTAAGGCTAGAAATGAGTCTGGGAATCAGTTTGTGGCACCAAAATGTATAAGTGCTGTGTTGCTGATCTTGGATAACATGTTGCAGTCTAGGCCCAGGAATATTTCTGGAAGTACTGAAGGATTTCAGAAGGGGCTTCTTCCTGATTTATCTGTTCAGCAAGCAACTTTATCAGCTACTGTATTATCTACAGAGAACAAAACTAGATCAGACGTGGATGAAACGAAATCCAGCACTGTGTTAGATAATATGTTGGGAAAGCCTACTGGTTATTTAACGGCTGAAGAGAGTAATAAAGTGCTGTTAATTGCTTGTGGTTTGATGAAACAGCATGTGCCTGGCACCATCATGCAAGCTGTTCTGCAGTTATGTGCTCGCTTGACTAAAACTCATGCTCTTGCTTCACAATTCCTTGAAATTGGAGGCTTAGCTGATCTCTTCAATCTTCCTCGAAGAAGTTTTTTCCCTGGATATGACACTGTTGCCGCTGCTATTGTTCGGCATCTTCTCGAAGATCCCCAAACTCTTCAAACAGTGATGGAATCTGAGATACGACAATTTTTGAGTGGAAGCCGACATGCTGGGCGTACTTCTGTGCGTGCATTTCTAACTACTATGGCTTCTGTCATTTCTAGAGACCCATTTATTTTTATGAAAGCTGCAGCGGTGGTTTGCCAATTAGAGACGTCAGGTGGGAGGACTTTTGTTGTGTTATCAAAGGAGAAGGAGAAGGAGAAGGAAAAAGAGAAAGAGAAAGAGAAGGAAAAATCAAAAGTTTTGGGTCCTGAACTTGGATTGTCCTCTACTGAATGTGTACGGATAGCTGATAGTAAGATGAATGATGGCGTGGCAAAATGCACCAGAAGCCACAAAAAGATTCCAGTAAATCTGGCTCAAGTAGTTGATCAGTTGTTTGAAATTGTCTTAAAATATCCTCCAGCAAAAAGCCAGGAAGATTTCATGGATAGCTTATCTTCAATGGAGGTTGACGAGCCTACTACAAAACTAAAGGGTAAATCAAAGGTTGTCGCAATAAAGAAATCAGAATTTCATTCAGAAAGATCTGCTGGGCTAGCTAAAATAACTTTTGTCCTCAAGTTATTGAGTGATATTCTATTGATGCACTTTCATACAATTGGGATTATACTGAAACGAGATGCTGAATTGTGCCAACTCAGAGGTTCTAATCAAGTAGATAGTGCTGGGCAGTGCGGTATTGTATATCATGTCTTACATCAATTGCTTCCGCTTTCTATTGATAAATCTGCTGGACCTGATGAGTGGAGGGTTAAGTTGTCTGAAAAGGCTTCTTGGTTGTTAGTGGTTCTCTGTTGTCGTTCAGGTGAGGGGAGAAGACGAGTAATTAATGAACTAGTCAAAGCCTTATCATCACCCTCTGACTTGGGAAGCACTTCAATGAAAAGGAAAATATTGCCTGACAAGAGGAATCTGGCTTTTGTTGAATTGGTTTATTCTATTTTAACCAAAAACTCACCCCCTAACAATTTACCAGGGTCTGGTTGCTCACCAGAAATAGCAAAAAGCATGATAGATGGAGGGATGGTTAAATGTCTAACTAGCATTCTTCAAGTGATCGACCTAGACCATCCTGAAACTCCTAAAATTGTCAATATTATTCTGAAAGCTTTGGAAAGCCTCACAAGGGCCGCTAACGCTAGTGACCAGACATCTAAATCTGAGGGACTGAACAAGAAAAGATTTTTTGCGTTGAATGGAACACTTGATAATCAAATAATTGCACAATCAACTGATGAAGCAATAGGCCACAATCTGGATGCTGGAGGTCCAGAGGAAGTCAGAGATGCAGAGGAATCTGAGAACCAAATCCAAGTTATTACGCTAAATGAAGGTAATCATGATGCAGACCCAAATGAGCCTACAGGGCAGCATATGAGAATTGAAGTTCAAGAGACAGAAACTGCCATCCCACCCACGGAGGTTGGGATGGATTTCATGCATGAAGAGATTGATGGAGATCATGTTCTACAAAATGCTGAGCAAATTGAGATGAGTTTCCATGTGGAGACTAGGGCTGATGATGAAATGGGAGAGGAGGATGATGACATGGGGGATGATGGTGATGATGACGAGGATGACGATGAAGGGGAGGATGAAGATGAGGATATAGCTGAAGATGGTGGAGGCATGATGTCTCTTGCTGATACAGACGTTGAAGATCACGATGATATGGGCTTAGGAGACGACTACAATGATGAAATGGTTGATGAAGATGATGATGATTTTCATGAGAATAGGGTCATAGAGGTCAGATGGAGGGAAGCCCTTGATGGATTAGATCATCTTCAGGTGCTTGGGCAACCTGGTACTGCAAGTGGTCTTATTGATGTTACAGCAGAACCTTTTGAAGGTGTTAATATAGATGACCTTTTTGGTCTTCGAAGGCCCTTGGGTTTTGAACGTCGCCGTCAAACAGGTAGGTCTTCCATTGACCGCTCTGCCACAGAAGTAAATCGTTTTCAACATCCTCTTCTTTTAAGACCATCTCAGTCTGGAGACCTTGACTCAATGTGGACATCTAGTCATAATTCATCCAGAGACTTGGAAGCATTATCATCTGGGAGCTTTGATGTAGCCAATTTTTACATGTTTGACGCCCCAGTTTTTCCATATGAACACGCCCCGAGTAGTCTATTTGGTGACCGATTGGGTGGTACAGCTCCTCCTTTATTTGATTATTCTGTTGGAATGGACTCGTTGCAGTTACCAGTTCGAAGGGGGCCGGGTGATGGTCGGTGGACTGATGATGGCCTGCCACAAGGAAGCAGTCAGGCCACTGCAATTGCTCATGCAGTTGAGGAACATTTCATATCTCAGTTACATTGTATAGCTTCTTCTGATGTTCCAGCTGAAATTCAACACCAAAATCTAGGAGTGCAGGATAGGCAAGAAGATGTCCTTCCTTCCAATGTCAATCAAATACTTGTCCAGTCTGGTAGTGCCAGAACTCATCAAGTTGAAAGTCAACATCAAGAAAATGTGGTTGAAACCTCACCTCATGTGAATAACATAACAATTGAGAGTACTTCCCACCAAGACCTAGTTAATTCGGAACCCATTCTTGAAGATGCTGGTGAAAGTCAGGTGGCACATACATCTATGATTGTCCAACTTGGAAGTTCAAGTGGTACATTGAACAATCATGATAGGATGGAAATTGCAAAAAATGATGGTGCATCTGATGAGCAATTTGAGGCATTTTCAGGAGTTGTCACTGACGTTCCCCCAAATCTTCATGATGCATCTAATCCAGGTGATTGCAATGCTTCTTGTAATGTTGCAAATACTGATGTTGATATGAACGACAATGATACCGTTGGGAATTCTGCTCTGCAAGCAACTCGTGCTTCAGAAGATGGTGTAGATGAGCCACCATCAGATAGAACTAACCTGGAAGCTCCAAATTCTAATCAGGGTGGTCAAAATAGTATCAGCAGTGAGGCTTCTGGTGCTAATGCTATTGATCCCACGTTCTTGGAGGCACTACCTGAAGACTTAAGGGCAGAAGTTCTGGCTTCCCAGCAAGCTCAATCCATTCAGGCTCCAACTTATGCACCGCCTTCAGCAGATGACATTGATCCTGAGTTTTTAGCTGCTCTTCCTCCAGATATTCAAGCAGAGGTTTTGGCCCAACAGAGAGCGCAGAGGGTTGCACAACAGGCTGAAGGGCAACCTGTTGATATGGACAATGCTTCAATTATTGCTACTTTTCCTGCTGATTTGCGTGAAGAGGCTTGCATCTAGAACTGATTTCTTTTCTTTTTAACTTATGTTTACTGTTTTTATAGTTCTAAAGTTTTGTTTTTTATGGATTGCAGGTACTATTGACTTCTTCAGAGGCTGTTTTGTCGGCATTACCCTCCCCTTTGCTTGAAGAAGCTCAAATGCTCAGGGACCGGGCAATGAGCTATCAGGCTCGCAGCCTTTTTGGTAGTAACCATAGACTAACTAACCATAGGAATGTGTTGGGTTTTGACAGACAGACGGTGATGGACAGGGGTGTTGGAGTTACAATGAGCCGAACAGTAGCCTCTGCCCTTGTTGATACCTTGAAGGGTAAGGAGATTGAAGGTGAGCCACTTTTGGATGGAAAGTCATTAAAAGCTTTGATTCGTCTTCTACGGTTAGCACAGGTATAATTTTATTGTAGGCTAGTTTTATTTGCAAGTTATACTTAGTGTGCTTCTTGGTAAAAATTTAGATTAGCTTAACTTTTTAGTTATTTCTACTTAGAAGCTAATACCAGCTGGCAGCTTGTATGTGTTGCAATACTTATATTAAAAAAATGATTGATATCCCCATGGTTAAAGAACCCTTTATATTTTTTAGGCTGGCGTTGAATCTTAATTATTATCTGATCCATTCATTTGTTACTGTGAGCAACTTAATGCAAAATCAAGTTGAGCTCATCTTTTGGTTATATATCATATCTTTATTCTTTATCTAAATGCTTCTCGCACAATTATTTGAGCTCATCCAAAGAGCAGATTCTTTGGCAATTTGATTATATTATGTGGGCGCGGATGAGTCTCAATAATTGGAACTGAAGTACTTACCGGTTATGTTTCTTCTGCTGACTTGGTGCTATGCATTTCCTTTTATATGAGTCAGCCGCTTGGAAGAGGGCTAATGCAAAGACTTTTATTAAACCTATGTGCTCATAGCATCACAAGGTCTATTCTTCTTCGCCTCTTGCTGGATATGATCAAGACGGAGGCAGAAGGCTCAGTTGGTATAGCAGTGACGATTAACTCTCAGAGGCTTTATGGTTGTCGGGCTAACATTGTCTATGGTCGATCACAGTTGTTGGATGGTAGTACTTTCTCCTTCTGAGATATAATGTTGCGATGCTTGTACTGTATATTCACTGATTCTATCTTGCCACTAGGTCTTCCTCCTCTTGTGTTGCGTCGTGTTCTTGAGATTTTAACTTATTTGGCTGCAAATCACTCTGCGGTTGCAAATATGTTATTTTTCTTTGAACCGTCCATTGTTCCGGAATCTTCAAGCTCAATTTGTTTGGAAACCAAGAAGGAGAAAGGGAAAGAGAAAATTGGGGAAGGGCTTTCAGCAAAACCTTTGGAGATGTCTGAGGATTCTCGTATTCCTCTTATTCTGTTACTGAAGCTCCTTAATCGGCCCCTATTTTTACACAGCATAGCTCACGTTGAGCAGGTACATTGGCATAATTTATAAATGAAGCATCCTCTGTAATATAACATGGACCACAACACTCAAATGTTTCTGACTGTACCAAATGGAAACTATGTACAGGTTATCGGCCTACTTCGAGTTGTTGTGTTTACTGCAGCATCAAAATTAGAGAACCAGTCCCAGTCTGAACAGGGAGCTCCAAATCTACAAAACACTCCTCTAAAACAAGAATCTGGTGATGTTCCTATAGTTCCTCCTGTGACAGAAACAGGGTCGTCAAAAAATATTACCGGAGATGCTAGCGAGTTTGCAATTCCAGAAGGAAAAAAAAATGTAGATATAAGTGATGTCTTCTTGCGGTTGCCTCACTCCGATTTGCAAAATCTTTCCAGCCTTCTTGGTCGTGAGGGGTACTCATTGCCCTTGGAATTTTTAAAAGTTTTTAGTTTACATTACCTCATTATTGTCGGCAATGTCTCTTGCATTTTTCTCTCGTCTGCTGCAATTGGTCTTCTGTAGTTGATTTTACTACTTCAAATATATAACTCACTTTTTCAATTAAAATTCAGGCTTTCAGATAAAGTATACCTGCTATCAGGTGAGGTTTTGAAGAAGTTGGCATCAGTTGCTGCACCTCATCGAAAGTTCTTTATATCACAACTTTCGGAAATAGCTAAAGGGTTAAGTAGCTCTGCTGTCCGTGAGCTTGTCACTCTGAGAAAAACTAACATGCTGGGTCTGAGTGCTGGTTCAATGGCTGGTGCAGCTATTGTACGAGTACTGCAGGCACTAAGTTCACTAACTTTGCCTGCAGAAAGTGAGATAAAAGTTAAGGAATATGAGGGTGAGCAGGAGGAAAAGGCTACCATGTGGAGGCTTAACGTGGCACTGGAGCCATTGTGGCAAGAATTGAGTGACTGTATAAGTGTGACAGAAACACAACTAACGCAGAGTTCTATATCTGGAACTCTACCTAATATACATGTTGGAGAAAATATTCATGGGGCTACTTCTACATCTCCCCTTCCTCCTGGAGCTCACAGGCTCCTTCCATTTATTGAAGCGTTCTTTGTGTTGTGCGAAAAGTTGCAAGCGAATCAGTCCTTCTCACATTTAGACCATGTCAACATAACTGCCAGAGAGGTCAAAGAGTCTTCTGGAGATGTCATATTTATCGAGAAAAAGTATAGTACAGATTCTCAGAGAAAATTTGATGGTGCTATCACATTTTCAAGGTTTGCTGAGCGGCATCGGCGTCTATTGAATGCTTTTATCAGACAGAACCCAGGATTGTTGGAGAAATCTCTTTCCATAATGCTGAAAGCTCCAAGGCTGATTGATTTTGACAACAAGAGAGCTTATTTCCGGTCAAGAATCAGGCATCAGCACGAGCAGCATCTCTCCGGCCCTTTGCGTATTAGTGTTCGAAGGGCTTATGTATTAGAGGATTCCTACAATCAGTTGCGAATGCGTCCAACTCAGGAGCTAAGAGGCAGATTGAATGTGCAGTTCCAAGGGGAAGAGGGTATTGATGCTGGCGGCCTCACAAGAGAATGGTATCAGTTACTCTCGAGGGTTATATTTGACAAGGGAGCATTGTTATTTACCACTGTGGGTAACAATGCGACATTTCAGCCAAACCCTAACTCTGTGTACCAAACAGAGCATCTTTCATACTTCAAGTTTGTTGGCCGTGTGGTAATTCACCCAAACCATTTGACTTCTGAGGGTTGTTTCCATGATTTTTAATTAAATGATAAATACAAGTTTTGTATTTTTTGCAGGTTGCAAAGGCCCTGTTTGATGGTCAACTTCTGGATGTTTATTTTACTCGTTCTTTCTACAAGCACATACTTGGTGTTAAGGTTACTTACCATGATATAGAGGCTGTTGATCCTGATTACTACAAAAACCTGAAATGGATGCTTGAGGTTAGATGCTTCCTTTGTGATATTGTTATTTTTATTTTGTATTTGGTTCATAGTATAACATTACATTTTTTTTTATTGTATTAGAATGACGTGAGTGATATTCCGGACCTGACATTCAGCATGGATCCAGATGAGGAAAAGCACATTCTTTATGAGAAAAATGAGGTTTGTAATAGTAAAATCTGATTCCCTCTCAAAAACTTTCCCTTGATTTCCTTATAAATTCTGGCATGTTGCGTCTCTTTTGAAATTTATCTGTGGTTGTTGTTTTGAGTCATTTATTTTTTTTATCACTTTCTAAAGGTCACTGATTATGAGCTTAAACCTGGGGGGAGAAATATAAGGGTTTCAGAAGAAACGAAGCATGAATATGTTGATCTTGTTGCTGAACATATCTTGACAAATGCTATCCGCCCTCAAATAAATTCTTTTTTGGATGGTTTTAATGAGTTGATACCTCGAGAGCTTATTTCAATATTTAATGATAGAGAGCTTGAGCTGCTGATAAGTGGTCTTCCAGAAATTGAATGTGAGTTACCTTTCTCTTTTCTTTTATGGGACATCCATGTTCCCTTTTCTTTTCTGTGCAAATCATTGAATCTTCTAATCTTCTTCCCAGTGGATGATTTGAAAGCCAACACAGAATACACTGGCTATACAGCTGCTTCAAGTGTTGTGCAGTGGTTTTGGGAGGTTGTCAAATCTTTCAACAAAGAAGATATGGCCCGATTGCTGCAGTTTGTCACTGGAACATCAAAGGTAATAAGAGGTCGACTGAGATGGTTTAAAATCTTCCTTTATCTTTCAGAGTCAATTTGCTGCTGCAACATCAGTGCTTTATTTCAAGTTTGTTCTATTTAAATATTGAAGAAATTCACAAATCTGAGAGAAGTACTTGATATTTGATAGGGATTCTTCTGAAAAAGTATAATTGCAATGCCAGATATATGTGATCAAAATACCAGGTCTTCAGGGACTGACATAACTGTATCATAATGGCCTTTTCATCTTCTTGTTTTACTTTTTTGAAGAAAATTCCTTGTCCTCCCTTCCCATGTACATTCTAAGCTACTTTAATAAAATTTGTTTCTTATAAAAAAATGAGGTGTTAAGAGAGTGAAAACCTTTCCACGGGCCGATGTTTGTTCATTTGTGTAAGAAATAATTCTCAGAGATATGCTGCTTGTGGTAGTTTTGTTCAACTTGAATAATGTTTCACATGAACCTACGATGTCACCGGAGATCTTATGCAGATGAAACAAGTGTTTTTCCTTTTATTTACTAGCTAGATGTTCCAGCTTTTGCTATGTGCTACTTTATCTTCTCTACGATAGTATATCAAAATGGACCTTTTGGAGGTTCTACATAAAAATGGGTTGTAATTTTTCAGGTTCCATTGGAGGGTTTCAGGGCTCTGCAAGGTATATCTGGTCCTCAAAGATTTCAGATTCACAAGGCGTATGGAGCCCCTGATCGGCTCCCCTCAGCTCATACATGGTCAGTAGTGAACACGCACTCGTTCCTTTTTCTCCTCTTTTTGCTAGCAGAAATTTTTTCCTAGAGTAGTTGTAATTTTTCTACTAATTCATAATTTATTGTCCTTCAGTTTTAATCAACTAGATCTCCCAGAGCACTCATCCAAGGAGCAGCTCCAAGAACGATTGCTGCTTGCTATACATGAAGGCAGCGAAGGGTTTGGTTTTGGCTAGCCCATGTCAGACGTGGTTTCTTTTCCTGGGCAACGATAGCAATAAGTTGTCAGATTGCCGTTTGTTATGTTAGTTTTCTCCTCATTGGGCACTTCGTAATTCAAAATATTTTCTCATTGTTTTTGACAAATTCTCAATTTAAGAACTTGTGATCACGCAAAGTATTTTCTACTATAAATAGATCAGATACCAATATGCGTACTTGACTTTCTGAGGGGAGTATTGTTCTTATATGTTTCCTTCTCTGAATGCAGGTGAAGGGCTTCTGGTTCGGATGGTAAAGAACTGCAAGGGTCCAGAAGAATATCTGGTCTGGGTTATGACGTTGAGGTCGGGGTTTATCCGGTTATTGATAGCACTTTCTGTCCGAACGAGAGGAGATGAAACTTACGCTTTTTGAGCTGCATAGAGAAATTGTGGCCATCCAATGCGATGAACTGGAAGCGTAGGTAACAACTATGTTCATAGAGAAAATTGGGTGATTTTATTGTTAATATTACATTCAGATGGTATAGTTTTACTAGTGCTTTGTTGTCTGATTGCTTTTTTTTGGGTAGTCAGTCAGTCTAAGAATCTGTAACTATCTCCATTTTTACAATAAGCTTTTGAAAATGTAAATTTAGAAGTCAGACTATCTTTCATCCGTCCTACTCACTCGTTTTGATCAAGTAAATTTATTCGTCTCGAACATCGATAGCAAAGTTTCGGGTATCGTTTTGATGTGAAAACCAAAACTATACAAGAATTAGTTGAATTGTGGTGAATGGATAGACAAGAATGTCCAAGTGGTTAGGCGGTGTAATCGAACTCAATCATTGTTTAATTATTACGAGTAGGAAAATTCAGCAAAATGGCTGAGTTGTTTAAATTTGAACTGAGTTTGCTTGGTTCAACTGGTTAACACAATAAGTTGAGGGCTCGTTGGTACTGCCTACTCAAATCGTAAAAGGTTTGACTCATTTAACTCGATGAGTGGGCTTGTTTGGCTTTAAGATTATAAATTCTTAAAATGCACTATCATTTATAAGGTAAAGTATAATTTAGACCTTAAATTTAAGCGTCAGGACAACTAAATTTTGAAATCTAGACTAAGTAAATCAGATCTTTCTGTGGCCCGCAAGTGGAGGTGTAATTTCTTGAAAATCAAACCTCAAACGGTAACAAAAAACGTGCTGAAATTTTACGTCAAAAATTATTTTAAAAAAAAATCACGAGTAAAAGAAAAATTTATAAAACTAAAATTAAAGTACAATTGAATTTTGAAACTTAATCAACAATGCATAAATTAACGTAAAAATCTTAATATATAAATAAAAACTCACCGATATCCCGAGTACTGTGTCGAATGTGCGTACTCGTAAATCAAGACAAACCAATTACAATACTTATATGGCTCCATTTGCCCTTTGGAATAAAATTAAAAGTAAGTGTTAATGCTTCTCTAATCAATTATTAAACTCTATTATTAATTATTTTATCGACAATAAACTTTATTTTCTTCGTTTTTAAGTACATAAGAATCAATTGCTAATTTATTTTGGGAAAAACCGTATTTAAATATATATGATAATTATAATCTACGTGCATAATCATGCTCCTCCATCTCTAATATTGTTTAATTTTTATATTCTGTGTGTAATTTCTGTTTTGTATGTAAAATAATTAATTATATATTAATTGACGTAATTAATGAGTTCTTTTAATTATTTATAAATTGAATTTAAGTGTTACAATGGACAGTGAAGTAGCTGATGATTTCCTCTTAGTCCTTTGATAATTTCCCTTCCCTCTTTTCTCTCTCCCTCTGCCTTTCTCTGTCTGACTTGCTGATAGTATACTTTTGTCTGAAAGACTCCTTTCGGTTTTTCAAATCCCATCTATCGACCGATCTTACCCTTTCCAATTCTCCCATAAACCCTTGCGAAGTCTTCGCCGGAAGAAATTTCTGTAGATCACTCTTGTTGAATTTCTTGGAAGTTTTAATTCTGGGAGGAGATGGTTCTTGGCGATTTTCACCCGTGATTCTCGCGTAAGCTGTGTTGGGTTTTGGCTTTTCCGTCGAAAGGTTTGATCTTTGGAGGAGTATATGATGTGGTGAAATGATCAAAAGCTGTCGGTGGTTTTTCTAGTTGCCGAAAGGAGTCCCGCTTTTGGCATTTCGGATTCGATTTTTTATTTTTTATTTTTAGGGTTTTAGGGTTTCTGGTGTCGATAAATAAGATATTTGCAGGTTTATGTCTGCCTCTTTTCTCGTTTCTTGTTCTTTTTTGGTCTATTTGATTTTCTCTTTCGGTATTTGAATTGCTAGAAATGTCGAAGGAGCTCTGATTTTGTGATTATGTGTGTGAAAAGTCATTTTCCAAATTCTGGTGCGACTTTTTCACCGTCATTCGATTCAAGGGTTGACGGAGCTTGATGGTCTACGCATAGTCTGATAATTAGCTTGTTAGTCGTTTTGTGTATAAGTCTTTGCTAAATGGAGTTTCTTGAAGTTGTGTTGGATAATCATACCAGTTAAAAGAGGAATTGTTATGTACAATTTATGTGTTAATGATGGAATCGTTAGGGTTCTTTTTTACCTTGCGGCTTTCCGGGTTTTAGTTTCGGAGTATTTTAGATGAACCAATTTTTTGAATCATTGGTGAGATGTTTAGATCATTCAGTCATCTAAACTGTGTTTGATTCCTCTCTAAGAAAGGTTTTGTTTTGTAGTCAAAAGTGTTTCCGGTGCCAATAATAAGTTCTATACTTTCCTGTTTCCATGACGAGTCTTTGACTTTGGCCTGTCTTTCTCAAATTGAAACTAACACGTATCACATTTATTTCTATGATAATAATGTTTGGATTTCATGCGATTAGTAGGATATAACACCTAAGTTGGCCTGATTATAGGCTGGGATACTCATCAACGATTTGCATCGACAGGTTAAAAGCAAAGAGAAAGACAGTATGGGTGTGAATGATCGGAAAAATGCTGCAGACTCGCCAAACCCAAAGCCTGAGATTGGAGAAATAGACACAAGTGCACCATTCCAATCCGTAAAAGATGCCCTTTCTTTGTTTGGTGTTGGGGCCTTTTCAGGAGAAAAACCGGCAATTAGGAAGGTCAAACCTCATTCTGCAGAGGTATCTTTAAACAACAGTTCTTCGCATTTTTTGGTTTTGTAGCAATGGTATTTGTCGTTTTCAATGAACTCTGTGCGTAGAAATTTTAAAAAAAAATGCTTACTTGTTTGGGATTTTTCCACCAATCTAATGTTCTTCTATGGTTAATTATGATTATTATTTAACGCAAAAGAATTGTATCTGAAGGTAAAAAATCTTAGGTTTTATTTGCTACTGATACCGCAAGGGTGTTGTTAATCTTGTGGATTGTTAGTTGACATATTCAAACTTGCTTTTGCATGACTTGAGCTCTTATTCTGCAGAGAGTGTTGGCAAAAGAGACCCAACTCCACCTAGCAGAGAGAGAACTGAACAAGTTAAAAGAGCAGCTAAAGAATGCGGAAGCTACAAAAGCTAAAACACTTGTGGAGCTAGAAAAGGCTAAAAGAACTGTTGAAGATCTAAATTATAAGTTGAAGTCCCTTATTGAATCGAAAGAATCTGCAATCGAGATAACAGAGAAGGCTAAATCTCAAGCGAAGCAGCTTGGGGAGGCCAATGGAAGCAAAATCGGTGAAATCGAAGGCTCTAGGAAAGACGACATGAATACTGCAAGGGATCAATACATGACGGCGATTTCCGAGCTGGATGCTGCCAAGAAAGAACTACGGAGGATCCGTCAAGAATCTGATGCTTCTTTGGAAGCTAAAGTTACTGCCTTGAAACAAACTGCAGATGCTGAATCTGCAGCTAAAGTCCACAAAGAGAGAGCTAATGATCTTTCCAAGGAGATTTTAGCTGTGCAAGAGTCGATTGAGCAGCTGAAACTTGCTTCCTTGGGGGCCCAGAAAAAGCAAGAAATGCTATTAGCCGAAAAGGATGCTATGAGGCAGTCATATAAAGTAAGCGTTGAAGAGTCTGCCGAGAAGTTGAGTGCTTTGAAGAAAGAGTTTGATCCCAAAGTTGTCCTAAATCTTGACTCACGGCTGGCTGAAACGATGAATGAAATAGGGGTTTTCCAAAAGCAAATGGAAGAAACAAAAGCTTTGGATTTGAATTCAGTTAAGGCAGTCACTTTGGAGCTGGATGATGCAAAAGAGTCTCTTCAGAAAGTTTTGGAAGAGGAAAGATCCCTTCGCAGCTTGGTGGAAGCTCTTAAATTGGATTTAGAAGCTGTTAAAAAAGAGCATGTTGAGCTGAAGGAGAAGGAAGCCGAAACAGAATCCATTGCTGGTAATTTACACGTTAAGCTCCGGAAGAGCAAGTTGGAGCTTGAATCATTCATTGCAGAAGAATCTAAAACCAGAGGTGCCTGTGAGGAAATGATCTTGACCCTTAATCAGTTGTCATCAGAAACCGAAAACGCACGAAGAGAAGCGGATGCAATGAAAAACAAAGCTGAAGAGTTGAGGAAGGAAGCTCAGTCCACCAAAATTGCATTAGAGGAGGCTGAGCAGACGCTAAGAGTTGCTCTGGAGGAGGCCGAAGAGGCCAAAGCAGCCGAGGTAAAGGCCCTTGATCAGATTAAGGTCCTTTCTGAAACGACAACTGCAGCTCGGGCATCAATTTCCGAATCTGGTGCAAAAATCACAATCTCGAGGGAAGAGTTCGAGTCTTTGAGCCGTAAAGTTGGGGAGTCTGACACATTGACTGAAATGAAGGTGGCTGCAGCGTTGGCTCAGGTAGAAGCCGTAAAAGCCAGTGAAAATGAGGCTCTCAAGAAGTTGGAAACAATTCAAAAGGAGATTGAGGACATGAAGAAGGCAACGAATGAGGCCTTGAAGAGAGCAGATATGGCTGAAGCAGCCAAAAGGGCAGTGGAGGGAGAGCTCCGAAGGTGGCGAGAACGAGAGCAAAAGAAGGCAGCCGAAACTGCATCACAAATATTGGCGGCAACTGAGATGTCCTCAGAACCATCATCACACCTTTACAGGATCCAAACTCAGAAATCCCCGGCAAAAATTATTGAAACCCGAAAATTGGAAAAAGAGAAAACCTTCTCGAAGAAAGCTCTTTTACCAAATCTCAGCGGCATTTTTCAGCGGAAGAAGAATCAGATTGATGGCGGGTCACCCTCTTACCTGCCTGGAGAGAAGCCTGTATGAACTTTGTGCTTGCAAGGATGCTTGATTGTGTGTACATTTGTTTACTTTTGGATTCATTATTTACACGTTCCCTTTCTACTCGAGAGGACAAGAGCTTCAGCAGTTGAGCTCGGAAGTGAGTCGATGGAGTTATCATTTTGTATATCGGACCGACTTATTAGATTATCGATTCAAGATTTGTAGTAGAAAAGAGGTTGGTTGGCCTGCCATTCTAGATTGTGTCTCAGTTAATTCTCCTCCTGTTGGGTTTTACAGTGATGTTCCTACTTATACCTACTCTTTTCTAGCTTCTGTAATGTGTTCTTGGATAAATGAAATGTGGTATATATGTAAACATTCTGCCATGTTTTCTTCAGAATTCTAGAGTGAAATCTTGCTGGGTGTAAACGTTTATGTTTGTTCTTGCTTCTCTGGGTGATAAATGCTGGTTTCTCATCTCATTTCAATTTCTTCTCATGTTTCTCCTTGCTCTTCTGCTGAAGACAAGAAATCTTCAAATAAGATTCTTTCTTTTTTGGTTTCCATTTTTGGGTACTGTCTTGAAATTTCTACTTTCTTTATTTTCTTCAGAATTCCAAGATGATAACGTCTAGGCTTTCTTGTGGGCGCTGGCAATCTACGAGGACGCGAAAGCTGGCAAGCTAGAGCGTAGGAGATTGAGTGGGTTATTTCAGTCTTCCACGCACTGACCACAGTCTTCGAGCTAACCCCACAATTCTCCCATTCCTTCGGGACTATAGACCCTTCTCTCTCTCTCTCTCTCTCTCTCTCTCTCTCTCTCTCAGATTTGTAGATGGCGAGTAACAGAGACAGAGATGATCCATTGTCGTACACAAACCCGTCATCGTCTTCCTCTCCAATCACAGTCTCGGACCCACTTGACAGTTACCTTACCGACCCGAATTCTCATATTGGAAGCGCTTCTGGAAGCTTCCAGAACGATGGTCTGCTCGCGGATACCGGTGGCACTTACAACGATGCCGAGTTTGGCTTCTCGCGTCCCGAGTTCCGGCAGAATCTACTAGTTGGTACAGTCGACTACTACGAGCGCCATGTTTTCCTCTGCTACAAGAATCCAAAGGTTTGGCCCCCCAGGATTGAAGCTGCTGAATTTGATCGGTTGCCGAGGCTGCTTTCTGCTGCGGTTACGGCTAGAAAGGGTGATATGAAGAAAGAGGTAGCCGTCAATTTTTGATTTGTTGCAAGATTTTGTTGTTTCTGAAGGGAATTTCTTGGATCTCAAACTTTTGAAATGGTTTTCCGTCGGCAGATTGGTGATTTGAATGATGGTTTTTTTTGAAGTGGAGTTAGCTATTTAACAATTAAGGGAACTTTTTTACGCAGATGTTATGAGCTTGAATGGTTAGAACTAATCTGATTCCATCACTATTATGTCGGAATAATCGAGCAGCCATTGTTTTTTGCATCGAGAGCTCACTATTTAGTGTTAGTAGATATTAGTTCTGTCAGTACCGAGTAGATATACTCTCTGGTGGTATAATGTAGAAGTGAGTGATAACCATTATCTTCCTTGGAACACTGATAGGAATCTATCCTGTGTGCATCAAGATGAACTTTTTAGGTCACCATTATTTTAAAGTCATTCGTACCGCACTATTCGAATCAAATACCGCCGGAAGCCTCACTATTGGAAGAAGCACGGCTAGCCGGCGAGATCAGAGGCCAGAAGCAGAAAACAGAAACTAATGCAAAGAAAGGCGATCAATGTAAAATGCCCGTTTTTAGTACTAGTAGAACACTACTATTATTATGTTTTCTTGCCCGAGAATTGAGTAGATCAGTTGGAACCAAATTTATGACATGTCTAAATATGGCCGAAGCAATTTGGCAATACTCTTTTTTTTGTAAAGTCATGTATCTATTGCCGTTATTACGTCCAATTGAAAATGATGATGTACTGAATTACGGACATAATGGTTGGACTTCATAGCAATTTACAGTTCTTTAAACTTGTATATTCTAGCATTTCAATCTTGTTTACTAATTTGGTAGAAGTAACTACAATTCATCGCTTTCCTTTTGCAGACGCGTTTAACAATATGCGAGGGGCATGATGGGTCTGAAACATCAAATGGCGACGTATTAATATTTCCAGATATGGTCAGATATAGGTTTGATGCTCGCACCATTTAAAAAAGATTTATATAGCTTTTGAAAATTCTTTGTCTACTTACCTTCCTTTCAACTAATAGTTGGTCTATCCCGAATTGTAGGAGATTGACACATTTTGATGTCGATACATTTGTTGAAGAAGTTCTTGTAAAGAATGGTGAATGGATGCCTGGAATGCCCGAAGCATTAAAAGGTTCGTATATTTTCGTATGCTCTCATGGTTCAAGGGATCGTCGTTGTGGAGTCTGTGGGCCGGCCTTAGTTTGTCGATTCAAGGAAGAGATAGAAGTGCGGAGTCTTGGAGGCAAAGTGTCTGTTAGTCCATGCTCACACATTGGAGGGCATAAATATGCTGGAAATGTTATTATATTTGGGTCAAATTTACATGGAGAAGCTACTGGGCACTGGTAAGAAGAATATTTTTTTGTTTGGATTTCTTGGAAAGAAGAAAATCCATTATGAATTTCAATTACAAGTTCATTTCCAGGTATGGATATGTATCGCCCGATGACGTAACTGGGCTGCTCGAGCAACACATTAGGAAAGGAGAAATTTTAGACCAGCTTTGGAGGTAATTTTCTCTTAATTTAGCCTCATGAATCTAGAGCTATTTCTTGAATGTACTTATGGATGAGTTCATGAATAATGACTTGTCGATATGATTAATTTTTTTATTAGTAAGTAAACTTGTAGTTTTAAATATTTTAAAAAGTTATCATTTTAGTATTGTTCTTTTTGACAAGAAAGAAATTGTGTTTCATTAGATAATTCTTGTTTTGTTGGAGTTCTCTCCCGTTGATTTCTTATATTTTTTTGTTTTTCGTTTAAAGTTTCTTATTTTGGCTATTCCCGGATTTCTTTAAGGTTGTATTTCAGCGTGTAATTCTTTAAGCGATACATTATTTAATGGTTTTGTATAGTTCGTCATCACACAAAGCGTATTTACATGACTTTTATGGAAAATGGGTTTCAGGGGCCAGATGGGATTATCAGAGGAGCAACAAAGGAAAGTCCAAGAGCTAAGATTGGGGATGAATGGGATGGTGAAGGTCTCTAGTAGAAAAATGCTCGAACAGACAGACGGAAAGGAGCCGATAAATTTAGCGAGAAGATCTCAAATAGAGAATTCGGCATGTTGTCAGGAAAATGGAAATGCTACTTGCTGTCAAAACCCAGTTTTAGCAGAAGAGAAGGTAAATCACGATGTGATTGAACTGGCCAAAACAGGCAGGGCCGAAAAGAAAAGGAGCAGCCAAAAACTTCTTTCCAGGCTTAATAGCGGCAAAGCGGCATCACCTCACAAGGTTTGTTCTATGCCTGCTTGGTACGAGAGTTGGCAACGGGAAGATACGCATGCAGCTCTTGCCGTTATTTGTGCAGCGGTGTCAGTTGGCGTTGCCTTCAGCCTCTACAAACAGATGAAATGAACTTTACTCTGAACATCAACTCAGGTACTCTTCTCTACACAAAATCGAAATGAAATTTGGTTCAATTTGTTCTCTTCGGATACAAGATCCTTGCTTGGTAGCGGGTTGGACCTAAAACAGAACAGGTGTGTCACAAATTTGCTCATTTGGATGTATGTACTATGTAGTTTTTGGGCAGATAAACTGACGTGATATAGTGTTTTTCTTCAGTTGAAGTTGTTATAAATGATAGACTGTTTGTAAGCAAATGGAATTAGAGAGCCATGCATTTTCCTTGTATATGTATGGTGCAATTGAATCTATGGATTTGGATTTTATACCAAGTAATTGGCTGGAGCATTGATTATATTCTCAGCCCGACATGTAAAAATGGAGGCCAAACAAGAGGGTAGAGTGACAGATAAGAAGAAGAAAGTCTACTGCGATACAAATCCGAAGACGTCCAATAAAAACGAACAAACATTATAATTAACATCTCAAATTTCTACATCTTTCTCAAGCAAGAACCAGTATGAAGAACAAATTAGATGAAATCAAATTCCAAATAGTTACTTTGATCAGGACAAGCGTTACCACCTTTGCCGATTGTTCTCGAAGTTGGAGCTGGAATTCTTTCGATTTCAAATGGTCTTGGAATCTCCGGTGGGCTAGCACACCTAACTAGCGCCCAGTTAACCCCTTCAAAAAACGAGTGTTGTTTAATTTCAGCTGCGCCCCTTTTGTATGCCAAACGATGTTGAGGCTCTTTCACAAGTAAACCTCTAATCAAATCCCTAGCTGAAAAGCTTACCACTGGCGAATCAGGAAAGCGTAAAGGTTGACCCACGACGTTGGCCAAGGTGGCAAAATTGCCTGACCCTTTGAAAGGAGTCTTACCAAACAAAAGCTCATAGATAAAAATCCCAAAAGTCCACCAATCAACAGCACTGCCATGGCCTTCACCCTTGATGATTTCAGGAGCTAAGTACTCATGAGTTCCAACAAATGACATTGATCGAGCATTTGTAGGCTCGGCGATCAGCTCTGGCAACGGGCTGACTTGGTTTCCAGCTTCGTTTTTAGGTTTTTGGTCTTTTTTCGATTTTCCTAGGAAGAACCGAGGCGAAATGCAAGTTGTTGGAACAACACATGAAGGTTGAATGCAAGAGGGTGCAATGCAGGCTGGTTGGATGCAATAAACAGGGTTCTTCCTCAAGGGGTTGGACTCTGGCGCTGAAGACTTCACTAGTGTCGGGCTAAAGGCACAACGAAGAGAAAGGTCGAAGTCAGAAAGCATAATATGCCCATCCTCTCTCACAAGAACATTTTCTGGCTTCAGATCGCGATAAATAATTCCGTGCATGTGGAGATACTCTAGAGCAAGAAGAATTTCTACCACATAAAACCTGCATATCCATAATTAATTAATTATCATTAGTTAATACAACAGATCTTATAAAACAATCATAATATGAACTAAATCGATGCACTCGTAGTAAATTTTAATGAAAACGGCACCAGAGGGAGGGTGGAGTCCCCGTTCTTGACGCTAAGAAACTGATGAATTGCGGGTCTTTCACAGAAACAATTCAAAGAATTTTTTATCGGACAGAGTATTGAAAGACAGTTCTAACAATTTAAATTTGTCTATAACCTCTAGTCGAACTATGAAACTCAAGACCAAGCTCTAAAAAACACAGATACGAAAATGGGTAACAAAACAGCTTTGTTCTTTACTCTCGAGCTGTTCTAACGAGTACAAAAATACAGGTACAACAATGAGTACACCAGTTACCCATTACTAGTTTAGCAAGATCAAATTCAGATGGAAAAATGTCATTTAATAACTCAATGGTGCCACAAAAAGTAATTTTTTAGCAGACATCATTAAAATCAGCTATAAGACAGCAAAGTTTCAAAGCTGCTAGATTTCATTTTTCTATACATGTAGCAAAAATTAGATACTTCGGAAAAAAAGGGCATACTTGACAGCTTGCTCCGAAAAATATTTTCCGGGTTGTCTCTGCCGAAGAGTGTGCAAGTCACCTCCAGGGCAAAAGTCCATTACTAAACAAGATAACTTATCAGTCTCGAAATGAGTATACAAAGTAGGAAGAAAAGGATGGTCTAATGCTTGAAGTATCTCTCTTTCGGTCTGAGCTCGAATCAGTTTCTTCCGACCCTCGAGAGATTCTTTGTCCATGACTTTCATCGCGAAATAGCACTTTGTCCCTCTCAATTCCGAGAGATAAACGGATCCAATATCCCCACATCCTAATCTCTTCAAGGGTCTGAAATGGCTTACACTCAAAACGCCGACTTTGGCTCGAACTGCTTGAATTGCTTCCCATCCTATATCATTTGCCTTATGAGGCTTGCTAATCATGCTACTTAAACTACTACATGTACTCTCGTCGCTCATATCACTGCTCGTGCTGCCCCTACAAATACTACTACTCTTTCCACTCTCCATAAACTCAGGTCGACTATTGGCACTTCCACTTGTTATAGGATGACTTTTGGTTCCATCGCTCTCTTTCGAAACGGCTGCTTTTTCTAATGTCTTCTTCTTTTGATCATCAGCACTGGTTGGAGCTTGGGTAGAATCGAGAACAGATAAATTCAAGTGTAGTTTATCAGCGAAGGAATTTGGAGTGGAAGACTCTTCATGAAAAGAGTTATTTATTTCTTTATTTTCAGCAGTTTCAAAAGGAAGTTTTGGAACAATTAACGGATTGTCTTGTGGGGTGACCGATTCTGATTTGCCTGTTTTGCTAATCTGCAAAGGTTGAGGCGTATGAGAGTTTCCTTCTGCTGTTTGGTCGCCGAGAACTTTCCTCTGCCCTTCAATGGAAGTTTGAACGCCTGATTTTGAAGCCATTGACTGAAAACAGAGTTCTTCAATCAATTAGGCTGAGTAAAAGATCCATCAAACTCTCACCAATTCTTCAAACACTTCACTTCGTTGTTGTTTCTGCAGTTACACAAGCAATGATAATTACTCAAATTAGACATGAATTAACAAAAAAAATATAAAAATAAACAATTAGGAGGGTTATGCAGATCCAAAAAGAGAATTGCAGAACGATGAGAAACCCCCATCACCAATGAATTTACATGCAATGATGAAACTAAAATCATTACAAATCAACGCATTTCCACCAATCTTTGACGTAAAAAAATAATCGGGCGAACCCAAAATATGGCAATCATTGACCTCAATGTGGCAGTCGTTTTCCGAGCAAAAAATGGAGTTTTGAAGAGCAAGAAAGCGAGAGAAACTCAAACAACTACGAAACTAATTTATATTTTCGCCATGAATTTCAGTCCAGAACAAAGCTCAGAGATCAAAATAGTAAAAACAATATCCTCAGATCTCGCTTATTATCCTCAGGATCCATAACAGCACAAAGATACAGACATTAAAAGCAAAGTAGAGTATGAAAAAGATGGAAAAGCCACGAAGAAAACCATAAAACAAGTTAAAAAAGCGAATAGAAAAGGGAACCCAAAAGAGAACCTGTGAGAGTCATGGAGATAGATGAGACTTTAGGAGGAGGGGCCTTTCTTTTGCAGAGCCAAAAAAGAAGACCCACAACTGTAGACAGAGATTAAGAGCAATGTGTGAGAGCTGCTTCACCTGAAAATCTGTGAGAGAGAGAGAAAGAGAGAGAGAAAAAGAGGGTGCTTTTGAGAGTGTTACAGAGAGAAAGTTGGGTGTCTCGTGTCTGTGGGGGCTCTCTGTCTCTGGCAAATCTAGAGAGAGAGAGAGAGAGAGAGAGAGAGAGAGAGAGAGAGGAGAAGAGGGTCAAACCCAAAGCTAAAGTGAGCTCCTTTTCATTTTTTTCCCTCCATTTTTGTTCATTTTCATTCTTTGATAAATAAATAACTTTCCAACTTTAAAAATTGTAAGCAAAAAATTAATTATTGCATGAAAAATAAATATTAATCATAAAATAAAACCAATATTAACTATTTTAAAATTCGTAAATTTAAACTATGTACTTTGAAACTATGGTCAATTTAAACATTCCCTTACATGCAATTAGTATTTTACGTAATGTGGAAGAAAAAACGATGTTGCTATGTTGCGCCTCTTAGTGACAAAGATTCACATAGTAAGCCGAGGAATTTTGAATTTTGAATTTTAATTAAAAATAAAAAAATAAAAAAAAATAAAATTTATTCTAATTGACGGGAGTGTCTTTTCACGACTTGTAGGTGAACTTAATAGAATACCGGGTTAGATAATCCAATTCTCAAAAATGACTATATCGTCCAGTACAAGGTTTGATTTGCAGCAGACTAAATTAACATATTATCGAAGTATATAAATCTATATAATGATTATAAATATAATAATACGATAATTAAATAACAATTTAACAAAAGAAATAAATATCCAAGTCTAGCAAGACGAAGTCCTGCATTTGAACTTGGAGTCTTGAAAGTTGAAACTGTACTTGGATATTTATTTTTTTATTTAATTATTATTTAATTATTGAACTATTATATACTCAGTGTCACGATTATAACAAATACGAAAAGAATCTATTTTTTACCGACTTATTTTGAGTTTCACTAGCTTATGTTACCTTTCAGAGCTTACTTTCCACGCAGAGGTTGGATTTGCTAACGTTGCCGAGATTTCGTCCTCAACGGAGTCGCAATGGTGGAGTTTTCGCCTCGTTCTTGGGTGGTTCAGGGTGCTTCATAAATCTATCATATTAATTGTGATATATTTTAGTTAGTATTATAATTTTTATGAGCAAGTTTATTTTTAAATCAACAATTTAATAATTATATACTTTTCTTTATTAAAATTTCTATAATACGATATAACATAATATCATAAAACACACCCAAAAAAATTCAAGAAAGAACATTTATACGTATTAGCGAGTAGGGACTTGTTAATGCGGAGCGTGAAGACCAAAAATCGTAAATTTACGTCAATCGAGCCAATTTGTAGAAGATAATGTTGTCTTTTGTTTATGTACATTACGAATTAAACAAATCATGGATTATTAACTTTCAAAACAATCGTGGATCGAACGATTTTCACGCTACTCATACTCGAAAGTTTTCGAGTCATTCCGAGACCAAAAACTCTAATTTTGCAAATAGGAAACCGAATTAGGAACTCTAATTTTATCTTCGTCCATTTCAAACATTAACTTTTTACTATTTGGACTTGTTCGAAATAGGTAAATTTCTCTTTTAAGTCTACCATAAAACCCTAACATAGAATTTAGCCCTCAAACTTTTTATTGTTTGGGAATTACAGTACTAGTAATATTACGTTTATTGTCTTATTTTATTTTTTTACGTATATTTGCTAGTGACGTAATAAATAATAATAAATATAATTAAAATAATTAATTATAAATAATTAATTTATTATATTAATTGTACTTTATTTTGCATCTATCATTATTTAGAACGTCACTGAGTATGTTCAGAGGTAGCATTATTCATTGGTGAGTGCGGTTTGATTCCACATTGGAACATGAACGGAAATCATGGATTTCCTAACCGAATCAGGACCGAAGCGTATTTCATGATTCATTCTTGGTTTGGTTCCAAATTTTGAATTTTTTTTATAAAAATATATTTCTTTTTATTTTTATTTTCAGAGTTTAGATAAGGTTTTGGGCCGGTTTTCTAGTATGAGTAGTTTTTTGAAAATTTGGATCGAGTTTAATTGATTTTCAGGTCGAATATTTAATCCAAAGTCCGGTTCGATTTTCATGATTATTGAAAATGTAGAACCGAAATAGAAAGTTGGACTAGACAGTTCTTGAAAATATGGAATCAAAACTGAAATCGTAGATGGGTAGAAGTGGCCCGAACCATTTGAGTTGGTTAAAATTACAATTTCGATCGAGTCTTGCTCACTCCCACCACTTGTTATATTAGCTAAAAATTAATAAAATGATTTTTTTAATCAAGATTAACTTTTACTAAACTTTATCAAGTATATATAATATAAAATTTTAATTAATTAAATTTGTTTAGTTAGAGGGTCAGCATCTTGTAATTGTGAAATTATAAAATTAATTAATTAATAAATAAAACTTTGTGGGGAATCTTGAAATACAGAGCAAATGTTGAAATGGGTGGGCCCAACCTTTGACCAAAAGTAAGGGGTGGGCAAGCCTAATAATATATTTATAATTAATTATATTAGGCATGCTAATCTCAAAAGCATAACGCACTTAATTTAATTACACATTTTAATTTTAATTAATTCATTCTTTCCTGACAGTGTAGTAAGGAGCTTAATTAATTTAAACAATTTTAATTTTAATTAATTAATTAATGTAACATGAAATGACTTTCCAACCCAGTTTTCGAGAAATGTGTCTTTAATTTGTTTTAAATATTTTACTTTATTAAAGTAAAACATTTATTAATAACTCAATAATTTATAGATATAATAACTTAAATCTCTTCATCAAACATAAAATTGATGATTAATTAGCTAGATATTAACAAATACCGCAAAATTTATTCTCTAATTCTATATTTTAAATTTAACTTTTCACATGATAATTACAAGTTATTCGTTAATTAATGTAATAATCAAAATAAATTATAAAGAAAAATCAATTAATGATAGTTATAATAAAAAATAATATTAATAAGTCAAATTAAAGAATAAATTATTTCTTACAATATGCTCAACCAGTTTTGTTCATTAACATCGCAACTAAAGAGTGATGATAACATAATTGTCGTCAAATTCGGACAATTAATTGTGAGCAAAATCCAACCTTTTGAAAAATAATTTGATCGGTGGACAACGTCGTCCTGGAAAACCCGAGATAATCATGCGATCGCAATTTGTCTTCTAAAATCTTCACTGCTTCTGGAGGTAATGCTCCCTCCAGTTTGACTTGATTAATTGAAACTTGACTACAACAGAGACAGGTATGGTAAGAACCAAAAACCTTTTTCTCAGAACACCTGTTGGAAATGTAGCTTTATGTTGGACAACAAGAACATCTGTTTAGAGATTTATGCTTTTTTTTTATCACAAATTGGAAACAATCATGAATCATCCCCTTCCCGTCTAATACATCGTGCAAGCTTGCGATCGGGTTAGACGGAACACTCATTCTTGCCCCGTCTGATGCATTGTGCAAGCTCGAGATCAGGCTACCGTTGACCTTTTCTTACACGTTCATCTGCGTAACAGTAATCAATTTGATCCTGAGCAGTAATCAATATTACCAATTTGGACTCAGTCTAGAAATGCATGAGCAAACAAGAATTTTATATTCGCATATTCAACTTTCAAAGTAATTTCTCTAGTTATCCTCGAATCATAATTTTCTCACCAGGCATATTTAGCTTTGAACCAAGATGTAGCCATGATTCGTTAAATAATGACAAGCAAATGATAAAAATGACCAATGGATGCTCACTTGGCCTGGCCTGAGTTTCGCGAGTATGATATCTTTGTCCCTGGAACCAGTTGTAGTATTGGAAAAGTCAGGGAGGCACTCTTGGCTGCAGTTAAACGAAGTAAGATTCTTGGTTTTGAGGTAGAGTTAACATTTTTTTATGCCAAAGGAATCTCGCCGCCATTTGATAACCACTGCTAATTATCTTGACTTCACTGCATTAACAAAGAATGGCACCACAAGCAATTAGTAATAACCATAACACAAACTAATTAAATTTGGTATGATGGCGAAAAAGCAAAAGCTGGTAACAAGAAAACTCTTGCACAACAAACGAAAGTACCTGTAATATGAGGTTCACCACATTCACAGCAAACATTCAGTACAAAAACAATTGTATTATTTATATTTAGCATGTTATTTATGAAACAGGAGATGCTGGCCAAAAGAAAGACATGCATGCTTTAAAACAAACCTAAGTAATAAAAAAGTCTTGGGTCGAGTTGAGGCATATTGGAATGAGACTCAGCCTGTGAGCAAGCACCTCATCTTGGATTAGTGATGTATTATTGGAAGCTGCATGAACACTAATCAAACATATACAACCATTACCATAAACAATGGAGCACACCCGTGTTTTCTAGTCATGACATTTATCAGTAACGGGAGGAACTGTATGAATTCAGCAGCATTACAATGTTAGAAGAACTATACAACTATCCACTCAGTTTCAAACTGATAGGCAGATTAGCTGTTTGAATAAAACCAAATAGTATCAATTGTTTTTGTGGATCCAACACGGAAAGATGAAGAATTGCTTTTTCAGCCAGTTTTTATGTCCTTGTGCACTTTACAACCACCAAGGAGAGCTCCCCAAACAACACCATTTCGCCTTATAGGCATGCTAAATTCATAACCCTCTTGAAGCATTCCTGCTCTACTAAAAAGATAACCATACAAAGGTAGTGTGCAATGCTTGAAACTATCCCATAATCCATGGTCATGCTAGTGAAAAACTCCCGAACCTTCTCTATCACTCCCATATGGCTAAAAGCATGTAAGAGCCTAATGAAAGTTACCCTATTAACCCTCATCCCCTTTCATTTCAGCTTGGAATATCATGAAAAATCATGGCCATCACGACGTAATGGGGTGTTACAAATACAAATATTACCTCGAAAACTCAGTCTAAACATCCACATTTTACTCACATATCAACCAGTGTTACAGGCCTAAATTCACATATGTTCAATAGATCAAGAATTCTCCCTACTAAATCCAAGTTAACCAAATCAGAACAAACTGCAAGGATAGCAACAAAAATAACTTCATCAGGCCAGTAACCTTCTCAGTCCATCTCAAAGAACAAATCATAGGTCCCAACAATATCCGGCCTCTTCACCAACTGAGATATCATGATATTCCAAGTCACAACAACTCTTTGCGTCATTTTCTCGAACAGCAACTGGGCATAACTCTTTGCTCCGCAAAGGGCACACAAATGAACAATCGTGTTCTACAATACCGTATGTGGCTGCAACTCAAGCTTCCAATATAGTCATGAACAATCCTATGGTTCGAAAATTTAACAAATTCGTACAAGCTTTTAAGAACAAAAGAACAAGTGAAACAATCGGGGAAGACATCCAGTTCGCACAACTTTTACAAAAAATAAAAACCGCGTCAACCGGAGAATCTATCAACCACGGCCGCCGCGGTAGAGAACCAGCCGAGCGAGTAAAGAGCAAAGACGAGAGCAACCCGTGTTACAGGGAGGAGACAAATAGGTCCCCCGAAATTGAAAAAGTGAAAAATGAAAAAAGAAAAACAACTTCGCTACATTAAGCAAGGCTTGGCTCAGAGGAGCTGAAAATGGAGCGTTGAGAAACGGGGTTCGGAAAAAGCAGAGGGGGGGAGCGTCAGAAGAGAGAAATGGCGAGGGAGCAGACGGGGAGCAAGCAGAAACGCATCTTTCCGCCATTTGCGATTGGAGAAGAGAGGAACAGAGGAGGAGCAGCTTCGATGGTCGCTCTCATACGCTCAGTTGTTCTTCATTACATTTGTATTTTTCGTTCATCCTTTCTAGATTACAAGAGTAGTTTTATTCAATTCTATTCTATTTTATTTTATTTTATTTTCATCATTAAATTTGGTAATTTCTTATTGCTTCATCAGCCTGAATCAATCAAAAAACTTAAATAAATTATCATATTTTGTAGAAATTAATTAAACAAAATCTATACCCAATTTCAGTACTTTTTTAGCTACCCTAAACCAAAACCACAACCTTTCGAATCATTTAAAACTATTAACGATTACATCATAATCCAGAATAATAAAGACTCTTCTTTTATATAGTAAATCTTACGACCTCAATCACTTAAAACTATACCAATCGGGTCAGTTCGACACCGGCCAAGCCGAATCCGGAAAAGTCCCAATCGGATGGGGCCATGTCTCTTTAATTAACAAGAATTTTGACAAATCATTATCATATATTTGAGTATAATGATGAAGCAAAAACTTCATGAAGTCAGCTCTACCATAGCCCATACCCAACTCAACTCATCTAAGAACTAATAAACTAAAAGACGAAAAACCAAATAAAAATATTAATTATAACCTATGATATCCACTGAAACAACTCCATCGCCTGTGGTATGTGGGGAAATTAAAATACAAAAACCCAATTGAACCAACAGTAGAAGCATGATTTGTGACCCGATATTAACATATTAGTGACATCTGCATTTGTTGTACCAAAAAAAACTACCATTAATGCCGCTTGATACATGACTAGTACTAATTTCCTCATCTACATCTATTTATATTTTTGTTTTTCAAGAAAAAGGATGAACATTCGTAGCCTTCCTAAGGGAAGAACGAGGGGAGGAGGACATTAGCTTTACCATCACACTAGATTTCACTTCCCACTAAGCAAAAAGCCCCATATAGAGAAAATAAAATAAAGCTAACCATAGCTCTTAAACAGAAGATATCTATCTTAACATCAAACTAATATTTGCATTAAGATAAATCATCATTACTACAATAAAACTCTTAAATCTCACACATCACACTTAAGTTCAATTCAACCATAAAAAAAGTCCTTCTGGTGCATAAAAGCTTCTTCCTCAATCAAATACCTCTTCTAGTTGTTGCAAAAGTGCCTATCAAAGTGGGCCAGAGACAAAACTAGGAGCCTGCGAAAAAGTTCTACGTGAAAACTTAAGCAAATGCATCGAAGGGCCTTCATTTCTAGGTGACATAGGTATGTTTGCCACTACTGCCTGTCATTCTATCTCGAATAGGGATGATAACGACTACTGCCACTATAGCCTCCCCTTCCATAAAGGCCACCTGCTCCTCCATAACTAGCACCTGGACCAGAGTCATAACCGCCACCATAGCCTGAACTGCCATAACTACCGTAGCCTTCACTACCTCGACCATACCCTCCTAGACTGCTCGAACCATAACCACCTCCAAATTCACCACTGTAAGGTCCGAAACGACTAGAGTAGCCGAGGGAAGATTCACCTCGATAGAAACCTAAGCTACTGTTTCCATAGCCCCCATAACCACCGCCAAATTCGCCACTACCACTACTGTAACCATATCCACCACCAATCCTACCACCCATACCCCCGGCATTCCTATAAGGACCGGGGCCAAATCCCCCATCAAAACCTCCATAAGGACCACCATATCCACCAAAACCATCATTATTGAAAGAACGGCCCCTAGGGTTGCTACCGTATGAAGGAGCAGGTGGTGGGTTAGAGGCTTTCTTTGGTTCAGCTTTCTTGATCTCCACCTACAACAAAGCAACTTAGTTAACCTAATCCTGCTGCAATTTAAGCTATCGGATTATCCTTTTGTGAAACAAGACCTATACCTGTAACACCTCAATCTTAAATTAGTAACAAAACACTAGCTGAAACTAAGGAATGTGCATAAGAACATGGAAAATGATATTTTTACTGAACTTTATCAACTAAAATAAGAATGATTTGAAGATACAAACTCCAAAAAGACCGAGAATGTTCTAGATTGCAATTTCTCAAAATGCAATTGAATAAGCTCACCTGGGTACCAGACATATCAATCATATTTCCATTGGATAATATTTCATCTACAACTTCTTCATTCTCAAAAATGATAAATCCAAAGCCTCGTGATCGGTTTGTTTCGTGATCTCGTATTATTTGATGTTCTGCTACTTTGCCGTACTTGGAGAAGAAACTACTAAGCTCATCTGTAAGACACAGCAAGCCAAATTAGCAAATACATTACGAGCTTCTATAAGCGTAAAGCAAATAGATATACACCACCCTTCAAAACCAAACTACAATGGATTCAAGTCAACAACCATACCTTCAGTTACTGTTGATGGTATACCCCCAACAAATATCTTTTTCGTCTTGAAGTCCTTAGATTGCCCTTGGCCTTTAGGAATGGTTCTCTTAATTTCAACCTGCACATATTGCAGTGTTAGTCCCCATATAATAATTATGATTTTCATAAACATGCCGAACAATAATGAAATGAAAACAAAAACAAAAAGAAGATAGAATGACATTATTAGAGACACTTCCCCCCAAATTCAACCTAATAACTTGAGACAGGATCCAGTAAAAATACAGCAAAAGCTTGGGGGTATACCTGTTTACCATTAATCACGTGGTCATCTTCGATAACCTTGTCAACAACTGATGGATCAGCATAGGTAATAAATCCAAAACCTCTTGGTTGACCAGTGTGCCGATCTTTCATTATCACAGAGTCTGTTATCTCCCCATATTTTCCAAAGTGCTTATTGAATGTAGCTGTATACGCAAAAAAGAAGTAAAAATACAAGCATATTACATAAATAAATAACTGCAAACTCAATCACCGAGCCATTTTTAACAATAGTATCAGAAGCAATCATAGTACTGGTAATTCATTCAAAAATTGGCTACTGATTAACAAATATTAACCCAAAAAAAAACAATATCCATGTTACAACAGATCTGAAAAAAAAACTGGACAATTTTCAGAAGCCAAACAGTCGAGACAAATCCAAAATAATTATTTCTTTATCAATTGAACAACTACAATAAACTAAGCAAATCTTTATTGCAACTCGCACTCGTACAAGTCTTCAGAAAACTAAGGATATCTTTAGGTCAGACCTTAGAACATGCGATAAAACAATGTAAAAAAGAACAGGGAGGAAAGTATAGAAGAAAGTATAAAATCAACACATGCAAATTTAGGAATAAATCTTTTTTTTTTATCCACCATAGGTAAAGATAAATCGTGAAAAAGGAAAAGTATGCAATTTCAACACCCTTATCTCTAATACTTAAGATCCGTCTGCGTTGAAAAACTTTACTGTAATAACACGATCCAGATCAAGAAAATCAGTTGAAGAACAATGAAATAATAGAAAAAATAGCAGATACAACGAACTCACTGTATGTCGTATCTTTCGCCAAGCCTCCAATAAAAATTTTGCTGAGATTTACAGATAACCAAAAAAAATCAGAAAAAGGAGCAAATCAAAATGAAAAACAAACTAAATACGTTAGTTCAATTAGAAAATAAAGGAAAAAACACGATAACGAGAAGGAAGAGAGAAGACGGAGCATCTGCAGTTCCTCATACGCATCCTCCCTGTTCTCCCCAAAACCAAGAAACAGATAGAGAAGAAGAGAGAAAGAAAGGACAAACCCTGGGCTGGCGCCATCTCCAGTGTGTGGATTATCACCTTTAGGTTTGGATCCCATGGCGCTAGGTTGAGAATTTTGTAAAGAGAGAAGTCAGTGAGAGAAGACGTGGGATCGGGACGCCGTTGTTAGGGTTACCTTTAAAAAAAACAAGCAGAGAGGAATATACGGGGATATTACGCAATTGGGGCGGCCCAATTCATAGCTGCAGGCCCAATTTAAGGAGAAGCAAGTAGGGGTGGATAGATCCGGCCACAATTCCGAAACGCCCTAGAACCGCGGTCCACGTCCGGTCCGAGATTCCGAGGTCTAAAACTGGCCAGACTGTGGGAGAATTGACTTATGAGTCAACCAGACCAGACCATTCCTGTCCCTAGAATCAACTTCTAATTTAAATGTAATTAGGTAAATTCAATTTATCCTTAAAATTAATGGTTATGCATAATTAATTGATACCTTAATTATTACTATTTTTAGAAAAAGTGTCTTTATACTTTGAGTTATAACTTCACGTTTTTTGCTTGTAATGATCAATTTAACCCGTTGTAATTATCTTAATTTCAAGCACAAACTCAGGTTTTCACTCGATTCTAAACATATACATAAGCGGGACTACCTTCTATCTTAGAAGCAAATGCGATGTCGAGTGTGTAAGAAAAATCAAGTCAGTCACGATAACCATAATAGATTCAAATGATTACTATAAGAGAAAAAAGACGAGATATTTGACGAATTTCATCGGCACACAGTTGTTTTGCTGACTCGTAACACCCTTTTGTTTCGATCTGACATACACCTTTCTAAAAAACCAATTTGGGTGTAGTTCTTAAAAGGTATTTTATTCTATGAAACAGTTTTCAGAAACAGCTATCAATTTGACCGTTAATCTACCTACAAGATGATGAAAACAAAAGACAAGTAATCTCATGCTAAAGCCGTCCATTGCCTTGCTGTTGTAGACTCAACCAGCGAATTTTATTCACTGTGGTCAGAATTTTCGATCAATATGTCCAAAATGAGCAATTCTGGAATTCGAGAAAAAAATTCTGAATCTCTTAATTTGGTCCGATCTCAACTCAAAATCGAACCAAACCGAACCATGTCCACTCTTAATCAGCGTGCCAAATAAGTTAAACTCTAGATCGGTAACATTCACTATCGCCACACCTGCAAACACTATGATCAGAGCAAAAACCTGCATAAGTGCATTTTATCAAGAAAGAAATCGAAGAAACAAAAGATCGATTCGCTTAACTTTTTAAATGATAAGGATCTCTCGAATTGGATGAACTCTGAAAAAAACTCCAACATTTAATATTCTAACACTTGTTTAAGTATTTGATGTTAGTTTCTATCGTTAATGTGTGATTCTAAGGTTATAGTGTTTTATGTAACTATGGAAGTACGAAACTTTAATGGGTGGATGCTAGAATTCAAGATTTAAATTCGGAGAAGGTTTGAACTAAATCTCGGCCAATAAGTGATTTATTCTTGACTATGATCCCTTATTCAAACTGTCAGTTACTTCTATTCTCTTAGACTTTCTTATCTAAGAAAATACGTAGAGTTGATATTTTATCCGAAAAAAATTGTTCTAATCTAAAATATCACAACTATCGATTCCAGATTTCATAAAATATATTCTGGCGAGGTTATAGTTTTTCATGCATCTAAGAAAGTTTGAGACTTTAACGTGTAAATACTAGTTTTCTAGATATGAGTTTGACGATGGCTTGACCTGAATAACGACTGATAAGTTATTTATTCAGGGTCAAGATCTCTAACTCAAACGGTCAGTTGATTCTGTTCTCTCAGTCTTTGTTAGCTTCGAGAATACATAGAGTTGAGATTTTCTTCGGAGAAAACTATTATAATCTAAAAAGTCGCAACCACAAGTTCTACATTTAACAGTAAATTTCAGAAAATGTATTCAAATATCTTTTTGATTCGGTTTTTCTTGAAGACAATATTAAATGAACATCAAATTCTTGAAGAATTTCACCAAACATTTGTCATGCATAATTGAGCAACAACTACATTACTCCAAGTAAATAGGAATATCGAACATATTAAAGAATCTCAAACACGGGAGATGAAATGTCTCAGATTTGAATTATATACGATCCTCGTGTTGAGTCGAATCGACGGGGGGACGAAAACTTGTAAATGATCTCGACAATAAACATAGTAAAGAATCTTAATCTTACCACTTTGTTTGCCAAATAATCCCGGCTACAACCATGAAATTGAATGACATTGCCATCAAAGGCCTGCACAGTCGTTGTTGTTGTCGTTTCGCTCCTTCGGAGCTTCGAATATCATTGTAGAGAGCATTTATGAGTTCCTCGAAAGCTCGACCTGATGATTTAAGAGGGTAAAGTTTAACTCCTTTCACGAATTCAAAGTTTTTGAAATAAAAAATGAAAACAGTGAAAATCATTGCAACAACATAAAAAAAAACGTTGTCGAAATTTACGAAGAAAATCAAACATTTTCAACCGACAATGCAAATGTTGATCCGAGAAGGGAAGGCAGGGCAAATCAAAGAAATAAAGAAAAACCTAGATGAAATCAATTCAGGGCTCGAAGAAAAATTCATCTGCGTTTCAAGAAAAATTAAAACCAGCTTCTCCAACATTGCTGTCTTTCCGTTTGATGATGAACTTTTTAGCGTATGTTCCAAACAACGAATCAAGCAAACTCATATCAACCAAACAAGCAATGGAAGAACAAACGCAAGAAATTTATACCACAATAATTACAAACAAAACAATAAACGTGAACCCAGCTTTCACTGCATTTCTTCTGATTGAAACGATCTTTCTCAGGAAAGAATGAAGCCAAAATCCACGACAGGCGGGAAGGTGACGAATCAGAGAATATAGCTCCATCGGCCAAAAATGGTAGCTCTGAATCAGAATCAGAAGATTATGGTGTTCTCAAAGTTTGAGATGGCATCAGAATCTGCAAAAGAACAATAACAGCACTGAAAAGAGGCCCCCTACCAAGCTCTAAGCATAGATTCCATGGCCATGGAAGCTCTGAAATGAAAAGCACACAGAGGTAAGTTTTGTCTGTTTTATGCAGATCAAGCCATTTTTAAACATCTACTGGAAGATCTACGTTCGAGGGTGTTTCTTGTTTTTCCTACTCACCTTATCTTCTCCATAGTTATCCAAATTTCTCTAAGCAAGTGACGACAATGAAGAACAGATTTTCATCCATCCATAACTTTGCCATCTTTCTTGAGCTGTGATACATAATTTGAGGTTAGAAGCATTCAGTATGATACTTGGAAGAATTGAAACTTTAAAATTTAGTTTTTTCTGTCTTAAAAACTACGATTGAAGGAAATCAAAACAAAATTTGCACTAGAATATAGCAGAGTTAACAGAAGAGATACTCAAAACCAGACATTCTATAACATCAGGCAAAAACAGCCCAAGGCTATTTCAAAAGCAATCACTAAATGTTTTTGAGTGGCAAAATTTGACAGAATGAGAAATGAATGTAGCCAAGACAGCAATTTGATAAACTATATGTAATTACAACAACAAATGGTGTAAGAGTGACAAAAAATATGATCAAGATGCTGAAGAGTTGTTCTGCTCAAGGATACTATTTTCCCTCCTAATAGCATTGAGATCGGCTTCGAGTTTCTCGATAGATAATCTTCTGGTAGCCAATGCCGCCAACTTCTTTTCGTGCTCTGCAGCTTCTCTTCGTATTCTATCGGTAGCAAGAATTTTCTCAGATATTTGTTCGAAACCCTCGTGGATGCTCGAAAGAAGCCGATAAGCTTGCCTCCCAAGCGGATCCTTCCTCGTCTTTCTACCAAACAAAAAGAGCTAATAGGGTAAATTAATCATCGAGAAAAATGACATTTCATCAATTTTTCCTCTTCTCCAGGGTTTCATACCTGAAAACTAATTCTTCCACCACTGCGTGGCTACGATGAAGGCGTTCTTGGATGGAATTGCTTTCCAGTTGAAGCTCTCGTGTTCTCTGAAGAATCTGCTCAATATCAACATCTTGCTTTCGACTATTTTTTGTTATCTCCTTTACCCGATCAACGTAAGAACTTCGAGACGATTGTTTAGGCTGCCCTTCAAGATCTGCAGAAAGTTTCAATACTTCCTCCTCCCTACGGAACACAAAGAGTCCAAACTTGAGATAAATCAATCGATTAATGCAATCAAAAACTGCATCTTTCTTAATGATTGGCGGATGTTTATTTATGGAAGCAATACCTTCTCCTTATTTCCGACAAAACAAAATCTTTTTCCCGTTCAACCTCCCTCAATTCTCGGTATTTCTCTCGGACCCCCGGATTATTGGCATAGAGCAACTCTTCTATATCCAATTTTTTCTTTTCCAATATCTCCCTTTCGGTGACCCTGCATAGATAGATGATGGCAAATTAAATTTTTTCGTCTTAAATTTATTGTAACGTACAGGTGTTTGAACAGTGAAATCGAACAATATATACCATTCCGACTTCAATTCCTGAAGATCGAGCTTTTTATTGTCTATCTGCTCTTCGAGCTGCGTCAGGTAGAAGTCAATGGAACAAGTTTCATCGAATGCCATATCCTCTACTTCCTCCAGCAATGCCAACTCCTTATCAAGATTTTGTACTTCTAGACTCTTTGCAGCGATTTCTTCCATAAGAACTCTTTCTTGATTTTGTAGTATTATCATTCCATCCCTCAACTCAAAAAAATATAATACAAAAAACTCAATATTTTCTAATATCGATAAAAACTCTAAATTTCTCAAGTGTTACGGCTTTCTCCACCAGTGTTATGATCCAAAATGCAAACTCACCACGTCAAAAATCACGTACCTTACAATCACTACTATCGAATTCGGGATTCTCAAAACGAAGTTTGACCCTTTCTTTGGGTTCTCTAATTGATTGATCCTCAGAGAAATTCTGCGTAGTTTCTATGTTGTTATTTGACCAATCGGTCACTTCATTTGTCACTCTGAGATCCGAGAACTGATCCACGACTTTCCGATGGTTAAAATCCAACTCATGATCATCGCCCTTGTCTGGGAATTTTGCATTTCCTCTTGCAACATCTTGGTTTTCGATCAAATCGTTAAAGGCAGCATTTCTTCCGTTTTGTGATGCTTCGGAGAGTCTCTCCACTAAGAATCTAATCACCTTAAACAAATCCTCTTCAGATGGATATAATAACTGCAATAAGCATAACAAATGATCTAGTTCTGAGCATTAATTTCAATACTGATAAAAATAGCAAATCCCGAATAAAAAACTGAGGGACTAGAGCCAGAAAGACATCAAGGCAATGAAAATAAGCCAAGAACACTACCCCATAATCTGTTTTGCTCGATCGAGCCAGTCGGAAATAGTGTTTCTAAAGATCTCGTCAATGGCGTATTCAAAGAACAAATACATTGACGTATTCAGAGAACAAATACAGTACTAAACTGACTGATATTTCGATTTGTACAAAGAAACATCCATGTTCAGAAATCACAAGCATGAAAACCACTGTTTTGACCGAGAAACAAGATGGAGAAATTCATCAACTAACACCCACTAAAGGCAAAAGTAATTGCAGGAGATAGATGTGAGAAACAAAGCACTTCAATGGCATATTAGGGTATAATTCGACAGAAAACCTTCATTCAGCTAATTTAGTATCTTCCATTAAACAAAATCCATTTGTTAAAGTTACTCCAGTTCTTAATTAAGAATTAAACCCTAAGCAACTGAGTAAAATTTCAACCATTTTTTTACTTAGTTGCCGGACATTCTCTCGGACACACCTTGTGGAAGCTCAAGTCTCCGATGTGACCCAAACCCTTAATTGCGGCGGCCATGCTCGTACAGATCTTGATCTGGTCAGCGACGGAGCTCGGCAGAGAAACGGAAAATAGTTCGGTTCTGTTCTCTTCAATAAGATTCAAAGCTTGAGCGCAGATTGAGACCAAGGTGGAGGCAGTAATATCTCGGATGGACGATAAAGTGGTGGGTAATGACACCCCACGTCTCTGAAGCGAATTCAGAAGAATTTCTTCAGATTCTTCCATCTGAAAAAATGGGAATCAGAGACGCGTTAGGATCAAGAACTCCATTGAAACGAAATGGATTAATGTTTTCATTTAATTGTTTTATTTTAAATATGTAGCACTCCCTCGACCTGGAGTTAAATTTAAAGAATATAGTCTCGATTTTAAGCTCCACCATCAACAATTACTTGGCATCAATAAAAAATTGAAACTTTTTGACACCAAGAACTATTTTTCACTTGAATTTCATTATGGTTTCAATTGGCTGACAATTCGGGTATTCTATAATGTTTTTTAAACTTGCAAAAATCAAACCGACCATATTGAAATCATTGTCCACGAAATCAATTTATTCAAAAACAAACTCGAACTAGAATAAGAATCATCGACTCAACGGTCTCCGAACAACCAAATGCGTAAACTTTGTTTAAAAGAACACTCTTTAGGAGTGTCCTAAATTGATGCATGGGAAACATGTGTGTCACCAAACATGTTCCTGCCAAAGTTGGGTATGTTTCAGTTTATTTCCTCTACCTCCCCCCATTGTTATATTTTGAGCTTTTCTGGTGTGTTTTTTGATGAGATTAAGGATGGAAATTAGGAAAGAAGAAGACAAAATGGAGGAGAGATCTTTGTCTCCCCCAACAGTGGGGTCTATGCAGATTGCAGGGAGCAATGGGTTTGGAAATAACATTGAATTCATGCCTCAAGCTTATCTCAGAAACAGACACTCAGAAATTGACGTTGAAGATGACAGTTTCTGCACCAGCAAGGATCCTCCTCTCCCTATTTTTCTCAAGGTATGCTCAAAACATGGAGAAAACAGGTAAAACTAATGTCAAATTATCCAAAAATCGCTGTGAAAACAGTATAAAAGTCGATCCATAATGTTTTGGAAAACGGTTTTTTGGAAAAAAACTGTTTTTCAGCTACACAAATGAGCAATTTGATTGAAAAATGAGAATTTCTGCCCTCAGAAAAGATCACCCTCTTCTTATATTTCTCAAGGTATGCTCAAAACATGGCCTAAACATGGAGAAAAACAGGTAAAACTAATGTCGAATCATACAAAATCGCACCAAAAACAGTAAAAAAGTCAAATCCGTGGTGTCTCGGAAAACGGATTAAAAAAAAAAACCATTTTTCAGCTGCACAAATAAGCAATTTCATTGAAAAATGAGATTTTCTGCCCCAGAAAAGATCACCCTCTTCCTATATTTCTCAAGATATGCTAAAACATGGCTTACAACATTGAGGAAAACGGGTAAAACTAATACCGAGCTCTTGAAATTGCTCCCAAAAACAATTTGAATCTGTAATGTTCCGAAAACCGGGTGTTTGATAAAAACTACTTTTCAGCTACCCAAATGAGAAATGTGATTGAATAATGCAGTTTGAAGATGTGGAGTACAGGGTGAGAATGAGACATAGCTCAAGCAAAGGGAGAGGCGGATCAAAGGAAGAGAAATACAAGCAAATTCTCAAGGGCATAACTGGAGGGATTGGCCCTGGGGAGGTTCTTGCTCTGATGGGTCCCTCAGGCAGTGGCAAGACAACCTTATTGAAGGTGCTCGGCGGGAGATTACTCAACAACGTCAAAGGAAACATAACTTATAACGACGTCTCCTACATGCCGGCCCTCAAACGACGGTGAGAACATTAAAAAACACGACGGTTTTGTTCGATACATAATTTTTCGATTTTCTTTAATGCATTTGAATTTTCTGAGATTGTAGTATCGGTTTTGTCACTCAAGATGATGTGCTCTTCCCAAATCTAACCGTCGAAGAAACATTGCTTTTCTCAGCCTCCTTGAGGCTCCCGAGCGACATGTCTCGACAAGAAAAGTACAGGCGGGTGGAGACAATCGTGAAGGGCCTTGGCCTCGAGAGGTACTTATTGAGGGCTCAAATGATTACAAAGAGTAATAATAGATCTACCTTACAATTCTACTCTTTAATCTCATCTTCTGTCGTATCGCTCATTTATTGATGCACTTAATATTTTATTTGAATTATTTTTATTTTATATTTAATTATTACACCAATTAATAATTGACACGTAAACACCATATTAAACCAAGTAACATCATTCTGTGACGAATATTAGAAATACACGATTAAGAACGATCAATATTCCTTATAATTTTCGATTTCTCTAGCTATCTACTCTCTCTAATCTATCGATGTTTCTAAGATGTCGTCATACTAGAGTTGGCGGGGGGTTCATGAAAGGAATATCTGGAGGAGAACGAAAAAGAACGAGCATTGGCTATGAAATTCTAGTCGATCCATCATTGTTATTGCTAGACGAACCAACTTCTGGCCTCGACTCCACCTCTGCAAATAGGCTCATATCAGTTCTCCAAGGACTAGCTAAAGTATGAACTACGAACACATTATTTTTCTAATGTATGATTCGAAAACATCATCAAATTATGATTTTTTTTGCAGGCTGGCCGGACAATAGTTACAACAATACACCAGCCATCAAGCCGGACATTTCACATGTTTGATAAACTTCTTTTGATATCCGAAGGGCAGCCGGTGTACTACGGCAAGGCTAGAGACTCGAGTGACTATTTTTCATCCTTGAGATTCATACCCGAAATTCCAATGAATCCTGCAGAGTTTTTGCTTGATTTAGCGACCGGACAAGTAAACAATATACGAGTTCCCGACAATTTATCAGCAGCTCGAGAGGCAGCAGGCTCCGAAAAAGACGTGATCAAGGTGAAAAAGCCGAAAAGAACTCTAATTTTGTAGTTGTTCGTATTTATTCTCACATATACACCGGTCTGAAAATGCTTTGATGTTTGAACAATGGATAGTATCTGCAAATTAAATACAAAACTCTGCTGGACCCGAAAGAAAACGACGAAAATCAAACGCCAATGGCCCCGGAGCATCTTCAGGCAGCAATTCAGGTGAAGAAAGACTGGACAATTTCATGGTGGAAACAGTTCATGATAGTCTCAAAAAGAACATTCAAGGAGAGACAGAGGGATTACTTTGATAAAATAAGACTAATTCAAGCTGTTGGAGTTGCAGTTCTGTTAGGACTTCTATGGTGGAAATCCAGTATTGATACAGAAGCTCATCTGAGAGACCAGGTTCCCAAAAACAAAAAAAAAAACTCTTTTAAACAACCAATTTTCTGTTTTCAAAAACTGACTTTTTTCTCTCAAAATTTCAGGTCGGTTTGATGTTCTACATATGCATATTTTGGACGTCCACGTCGATTTTCGGAGCAGTTTATGTTTTCCCGTTCGAGAAAATTTATCTGGTGAAAGAACGGAAGGCGGATATGTATCGATTGAGCGTTTATTACGTATGCAGCACGATGTGCGACATGGTAGCTCATGTGCTTTATCCGACATTTTTCATGATCATACTCTACTTTATGGCTGGTTTCAAAAGAACACTCCCATGTTTCTTCTCTACCCTGTTTGCCATCCTTCTTGTAGCTGTTACAAGCCAAGTAAGTGAAAATTTAATCTTTTTAATTAAAAAGTTAATCTCCGGGTCGGCGACAACTAATACCCGTAATAGTTTTTAGAGCAAAAATACGATATTGTTCTTTCTCGGTCATTAGTAAAATACTTTATACTTTTCGTACTATTGCAAACGAAAAATGTGAGACATTTGATTATTTTTTTCACGATAAAAGTTTTTTTTTTTTTTTGGATAAAAAACTTAGAGAATCAGTTGTCCCGGCCCCTAAATACGGGAAATATATTGCACTTTACCAAGATTATTATTATGGGAGAAAAATATAGTAAAAATAAAAATAAATAGGGGGCAGGGGAGCTGTTTGGAGCTGCAGTTCTGAGTATCAAGAGGGCAGGAACAGTGGCTTCTCTCATACTGATGCTGTTTCTTTTAACTGGAGGTTACTATGTGCAGGTATACTTTGTTTACTTTACGACGTCGAAAACTCGATAAAACACAAAATTACTTGTCGTTTTGTTTCGTTCGAAGCTTGTCGATAAAAACACAAACATTAGTCGATAGGCGATGATTTAACGAGTCGGTTTTTTATCGTGTTTGGATTGCAGCATATCCCGAAGTTCATGCAATGGCTGAAGTACTTGTCATTTATGTACTATGGGTTTAGGCTTCTGCTGAAAGTTCAATATTCAGGAGATGATTTGTATGAATGTGGAAGCAGAGGAGGATGCAGGCCTCTTCAGAGCTCTCCTTCTTTTGATACTATCAACTTGAATGGTGGATTGCAAGAAGTTTGGATTTTGGTAGCTATGGCTCTCGTTTATCGATTACTCGCTTATTTTGCGTTGCGTAATCGGATCACTATTTCCAATCTTTAATTTTTTGTTTTGTTTTTCGTTTTATGTTACGAACAAGTTTGATCGAAAAAATTAGTACATAAAATTTCACACTTTGAGAAAGTGAGAATGATTTAGGAGGTGCTTCAATCACAAATCATATTTTAAATTTTGGTTTTCCCCAAATTTAAATTGAACCAAACCGAACCCATATTTTTGTTTCGGTTTTAATCGAACTGTTTTCTACACATATCTTCATACATGTTAATTATGTGTCATTTTATTAATTGATGTATTTTAATTAAGAGGATTATAAGTTATTGAAATAAATGAGATTAAAATATTTGATTTTATGAAACTTTATTATATTTTTTGAAAAAGAAAAAAAAAAATTATTTCTAAAATTTACAAATAAATCAAATGTCAAATTTTTAAAAATATTTAATATTTAATATTATTAAATAATATTTAGTATTTAAAAAAAAAATGGCCGACTATGGAGAGGATGCGAAAAGAAGGAAATGTCCATTTGGTAAATAAGGGGAATTAAATACTAGCTCTGCTCTTCGCAGGAATGATAAATGAACTGGTTAGCTCGACTCAATACTATAGCAGACTTGTTTTGTTTCTTTTACTTTGGCTAACGAGTTGATTTAGATTGATTTTTTTTTTTTTTTAAATTGTCTCGTTAAGCTCGAATCGTTGGACTCGCTACCCTCGTTAGACTCATCTCATTTAAGTCATTAGGTTCGATGAGACAGACTTTTTTAAGTTCAGATCAACTCAGTCAGTTCATTTGTCATTTTAATTTTAAATTATTGGTAATCAAATAAGTGTTAACCGTACATGAGATTTTCATCTCATACGGCTCGTCGTTCAATTCTTTCAAAGTCATTGAATCATTTCACTCGTTCGATAATCTCTTATTTCTTCCATTCCATCATGTAATGATGGGATAATATTTGTGTAATGTTTTATTATTAGATTATTTTAAATAATTTTTTATAAATATGCATAATTTTATATATTAATAAGTAAAAAATTTTTAAAAAATATATTTATAAATATTTAATTTTTTAAACTCGACTCGAATGATTTAACATTACATGGCGCGAGTGAATTCGGGATTGAAACTTTTTTTTTTTTATTGGGCTAAGGTGGACCAGTTCGTGTCTTATCTGTAGCTCTTCAGCATCTTCTTCGTTCATCCAACTCCAATCATAGTTTATTCTTCTACTCTCTGAATCTGACAACCTTAATTATTTTCTTCTTTCAACTGCTCTTCTTCTTCTTCTTCATCTTCTTCCCTTCTCTCCGTGAAAAATCTCCAGCTTTTCTGCAATTATCTTCTCACCCACTGGGCATGGAGAAATCCAGTTGATCGTTCAAAGTCTCAAGGGTCCTTGTCGGCTGAGCATTGTTGTCCTCTCTCTCTGACCCACGTTCAATTTGGGCAGGAAAAGTCCAATTGATTGTTCACTCTTCTGGGTCCTTGTCGGTTTAGCATTGGAGTCTTCTCTGTCACTCTCTCTCTCTTGGAAATCCATTTTCTATATGGAACTAGTTCCTTATTCAGATAAGAATTCTAATTCAAGCTCTGCAACTCCGGCATGGCAGGACATGTTCAGATCTGCGTCGATTCGGAAACCCACCTCATCTCCTCAATCCCAATCAGAGCCTCCCCCGAGACCCTCAGAACCGGATTCCAAGTCTTCTTTCTCCGCCGATTCTCAGGTACGTCTCGCCCTTTACATAGCCATGGCTCACGCTGGTCTAGCCTTTAGCATTTTCGTATTCTATACTGTTTTCAAGCTCTTGGAGGAATATGTCAGACCAATTCAGTGGGCTGTCCTATGTTCGATTCCTTTGAGAGGTATTCAGCGTACTATTGTTGGATTCTGGTCTGAGCCACTAAAATTGGGTCTCACCGAGACTGTTTTGGCTGTCCCCGTAGCTGCATTTCGAGTCTTCGTTGGTACCCTAGTTGAATTTCGGGAAGTTTGTTTCCGGTTTGTCACTAGAAAGCCAAAATTGGAGAATTCTAGGAGGAATAGAAGCGCATTCTCGAAGTTATTAAGGTTGCTTGTTTCCGTTTGGATACTCGTAATTGCTTACGAGTATCTTGGCAGGATTGGATCTTTAGCTCTTCTAGGATTAGGATTCGTTTTCAGCTCGAAAACTGTGGATTCAACTATGTCGACTATATCGTCATTCAGAAGTTTGAGTTTTCGTAGAAGTAGAGTTAGTGCCTTTTTCACTAGAGGGGTGTTAAAGAGGTTGAAAACAGTTGTAGCGATCGGATTAATTGTTGCTATGATAGTTGGATTTTTAGTCGGATTGATATTCTTCTCGTATAAGATAGGAGTCGAGGGGAAAGATGCGATGGTTTCGTTGAAATCCCACGTCGAGAAAAGTAATTATGCAGAGAGGATTGGAGTTAAACAATGGATGGAGGAAAATGATGTTCCTGGAATGGTAGATATGTACACTTCGAAATTCTACGAAACAGTTTTGGATCAGATCGACGGATTGGCTATGCAGTACAATCTGACCGAATTCGTAGCTGGAATTAAGCATTTTGCGATAGCATCGCCTGATCTATCTTCCGGCCCCACGACAGCTTTAGCTAGCCCTTCGCCGTTCGAAGAGAAGTTCATGAGCCTGAGGAAGAGGGTCACTGATCGGGAATGGGGACAGATTTACACCGAAGTTGATGTGATTATTCGAGAATTGATAATCACGAGAGAGGATTTAGTGGAGAAGGCGAAAGAATTTGCCGTCCGAGGGATGGACGTATCGCAACGAGTCTTTGCAAGTAGTATATCGGTCTTTGGGGGAGGAGCGAAGTTCATGCTTTCGATCGGAAACTCAATTATCTCCGGAGCAGCTGAGGTTTTCAACTTCGTCTCTCAAACAATGGTGTTCTTCTGGGTTTTGTATTATCTCATCACCTCTGAATCCGGTGGAGTGACCGAACAAGTAATGTGTATGCTTCCAATCCAGAAGTCTGCACGAGTTCGATGCGTCGAAGTTCTCGATAAAGCAATTTCTGGGGTTCTTTTAGCTACGGCCGAGATTGCCTTTTTTCATGGCTGTCTCACTTGGCTGTTGCTTCGACTATACAAAATTCATTTCTTGTACATGTCCACTGTTCTTGCATTTATCAGCTCTCTTTTGCCAATCTTTCCGACCTGGTTCGCCATAGTTCCGGCAGCTTTACAACTTCTCTTCGAAGGTAGATATGTTGTAGCCATTAGTTTGTCGATTATTCATCTTACACTTACGGACTATGGAGCATCAGAAATTCAGGAGGATATACCAGGCCATAGCGAGTATCTCATCGGGCTAAGCATCCTGGGAGGAATGACACTCTTTCCTTCTGCTCTCGAGGTACACCCTTTTTGTTTCTTTTGTAATTTGGATTGAGATATGTATCCAAATTCTGGCTGTTGAACGGTCTAGAAACACGTATTCTAAGCAAAACGAAAATATTCCACTGTGTGCGCGCTCATAATTTTGCCTTTTCGATCCATCATAGCTCTTTCTTCCGAGCAACCAATCGAAAATTCATTTGTTTTATGATAAACTAGGCTATAAAACATCTGTTCTTGGTCGTTTCTCGAACATTAGTTTCTTGAATCTGGTATTATAACTTGCAACAGAGACATGATTCATGATTATTGCTCGAGAAACTGTGATTCTCATCAAGTAATCTAGTGAAACTGTCCGATTATTTTTTCAAGTATTTCAGTGGAAAGTCGAAAATGAAGAGTTTATAATGTGCTCTGTTTCTCAGGGCGCTATTATGGGACCGCTAATAACTACGGTTGTGATTGCTCTCAAGGACTTATACGTCGAATTTGTACTCGAAGAACACAAGGACGAGTAAAGTAGAAGCAGGTATCGATTCGCCCACGATATCTATCTCTAGTTTTGTAATTATATGGCAGCTTCGACAGTCGATTCTTTGCTGCTGTGTTTGTATACCAAAAAAGTCGACTTATTTTTCGCCAAAATGTGTGCTCGGTGTTATCATTTGTTATTATAGTCTTCGTCTTTTTCTCGTGTGAAATGACATTTTTTCGGACCAGGGGTTTTCTTATGAAAGGGGTTAATAAGGGGGGTGATTGATATTTTTAGGTACAACTTGTAAGTAGGCAAGCATTGATGTAAGAAATTTTAACCACATAAAATTTGAAAATGCAGTAAACTGCTTCTAAATATCTGGAATCCTAAGGCTAAAATCAATAATATAGTTTGATTCGTAATTTCTCTTCAATATTCATGCTTCAAGTTTATATCAACTGCCCCTTCCCCGCTAGCAGAGCTAACTCAAACCGAACCTGAAAAATTCTGACTCGCTGAGTCTAACAAATTAAACAAATCAAATCCAACAAATACGGTGAACTAGTCTTAAAATAAAATTTAATCTGGGTTGAATCGTGTGTCATGAATTAAACGGGTTGAATCTTGACATGCATACACACATGTTTCCAATTTATGCTAATATAATGAATATTTTAAAAATAAAGTTATTAAAATTTCAAATAATTATTTGTTATTGTAATATCAAAATATGATAATTACTCATTTAATTAACAAAATTATTTTATTAATAAATAAAATTATATATATTTATAAAAAAAAAAAAATTTATTTGAAATAATCTAATAAAATTGCTCTCCAAACCGGTGCAATTCATTTGCATATTAGTTTTGAAATGTTACTAATTAAACACAGTCCATGAAAGGATCCTCTACGCATCAAGATTCAAACATTCAGTCTACTCAATGCATGAAAGCATTTAAAAAAAGTATAGTTTTTCTCAAGTGCGGAAGATGCGGTGCAGCAATAATGCATATGTAGCAAATTCAGTGAATAAATCCATGAAACCCGAACATTTCAATCTCATGGAAAGACAAAGTGACGACATTCGCAAAAGTTTAGGGTCTTATACAAACAGATAGTAACGGTCCAAGTTCTACTTAACTTCAATATTTGCTCGATGGCCATGTCACTTCATGTACTTCTGCAAGAACTTCCGATGGAAGTCATTTCTAATCGTGTCGTTTATGAACCGCTTAGGAGCCTTGGTTTCCCCTCGAGCTTGGTTCTTAAACACAACATCATCATCCCACCTGATCCACCCACACATTCATATGAGAAAAAAGAAATTGAAAGGTCCTCTAATCATAACTCCCCTAAATAGGAGAAAAAGCTTAATTTTCAATCGCTCACCTTCTTTTTACATTAAAAGATGTAGGCTCGTTAAGTAGTGGATTTCCTCGGAGCAACTCCGATTCCTTGGCCATCAGCTCTTCCTCCCGTTGTTGCCGTTCCTACAAATGACAAAGTTGAATTTTTCAGTTGATGCACTAAGGCAGAAGAGAACTAAGTAGAGAAGCTTGAGCAATGCAGCCAGGCAGTGGATTATCAAATGCCAAGTGCCTCGCTCAAGACAAATACCAGAGCATTTAATGTTATAAGCACAACCCTTTCAGAAATACTTTAAAAATGCATATTTCTTGGATATTAGGATAAAACCACAAACAGATCTTAAATCAGAGCAAGGACAGGATAGAAGTTTTCCGCAAACCCAAGCTAAGAGTGGAATTATATTCGCACCAGAGGGACCTATAATGGACCAAACTAACCTTGCGGAGCTTCTCTTCGGCCCTTTCCTTCTTTATCTGTTCCAACTCAGCCAATAGAGCTTCTGTGTCATCCTCGTCCTCGTCATCATCATCACTGAATAAACCTTACAACATTAATGTTAGTCTCATTCATAGAACCAAAAACAGTTGAGTAGCAAACCAAAAATTTAAGTAAATATTATGGAAATTTCAATTTTGCAGTCGACCTCTCATTGTCACTTCTGACTTCTACATCAGAATCATCAGCATCGACACTTCGTGGAATGATGCGATCTTCTGTGTCCCTCTTTGCTCCTGACAATGCAAATGTTTGATTTAGCAAGTCCAACTAGTGGTTATTGAATAATTAGCCATAAGCAGAGGACCTGGAAATTTCACCTTCTAAAAGAAGATGACCTCCTTTCCTGTGTTCTCTGTCATCTGCATGTTCATCAGATATTCTCCTTAAAACTTACATAACAACAGCAGTAGACTAGTAAATTTGACAAAGTGGAAGAAGCAATTATTAATTTTTATTTCCATACCACTAAAAGACTTCTTCGATGAAAAATGTCGCCGCTCACGATCTTCCAGCTCCTCACGGAGATTCCTCTTCTGCACTTCATCCTGAGTGTCTTGTCCATCCTTTCTAGATGGTGTGAATAAAAACTCCAATAAGGGATCATTCAAAACAATAAAAATCCAATTAATGAACTGCAGTGCGCTAAGATCAAAGGAAAACCAATGATATAAAACCCATGAAGCACCAATATCAGAGTCTAATATCATGAACTCTGGTGTTAATAGAATACGTGATATACAATATCCCAACATAATTCAAGCATATTATACACATTAGATAGAAGAAAACATTAATAATTATTAAAGAATTCCCTCCAGCCAAACAAAGTATTCTCCAACGAAAATAGTCAAGAAAATTCTAGAGCATGAACCTACTACCAGAAACAGAAGGTTGAATCTACAGGCTTATCATAGATACACGAGAACATAAAATTGAACAACGACATGGTTCAACACCAAGTACATAATTGGTTTCAATTTTCATGCACTGAAATTTATACCTAGGTTTTAAATTTGTGTGGGCAGCTAGGTCTCTGGAGGAGTACTTCTGAGACGGCCCAAAAATTCGAGTACCGCCTTGTTCATTTCCACCTTTTGCAGGTGCCCATGTAGGTCGAGCAGCAGTTGTCATATTTACTAAGTTCTTCCCTTTTTTACACCCACCTGAGCAAATAGAGACAGAATTACGAATCCACGAGAAATTAGAAACAAGAAACCTTGCCCTAAAAATATCAAAGTTCGAATTCACAAATCCAAAAGAAAAATCCTAGCACTGAAATTCGAAGCAAACCAACTTATTTGATCGTAACGACAAAATGGAGAAGAAAAGACTCGACCTCAGAATCGCCTTCTTCAATGGAATCAGAGCTCCCCTTCGGATTACAGCGGGGAAGAAAGGGATCGGTCACACCCTATCGTAATAATAATAATAATAAGGTAAATTACATTTAAGTCCTTCAACATTATCTTTGGGATATAATTCACATAACACACAAATTATATGAATAGAAGGCTTAGAGTATTTTATTTTAATTATTTATAATTTATTTTTATCGAATAACAGAAAATTTTGTCACGTGAAACATATAAGAATAGAGTATAAAATTTTGAGAGTAGACCTGATATTACTCACGCTTTAATATTATATACTGACTTGACGTTTACGTGTCATTGACGAATATTTAAAATAATATATTCTATAATTAATAAATGAATGACACGTAACTGTCACGACATATTATAAAATTAAAGTGTAACTTGACACTTTCAACATTAAATTGATGAACAAATCAACTAATCGTTAAAAGATCAATTAAACATTTCGGGTCATTTCGTTCGAAAACCCTAAATGTTGTCGACATTTTCTAAATTAAGTTTTCCGTTCTTGTTTTTCATCTCCAAATATTTCCACGAGCTTTACAAACTGCAACCAAATGTAAGCTCAATGTTTGATCTTTAACACCTTACATAAATGAACTTTAGCGTTCATAATCTATGAAATTCTACGTGTGGGCGACACATTGATTATTTCGATCAACCCTGTAAATCGAATCTCGTGTTGAGAGAGAGAGAGAGAGAGGCATGAAATACTTTGGCGCTCGAAAATTTCATTTTGCAAATTGATGATATTTCCTAATTTGGTCATGAAATACAAAAATATTTTAATAATTTGATTATGAATAAGATATTTTTCTCTCTACTTGTTCAGTTGTTCTTAACCTAAAACATAAGGAAATAGATCCGCTTTTAAATACTTTAAAATAATATCGAGATTGCCATTTTAAATAATTTTTATTATTTTCAAAATTGTAATATTAAATATATTTTTTAATTATATACTTTAATTTAATTTTATAAGATTATATTACGTCTCACTCATTTATTAATATAATAAATAAAATAAAATATAAATAGTTAAATAAAAACACTTATCGAACAAATTAATAGAAGACAGCGTTGAGAAATATTAGAGTATTGAATTGGAGAATAAATTTAATATTATTTAAATATATATATAAATTAGTAAAATATTAATTAGAAAGTAAAAATTTTATAATTTTGTTGATAAATAAACAATAAACATGATTAGATTAAAGTTAGGCCAACGGTTACGTTGAGATGAGCTTCCCTCCAAACTTGTGGAATGCCTTTGATTAAAAGTTAAGATTTTTGCAGTTGATTGTTGGTCGCCATCCCAGAACAACCTTCACCCTCCTCTCTCAATCAGTCCATCCTACCCTTTCCCCTCTTCTCCTGCGCTCATTTCCTCTTATTTACAGTCGATTTTCCCACATTTGGTCGACACAGTTTAATCCAGCCACCCATTGGAGCTCAACCATGGTTTCTGAATCGCGATGTTGGAATTCAGGAGTTTCTGGCTCATGGGTCTTCATCAATTTTCCGTTTTTTCAATCCTGATTTCATCTTGAAATGTAGGGTTTTGGCGGAATAAAGCTGGTGATTCATGCTTTTCATCCAATTTGCGTTTCTGGTATTTTCATTTCGATCGTATTGAACCTCCATTGACGCAGGTCTTAGAACACGAGAATCGAATGGTTTCGTGACCTGATTTTCTGAGCTCTAATTGGGTGGATTTTCAATACAATCTGTGTGATTGCATCTTACAAGTATTTGAAGCGACTCAGTGGTTTCTTGAGAAATCTCTCATTTTAGTTCAATTTCATCACTGTCAATGAATACCCATCATTTTCTCGGCCCTGGTTTACTGTATAATTCCAGCGCTACTGTTTTATCAAATCCTCCCGCCATTGATCATCACAGAGCTCGAGCCCTAACTTCTTCGTTTTGGGTCAGATTGGCAGTAAAAATATCTCGGGCAAGATGGTTCAATTTCTTGAGAAGAGTATTCCACTACCAAAATGGTTCGAGATCCGATCTGGGGTCGAATCCTTTCAACTCGAGCACTTGGATGATGCTGGAACTTACAGCTTTGTTTCTTCAACTAAGCATTTCCACATTTATCTTGGCCATTTCAAAGAGAGAGAAGCCAGTTTGGCCTATGAGAGTATGGATTATTGGTTATAACATTAGCTGTTTCCTCAGTCTATTGCTACTTTATGGTCGTTATAGGCGGCTTCGTCTGACTCAAACTGATGATTTCAACCTTTTGGACATTGAGCAGCAGAGGAATAGCCAAGAATCGAGGTATTCATAACCTAAAATTTTCGTTTTTCTAGATGGTTTGTTGAATTGATGCATCATTATTCATTATTATTAGAGTAAGTGACCATAACGTTTGAAGTTATTTACAAATTAAATTTGAACTCTTTTTCTCGATGATAATGCCCAAATTGTTGATAGTTAAAAGTTTAATTTGCAAATTACCGCAAACGTTAGGGTATAAATTATGTTTGACTTTTATTATATTTGTTGATCTTGATTCCGATTATCTTTAGAGTTCTGCTTGTCGTTCTAAAGTTGAAGTGTTTAAGCACTAATTGCAAAAAGAATTGTTGGATCGAGAAATATACAATACTCAATATTGTTCCGATCTAGTATTTGGATGGAACCACCAAGAAAGGACTTTATTTGTCTAAATTGTAAATTATTTATTTGGATAATCTAATGGACCTTAATCAGTATTTTAATGTTTCTGTAGGATGTTGCATTTGATGAACAAATGTTGTACGACATTGGAGCTATTTTTCGCAATATGGTTTGTTATGGGCAATGTTTGGGTGTTTGATTCTCGATTCGAGTCTTTCCCGATGGCCCCCAAGCTTCATGTTCTTTGCATCTCTCTCCTGGCTTGGAATGCCATTTGCTATTCTTTCCCTTTCCTTCTCTTCCTTCTGCTCTGCTGTTGTGTGCCATTGATTAGTACCCTTCTTGGCTACAACATGAATATGGGCTCCATTGATAGAGGAGCTTCTGACGATCAACTTTCCCAGCTTTCGAGCTGGCGATACAAATCGGCAGATTCCAAATCGGAGCTCAGAATCATTCCTACCGAAGATCTGGTAAGACTCAAAGTACTTGTGAAGTTCCAAAACAATTGGAAATCGAGTACTTATGGTTGTTTTTTTTTGTGCAGGAATGTTGTATTTGCCTTGCAAAGTATAGAGACCGAGAAGAAATCCGGGAGTTGCCGTGTTCGCATGTTTTTCATCTCAACTGTGTGGATCAATGGCTTAGAATTATATCAATTTGTCCTCTTTGCAAGCAAGAACTAGAGAGATAACAGGAGGAAATCTCAGTTTCTCTCTCTTGTTTTTTTTTATTTTGATTTTCTCGGGGTGTGATATTTTGTAGAGTTCTTCAAATGAATGGTTAGTTGAGTGAGTTTGTGGATTGTATAGTGAAGAACACCAGTCACTCAAGTTTGAATACTCAATTCAGACTCTCTCTCTCTCTCTCTCTCTCTCATTAATAAGATTGGCTTCAACTAATTTTAAAAAAAATACTTCAAATGAACCGAACCGAGTTTATAAAAGCGCAGTCTGGTTCTATTTCTCCCTCACCCGGTGTTGCCTAGACTGACCGACCGCTGGAAGGACGCCGGGAATCCAACTCCCGAATGTAGTTTGCACTAGGTTTTGCTTTCTCTGTCACGAGACGAACCGGGTAAAAAAGTAACGTTCAGAAAAGTTGGGTCGTGGATCTGGAAGGCGCTGGACCATTCCAGTGCTCTTTTTCGCCATGTATAAACTGTTGTTCCCCTCCCAAGGGCAGGTTCCCCTTCTCCACATCATTTACTAAAACAGAAAAAATATCGGGTCAATTTCGTTAAGTGTCTTCGCTGATCTTTCGGTGTTGTATCTTGTTCCTTCCTGCTTTCCTTCTGTTGGTGCGTGGTGGGGGCTGATTCAGTGTGCTTCACAGATGGGCAACTGTGGGGGCGAGCGAGAAATCATTGGAAAAGTGTTGTCTGGACCAATTGTTGAAGGTTTGATCGGAGTTGAGTTCCCTGTTTAGCGCTCGACAGAAACTCCAGTCGTTCTATGGCTGGATTGGAGGCGCGTCGCTAATTCCTTGCTGGGTTTGTCTGATTTTGCGCAAAGAAGAGAGGGGAATCGCTTGTCGGATCGTGTTGCAGGTTCGGCTGGAGGAGAAGTTCGTCCTTTTGGAGATTCTCTGCTTGATGGGTGTGAAGGTACACAGAGGGGACTTTTGTTACGGGTATCTTTTTTATGTTGAATTGGAAAAGAGTGGAGACAAAATTTAAGTCGGGAAGTGTAAGGACTGAATCATGAAGATTCGTAAGTGAATTGGTGGAGAAAAGGAAGTTCATATTGCAATAAATATGGATGCGTCTCTGTTCCGCATTTTTAAGACACAGCCCATTTTGAAACGATGGAGAGATTCCTTCAGGTAATCCTGTGCCCATCCATTGGGGGAAGTTTCTTTTGTAAAAACGAAGTTGAAGTCTCTGCTTCGTCTCCATGAAGCAGAGCACGTCTTTCATGGAATGAATTGGTCTCTCTTTTGAAATTTTCTTTATTTTGTCACTAGAGCTTTATTTGAAGATTGATTCTTGTTCTTATTTTAATTAATCTGATCTATTTTATGGTCGAATCCATCAACTGATTTATTTTCTTAATTTGTAGATTGCAATTAATTTTACATTTAAATCTTAATTATCCTTCATTTGGGAATGGTCCTGTTGAATTTCTAATTAAGGTTTGATCACACTAATTTAGGATTCATTGGAAATTTTCAAATTTTAATACGCCATTACTTCAAAAACCCAGTTCCTTGAATGGGCGATTCTGTAACTTGTTTACTGATGCTTTTGCTTTTTTTTTTTTTTGTCAATTATTCTTCTAATCGTACAGAAAGTGTTATATACGTAAAGGTTTTCTTCTTGAATGATGATGGATTATTCTTACAGCCATTTAGATTGACCGCCGACCACAAGTTGTTTTCCTTAAAGTTGTCACTAGGTATGTCTGTCCAAGAAACCAATCCATTCAATTTTGCTGTAATTTTAGTGCGTTCTTTATTGTCACTGCTGTAATGTTCTGTGCAGTGATGGTTAGATTCTTGTTTAAGGCTTAGAATGATCGTTTTTAGGAATTTAAATGGTGAAAACAGTGACTGGGTAGCTATAACTCTGGATCCAAATTTCATTGTTATCTTTAGGACTGGCCTTGATTCACTGCTCCAAGCCAGTCTGTCCCTGGTTGCTTTCTTTTGTCTGGTGATTCATTCAAGGGAATATCAAAACTAAGATTGAAGAAGAATATTGTAGTTGAGTTGCCTTTAATTGAATTATGTTTATATTTATTTGTACTTCGAAATGGTCAGGATGAACTGTGAAACCTCTCTTATTCTCATGGTTGGATCACCAACTATGGAAAATTAATCTAAGTGAAGATAAATGTGACAGTCCCATGTGAAGGATAAAACAATGTAGTGTGAGAGTGCAACTCATACCATTAGAAGTGCACAATCTTACATTATTTGGCAGAGTGAAAAATGCATAGTTTATAAGTAAAGATCTTCTCTATGTAGTACAATGCATTTTGATTTTACTCCAAGAACAAATTTATACTGGCTGCGGCCCAAAACAAACATTGTTTTACGAGGAGCATTGGATACGTTACAAATGTTATCAGAGCCATTGTCTAATCTGGAAATGTGACCGACGTGGACATCATGTTCTGATGGGGGGAGTTTATGACAATCTGCCGTATGAAGGCTAGGACGACCCGTGAGGGTTCAACCCATACCAGTGAAGACACATAATCTCATATCGTTTTACTAAAAAATGTATGATTTATAAATAAAAGTTCATTCTATTTAGTATAACGCATTATGAGTTAATATTAAAAGTAAATCCACTCAAGATCCTATCCAAAACAGACAATTTTGTACTGGAAACATTAGAGAATGTTACAATAGAAAAAGAAAATATTCTATATTTTGCTACCTTTTGCTTTTAATTTTTAGTTGATTATAATAGAAAAAAAAACATGTAGAAAATAATCTCTGATTTGATGTCATTCTATCCGAAGTCGATACCATTTGATGGAAAACTGTTTTGATACACAATCTCATTTGACTAGATATTGGCACTTGGTATTTAAAACTTGTTAGACGTTATTTTGTAAATGTTGTGTGCTTGTATATTGAAAACAGTGAGGTCAGGGGGGAAGAATGAAGCTCACTGGGTTTAATACAAGAGGAATTTTATGTGGAAGAGAGGAACAGATGGTTACCTCTAAATCAGGAACAGTTGGGTTTTTGGAGCAAATTTCCACGTTGTGCATACTAGTAAACTGAAAGTTGGATCTCTGATATGTGTTGCTTCATTAGTTGTTTAACTAGACATTAATAAAAACATGTGGTTTTGATCTTTATGCTTGTCCCTTCTGCAGAATGGAAGAATGAAGCTAACTGGTTTTGATAGAAGAGGAATTTTATATGCAAGACAAGCACAAATGGTACCGTCTAAATCAGGAGCGGTGGAGTTATTGCGGCAAATTGAGAGAGGAAATCCTGTCTTAAGTACTAATCATCTTAAATTTGGTCCCTTGATTTGTGCTACTAGCTAATTTCTCTCTGTAGTTATTTGTGCATGAATATATAGATAAATAGAGAAAGAGAGAGATATTGTTTTCTTTGGTATAGCTGGTCATTACTTTTTTTTTCCCAGAATGCAAGATGCTCAACAGAGCAAAAACATGTTATTACAGGCGAGGCTCCTGTAATTACTCATCTTCCTGGTAATAACTCCATTTTGATCTTGTTTGTTCCGTGTCATGGTATCCCACCATAAGTAGAATGTTTCATGGCTAGCTTCTGGTTTTTGATCCCTTTAAGCATTTTATTGTTTTTCATATTGTCCTATATATTTAATGGCTTTTTGTAGGTATAGCGCCAAACAAGAAGACGTAAAACTATATTTAGAGAGACCTATAAGTTTATGACTGTCCCAATGTCTAATATTACTTTTGATTTGAAGGGTCAAAAGAAGTGTTGGTTTTTCACCCAAATAGATTCAAATTGAACATAAGAAGCTCCAAGCATGGGTCTTAATGGGTTCTTAAGGTTGATTTTACACTATTGTGATTGACTTAAATTTCAGGTGAAGAAAAATCAGTGGAACTAGACGAGGGGGGTTCTGGATTTCCACCTGGTGATAGTGATGGTGTGGAGGAGGCAACTGGTTGGGTGGATTCTTCTTCTTTGGGCTTCTTGCTTTTCTCGGATTCTTAGAAGACAAAGAAAGTGAAGGTGGTTTTTATTGTGATGATAAGAGAAGGGGAGGATTTACATCTGTGCCATAGATTGGGAGGCCATTTACTATTGTTTCTCTGTCCTTCTCTTTATTCTGATATGGGGTGTGCCATTCGCTGTTCGTATCATTCGTCGTTACAACTTACTTACAGGCTTAACTGGTATAGGAAGTTCTGATGGACGACTTTACCAGCTCTTAAACTGGAGATACAGATAGGCTGATTCCTCATCGGAGCTCACAAGTCATGCCAATGAGCACTTCAATCCAGTAAGTTTTAGCTCTTCAATACATATCTAGTGTTTGAATATATTTGTATAGTTCAAAAATGAGCTCCAAATCTTATCGTAACGCATCATTTTACTGTGTTCTTAGGAATGTTGTATTTGCGTTGCTGAGTACGAAGACAACGTAGAAATCCAAATGCTGCCTTGTTCGCACATTTTTCATCTCAAGTGTGTGAATCAATGGCTTAGAATTCAATCATTTTGTCCTTGTTGCAAGCGAAATGTACAGAGATAACAATGCAGTGTGATTTTGTAGGCTTCTATGGCTACTTGAGTGAGTTTGGAAGCACTGTTGATTTGGTAGCACGAAAGCGATTGCAGTTTAGCAATATGTCTATGTGTACGCCCTATGGTAACACTACTTTTTCGTGCTGTGTAAGCTCATGATTTTGATTTTTATGGTTCGCGTGAGCCTTGGGCTGGTTTCCGGGCCTGAATATATGATTGCTTTGACTAAGGCAGGTCGTTTAATATAAACCTTGTTCACCGGTATGGTGCGAGTGAGGGCATCGGTTGATCTAAACCTTAATATGATGAATATATACTTAGAAGAGGTTTAGACCGATCGGTGAGGCGACGAAAGACCGAGGGCTTAGTCAAGCATGTGATTAATCTTACCAAGTTGATTAGGCCGGCGTAGCAATTACTATTTACTCGGAGGGTTGATTGAGTTGAACCCTCTTCACTGGTATGGTGGCCAAAGGGTCGGTTAGTCGACTATTAGGTTGATCTTACTAAGTTGATTAGTCATACCAATTACTCAGAAGGTCGGTCGGTCGAGCTTAACCTTGTTCACTCATATGGCACCCAAAGGGTCAGACTGGTTGGTCAGGCGAAACATGAGCAAGCGATCAGTCGAGTATTAGATCAATCTTACCATGTTGATTAGTCGCACCAATTACCCAGACGCTCTTGCTCGCTCATACGTTAGAAGGTCAAACCGATCGCAAGACCCAGCTATTGGTCAAATATCTAATCAATCTTATTAACCTTGATTAGGGGCCAAATTAGTCAAAAAAGCACCGCAGTGAAGGCCAATGACAAATGGTTGGGTAAAGTTCTCATTATCTACATTGTAGTCAACAAAAGAAATATAAGACCAACAAGAGCATTTGACTTGTAATTTAACTTTGCCCTTTCTTACCAATTCAACAATCCTCTCATTAGTGCTATAATCTTTTTACCCTTAGCAAATCGGTTCTTCCCGATCTTATATTCTGACGTAATTATAATATATCGTAAGTATTTTGTCGAATAACGAGTAATATACGTAACGTCGTCGTTGATTATTAGGCATCGTAATATATATTTTTGTTCGCGTAATTTCATTTTATATCAAAGATACATAAAAAGTCACGTTCAATAAGTTTGAAGAGCATCAAATGAACATTTATTTAATTATTGGAAAATTCAAGATGTTGATGTAATAAAAAAAAAAATTGATTATTTGTTGAAAAATGAGATTCTCATTTGAATGTATTTAATATTACATTATAATAATATTATTTCTGTAATGCTACCAAACCCACTATTGTTTTTTTCTTAAAAAATTCAAATTAATACGAGCTTAAATTTAAAATAATTACATAATTAAATATTAAGGTTAAGTTAAAAAAAATCTTAGATAAATGACAAGTCGACCCTTAAACTGTCGTCGTTAACGAACTAACCCTCGAACTATACTTTATTAACAAACTTATCTTTGTTGTCGAAGTTTTTATTAAAAATTTAGGACATCCTCATTCGAATCCCGAGCATTTGAAACATAATTAAATGATTATTTTATTAACGAGCATAATTAAAGATCACGGACTAGGTAGAATAATTTAATAAATAGATTTTATTTAAATTCTGATTATTTTTATTGTAGCTACAAATGCTTTGACCGAGGGGGGTAAGGGTTTGGTGAGGAAGAGTGTTCAGGTACTTCTGTGTGTAGAGTAACAGAAAAAAGACGGCCATCCACGCTCGCTGAATATGGGATTGGGGATTGTGATTGGTCGAGAGCTGAGAGGACAGACTGCAGATCAAGAAGCAAGCTTCACGTGTTTGACGCCCAGTGACGACGTCGTTAGAAACAATGACATGTTTGGCTTGAACGGAAGAGACAAGCCGAGTTCAGTATCAGATAAGCCATTCATTTCTTACGTCAATAACATCCATTATGACAAAAATTACAACAATGCCATCCCTTTAGTTTAAAATTATCTTTTTTTTATATTCAAATCAAATTGCAATTAATCCCCGCTAAGGACATCAAATGTAATTTAATCAAATAAGAATTTGTACAATTAAACATGTGATAATTGTTTATGAATAAATTTTATTTTTTAAACATATTTACTGATGTAATAAATAATAATCATTATAATAAATTTTAATTAGAAGGTAATTGCGAAATAAGAGCACTTCTTAAGGGTAAAATTGTAAAACTCGAATGCTGCGAACGAGCCATTAAATTAAATTCTCTGTCGCTCCTTTATCGGCGAATATTTTCAGAGGCTCCAAACTCGTTGAATATAATTGCGAACGCTTCACCACCCATCATCTTCCTGCGCCATTTTTGGATTTTTTTATTCTCGGACCTCTACCTTTTATATATATCGTCACTTTGCTACTGGATTACATCTTTGTTTCTTTCGTCTTCTTTGATCTCTGCAATTTGTTTCGAAGTAAACGATCGAAAATGAGTGAAATCAGGTCCAAGTTCTTGGAGGTTTACTCTCTGCTGAAATCTGAGCTCATCAATGATCCTGCTTTCGAATTCACCGATGATTCTCGTCAATGGGTTGAACGGGTATTGTATCTGTGTGTCTCTCTTTCTCTCTCTCTTCAGATTTGGATCATTTCCTCCCGAAAAATTAGCTTCTTTTTGCTGCATTTTGATTTCTTTTTACGAGGATTTGTGTTGGTTTAGTAATTGAGATCTTGATCTCTTTCCATGCGGTTGATTGTGATGATGATTTTTCTGTCAAGTGCCCGTAAGACATTGCTGGGTCGAAAGAGTCCTTATTGGGGACATTTTTCCACTGTTTTTTTTCTTTTCCTTGCTCATTTCAGTCTTTTTTTTTTCTCTGTTGATTCACATGTTTTGATTTCGATCAGCAGTTCCGTGTTTAAACGAACACATCTTCCCTTAAAGTAAGAAATTCCTGTTCTCACTATATCGATAGATAGCACGTATGTGATATTGGATTTAAAAAATTACGAAACAGGCGAGCAATGAGGGAAAACTCAACCATAAGAGAGAAGCTACTCTTTCCCCACCCAAAAATAGTATTGGAAAAGGTCTTATTAAATTGTTTAGTTATTTGTTCTTCTCTGGGTAGTTGGCTAAGTTGGTTAATTAGTCAGAAAGTTTACAAGTTACTCGAGTTAATCCAGCTTTTCAAAACTACCTAAAATTTGGCTAACAGTAATGCTTTTTTTAGCTGAATAGTCAACTAAGCACCTATGAATCCCCGCTTTTTTTTTTTGTACTAGTAAAGTAAACTGCACTAACGCTCAAAATGAACGCATAGAAGAGAGCTAAAAAAATAAGCTAAGTTGATCACATTTTTCTTGCACCGAAAAAGCACAAAGCAGCACCAAGATGCCCACTCTCCTCTTAAATGCATGATTTGGTACCAATATCATAGTCAAAACTGATGTCTAAGGAAAGAGGAAAAAAGAGAAGAAGAGATCATAGCCTTGTGACCTACCAATCTCACACGTGAAGTTGATTATTGACCGCCATTACGAGCTTTAGCTTTAGGGCCAAAATAACACAAGTTTATATTGTAAGAGATAGAATAACCAAAGATATTTGGGACACAACTAATTGTTATTCCTATCAGTTCGTGATGTAGATAGTTTCATGGCTTCAGATAACTATTTGAAATGCTTGCAAAACCACTTTTTGTCTCATCTAAACCAAATGAAGTAATGATGGTGCTTATTTGGTGTGATTGTCTTGTTAGTACTATGATGAAATGTAAGACTGTCTTTCATCACAGATCTCATGTATTCTGTTTTGATGTTGCTTTCCATAGCTGAAACTATGTGACTTTTTCCTTGTAATCCTTGGGTAGACATGTCTCATGTACCAAGGTTTTGGCTCTGGCCTCTGAGTGAGCTGTTTTGACCACGAGCTTCCCCATTTTCTGTTAACGTGTGAATTTTGGGTGGATGGTGTCTTACAAGATATTTTCTGCCTTTTATCCTCCTGGTCAGCTAGGGACAACGAGGCATCTAACCCATCAATTCACTTATCAAAACTTAGATCTTATTCTTGGACTGTTCACTTTTTAATGTTTGTTAATTATTAGAAAGAGTCAACAGAAGAACTTATTGTCAAAGTTTTATCACTGTTTATAGCACAGTATTGTCATTTTTCTTCCTTTTATTTTTCAATGTTTCTTATCTAATGATCTTAATCTTGTCTTTTTGGACCCTTTTGTTGCAGATGCTGGATTACAATGTCCCAGGAGGTGAGATGAAAATCAAATTCTATTATATTCATTATAATTTTCTTTCCTATATGTCTATGAACATTTTTTGCTCGATAAATTTCTGTATGAAGAGGATGTTGTTTTCAGTTGGGCGGGGTGGTCAGCATCATAAAGTACAAAAGCTCATACTTCTGCATTGTTTGCAGGAAAGCTGAACCGAGGCCTCTCGGTCGTGGACAGCTATAAGTTACTTAAAGAAGGGAAGGAGTTGAGTAGTGATGAAGTTTTTCTCGCTTGCGTGCTTGGTTGGTGCATTGAATGGGTATCGCCATATATACCTTCTTTTTTTTTTCTTAAGCTTGATTATGTGACATACTTTTCACTCTATTTGTATAAGATGATTATATACGAACTTTATTTCTTCCTAGAACGGTGAAAATGAAGCATAGCGTAGGAAACAAAGGAGCAGTTGTTTCTTATATAATTGTATCTTCTTACAAATTTTGCAGCTTCAGGCTTATTTTCTTGTTCTTGATGACATTATGGATAACTCTGTAACACGTCGAGGTCAACCTTGTTGGTTCAGGGTACCCAAGGTATTTTATTTTAGAAAGAACTAAATTTTCTTCTTGAATCTTCTCCTCGTATATATATAATATATTATTACACTCTTTACGTTATTGCAGGTTGGTTTAATTGCTACGAACGATGGAGTAATACTTCGAAATCATATACCGAGGATTCTCAAAAACCATTTTAGGGGAAAACCTTATTATGCTGATTTGCTAGATTTATTCAATGAGGTGAGTTGTTTTCTTCCACTATGAAAAATGATATATATTATTACTTAAAAATCACTGATCCACAGTTGATATGTTAATGAAGGTTGAATTCCAAACAGCCTCGGGCCAGATGATTGATTTGATCACCACTCTTGCGGGAGAGAAGGATCTCTTGAAATACTCTTTACCACTGTGAGTACCAAGTTAAAATGCGAGTCAAATTCATCAACATCACATCTTTTTTTCTTTCGTTTTTTAAATGATTCTCATGTTATTATGCAGCCACACTCGTATTGTTCAGTATAAAACTTCGTATTATTCATTCTATCTTCCGGTGAGCTATCTTCCATTCATGGCCGTAGCTTAGTTTCTCAGCTATAAAAATTTCTTCCCACGCAAATGTCTTTTGATTGTCCAATCATGCAAACAAGCTGTAGCTTCTAGATCTGACAAGAATTATATCCACTTCTGTCTATAACTATTTGTTTTACTGTCCAGAGCTTTCCTTCAATTTTGTTTGGCAAACTGTTTATTTCTGTCCACACCAGGTTGCATGTGCATTGCTGATGGCAGGAGAAAACCTTGATAATCACGCTGATGTGAAGCATATACTTGTAGAAATGGGAACATATTTTCAAGTTCAGGTAACATGTTGATTCTTCTTTAAAGTGGAAGTTTTTGCTTTCTAATTCGTCGGTTTTAATGATGTTCGAATCGGTTTTCTAGGATGATTTTCTCGACTGTTTTGGGGATCCTGAAGTGATTGGGAAGGTATTTTGCCATCTTTCGCTAGTAGTTAATCGTTAAATATGAGATTTTAACGAGTGTTGTTTGAATTATCAGATTGGAACAGACATTGAGGATTTCAAGTGTTCCTGGCTTGTAGTAAAAGCTCTAGAGCTTTCTAATGATGAACAAAAGAACCTTTTAATTGTAAGCCATAGAAAATCTGTAGCCCCAGCTTACCCGTTATTATTTTACGAGACTCCTTATTTCGTTCTTGGTCGTGTTCTCAGGAAAATTACGGGAAAGCAGATGAAGCATGTGTAGCGAAAGTGAAAGGGCTCTATAAAGTTCTTAATCTTCAGGTTACCCTCTTTCTATTCTTCATTACAAACACGCCCATCTGCAAATATCTACTTATCGAAGTCATTAATTCTTTTAAGCTCCATTTAGAACCCGTTTCTAAATACATACGTCCGTGACAAATTAATTTCGAACCCAAGTTCCTTTGATAGTCTCACATGTTCAATGTCTAGGCCAATATATTCTTCTTATAAGTAACAATTTTTATTAAATACAAAAAAAAAAAAAAAAAAAGTGGAGGAGAAGCTCCACCCGAGCAAAAACAATTAGTGATAAACAATTTCTTTCTAGTTAGAAAGAATCCAATTGAAAGGGTCGATTTTTTTTAATTTGACATTATCGTGTAAGTTATTGTTTAGAGTCTTGCATAGAAAATAATCATGTTACGATAGAGCCAAGTAACATAAAATTCATAATTTCCCGAGTAAATTTGCCTTCTACTTGTGTCGTTCTTTCACGGTAAAAGCATAACCGATGAAACTTCAAATCTCTGAGAATATATTTGTTTAAGTATCGGGATTGACAATGTTGTGTAATGCAGGGGGTGTTTGAAGAGTATGAGAGCAAAAGCTACGAGAAGCTTATAACATGCATTGAAGCTCATCCAAGTAAGGCAGTACAAGCAGTGCTGAAATCGTTTCTGGGAAAGATATACAAGAGACAGAAGTAGGATTTGAGAAGGTAGACAACTCATCCAATCATTTCAAGCCATTTGTTGTATTATCATTGGAGCTGAATGCTTTGTCATTTGGAAATTTACTTTTGCTTTGGAGGTTAATTTTTGCAAACTCTTTATTTTCGGTTTTGGATTTCGAATATACGATCGATCAATCTCTTGCCATCCTAAAATTCAGCACAATTGATTTTAACCGTACTCAAATTTGAAAAGATACATCATCGATTGATATCATTAATAATTTTAATTTATTATAATTATTGTATCAATTAATGAATAGCACATCATAATAGGTAAACATAACAATATTCAATTTGAAATCTTCTAAGTGTATTTTAATATTAGAAATTAGTTCTTTATGACCTACATGCATATGTATACGAGTACATATACGTATATGTATATATACACACACAAGTCTAATCCATTTATAAGAATAATCCAGCCATACTAATCACTAAAAAAATATATTTCAAACAATACGTTACCTCTTCACGCATATCAAGAGTCATTTCAATGAATTTGACAAGTTTTAAAGTCAAACTTCCAACAAATAACAATATCATTATCTAAAGGAATTTGAAATACCCAAATTTCAATTTTGACATAATATAAACTTGTCCAAGACTTGCAAGTTCTAGACTAGAACATAGAAAAAACCCATTTGCTGGAGGCCTGAAAAGAGAATAATATAGGCATAAACCCTTTTGTCAATGCCATAATTAGATCATAATCAAAGAGAATCCAGCATTTCACCAAATGAATTACCCATAAAAGGCTCAATTTCCCAACTTCTAAACAAGCTTTAATAGATTCAATGGCTATAAATACATATATTCCAAATTCTGCACCTCAAAAATAGAGGTGGTTGAGACCTTTAAGACCAGAACTTCTGCTCTCACCCAAACCTTATTGTTCAAATCTAGTCTATCAACCTTTGTAAGGAAGAAAAAGGCAGATAATAAGGTTTAGTTGAGGGGGGTTTGTCCTCTTTCATCCCTCTCCTTGTTGGAGGAGATGCAGAGAATCTTCCATTTGCAGCCAACACAGAGAGTCAGCTTCTTCGTATCAGAGGTATCTTCCTTCTAGTATCTGCAATTTCAACAGTTTCTATGGTTATTTCTGTTTGAACTTTTGTGTGAACGCATGTTGTCATCTGAATTTTCCATGTTTTTCCTTTTAGATCTAGAAGGACATTTCTGTTTGATGTAAAGCAAACTTTATTTGCAAGATTCATGGTTAGTTTTGGGTTTAGATGGATTTAAATTTTCAAGGTTGAACATTCAAGAATTTAACCAAAACAATCACAACCTTCTGTTCTGAAGAGAAAAGGCATACTTCAGACATACAATTAGTGATATAGTCTTGTCGTAATTGATCGGATGATTGTCAGGAGAAGTCAATTCAGTACTTTCGCGTAAAGAACTGCTAGTTTTCTTCAAAATGGAAAACTAAAAATAATGTTTCTTTTATCTCCTAAAACCGAAGCTAGTTTGTCTAACATGGATAATCAATGAGAAGAACATAGAGAGCTTTTCATCAATCCATACTTTTTATAACTCATGCATCGTTAAGATTACCCTAGGATTTCTGTTCGATTTTCAACAAAAATGGCGAATGATATGGTGCAGGAGAAAATGGATGAAAAAGTTGAGAAACACCCTAAAAAGATCAACGCACCAGAATACACGCTGGAAGATATCAAGAAGAACCCCCAACTGCTCGCGTCTCCAACCTCGCAATCGGCATTGTCGAAATCTTCAAGCGGGAGATCGAATTGCCTCTGCTCACCGACGACTCACGTCGGTTCATTCCGATGCAGATATCACCGGAACTCCTCCGCCTTCTCTAGAGGAGGCTCCGTCGGTACTAATCTCTCCGATTTGGGAAGCTAATGTAAGACGCCATTAACGACCCTCTCCAAGCTATATTATTGCAAAGAGAGGCTGAAACTTGTGTTGTTCTCGATACTAATTTAGTTTGTGGAAAATTCAAACTTATATTATTTTTTATCAAAATTTCCTGTAATTAATCTCTTATGAATAAAAGTTTAATTAAGTAATTAATTTTTATTTTTATATATTTGATATTCTATAAAGACTATATGTAACGTTTCGTGCTCATAATACAATATTGTCTGTTTTAGACCAAAATTTACACAAATTTTTTTTTTTTTTATCATTCCCAAAACGCATTGTATTAAATATGGAAGTTCATCGAATCTTCATTGCCTTCACATGGCAGTCTATTACAATCTTATATTATTTGAGAGAACAAAAAATGCATGGTTTATAAATGGAGTTTCACTCTCTATTTAGTACAATGCATTTTAGGGATGATCTCAATAACAAATTTATGCGGTTTTTAGCGCAAAGCAGACAATATTGTAATGAGAGCACCGACGAACGTGCAATTGATATCAGAGCTATTGCCCAACCGAAAGTGTGGCAGACGATGATATCGGGTCTTGAAAGGAGAAAGATTCTGACAGTCCACCATGTAAAGACAATGAGGGTTCAATAGAGTCCGACCCACATCAGTGAGAGTGCAAAATCAACATTACTTGGAGAGTAAAAAATATATGGTTTATATGTTGAGTTTCCTTCACTACCTAGTACAACGAATTTTGAAGATGACCTCAAACACAAATTCGTATCAGTTGTAATAAAAAACATACGATATTATATTAGAAGGATCGAAAGACGTACAGTATCGTTTACTTTTGAATTGACGTATGTTGATTGATATAATTAATTACTTATTTTAAATTATTATATTAATTACACAAATTAATGTTTAACACATTAAAATTTAAGATCATAAAATAACTTATTACAATAAAAATTACTTTGACCCAACTTCGAACTACATTTGGGCATTCTTTTAAATAGTTGGTCAATCAATTAGGGGTGGAACTAGATTCAGTTTGAACATTTAAGCTCAGTTAAGTTATCAATATGGGAATTGAACCGAAAAAAATTGAAATTTTCAGTTAAGTTCTCAAAATTTCAGTTATATTAAAAATAATAAATTATCAAATTAAACTTATCAAAATCAACCCAAACCGATTTTAAATCAGACCAAACTGAATTTAAACTGAAAAAATAAGAATCGAAACAAATTGAGCAAAATAGATAAAATTGGTCAGTTCGGATTCGACTCCAAGAGTAGATAAGTTCGGTTTGGTGGGGGGAAGCCATATCGATTCCACCCCTAACAATCAACAAAATTATTTTTAAAAAACTGAACAAATGACACATAAGTCCGCTCGTAAACTAAACCAAAATGTCTGCTCTGTTCAAACATGAGTCGACCCTCTAGAAATTCGAGAACTCCGGCTCGAGTGCCACTATTTAGAGACCAACCAACCATAGTATTTTAATTCAAGGTCTAAAATATGGGCACATCCTTAGGTGTAGGTTGGAGAGCAAATAAAGACCGTAAACCCGACTAGACCGGTTAACCAAAAAAAACAGTGGAAAACTGGGCCGGCGGACGCCTACTAAAACGACGCCGTGGAGAAGAAGTAAAAGGCCCTTCTCGCATTTCACAGCGAAATCCTTACAAAACCCCCCCTCGTTCCTTCTGTATTGCCATCGAGTCTATCTACGCAAGAATTACGGAAGAAAATTGAAGGTACGTCCATTCTCACCTCTGCTAATTTTCTCTCTAACGAAGCTTGCCTTCACTGGGCTGCTCTAGTTTCCTTTAAACGCCTTAGCCGTAGAAACCCAGTTCCCTGATTTCACTGATTCTGTTTCCTAATTCTTGCCTTGTTCATTATTCTTTTAATCATATGGTAGAGTTGCCGATTTATTGCTCTGGAATTTTCTGGGGTTTCTTCTTTATTTAAGGCGAGATGATTGACATAGTTTTCCTTTTTAGTTTATCTTTCAATTTATTGAGAGTGTTATTTGTTCGTATGTTTTGTTCTTTGAATGAAATGATACTGATGATTTAGTCGTATCTCCATCTAGATGGATTTGCTGGCAACAAGTAGTATTCCTTCAAGTTTTCCACCAGGTATATCTATTAACGAAGCTAAATCCATTCAATTCTCTGTTTTTTTCTTGTCCTTGCTCTAGCTTGTTATTTTATGTTGCAAGAGATGTAAATTTAGCGTATTGTGCGCAATGATGGATAGATTCTTGTTGAAGGCTTAGAATTAATTGTTTTTTATTATTTTAGATTGTGAAAAAAGTTGTTGGGTGGCTATATTTTTAGATCCAGAGTTCATTTTTATATATAGGACTGGCCTGACTCACTGCCCTAACCCATCGAATCCGTTGTTTCTTTGACTAACAATCCACCCGAACTACGTCTATCATGGAGGGAGGGGGATCCTAAGCTGGTTCCTCATTTACTTCTCTATTCTGGTGGGAGTGAGGGAAAAGTCTCCAAAGTGATCTCCCATGGCTCCTGTGAGTGGGGGCCGGGGAGGTCTGGGTCATCCTCTATCGTTGTTTGTAATCAAATACTATTGATGGTAGAATTTGTTACAATATGTCCTAGATCATTCAAGGGGATAGCAAAACTCAAATTGGAGAAGAATCTGATCGATGATTTTCTTTTATTGGAACTATGTTTCTACCTATTTTTGTTTCAAAATGGTCAGGGTTAACTGTAAAGCCTATCTCATTCTCTTGGTTGGATCACCGACTTTGGGAAGTTAATCTAAGAGAAGATAGATTGGCAAATGAGGCAGTGCGTGGGAATCAGGTTATGCAAATAAGTTAGTGGGAATTCAAATAGTTTGCTTGCTTGTGCACTACCAACAACAACTAGTCGATTGTCAATCATTAGAATCTCTATTCTTTTAAATTTTCTCAATTTTCCCATTTTTGGTAGTTGTTTTCTCGAGTAATGCTTCCCTTCTATAAACTACCGATGGTAAGAAATATCATCTTTTGGCCAACTTCTGCGTCTAATTTTTAGTTGATTATAATGGAAGAAAGCTTAAATAATGTTAACACCATTCGTTTCTCACGCATACCGGGCCTGATTAGATATGTTACTTTGGCATTTAGTATCTGTTTTTTCATAAATGTTCTGTGCTTGTCTATTAAAACTAGGGAGTCGGCAGAGAGGAAGAATGAAGCTAACTGGGTTTGATACAAGGGAAGTTTGTCATGAAAGACAAGGACAGATGGTTCCTTCTAAATCAAGATCATTTGGGTTTTTGCAGCAAACTGAGAGACGAAATCAGATCAAGCGTACTAGTCAACTCAAATTTGGATCTGTAATATGTGCTGCGGCATTGGTGAGTTTACTTTCTAGTTATTTATATATATGTCTATATAGAGAGAGAGATACATTTTGACTTCTTTATGGCTATACATGAACAAAATAAGTGGGTTTGCTTCTTTTTTGCAGAATGCAAGATGCTCAGCAGAACAAACGCAAACTGTTACACGGGAAGCTCCTACAATTACTCATCTTCCTGGTAAGAACTCCATTTTGATCATTTGTGCTGTGTTGACATCACTGTAAATGGAATCTCTTATATCCAGCTTGTAGATGTTTACTCAGTGTCTTTCCTAGATTTGATGTTTTTATATGTATAATGAAGTTGAACAAGAAGAAATTAGATTTATATTAGAGAAGCAAAAAAAAAATTAGTTGGAATGATAGGACATTTGATCGTATCATGATTGACTTAAATTTCAGGCAAAGAAAAATCGCCAGAACTTGATGATGGGGGGTCTGGATTTCCACCTCGTGATGACGGTGATGGCGGTGGCGGAGGTGGCGGTGGTGGAGGCAACTGGTCCGGTGGATTCTTCTTCTTTGGGTTTCTTGCTTTTCTAGGATTCTTAAAAGACAAAGAAAGTGAAGGTTCTTATCGCGATGAGAGGAGAAGGTAAGAATTTAATACGAGACCGCATAAATGTCTATTCCGATCGATTGTTCACACAAGTGAGATCGTTAATGACATAATCCGTATTTTTTCATCGATTGGCCTATGATTCTAGTGCGAAATTCAAATGGAATCTGATTATTTTTTATACTATATTCATGTTACGCAATTGATATCAAACCCGAGTTTGAATATTTTGGTCGATAAATATTAAAACTTAATACATGTAATTTTTATATTCAATAATTTTTTTCATTTGAGAAAGTAAAGGTAAAGTGAAATTTGGACTTTAACCACTGAGTTGATTTACAAATTCAATTTTAAGCTTTTATTATTATTATTATACACGTGAAACCATCACCGTTACTACGATAGTAATTTGAATAATCATCGTTAAATTTAATCATCATCGTTGATTTTTGACCGATCAATTGTTTTAGTATGATTTTTCTAGCTCTAATAATTTTTCACATGATTTTAAATTTTGTCGATCTCTTTGACGATTTGTAACCCTGTTGAGAGATGCTTTCAAAATCAGGATAGAAACGGTAAAAAAATTTAAAAATGAGGTTAAAACATATTATGAAATTAAAAATGTTGTAAACACGTGTTGAATTTAATAGATAAATTCAAGATAAAATTTTATCCAAAAAAAATAAAAATTAACAAACTTGGGTGTATTTTTTTCTTCTAGGGCGTAGAAGGGTGGATATGGAAACACCACAGAACAAGACGAAATGAGTAATTTCGTGACCCACCTCAATCGACAAAACAAAGAGTGTAATCACATGCAATTTAGCTGGCAAATTGCGACACTTTTTTTTTTTTTTTTTTTTTTTAATGTATTAAAGCTAATTCGTATGTTTTATCCCTCGTTGTATTAGCCCGATCTGATCCATATTCGAACTCAAGTTTCCTAACCATACTTTGTGTGGGTTGAATTGCCCGTTAGCTTTTAATTTTACGGGTTTGTTTGAATGGTTTTTTAATAAAATGAAATTAAAATTAATTTTTTCGATTTTGCTCAGTTTGGTAGTCGTTTTTGTTTGGTTTTTTTTTTGAAAATTTCAAAATTAAAGATATAAATATTATAATTTTAATTTGATTATAATCTATAATACGTAGGTTTCAATATATTAATTTTGTCAATCAATTAATAAAAAAATAGCAATAATAATTGCAAAAGGCAACTATAATTATTGGAACGATTGAATAATATTGAGTTATATATATTGTTTTCAAATTAAGTCATGCCCACATATTATAAATATATATATATTATCAATTTATTATATTTCTATCCTTCTACTGTGTAACTTTACTTGCTCGACGTGACATTGACATTAATAATAAATCCTAAACTCTTTTTTTTTTTTTTTTATGTATTTCGCATGTGCATATCTATACATGTGTGTATGTACATACGTATGTATGTATGTGTATATGTATAAGTATGTTATTTGAACTCAATCGTATAGGAATTTAAATAATTTTATAGAAAGGGAGTCGTTAATGTATATTTTTTAATTATATATTTATTATAAATAATAATAAATATAATTAATAATTTATTTTATTGATAGATAATGATTATATAATAAAGAGATCAAAATTTGGAAATTCACACAGTAGGAGAAAACGATGGGGGAAATGGAGGGGATGATAAAACGGCGTCGTTATAAGGCGGAGTTTGTCGTTTTGTCGTCATTATTTTTTTGTGACAATTTAATAATAAATACCTTCGTTACTGAGTTTGCAGAAGAGAGGGGGAACCAGCGAAAGAGCTACAAAAACAGTGAATCTTTTTCTCTCGCTCCGAATCTTTGCGAAGGTCTCAATCCCGTTTCGATTCGTGCTTCTTTTCTGTTACTGCTTTTGCTTCTACGGAAGTGGTTTGAAGAAGCGAAAATGCTGATCTTCTTGGCTTTGTTGATTGTCTTTTTCAGAATTTCTGCGTCCGGATTTGCTTTTTCCTCCTCCGGAATGTTGTAGTTTCGTGAATCCAAACAGATTAGTTTGAAACATTCTTCGATTATTGCGGTTAAATGTTTCTGTTTTTTGTTTTATTTGGTTTTCTGGATTCGATTTGTCTTATTTGGTGGATCTAGGTTTTGCAATACCTCGCTGGTATAATAGTATGAGATCCGGATGTTTGTGGTTGCATGTGGATTATACTGATTTCATAATGGTTTTGTAGGTGAAAAAATCTTATTGGATTAATCTACCGCCTAATTTTGCCCGGTGAGTAGTTAGTTTTTCTGTTTTTAATTTCATATGGCTCTATGTATCTGAATTCAGTTGCGTGTTTCATTTGCGTTATCACTTCCTTATGGTTTCTTAACCCGACATGGCAATCAGGGACACCCTCTTTGTTATTTAGTTTAGAAGCGAAACATATAATCTAATGTTCTGTATTTTGTTTTCCATTTGATATCTGAATGAAGTTATTGTAGTTTCTTGCGTCTCAACTCCTGTGTTCTTCTTTCATTCTATGTGTTTATCCGTTTTACAGTGAATACTGGACCCAACGTGGATTGCAAGTTGCAATTATAATCTTTGGTCCTCTAGACAGGTCGAATGATACATTTAAGGTGCAAATGCTACATCATCTGCATATATGCATTACTTAAAAGATTAACTTGTATACGATAAATGTTATCTACATATTGTTACTGTGTTATTTTCTTTTTTAGAGTATTCTTTGTGAGAGTGATCTATTTTTCTTTGCGGGGAACCATTTAAGCATTTTATTTTCTTTTCTCCAGCAGATAAACATTTGCCTAGTCCCATCCTAGATAGTCAAGCATCTGACTGAATCAGGAGAAGCTGGAAATGGTTAAAAGGTTTATTCCGTACCCAACTATTTCACTGTTCCTTCTAACACCTTCAACTGTAAATGGAAATCTTACTACCTTTTCCTTGAACAGTTATGGAGTGCTATAACTTGCAAAAAGTATCATGTTGCAGTGCATAGGGGGATTTTTCGTCTTCCTTCTTCGGTGCTGTGGTCTTGACATCTCTAAGCGATCCAGAGGTCTTGAAGATCCTGAGCAGCTTGCAAGGGAGACAGTGTGTAAGCTATCATTCTTTCATTCTCAAGGCTATTAGTTATAATCCACTTGGAGCTCAAAGTTCCTTTAGTTGCTGTTCCTTCTGTTATGTTTTATTAAACCTGTTTTTCAAGCAAAGTTCTATAACTAAAACTGAAAGACAAATCAGGAACATTGAATATTTTGATATAGTAAGGTCTGAAGTGATTCATTTCACATGAAATATTTACCTATATTGTTACAACAACTACAAGTGCATTTAACAACTTCAACCTATTATTTTTAAATCATGCAGTCAGTGTAAGCGAAATAGAAGCACTTTATGAGCTATTTAAGAAGATCAGCAGTGCTGTAATAGATGACGGGTTGATCAACAAGGTATATCCATTTATATTTGAAACTTTTGGGGACATTTGTCCCTTGGCATGAAGTGTCTGCGAGTGTAATCTATATCATTCTACACACAAGAATGTCTTCATCTCCGCATGTACCAATTTTTCAACGCTATGCTGATGCTGCTATTTGCACATCTCATTTTTTCCTCACTGTTTGTTTTCTTATTACAAACTGCAGGAAGAATTTCAACTGGCTCTTTTTAAAACAAGTAAAAAAGAAAGTTTGTTTGCCGATCGGGTATACCAATCTGTTAGATTGAAGTCTACTTTGCAGTTGCATTATTGAGCAGGATGTTCTATCATAAGTTCCAGTGACTTTTATTGTGTGATATTTTCGATTAATTTTTTTGTAAGAATTTACAGGTGTTTGACCTGTTTGACACAAAGCACAATGGAATACTAGGATTCGAAGAGTTTGCACGGGCTTTATCAGTATTTCATCCAAATGCCCCAATCGACGACAAAATTGAATGTATGTTTTAAATTATTAAACTTTTTGCTTAATTCTCTGCATTGGGATCAAGTGGAGTAAGCAAGCTGCATATTAAATAAGAAAAAGGAAATTTTCTTGACCAGTGAACCAGCACGGTGATGGATTGTTCCTTTTTTTCTTTTCGGGCCATTTCACACATTAATCAAAGTTCGTTATGCCCAATTTCTGTAGCACTTCAAATGTAAAGAAATGTTTTTTTCTTGTTAATACTAATTGTATTTTCTATGAGAACCGAATTGAAATGCATGATTCTTCTTATTTTAAGAGCCAAACTGGTAGGTTGAGTGTTTGTAGTGTCTGCATATTAGTCCTTGTTTATAATTAACAAGGAAATATAATGATAAAAACTAAAGTTGTTCCTTGTTTATTCATTATTCAGTTATTAATGCTATTTGCTAACCTTCACATACATCTCAGTTTCCTTTCAACTTTACGATCTCAAGCAACAAGGTTTTATTGAGAGGCAGGAGGTAAAAATTCTTTTAAATGGTGAAATTTTGTTATTCTTGTTTGAAGAATCATGGATTTATCAAATTTCTTTATAATGAATCCACTATTTTATTTGGTATTTTTGCAGGTGAAGCAAATGGTGGTGGCAACTCTTGCAGAATCTGGTATGAATCTTTCAGATGATGTCATAGAAAATATAATTGACAAGGTGCTTTCTCAAACTGACAGGATTCGTGATTAAATGTCTTTTTCATTGTCTGATAGAGTATCTTCAGTCTAGCAGCAAATCATAGATGATTTTGATGTGCTTATTTTTGGAGGTTACTTTTAGACTTTTGAAGAAGCTGATACAAAACATGACGGGAAAATTGACAAGGAAGAGTGGAGAAGCCTTGTTTTACGTCATCCATCCCTTCTGAAGAATATGACCCTTCAATATCTCAAGTAAGTAACATTTTATTGCCAAAACAATGGATGTTCTGAAGTAGGAATCTACGCATTTTTGCAGTCGAGCAGGTTGATTATTTTTTTGTAAATGGGCAGGGACATCACCACGACTTTTCCGAGCTTCGTTTTCCATTCACAAGTTGATGATACGTGAAGGTGAAGTCTCCAATTTGAGATCTCGGTCTATTAAATTATGAGTTGCCCGAGTTAATAAACATCGTCTCGTCGTATGTGAAGAGGCCGAGAGGGAATTCTTGCTTCGTGTTTGATAGTCTTCTAGTGGCGTTGGTGGTGTGTTGTTTTTACAACTCTGCTTTCATGGTGTTTTCGATCTGCAAACATAAAAGATTATCAGGTTTATTGTTTGTGTTTGTTCTTCTCTTCTAGACCTTGCTGCTTTCAGAGAGAATTGACGTGGGAATAGAGACGACGATAGAGATCATACTGAAAAGCAGAGGAATTCCGAATGGGTACTACTCGATCTTGAACCCAGTGAGAAAAATGTGATCTTTGTTCAATAAAACAAACATAAATACGCTAATCCAATCAATCAAAAATAAAATGTGTTAGTTAAAGTGCTTCTCCCATCAATCAAGATGTCTCATTTCAGTTGAGAAACAAAATACGATAATTTAGTCAATCTGTGGAGGATGTTAATAAACTTTAGGAACGAAGAAAGGTGTCACGGGTAATCCATAGAAAGAGGTAGGTAGAGAGATCTGTACTGTTCTAATTTTGGGTAACGTGTTATGTATTGATTTAAATATTCATATCATGTAATGTCATTCCATTAATGAGTGAGATTCGAAAGTAAATAGAGTGAAATTAGAGTGCCAAGTGTGAAGGTGGGATGTATAACATTTGTATCTAAGGTGTGTCAACGGCTATCATATTCATCTTAGGAAAAGACGCATTTACCCGAAACGTAGTAAACATGGCGAATGATAAACGATAAAAATGAAGGATAAACCTAGTAATTAGCACAAACCTCATCGGATTACTCGAATGCAATATCTATCATTTCATTACTTCTAGTCCTTGTGCAGATATTATACCGATTCTGCTCCGAATGTCGAAGCAAAATTGAGTTGTAATACCTGCAGCCTGAAGTTCATTGAAACTCCAAAACACGGAAGCAACTAATGTTTAACCAGATCCGGAAAAGCAAATAATAATGTTTAAGACAAGCACGCTCTAGAATAGAGAACAAAATAGATGTTCTCTTCTATCCACTACCGTTTAGTCAACTTCTTCCATCTTGCTGCCCTCTGCATCGGCATCTGCATCCTCCAATGGTGGCATTTCTGCGTCGTCGGCATCTACATCAGCAGTATCGTCATCAATGCTCAGGCCGAGCTTTAACATCCTATGGATCCTGTTGCCGAAGGTGTTGGGGTCATCGAGGCTAAACCCAGAGGTAAGAAGGGAGGTCTCAAAGAGAAGAAGGACAAGGTCCTTCACAGATTTGTCATTCTTGTCGGCATCAGCTCTCTTTCTCAACTCCTCCATGATGGGATTCTCTGGGTTTATCTCCATGGTTTTCTTGCTCGACATATACCCGGACATGCTGCTGTCTCTCAGTGCCTGAGCCTTCATGATCCTCTCCATGTTTGCAGTCCATCCATACTCACCCGTAACCAAACAGCAGGGAGAGTCCACAACTCTATCGGATACTACGACCTTCTCTACTTTGTCACCCAACACTTCCTTGATCACACTGCACAGACCTGAAAACTTCTCCTTCAGCGTTTCCTTCTTCTTCTTCTCATCCTCAGTCTCTCCGAGTTTTAGACCCTCTTTTGTTGCAGAGACAAGCTTCTTGCCCTCAAATTCTTTGAGCTGGCCAATTGCGTACTCATCTATGGCATCCACCATGTAGAGAACTTCATACCCCTTTTTCTTTAGCTTCTCAAGGAAAGGAGAATTCTCAACGGCCTTCTTGCTCTCACCAGTAATGTAATAGATGTCATCCTGACCCTCCTTCATTCTGGTAACATAATCCTTCAGGCTGGTCATTTCATCACCACTCTTGGTGGAGTGGTATCTAAGTAGCTCAGCTATCTTTGCCTTGTTGGTGGAGTCCTCGTGGATTCCAAGCTTCAAGTTTTTAGAGAATGATTCGTAGAACTTGTTGTAATCTTCCTTGTTCTCAGCAATTTCAAAGAAGAGCTCAATGCACTTTTTAACCAAGTTCTTTCTAATTACCTTCAGAATCTTGTTCTGCTGTAGCATTTCTCTAGAGATGTTCAAAGGCAGATCCTCAGAATCCACAATGCCCTTAACAAAACCAAGATACTCCGGAATCAGTTCCTCACAGTTGTCCATGATAAAGACTCGGCGAACATAGAGCTTGATGTTATTGGGCTTCTTTTTCGTGTCGAACAGATCAAATGGGGCCCTCTTAGGAACAAAGAGAACAGCCTTAAATTCCAGTTGACCCTCAACCGAAAAGTGCTTTACTGCAAGGTGCTCCTCCCAATCATTGGTAAGGCTCTTGTAGAATGCAGCATACTCCTCCTTTGTGATTTCTTCAGGTTTCCGCATCCAAATGGGCTTCTGCTTGTTGACCAAAGACCACTCATATGATACCTCCTTGATCTTCTTCTTCTTCTTTTCTTCCTTTTCCTTCTCTTCATCTACCTCCTCAATCTTTCCTTCCTCTTCCTTCTTATCTTCCTCATCCTCATCATCAGAGATCTCTTTCTCAGTGGTCTTCTCAGTCCAGAGAGAGATAGGGTAGCTAATGAACTCAGAGTGCTTCTTAATTAAGTCCTTCACACGGCGCTCCTCAAGATATTCGAGTTGATCCTCCTTCAGATATAAAGTTATCTTAGTACCCCTGCCAAGATTTTCACCAGAAGAATCCCTGGTTACAGTGAATGATCCTCCAGCTTGGGATTCCCAAACATATTGTTCATCATCATTGTGCTTTGTGGTGACAATGACCTTATCAGCCACAAGGTAAGCCGAGTAGAAACCAACACCAAACTGTCCAATCATACTCACATCGGCCCCAGCAGCAAGAGCTTCCATGAATTCCTTCGTTCCAGACCTCGCAATTGTTCCCAAATTATTTACCAAATCTGTAGACAAAATAACACATCAAATATTATTATATTAAGAACAGTTATAAGCTGTGTACTTAACATAAGCTTGCTATTCACTTACCAGCTTTGGTCATGCCAATACCACTGTCTATGATAGACAGTGAGTTGTTTGTCTTGTCAGGTACTATGTGAATGAAAAGTTCATTTTGAGAATCTAGCTTACTCTTGTCTGTCAAACTCTCAAACCTAATCTTGTCCAGCGCCTGAAATAACATAAATCTCAAACATGAATGGAAGTAAATTTCAAAAATATAGAAAGAGAAACTATCAAACTCGATAGAAGAAGACATAAACAAACCACAGATAGTAACTTGCATTCCAGCGTTAAAGCCGCACATTTTCTTAAGAAACAAAGATACTGTCAACTACAGTTTACTATCATGTCCGCTAAGATAACTGTCAACTACAGTTTTACTATCATGTCCGCTAAGATAATTATCAAAAGCAATTGGTGATCATAAGCACCGGCACAACAACCGCCGTAAGTAAGAAACGCGAAAAGCTAGAACCGATACCATGAAAGTTGAATCCTAAGTAGATGGACGTCGCATGAGCTATAATATATAGTTAGCCAAATAGTAAGTAACACGGGTCCCGAAGAAAATAAACAATTAACAGATATGATTTCAAATAATCAAGATCTAAGCAGAAATCATGAGCTAGTAAACATACAGGGAAAGTAGGAAAATCTTTCAGATCGAAGTACTAACAAAGCATTTCCAAGCAGAATCGTCAAAGAAACCACAACTAATCGAAATACAAGAACTCAGAAAAGACGAAAGTGAAGCTCACATCCGATGCATTGCTAATGAGTTCACGGAGAAAGATTTCCTTGTTACTGTAGAAAGTATTAATGATCAAACTTAGAAGCTGATTGATCTCGGCCTGGAAAGCGAACGTCTCTTGCTCCGCCATTGATGAAGATCGCAGAAGGAAATGCCGCTTTCTTCCTTCAACCGGAAATGAGAAGCGTCGTAGTTGAAACTTAGAGAGCAAGACTACAATTATGGGGGGACGAAGCGAGGCTTTTATACACGCATTTTCACTAGGGTTTCTAGATCCTTCTGTTGCCGCCCATTTTGGCCGATTTTTCCTTCAAGGGATTTTAGGAAGTTACTAAATAAAAAAAATGATATAGTAATTAAGGTAATTATCGATTTTAATTGTGTATCATACTATACACTTTATTTTCATTAGCCCCTGAACTAAAATAACCGGCAAACCAAACCATGTATATTGATTTTGTTATCCGTTTTGACCTTCTATCAATAATTTTGTTAAACTCTCATTTAAAAAATTACCAAATGATATTGAATTCATTTGAAATTTTTACCACATATTTACTACGTAATGAAAAGATAATCTAAAAATTTTTGTGATTTTTTAACACATGTACGATTTATTGTAATATTATTTTAGTAATTTATATAAATATTATAATAAATCATACAAGTTTTAAAAAATCACGAAATATTTTTTATTATCTACCCATGACGTGGTGATTATGTGAAAAAATTATCAAATAAATTCAATATCTTTTGTTATTTTTTAAAATTAATATCAATTTCTTCTTTACTTTATAAATTAATTTTTAGAAAAATACCAAAGATATTGGATTTATTTAAAAAATTTTTCACAAATTCACCACATCATGAGTAAATAATAGAAAAATTTTTGTGATTTTCTAAAACTTGTATGATTTATTATAATATTTTTATAAATTAATAAAATAAAATTATAATAAATCGTACATGTGTTAAAAAATACGAAAATTTTCAGATTATCTTCTCATTACGTAGTAAATATGAGATAAAAATTTCAAATGAATCTAATATCGTTTGGTAATTTTTTAAATGAGAGTTTAATAAAATTATTGATGGAAGATCAACACTGACAACAGAATTAAAGTACAGAGTTTAGTTTGTCGATGTTTTTAGTACAGAGGACCAACTGAAATAAAATGCATAGTACATAATTAAAATTGATAATTATCTTAATAATTATATATAACATACATATTTATGTTATTATTAATGTCAAAATTTATTTTTTATTGATTTATGTAATTTATGTCTTATTTTAAATATTTACAATTTATCTTAAATATTACTTATATTAATAAGTGACCTGTGTGTAAAATTATAACATTTCTATGTGAATAATTAGAGATTAATGCTATGTTTATAGTTTTATTCTATTATCTTAAAATACTTGTTGATTTGTTAAACAATATTTTATATAATTAATGTAATAATTATAAATAGTTAATTTATTACATTAATTACACTGATCATTATTCGACACGTTAGCGAATATTTTAAAATGATATAATAAGAAAGTAAATGTAGTATTATTCATAATTAGTAAATGATACATCATAATATATAAAAATATAAAACTAAGTCATAAACCAACGTTATTAATATGTATTATTTTGATATGCTAATGTAAACCATAGTTATTTTAGTTTTTAGTCTTAAAAAAATAATTAATAAATTCAAAAATTTTGATACCTTAACATTACGGAGAAACCCTTTTGTGTGTGTGTGTCTATATATATATATAGTTTTAGATGCATTGTCGGTAGAACAAGGGGAAGTCGTGGTGTTATTGCACGAGAGGGAAGTAGTAAATTGGCTCCGTCTGACATCCAATAAATTGTGTATGATAGAAGAAGATGTAAAAATCACTATTTTTACGATTTTTTTTTTTTTTTTTTGTAATATTAAGTTTGAGCGATATTTATAAATTCTTTAAGTTTAAGAGTTAAAATGTAAATTTGTAAAAATTTTGATAAATAGAATTAGGGAAACCATATTCTCATTCTTGCTTGGAGCGGCCACGGAGAGGGGGAGAAGAGCGATCGTGTTTTGTGTGATTTGTTTTGTTCGGTGACTAAGAAATCGTTTGTGAGGATTTGTAAACCATCTTTCGCGAAGAGACTTTTGGATTAGGTAAGTTTTCTTCCCAAAATTTAGGCTCTTCTACTCGAAGCCATGCATGGACATCCAGATTAAACGGGTATAATTTTCGCATCTCGTGCTCGAAATGACCTTTCGTGAGTGCCCTGGCCACACTCCACATTGCATCTCTGTATGCTCTGCCCGAAATTGATTTTTAAAATTCGTGTACATATGCCAGAGACAAAAGTGGTGTTCAGCATGTTCGAATTCTTCTCGAATAGCTTTTTGCAACCCCTGATATTTGCACGAAAAACAGGGTAATTCAAACAATATTACTAGGGCAACACCCAAAATTTTTGACATAACACATAAAAATATATTATACTTTTTGTTGATCTGAAATAAGTGTCTAACCGCGGTCCGATTCAGTGTTTAGATCTTGCTTTAGTATTTGTAAAAACCATGTCCATAAGTCCGTACACTCAGATTCGACATTAGTAACAGCAACGAGATATATTCTATCGTTGCCATCAATACTGACGGATGTGAGTAATTGCCCGAGACAAGACCCTTTCAGATGACAGCCATCCAAACAAATAACCGGTCTACCACACTACAACAAACTTTATTTGCAAGCAACCATGCACATATAAAATCTCTGGAATTGCAATGAATTAGGCTCCATTGGGTTACCATAAATTTTTACTGTGTTACCCAAATTTGATTTAAATATTTCGGCTGCGTAGGACTATAGTTGCTTGTACTGTTCGTCGCACTTCCCTTCGTTTATGATTCGAGCTATGCTTTTTGCTCTTATAGCAAGATTGAGTGAAATGTCAACAGTGAAGTCCTTCCTTACTGTCTTAATAATTGAAGGAATCTCCCAGATATGGTGACTTTTGAACCTGTCCAGATAATGATTCGTCACCTATTTTGCTGAAGCGTGTCTGTTTTCAACTATTCTCAAACAGTTGTGAGAGTTGATTAAACTCTTTATTTAAAACGTAAGCTCGTTTTGCTTCTTTGAAGCATGCAATCGCCACCTACATCCATTTGCACACTCAGCCCTGAGTTGCATCGCTTCACTTTTAGAGAATTTTATAGCATATTCATTTTTCACAGAATATTCGCGTATTTCTTCTTTAATTTGTTCTAGAGAACCATATTCTCTACCCAAAAAAATGTTTATTGTAATTTGTTCTCTTACCGGTGAACTTTCCACCTCCTCCTCATCCAAGCTGACCGGTGTTCGAAGCTCATCGTCTAGAGTTTTGAAGGTTCAATACACGAACATTTCTTCATTTTCCTCTACATGATCGAATGATCTTACATTACTATATGCAGGTGTGTCATCCAAATACCAATCCATTTCGGTATCATCAGTTGATCTCTCGTCTACATCATCTGATCTACTTGAACCGGAATTCATCGTCGTTCCTACTATTAAAAGAAATGACGATAAAATATACTAAAAAAATAAAATATCTTAAAAGTTTTTTTTTGCATAATAACTATCTTTACAAAATAATTATTAGAATATCTTAAGATTAAGTTTTTTTTTTAAATATCTAAAGTAAATGCTAAAATTTTAAAAAAAAATCATTCGTACCTGTCAGGTGAACGTAGAGAAATATCGTCGGAGTAAGAAAATAGTCGTGCGTAGTCGAAAGAAAAATATTAGAAATATTTAAATAAATAAACATAACATAAAATATTCATACTTTCAAAATTTTATTATAAATTTTAAAATCAAAATACAGCGTATAAATACTACGTCATAATAAATTTAATTCAGTTTGACAATTCGTACATGATTTTTTTTTTTTGTCTAGAATAAATGCTAAAATTATTTTTAAAAAAATCCTTCATACCTGGCATCTGAACGCAGAAAATTATAGTCTAAATAATCAAAGAGAGGAAAAGAATTGAAGAATTGGATGTGAGTAACCAAGGGAGGAGGGTTTTTTTTATAGGGGTGTCAAGTACGGCTGGTCCATTGAACCGGCCGTACTCGACGAGGAATCATTCGTGACTTTGGTCACGAGTGATGTCCATTAGTGGGCGAGTACGGCCGGTCCGACTGGATGGGCTATGCTCGCTTGCTAGAGGACGGACTCGTGACTAAAATCACTAGTTTTTCTCGGCGCAGTATGACTGGTCCTTGGACTGGCCGTACTCCATAAGAAAAAAATTTTAAAACAAAAAGAGGTTGTAGCTCTTAAAAATTACGAGGAAAAATATTTTTTTAGCACTGAGCAGCCGGTCCACTTAGACCGGCCGTACTCTCCGGGGAGAACGGTCTCCTCACTCCCTCTGAGGTTGAAACTGATTATTTATCAAATATTAAAAAAAAAAATTTTATGATAAATAATAAATTTTAAGATTTTTTTAAATAAAAATTCAAAAGTTTAAGATTTGTTTTTAAAAAACCCCAATAATTAATTATACGGTCAATTAATAAATTGGTAGCGGTCGGTACGATCAGTCTAATCATTGAACAGCCATACCAAGTTGACCTAGTTTATGTCCTATTGTATTTAATTATTATAAAGTTTTGTCACGATGTTTAAAAATATTCATATTGTATTTAATTATTATAAAGTTTTGCCACGAACAATTCAATAAGTGTCACATAAGGGTACAAACCCAACCTTTTGAAACCCCATCAATTATTATTTGTTTAGGTTTAAAATTTAACCAGTTTTGTTTTAAAAAAATTTCAAATTATGTTTTGTTAAAAAAAAATTTAAATTATAAAAAATCTATTAAAAAAATTTCTGTCGATTGATCGATAACTTCCAATCTCCATTTTAGACATAGAACAGGAGCCTGTTTTAAATGAACAGTATCTAGTTTTGTCAGGGTTAAAATTCACGTGCAAAGTCATTGAGAATGGAAGACCGTTCTAAAATTTACGTGCACGGACATCGAGAACGGAAGACCGTTCTGATCTTTAATTTGTTCTGCACTTTATAAATTAATTTAAACAATATTCAATTTAGTTGAAATTTTTACCACATGTTTATCATATCGTGTGAAGATAACATGAAAAGTTTCGTGATTTTATAGTATTTGTACAATTTTTTATAGGTTTTTTTTTAGCACAAAGTTTATTATTTAAGGGTTAAAATGATTTTAACTAATTTTTTATTAATTATTCCAAATAATATTCAGACAAATTTATTCAGTGAAGCGATAGTCTATTTTAAATATTATTTAAATGTAATTATAATTTTTTAACATAAATCAAAATTGGTGTGAAAGTCATTTTCGTCGGGATCTCTCTGCATGTATAAATACAGTCTACGATTAGAGAGAGAGAGAGAGAGAGAGAGAGAGAGACTTGCAGGAGACTTCGTTGCAAGAGCTCAACATTTTGCAGTTTCTGCTCGGCAAGCAAAGAGGAAGAAGAGCGAAGCAACAATGGCGGAGATTGCACTTTCTGTGGCGCTCTTCGGGATCGAGCAAGTTATAAATATCCTCTCGGAAAAGGCGAAAAAGAAACGAGAAAGCGTTCCCGAATCCGCTCACAACCTTCGTCGTAGGCTAGATATGATGCTGGCTTGGTTGAAAGACACGGAAATCAGCGAAGGCACAGCCGCGCTACAGGAGCAGATCAAACAGGTTCGAGAGGTGGCTTATGACATTGAGGATGAGCTTGAAGAGTTCATGATTCAAGTCCCTCCTCACTTCCATAGCTACAGAATCTCCCATTATGCTCACGATTTTGTTCATTTCTTCACTGATCATAAAACCTTTCGCATTTTGTCCGATAACATGGAAAAACTCAACAGAAGGATCGATTCTCTCAATCTTCCAAATCCAGTGGCACATAATGGTTTCAATTTCAATTTACAACCAGGCTCAGGAAGAAGAGGCGATGATATGATACATCAGGCTCTTGAGGACGATGAAATTATAGGTTACCAAGATAAAAAACGTTCTGCTTGCAGTCTAATTTTGGCAGAAAACACAAGAACACTTTTGGTCGTCGGGCCCGGAGGTGCAGGTAAAACTATTATGATGAAGAATGTTATTGAAAGTAGACCGATTAAGCAACGATATAGTCGCCAAGCTTGGATAGATATGTCCCCTCCATTTATCCCCAATGATGTCTTATTAAATATGCTAAGTCAATTTTATGGTGAAAGAAACGCACAAAATGTACCTCGTCCTGAATTTGTAGCAAATTCTCTGTTACAATATCTCAGAAAAGAGAAATTTTTGGTTGTTTTAGATAACATTCGAAGCATAAAAGATCGCGATTTGATCCTAAATACTATACCAAATGGAGCACCGGGGAGTAAAATCGTCCTAATTTCACAGGATTCGAATGTGGGCTCGGGTTGTGTTGAATCTGCGGACCATGTCGTTAAACTGAATGGATTATCTGAGAAAGATGCTTGGGAATTGTTCTGTAAAAAGGCTTTTGGAACTGGAGGGACCTGTCCTCAGGACCTAACCAAGTGGGCGAAAAAAATCATCAGAAAGTGTGAGTGTATGCCCTTTGCAGTTGCAGCTGCTGGGAGTTTCCTGTCAAAGGCACAGAAAATATCAGTGGTTTGGGAGAGATTTTATAACAGCCTTGGGACTGACACCGGAACCAGTTCAAATCTTTGGATTATCACTCATATTTTGTCGAGAAGTTTCAAGGATCTTCCAAGCCATCTCAAGATTTGTTTCTTGTACTTCAGTATATTTCCCGAGAACTATCCGGTCGAGCGTGGAACGTTAATTCGCTCCTGGTTAGCTGAGGGCTTTGTGACGGTGAAGCCATGGAAAACCGTGGAGGAGGTGGCAGAGGAATATCTAACTGAGCTCATTGAAAGGAACTTAGTAATCATAAGCGAAAAAGAGATCGATGGAAGGGTAAAAACTTGTCGAGTTTTGAATCTTGTCCGCGAATTCATTGTTGCAAAGTCTAAGGAAGAAATCTTTGTAGAAGTTTTGTCTGAATCGAATACGAATTTGGCTGCCAAAGTTCGGCACCTTGCAGTTCATACTATCCCTGAAAATTTCTCGAGACAAAGGACTTGTCGCTTCGTTCGGGCTCTGTTCGTGTTTGATAAAAGTATCTCTTTCGATACAATTCAAAATCTGTGCCAGGAAGATAGGTTTTTAAAAACCATAGATCTGCAAGGCACGGCTCTGAAGAAATTTCCTGAAGCTATTTGTAATCTTATTCTCTTAAGGCGTTTATGCTTGAGAGGCACTGGGATAAAGGAAATACCAAACTCCATAAAGAACCTTGTCCTTTTGGAAACCTTAGATCTAAAGCAAACTCTTGTAACCTATCTTCCAAACGGGATTTCAAAGCTTCAAAACCTTCGGCATCTTCTAGTTTATCGCTATATTGTTCGAGTTTATGTTGCCTATGACAGTGCACAAGGAGTGGAGGTTTCTGCTGGAATTGAGAATTTGTCATCATTGCAAAAGTTGTCGCTTGTGAACGTTACCCGAAACAAAAGAATTATCAAAAACTTGGGAGAATTGACAGAATTGAGGAAGTTGGGTCTGACACATCTCAAATGCAAGGATGGAGAGGAATTGTGTTCATCGATTGAGAAAATGAAGAATCTTTCCACTCTAGATCTTAGAGCGGTGGAGGATGAGATTCTTAATTTGGATTCTTTGAGAGATCCTCCTCGGAATCTGCAGCGCCTATATTTGAAAGGGTGTCTAAATGTTGTCCCTGGTTGGATTGCTTCTCTCAACAGTCTGATCAAGATTGGTCTCAAGTGGTCTAAGCTGAAGGCTCATAGCCATATCAACCCTCTTGAAATCCTTGGAGCTCTGCCTAATCTAATGGAGCTGAATTTGACGAATTTTTACTGCGGGTCTGAGTTAGAATTCAAGGCTGGAAAGTTTAAGAAAATGAAGATTTTAGTGCTGGAGCAGTTTGATGATCTACATACAGTGAAAATAGAGTATTTAGCCATGCCCCTGCTTGAGAAGTTAACGATTATGAGGTGCAGAAACTTGAAGATGCTTCCATTTGGCATAAATGGTCTTCATCACCTGGAAGAACTTCATCTGTACGACATGCCCGTGGAGTTCATCGACAGGCTTCGGAAGACAAGCCTGGAGCATGACATGGTCAAACATGTCCAAGTCATCGATTCGTTCACTCTCAGAAACCAATACCCATGGTTCCTAAAGGAAAATCTTTCTTAATTCTTCTCAAACTCAAAGGAGACTGTCTGGTAAGCTGCATTTCCTTACTTGCTCATCTCTCTAGTCTTTCACACTACATATTCCATGACTTGGATCTGTTTCATAACTTCTTCAGTGGCAGGTTCATCAGACAAATCTCCACAATGTGTTTGTCTTTTTCTTTTAAGATGCAGATGGTTTGGAACAAAGCTTACGAAGCTACCCTCTCTGGGACATGAAGGTGTGTTTAGCTTTTATGTTCATCCTGCTTTCTCTATGTTTGAATAAAACTGCAGGATTGATTCTGTTGTCTTGGTTGTATTATTGATGACCTGCTGCAAGATTGAATGACTTTGCCTCTCTAATATGATTTGATTTCCTTCTGGTTTATAGAAATTTGAATGAAATTGACAATTATATTATTGCTTCCATAACCATGACTGTTAGTTTAATAATATTTCTCTTTTAATTATCTTTATGTGATTTTAATAATCCAACAATATATCAATCCGAACAAATTAAATCGATAAATCATTTTTAGGGCTTAACTTACCGCACCGCAACAATACCGGAATAGCTCTAACTCTAACACAAATTATAACTATTTGATCTCCGCTGACAACTCGAGCGTTTGAGTCTAGACAAGCACAACTTCGTTCTTAAAATTTCTACTTTTAAACGATTTACGTTAATTAGAGATGAAATCTTATGAACTATTAATTTTCTTGTTATTTAAACGAATGCCACTCACTCCTCAGCTTACAAGAATTGCATGTGCACATGGCACCTACTATGAAGCTCGTTTTCCTTGTTATTATTTTCTTTTAGACAATTTGCCCTGGCAAGATTTGCGATTTTTTAGGCATGTTACTTTCATAAGATTAGATTCACATGAAATATTAATTTGATTAATTGAATTTATAAGACTTTGGAACAATTAGGAAATTATAAAAAACAAAACTATAGCAATTGATCAAGTCCGACAAAATTCTTTTCTACCTTCAATTTCCATAGACTCACTCATGAATATAATAAGGGATTTAATAATTATATAATATGAATATGTGCATTATAATGAAATATTTTTCGAAGAATAAATAACAAATAATAATGTTAAGTCTATCAATTTAAGGGGAAAAAAAAAAAAAAAAACTTTACGACTAAACAAATCTTAAACTATATTGTTAACGAAACAAAACTTAAATTATCATATATTAACAAGTTAATTTTACTCTTTTAGAATGCCGTGAAACACAGATGCGATCACTCGTTTTTTAAGTGCAGGTGACCCCGTGTACACTGATTAACGCTAAATTCGATAAAAAAGAGGATTGAGAGCAAAAATCAGGAAGAAATCAACTCACAAATCAGCGAAATGGAGTTGAAGCTAAGAATAAGAGGTCAAAAATAGGATTGATGGGCTTGGTTAAGGCCAATTGATTACTCTAGCTAGAGAGAAAAAACGTTAAGGTTAGAGAGGTCAATTCATTGCATGTGAGGTTGCCTGCATTGTAAGTGCGAACGACTCCGAATCGCGGTTATATATAAGAGGGGTTCCACCCGATGCCGGTGTAACCAGTGTCGCCCGAGGTTAAAATGAGAGCGACTGCCCTTGAAATCGGGTTCATGTGATACTCAGAAACAAGCGATCTCTGCACTTAAAAAATAAATGTTGGCCACCGCATCTGGGTTTGTTTGACAGCCCAAACAAAGAATGTTTATTTTGTTAATAAATATTATTTTAAAGTTGTTTTTTTTTTTTTTTTTTTAAATGAACATGTCCTCGCTGACCCTATATTTAAGGGATTTTTCAATTTTTTTGCTGTAATTAAATTCTCAAGGAGACAAAGAAATTCTGAATGTGAAATTACTAAAATATTCGCGTTCTTGATAGCTGGCAACAGGTATAGGAGGCTAATATTATAATTTCGAAACGAGAAATAAAGAATAAACAGTCAAATTTTAATTAAAGAAAGACTTCTCACAGTAACGTCTAAAAGCAACCCATGACTTGGACACACTATTCCTCCAACCAATTTTCAAGTCTTCCTTGTCAACATACCAAACTTTCACCATCTAATTAAGACATACTAGTTTGATCGATGATTATCGACGGGGTCGATCGAAATCAATTGACTAATGAAGTCAAAGAAGTAAAGACAGACATGTTAGTGACGGTCGAAACCCCAATGAAGGTTTGATGGTTACTTAGAATCTTCGATAATCGATTGGGTGAAATTAATCTCATTAGAATTGTAAACGTTTGTAATGTTAGGGGTCACATGTTTCACAATCGTGTAATTTGTTGAAGTTAAGCGGACGCGGAAGAAGTAGTACGAGACAGAGACATATGATCAATTTTCCAAACCTCTCTCTCTCTCTCTCTCTCTCTCTCTCTCTCTCTCTCTCTCTCTCTCTCTCTCTCATTTCTTGTATATATAGGTATAACAGAATACAGGGTGAAAAACTGTCTTGAAAAAAAAGGCTGAAAAACTTAGCTTCTTGTTTTTTATCATGAAGGTGGGTGTCTAGATTTCTTAGCATTTTCACAGCAATTTTCTCGGGAAACGAACGGAAATCCCGGCCGAATATGAAGAGGAAGCTAATTTCTTGTTGTTTTTTGCAGCAAAAAATAGTGGTCAAGGTGTCGATGACGTGCGATGAATGCAGAAGCAAGGCCTTGCAGACTGTCTCCAAAGTCAAAGGTGAGCTTAAAAATGGTGTCTGGGATTTGCTTCCAGTTTTCTGAACTTTTTCCAACAGGTTTGATCTCCGTCGCCATAGAAGGGCCGGAGAAAGATAGAGTCACGTTGGTCGGAGAAGACATTGATACAGTCTGGTTGCTCAACAAGCTGAGGAAGAAGGTCGGAGACTCCGACATCGTCACCGTGCAAGAAGTCAAACCTCCAGCTCCACCCAAGCCGGAGCCAGATAAGATCGTCTATTGCTGTCAACCTGCCTTCCCCCAGAATCCACCACCCTATTTGTACCAGTGCTACCCCGTACGCGACCACGATCCGTCGTGCAACATCATGTGATCCGTTGGCGCCGTCGTTGTTTCAAATACTGTTTTTCTGATTTCCGTTCTTCTCTCGTGAATTTTCATTTCTTACCCTACTTTTCATAACTCATTTTGAACGGTTGCAATTTGGTTTCAAACATTATATATTCAAGGGCTAAATGCATTTTAACCCTCGTCTATCAAAGTTGAAAAAAATATTCACAATATATTTATCTTGAAAAAAAATTTTAAATTATCAAAAACAAATAAAAAAACTTCTAGGCAGAGGGCGTTTACCCTCTATTGATCTTCTGTTCTCAATTTTACACTAGAACAGTTCCCCGTTCTGGCGGGGAGGGGAGTGTTCACCTTTCATTTACCATCTATGAATTTATAAATTAATTTTAAAAAAATATATCAAACGATATTCAATTTATTTGAAATTTTTACCAAATATTCATTGCATAACGGAGAAATAATCTGAAAAATTTCGTGATTTTTAAACACTTGTATGAAAATTTTCAGAGATCGATATTTTGTATAATTCTACACTTTGATTTTATTTTTTTGTCACTATTTAATTAAAAAAACATTATTTCACTAATTAATGGGCCAAACATCTAACTAAGATAAACATAAGGTTAATCCATATTTTGATATCTTAGACATGAGTCATTAAAATAAGTAGACGAAACAACATAGTTGAGTTGGGATGTAATGTCTATCTTCTCTCTCTATCTTCTCTCTCTACTATTATGACATTGTCCAAGGTTAGCATTAGCAAATCATGGTTTAGAATAATTAGTAGTGGGTCATGGGTATACAGCAAATGTCCCCGTCGTTCCACCTACATGTAACAAATAGACTCTACCATATTCTGCTTAAAAATAAAAATAAAAATAACTAGAAAATAATGATCTACTAATAATGTCGCTTGTTGAAAGATTCTATCTTTTCTTACGTCAATATTATAATGTCAGTCTAAAACATATAAAATATTTGATTTAATTATCGTCATAGAGTCCTCCCGCAATTTTAAATGTCAATAACTTAACCCAAACTTTGGTGGGCCCGAAACTTTTTCACAATGTCCGATTGGGTCCGGATATGTGTTTCCGATCCAATAAAAAAATATTAGGTCGAATGATTCGATTTTCGACGAGAACTCAATCACCCAACCTAAGACTTGATTTGCAGCATCAATTTTAAGTCATAACTCATACGATGTAGGTTGAAATCCACGCAGCTGTTTTAGTGTGAGCAATGAAAATAGGCTCAATGAACATCAAATGAGACAAATCTCGAAAATAATACTACGTATATAGACAACTATATATAAAATATTGTCACCATCATTTTTCGTAGAAAACAATCCCAATAAAAATAATGTCACTCGCGAACGCTTTACATGTTGAATGCCCACAATGCATGAAATAAAAAAAATATTTCATGTCAATAGATCAGTTAGCGTATTAGAAAAACAAATAAACTTTGTCCAAATTTCGAGATACCCAAGGACATGTCATCACTGTCCTAATATTACGTTGTGGATACAAACAAATATCTTTAGGCAGCATAAATTGTAAAACAAATAAGAAACACAAATCGCGACCCAAAACAACTAGAGGTTCGTCTGATATGTAAATAACATGAAATGAAAAACTGTGCATGTGTAAAATACACATATAAAGCTCACTTACATATAATATAAAAACGAACATATTGGACTTTAATTGTTATATATCATAAAATAAAGGTTTTTAAAACTATAATACATTTGTAATATAGTATGAAAATTCTTCCCCGAACGACAACGATGACCTTATTGATAAGTTGAAACAAGCTATTGGGGACATGGTCGAAATTCAAAACATTGTCGAAAATTAAAATAAATCCAACATAAATATAAACAATGGACGAGTCCTATTCATGAACTATAGTACTAGATTAACAAATATAATATAATGAAATATATAAATATATGAAATAAATGCATATCTAATATCAAATATAAATATAATAAAATATATGAATTATCTAGTAATAAATAATAGTGGAGTACATATTGACTTCGCACAAAAAAACAAAGAAATTCTGTATGTGAAATTACTAACATATCCATGTTCTTAATAGTTGGCATTTTGGCAACACAAAAGGCTAATATAAATAATATTTGTATTAAGAGTAAACTATTACTTTCTCAATCTATTATCTTAAAATAATAATTAAGATAATTAATTTATTAAATTAATTATTATTTAACACATCAATTAATATTTAAAAATATTAAAATAAACATAATATTATTTTTTTATATTAAATGGACAAATTCGTCTAACTAAAAGAATATTTTTATTTTAATATGGGAAACTACCTATGACTTAAAGACTATTTCTTTCTGCCACCAAGTTAAGTTTATAGTGCGTTGGTTTGCAATTTGCAAATTTAAAATTATTTTTTCCTAAGTTATTATATTATTACGTATGATTGAAGCATATAGATTGTTATTGCGACGCGATTGAAATCTAATTACACGCATTAGTTTGACCGACGATTATCAATGCGACCGACAGCTATAAATGGATATGATTAAGTCGAGTAAGTATAGATCGATCCTTTTGTGACGGTAGATCCAGTATGGCCGATGATTAATAACGTGAAATTAATTATACTTAGAATCAAACAATAGATGATGTAAGGGTTCATTTTTTTTTATGTAGATTGTTTAGACCTAGGCTATACTAACGCGTTGTACGAGACTAGACAATAATCAGTCTTCCAAACCCTGTGGCTGACTCGATCAAAACGATCTCTCTCTCTCTCTCTCTCTCTCTCATTTCCTATATAAAGGTAGCGTAACACGTTCAATTATATCCAAGAAAGAAGCCATTCGATCCTTGTATTTTGATTATGAAGGTGGGTTTGTAGATCTCTTAGCATCTTGACGTTAATATTCTCGAGAAACAACCAGAAATCGCAGACAAATATGATGCAGTTTGCTGATTTGTTCTTGTTTTGCAGCGAAAAATAGTGGTGAAGGTGTCGATGACGTGCGACGAATGCAGAAAGCAAGGCCTTGCAGACTGTCTCCAAAATCAAAGGTGAGCTTAAAAATGGTGTATTAATACTAAGATTTGCTCGCAGTTTTCTCAACTTTTTTCAACAGGTTTGATCTCCGCCGGCATAGAAGGGCCGGAGAAAGATAGAGTGGTGGTGGTCGGAGAAGACATTGACACAGTCTGGTTGCTCGACAAGCTGAGGAAGAAGGTCGGAGATGCCAACATCGTCACCGTGCAAGAAATCTAACCTCCATCAATTATCAAGCTTGATCAAGACAAGGTCCTCTATTGTCAACATGGCTTCCCCCAGTATCCTCCTCCCCATCCGCCCTATGCGTGCCATTGCTACCTCGTACGCAACTAGGATCCGCCGCGTTCCTTCATGTGATCCGGTTGTCCCGTCGTTGTTTTATTTTATTTTATTTTTTGTGATTTGCTTTGTGCTCCCGTGGATTTTTATCTTCTTACCCAACTTTTTTACGTCGTTTTAAACCATTTTCGTTTTGCGCTCAATGTTGGAAGAGATTAAAATTGTTTACATGTCATCTTTAATTGAGATTATAATTAAAATAATAATAAGTAATTAAAAGAAAATATTATTCCCACCAATTAATGAACGATATCTCAAACGTAACGCGTAAAATTAGATAATATATAATCGGTATTTTGATATCACAATGCAATAGACTCAACCACGGTTAAATTAGTAGTGGGTATTCAGCAAATGTCACCTTGATTCCATCTTTAGATAACTAATAGATTATAATATATTGTTCTTAAAAAATTAGAAAATAGTGATCCACTAGTTTCATTACTTATAACCATTGTAGGCTCAAAATTAGGTCAAAAAAAGGATGGTCAGTCACCAAAATCTATTGAATATTTATGGTTGTTCGTCAATTATCGAAATCAGAATCAATGTTCATATATTTCATCGGCTAAATTGAATCGAAATGAGATCTTAGAGATGGAAGGAAAGAAATCTGCGTATGTAAGATCTGTGTTCGGGTGAATGCCAATTTTTTCTTTAATATTGTGGCGCTAAACGAAAAATAATAGATCGAGGAGCCGACCTAGAAGTCAAACGTCGAAAGGCCTGAAAACGGACCACTCAATATAGGATTGCGCTTAAGGAAAAATGATGAACCTCACATTCGAGTCCAAGATTGGCAGGCCCATCCATGGACCACCCAATTTTGAGTGGGCTCGAGCCTTGATCCACCTTGTGGTTGATCAAGCTGAAAGCTTGACCCGGGTCATGTCCGGCTCGAGTTTACCTCAAATGGTATTATTTTAATTAAGTTAATAAAAATAGAGTCCTGGCGAAATTAATTTTTAAATTAGAAAAATGTTTAGACTAAATAGTATTTTGTGACAGCTGTCTTGCTGGTTTGGTTAAAGCTTCCAATGATTTGTTAGGAAGTTGTTTTCATACAATAATTATTTGTGAAAGTCTTTTATTTATTTTCAATAAACAATAACCATAGTTTTGTTGGAATGTTACAAGTCTAAATGCATTATTTCCTTTATAATACTATGCTTTCAAGTAAACAATGAAGATACATTACCCGAGTAGTGTGTCCGGTTAGAGCATCGACGAGATTTCACGATTTTCTCTACAAGATAGTCCAATGACCCGAGCCAAACCTATTTATGTTCCAACAATTATAGAGAGAAAAAAAAAAAAGAACCAAAGAAATCAAGAACGAATATTGAATTGAACGGTGTCTTCGTTGTTCTGGAAAATGACTTCAATGAAATCGTGAAACGAATCAGGGATGAAATCGACTAAAACCAACCATGGGCCAAGTCCGAACCAACTAAAACCTAACTCAAGAAGACCCAATACGAAATCCAACGTAAATCAAACTGTGCAAAATTGAAAAATTTGCTAACAATCTTTCTCTCTCTCTCCACCAACCATCATCTATCAATCTTATCTAAATAAACCTTAAACTATTCAAAACTTAATAAATTAAACTTTAATAGGCGATCGATCACCGTTCACTGTTCACACCAAAAAACAGACGACTGATCTAAAACAAATGGTCGTCCGTTCATTGTTCACACTAAAAAACAGACGACTGATCTAAAACGAACAGTCATCCATTATCTATTCACTACGGATGAAACTTTATTTTATAAATTAATTTTTAAAAAATATCAAACACTATTAGATTTACTTGAAAATTTTAGCACATATTTACCATATTATGATAAAATAATCTGAAAATTTTCGTGATTTTCTAACATTTGTATGATTTATTATAATTTTACTTAATTAATTTATAAAACATATGTAACATAATTGATGAACCTCCGACCTCTTCAACTTCAAAGGATTATAACTTTTGTTACGGGTATCAAATTTGCTAACACTTGTACTCGTGACCGACCTTTCTCGGGTCTAAAATCAATCGTTTCGGCCCCCAAAGCGATAGTCCAAATCTTTTACAACAACTTTTGCATTATTTATTTTAATTAAAATTTTAGTCGTTAGTTATTTATTTATTTTGAATAGTATTATTGATTATTGAAGTTTCTCTGAAAAGTTAGGGTTTTTCGTTGGAGAACATTTCTTATTATTTTCACATCTCGCTGCGTCAATAATTATAATAAATCATACAATTATTAGAAAATCACAAAAAATTTTAAATTATTTTTCTCTAATGTGGTAAAAAAAGTTGTAAAATTTTAAATTAAATATAATATTGTTTGATATTTTTTTCATTATACGTGAATAGAAACGAGAGCTATTTTAAAAAATACCAAAAGATATTAAATTTACTTAAAAATTTTACCACGTGTTTACCACATCATAAAAAGATAATCTGAAAATTTTCGTGATTTTCTAACACTTGTACGATTTATTGTAATTTTAGTGAATTATTTTATAAAACATACGTAAAATAATTATAATAAATCGTAAAAGTGTTAGAAAATCACTAAAATTTTCATATTATCTTATTATAACGTGGCAACTATGTAATAAAATTTTTAAGTAAATTAAATATTTTATATTTTTTAAAAATTAATTTATAAAATAAAGTTTCGTCCGTACGTAAACAGTGAACGGATGGCCGTTTGTTTTAGATCGGTCATCCATTCTCTGGTGTGAATAGTGAACGTACGGTGATCGATCATTTATCAAGATTTGATTTGTTGGATTTTGGATAATTCAAAGTTTAGTTTATCAGGGATAGTTTAGGATTTGATTTTGGTATAAATTTTAAAAAATCCTTCTATCTATAGATAGCCTAACGCATCGAACTATCGTCAAGCAAATACTGAAAACTACTATTTTCACAGGAGAATAGGCATTCGGTTCTTGTTTTTTGATCATGAAGGTGGGTTCGTAGATTTCTTCGCATTTTGACGTTAATACTCTCGAGAAACAAACAGAAATCGCAGCAAAATATGATGAAGTTTGCCAATTTGTTCTTGTTTTGCAGCGAAAAATAGTGGTGAAGGAGTCGATGACGTGCGACGAATACAGAAGAAGCAAGGCCTTGCAGCCTGTCTCGCGCGTCAAAGGTGAGCTTAAAATTGGTGTGTTGATACTGGGTTTCTCTTGTAGTTTTCTGAACTTTTTTCTACAGGTTTGATCTCCGTCGCCATAGAAGGGCCGGAGAAAGATAGAGTGGTGGTGGTCGGAGAAGACATTGACACAGTCTGGTTGCTCGACAAGCTGAGGAAGAAGGTCGGAAATGGCGACATCGTCACCGTGCAAGAAATCAAACCGCCAGTAATGATCAAGACAAGGTTCTCTATTGTCAACCTGCTTTCCCCCAGTGTCCTTCATCCTATCCACCCTATTCGTACCAGTGATACCCCGTACGCGACGCCGACCCTTCGTGCATCATCTTGTGATCCATCGCCGTCGCCGTCGCCGTCGTAGTGTTTTCGAATTTACTTTTGCATTTAAAGACTACTACAAATCTCTCTGTAAAATCCACTTTTTTAATATCAATAAAACCTTTTAGTAATATTAGTCTTCATTGAAGGTTGGAAGATACTAATATTTGATGTTAAATCCTGTTGGGGGAATAGATTTGAATGTTGCCGTGGGAGGCTGTATTCTCGTGGGAGGACGGACGAGTTAAGATTCTGTCGATTGTGAGAATTCACTTTTATCAATAGAAGTGCACAATCACGTATCGTTTGGTAGAATAAAAATTGACTGATATATAATTAGAGTTCTATTTTCTCGTTAATAAAATACGTTTTGAGTTAATTTCAAAATTAAATTTATGCGACCTCTGATCCAAAGTATATAATATTGTACTTACAGTATCAGGAGACTCAGCAGTATCAGGAGACTCAACGGAAACAGAAGTTGGGATTTAAAGTCTACCTCTTCTTTGTCTTATGAAATCGAAGTATTAGAGTTTTCAATGATGGTTTTGATAAATTCTCTCTATCTTTCCCAAAATACTATAATATAAACTTCTTAAAAATTAGAAAATAAAGGCCCAAATAATTATCTACTAATTGCACTACTTACAACTAATAGAACGCTTAAAATTTGTTCAAACCAAGTATTATAGTAAAATAACAACAAATTTCCGACAAACCTTCGTTTAGAAATTTGATTTTCGGTCAATTCATGCGACAGTGCACGCCATGAAGACAATAATAAATTAATATTCTGTTAATTGTGATAATATATCTTCTACCAGTGAACTGCACAATCTCAAATCACTGAAAACGTAAAAAAGTGAATAGTTTATCAGAAAAATTATCATTCCTACCGAGTACAAAACGTTTTGAGCGAACCTAAAAATACATTCATACGAGTTTCGATCCAAAACATATAATATTATATTTAATAGATTGGAAACTCTTTAATTTATTTGTAAAATTAAATAAAATCTTGATACAGATAAGATCTTAAAGACGAAAAGGAAGAAATTCGCATATGTAATTTGGGTTGTGGAATGGTTCCACCTTAGCTTCACATCAATATAACGATGTCAATCTAGAATGTATTAATATTTAATTTTAATTATCAACAGAATTAACGTTTTTTATAGATTGACCAAATGAATGCACAGAGATTGGGACTCGGACTTGTGATTGTGGAAAAGAAAACCTCCCTCAGATGGTATTGTTTTAATTAAATTAATAAAAAGGAGTCCAAATCGAAATTGCAAGGAGTTCTTTTTTTTTTTTTTTTAATTAGAAAAATGGTTTGACTTCTTTAGGTGAGTAGTATTTTATTTTTTAATAATAATAATAAATATTATCAAACATTTAAACTATATGGTATTTCAAAAATAATTGAAGTGAACCAAATTTGTCAAGGTCTACGTGACGAATTTAGTACATTAAACTATGTTACAAGGATAAAATGTTCATGGACTAGTTCAAGATGACAGCATCAAATAGACATGGGTTTGCAATTGATAAAACTATGTCATGAGGTACTATTTTGATTTTAGTTTATAGTTTATTACGGATTCTCCTATTAATAATAACAATACTCGAATTGTAAACATTATTAAGTGATTATTTCGAGTGTTTTTTTAAGGTGGTTCTGAAGTTAGAAGGTTATTTTGCTCGGTATTCTACGATTCGTTTTCGACCAATGACCCTCAAAGCTTGAAGTGAGAACGGTATATACCTCGACGCTCAAAAGACAAGTGAGTTGCACACGTGTCAGTACAACAAAAATAAACGTAGTGTTTTCGATAAAAATTCCGAAGAAAAAGTAACAAATTCTAGTGAACTCGAAGGGAACAACCGAAAATGAAGCCATCAGCGTTCAATCAAATGAAGTTTAAGTTAAATGAAATTGTTGCTGATAATGTTATTATACTAAAAATTGAAAGTGAAGATTTGTGTAATCTCACTCATCCACCAAATAGATATCCAGCTGCTTGCTCTTCGTTGCCGTCCGCTAATTTAAGTGCGTGTATTACTGCATCTCTCCCAAATCCGAGTTCGACGAGCTTCGCCACTTTGGCCTCAAAATCAGATCCCTGATGCCATAAATTTACCCTCTTAGATTTCGTATTTCAAATATCTACCTACTTTGATACAAGATACAGATCAAACATTTGCATTGCTTGTACAAATGCTCATATCACTGGATTTCATAATTGAGAATTTCATCAACGATGCTTTTATTATAACTCCTAGGAATTCTAACTATCTTTTATATGACTTAGCTTTACCGTAATGAGCTTATTTTCATATACAAGTTTCTGAATAATGACTATTTTTTATTGTCAAGGGAGTTTGTAGTTTTAAGAAAAGTAAGAAAATCTAACTTTTTAAATTCGGTATTTCCAATTTGAGATAATTGTTTTATATTAATTGGTTCTTACTCGGGCTCCGGGCTCCGGGCTCCGGGCTCCGGGCTCCGTTCATCAACCTCTTGCAACTTTCCATTTTTAATACAAGTAGTTATTTATCCAAAACTATTGGTTTACAATGACTAGTGCTACCATTGAAGAGCTACATGCAAAAAGAAAAATTTCTTAAAATATTAGGAGAACATGGTTTTTGACCACTAAAGTAGCAAGCAAAAACGGAGTTACCTGAGCCGGTGCTCCTACCTGAGCCGGTGTTCCGCCACGGATGTCTGCCATAAACCAAGGGAAAAACATGAAAAACAGCATTGATGCAAAAATAGAAATAGAAAAATACAACATAGTTCTAAAACTTTGCAAACAGCATTGTTTTGCATGAAAACATCGTAGTCTGCTATTGAAGGTGCACAAGGAACCAGTCAAGCAAACCTTCAGTCAACCCAGATATTAGAAGTAAATATAACTTTATTCTAGTTGGTAACTTTATTTTAATAGGTATAAAAAAAGAACTATGCATCAAATCTAAACCCATTACACCACCTGAACGCACGGCCACTGGGGCATTATTACTTTTATCTGTCGGCACCTGACAAAAACAAATGACAAAAGAAATTTAATACGGAAAAATGTTTTTTTATCACTAACTCTTACATCATTTGCAAAAAAAAAAAAAAAAAAAGACGTTAATTTATCAACTCATGTATAGCAAAGTCAACTTACTGGCTTTCCAGAACTGGACGCTTCTTTTAAATACCTTTCCTCGTCCAGAAAGCGAGATGGGATATCTTTTTCTGAAGTAAATTTGTGACATTAACAACAATTCAAGCATAGTGGCATGGAAGTGAAAGTAGTCTACTTGAATTGAGCACACAGAATTCCAAGACAAACCTTGCAAAAATGGCACTGAAACCTCCCCACCACCAACTCTCAGAACATTCTCCTTCAAGTCTATAATGCACTGCGACGTGACTTATTGTCAAACATCTATTCGATGGACAGCTCAGTCCAATAAAATACGGGTTTACTTTTACTCAGATTTCGTTTGTTGCCTCTTACCTGATGCTTGCGAAGCATATCTAAACCAAAGAGGAATTCCATATTTGGAGCGTCCAAAACCATGAAGGAGCATGGGTAGAAAATATTACCAATCTATTGAAAGAAATCGAGAGAAATAAGGAAAGGATTAATATTAATTGTGACCTAGTAGAGAAAGAGAAAATCATGAATAAATGAAGAAAAGAGAAATATAGAATTGCACAGCCTAAAACTGAGACAAGAAAGAACACCAAGCATAAGACCATATAGCCAAATATTCTACCTTTATGGGTGCTACATGTATTCGACCTAATATCTCTGATTGACCAACTCCATGAGCAATGCCCTTGTAACGTTGGTCTAAAAGCCTCAATAATCTAGTGAAATCATACAAACAACACAATAGTCAGTCTAAAACTCTTTATGCAAACTGCAAAAAGATAACTCAAAGTGCTTTACTTGAAGGAAACTACGGTTTTGAGAATTAATCCTCCTTTAAAAGAAGGTAATGGGAAAACGAAAAACATGCTTGATAAAAACAGGTGGCCTGGTAAAAAAGTTGTGTGGACAAAGTCGTTGTCTTATGTGTTAGTTTTTTAGTTTTGTGAGAGAATTCCTTGTACTCCTTATCTAGTACATCCAAAGCTATTCCACTAAAATTAATTTCTTATAGAAACAAGGGTGCTTGGAATCATGCCAAAAAATGGGTTTGGCTGCTAATCGCGATTATCTTTGTAGAATCTGTAGTCTGGTCGAATATCAATCTTTTGCTTACAATAAACCACCTTCTATGCCTCCTTGATCTAGACAATGAGCTTCCTTCCAAAAGTCAGAGTTGCAGTAATGGATTGGTAGGAAGCATCTTATGCAAAGCTCATAGCCAGCATAACACATAAGCTCTATGCAAGGTTGTATAGTACAGATGAATAATGATGACAACAAGGGTTCTAACTTAAATCTGGTAGCCCTAAAATCTGTAACATATCTTCATTCAAATCTATGCTATCAATTTGATGTGAAAAATCGCACTTATCTTATGTTGATGACTGCAATAGTAAGCATGCCTATAGATTTATTTTAAATTCCCGCTTTTAGGTTAAATTCACAATTCATTGTTACTAGCTCTACTATTCTAGAAATTTTATTTTATCATGGCAATCACGCTTATGATAAAGGAAAAAAATAATACCCGCATCGTTCAGCACAACTTTTTGATATGATTGTTGATTGCGCTCCACTATCAACAAATGCCTGAAAATAAATAGATGAAAAAAATTACAGCTAAAGAATCGACTCTTCAAAGAGCTCTCCCTCGTAGTCATCTTCAAACATATTGAAATAAATAATGAATGCAAGCAAGAATTTTTACTGGTGAGTTACCTTCAACGGAATGCCATTCACTTCCATGTCAACATACAACATCACCTAAGGTAAGATGATAGAAAATTTTGATGATTTTGATCATACAGCAATAACTACAAAGCCATGTTTACCTAAAAAATAGAAAAAGTGATTGGGTGGGAGAACGATTCAGGGGATTGTGATTCTTGGGGGAGGATGTCGGGATAAATTTTGGTTGGTCGCACCAATCCCCGTCACTCCTTTGC
>CM039525.1:699222-714722 GCA_022433055.1 Begonia peltatifolia | reverse complement strand
AAAAAAAATCACTTTCCTACCGTGTAAACATGGCCTCAGTTGAAACAGACAATGATGAATTAACTGACCACTCTTGCAAATGCTTCAGGATTATGCTCGAGAGCAGCTGCCCAGTTTTCATCAATTCCTTTCTGCAAAAGGGTTTAGAAAACTGAACAGTAACGTCAAGGTAGTCACAATTTTTGCATTACATGTACTCAAATGCAATTATTATGAAATTCTAATAAAGTAACCATTTCAATTAATAAAATACCTTTCAAAAAGGTAAGATACTACCACCAACATCTTTTTTCTTTTTTAAATCATCTATGTCCCTGCTTTTTCTCTGAATATTTGCATCGTACTTTTTCTTTTGTGTGTTTAATTGGAAGGGAAATCAAGGTTACAAAATGGTTTCCAATCAATTTCTGGCTCAATCTACATTCCACTTTACACTGTATCCAATGACTTGAGAAGCATAAGACTTATTTACGTCTATGTTATAGAAAATAGCAATAACCTGTCGGATAGCAGCTTCAATTTTCTTTTGCGCTTCAACATCGAAAGGATCTGCATAAAGAAGGGCCTGTGTAGCATGATAGAAAGAAAAAATATAAGCTTCTTTCAGTTAGAGATAAATGAAAAGAGGCACCAGTTAAAGACTCACGAGTTCCTCTTCCTTTTGGCGTCGTATTTCAGAACTTTGACGATGCCTATCTCGTAAAATATTTTGCAACTGATTCAAATCATTTCCAGCAATAGCTTGTGCTAATTCAGGGTCAGACTGGCAAGCCAAATATCACATTAGTAAGAAGATTATCACATCCGTATAAAACAGCAAGCAACTATACACATATCATACACCAAGCCCTGCTTTCACGAGTAAACTCAATCATAACCACAATAGCTAATTAGTATGTTTATGGAAATGTATCACAGTTGAAAGAAGACCTATAATTACCACCGTACCAAGACATTTACAAACTACAGAATACAAATATAATACAGAAGTTCATAAATTTATGAACAAGTCGTGTTGCCAAGCGCTAAAGCAAAGTAATCGAGTTGATAAAATCTCCAAGACAGAACACTAGATAATATGATTTAATTAAAAATTTAAAGTAAATCTTCAAGGAGAGGTGATCGTTCTACCTGAAATAACCGAGCCATCATATTCGAATCATGTAGAATGTGCCGCTGGAAAGCTCCAGGGTTTGCAGCAGATCCATCAGGGTTTAATCCCAGATCAATTGAAGGATTACTGAAATGTTTTGTATCAGAAAATAGCCACATGACTAGATGTGCATGGACAAGTCAAAAGAGGCAGTTAATAAAATCCATGATACCACTAATTAATAGGCATTAACTTTTGCCAACACATATTATAGGCAAATGCAAGATGAATCTAACGGGATGTGACCCTAAACAGTAATAAACATAAGGCAAAGTCGCAAAACATCATTTTGAGAACGAAAAATAGCAGTGCTGTATGAAAAGAACACACCTATTCGCAGTTTTTGATACCATCATGATCAAATCCTCGTCTTTAACACCTAAGATACTCAATTTCTCAGAATTCCTCATCTCCTTTCCATTGTATAACAGCTGCTGCTGTTGAAGCGGCACCTGTGTCTGCTTGCATGAATTGTAGTTTTTAGCATCAATCGTGACAAGAAATCAGCTAATTTCGTAACTTAAATTCCATGAATCTTTTCGCAGTATGGTGAAAACGAACACTCTCCAACATCCAAAATGAAATACAAATTGCAGGTTTCCATATTGTAATCCATTTTTTAATTTAAAAAAAAAAGGTTATCATTTCTTTCATCTGTGCTCGAGTTCAAAACTTCATGTAATCAATTTCAAATAAGTTTCATTAATTCCAATTCCTTCCTTTCATGCACTTACGCCACATCCAACAACAAAAACAATAATAAAAAGAAATAATAAGCAGCAGATACTCACTTCGACTTCAAGCAGAGCTTTCACGTTCTCAACCTATACGCAATTACGGCCAAAAAAAACGTAGTTAATTAACATTTAAAAGCCTGGGCACTCGCTGAAATTCGTAAAGCAAAAAGAAAGATCAGCACAAATTGAGGTTTTACAGATTCCTGAGGATCGACATCTAATGTGAGGATCTGTTCATCGGCGGTCATTACGGTAATCTTCATCGTCCTCCCGCCTCGGAATCTGTACTTCGCCCTCCGTAAAGCGAAGTATTGTTGTCAATGGAGATTGCTGGTTTCTTTCTCCCCAAAAGGTTCTGTGGCTTTCGCTTTTCTAGTTGAGGTCGTAGTCAATGTCAATAAGCTTCTGCAGTCTTCTTCTTTAAATATAAGCTATTTTTGTCAATGAATATTATTACCCCTCAACCATATTATATACGAGGGTGTGACACCCACATTTGAATTTTAACATAGGAACCAAAAAATAATAATTGCAACCTAAATTTTAAAGAAAATAAATAAATGAAAATTATTTACGAGAGTGGTATTCTTCGGTATCCATAATTTATTATCGTATGTAATTTTTTTGATGCATCGTACAATATTCGATAAAAATATTCAAAAACTTTGTCGCGCTAAATTTTATATTTATCGGTGTGAATTGAACTACTATGTTTTTGTAATTTGTATTTTATCGCGTATTAGTTATGACCAGATAAATGTTCTCTCTTGTAATTGATTTTCGACGCAGTCATTTTTTTTTTCAAAAAATTTTCACGTTAAAGTTTGAATTCTTCACAATCGACGATTAGCTATGAGATTGCTTTTGAAAAAGCTCTATAAACAATCGTATAAATTGCTAGATAATAGTTACGAGGGTAAAGTATAATATAACTCATGTATTTAGTGGTAAGTGATAAATGATACGCTAAATAATTTAATTGAATGAAATAATTTTTATTCGAAACCGCTCGTGTCATAAACAAGATTGGTTAAACATTTTAAAACAATTTACGTTTTGATAATTTTAACACGTTTTTGTTATCTTTGGTCACTCAAATTTTATGTATACATTTGATTTCAAATACAAATATTAATTTGTCTTTGAAATCGAGAGTCTTAACGTAATCACTGTAGATTGAAATGTCCACACAAGCAAAAAATACGAGACATTTTGATGAATTTTATCATGATACAAATTGTCTTACTGACGACCCAACGTATTCAAACAATTAAAAATTGTTTGTAATACCTAAGTCGTATTTTAGTAATGAGTTAATTAAAACGTCAAATAATGATATAATTGAATTGAGATAATTAATTATTAAGTAATGCAATCGTAGATTTTAATTTTAAAATAAAATAAATATTAATTAATTAATTAAATTCATCATCTCCATGGTAGAAAGTCTATTAACTCATTTTTCCATTAAGATATTGTGCGCTCTGAAAATTGAGCTATATCCTAATATTTTCTCCTCACAGATTTGTTTGGTGAGAACTTTTCAGTCGGTCGCCTAACATGTTACTGCTCTCGCCGGAGCATTTTTAACTTCAGAGTTCTTATGTGATCCATTGTCAATTGTGCTCCAAAACGCATCTTACTATCTCTGGAAGATTTCCTTACATATGTTTCATTTCCATATACCTCTCAAAGTAATGTGGGATTGTGAACGACTCCCTTTTCACGACTCGGGATTTGTTTATACTCGAGTTTGGGAGCCATTCCCAGTCCATCCCTCGACCGGCACACGATGACCCGCTCTCGCCGCAAAAGTAGCTCGAGCCATCCATTGACAGCCGACGGATTCGGGACGGGCCCCCCCGTGCCTAACCCTCAGAGCCAATCCTTTTCTTGAGGTTATGGATTCATTTTGCCGACTTCCCTTGCCTACAATGTTCCATCGACCAGAGGCTGTTCATCTCGGAAACCTGATACGGTTATGAGTAAGACCCGGCGTGGGAGACACTCGGTCCTCCGAATTTTCAAGGGCCGTCAAGGACATACCGGACACCGCGCGACGTGCGGTGCTCTTCCAGCCGCTGGACCCTACCTCCGGCTAAGCCGTTTCCAGGGTGGGCAGACTGTTAAACAGAAAAGATAACTCTTCCCGAGGTCCCCAACGACGTCTCCGAACTTCCTAACGTTGTTGTCAACCGCCACGTCCTGATTCAGGAATTTTAACCCAATTCCCTTTCTATGCTCGCACGCGGAGCGTTGTCAGACGGGATTGCCTTGTCTCTTAGGATCGACTAACCCGTGTGCAAGTGTTGTTTACATGGAACCTTTCCCCTCTTCGGCCTTCAAAGTTCTCATTTGAATATTTGCTACTACTACTAAGATCTGCACCAACAGCCGCTCTGCCCGAGCTTGTGACCTGAGTGGGGGCACCAAGGTGGTGGTGCATGGCCGTTCTTAGTTGGTGGAGCAATTTGTTTGGTTAATTCCGTTAACGAACGCGACCTCAACCTACTAACTAGCTAGGGCGACGCCTGATCTTGATCTTCTGAGAAAGGTTCAAGTGTGAGCATGTCTGTTGGGAATCAAAAGATGGTGAATTATGCCTGAGTGTGGCGAAGCCAGAGGAAACTCAGGTGGAGGCCCACAGCAATACTGACGTACAAATTGTTCGTTTGACTTAGGTATATGAAAATAAAACATATATAAGGAAAGTTCTCCCAAAATAGTAAGACGCGTTGTAGAGCACAATTAGGAACAGATATCATAAGAACTCTAAAGTTAAAATTATTTTGACAAAAACAATATCATGTTGAGTGATGAACTAAAAAATTTTCGATGAATATATCCGGAAGAAGATAATATTAGAATATGACTCAATTCTCGTAACACGTCACATCTTCCTGGAAAAGCTTCGTCTCACATGGTCTCTAGTGATATCTAGGCTTTTTCTCTATGTAGTGCGGCCTCTTTTGGTCATCTGAGCCTTCGCTCGCTCTCTCTCTCTCTCTCTCCTCATTCCTTCTTGCTTGACACCTCTGAAAGCTGACTCTGCAACGTCAGCCAATTCTCCCTGCTCCTTCACTTCGTCTGTCGAGGAAACCCCAGTCGTTACCACTGATTCTGTTCCATGCTCGCAGAGATTTTCTTCTGGGTTTGTCAAATTCAATCAGATTCTTCTTCTTTTTCATGGCTTCCTCTGGTAATCCAGACCCAAATCAGCAGAACCCATCTTTTGATGTGCCTACGTTCTTTAAACCCCCGAACCAAAACCCTCTTCCCTCCTCCTCACCAAACCTTTCTAATCTGAATTCTTCGCCATTTCCTCCTACTTCTTCCTCCTATCCTCTTCCTACTGGTCTTTTCTCTTACCCTCTTCAGAACGTGCCGTTTCATCACCAGTACCATCTTATTCCTCACCTTGCGAACCAACTTTCTTTTCCTCCGGACCAGTTCTCTGACCTACATCATCGGAGATCTCTGTCTTTTCCCACTCCTCCTCTTCAGCCATCTCCTGCGCACAACATCGCTATGCCTCAAAACATTCCTGCCCAGAACTCCGGTGCTCGAATAATGGCCATGATCAAAGCCCCTGGCGCGAACCTTGAACCGCTTCCTCAACCTCCTGCTCCTTCGGGTCCGATATCCTCCACGGGAATTCCAGAATTTCCAGGGCCTCCGAGTGGTCCTGTCTTGGTCACTATTCCTAATATGTTGCAGGGTATCAATTCAGGCATCACTCCCACCGGTCCCATTCCAATGCAGAGCAGTAAGCTTTCAAAGGGTCGGCACTTGTTTGGTGATAATGTTGCGTATGATGTAGACGTACGATTGCAAGGGGAGGTTCAGCCACAGCTTGAAGTTACTCCGATAACAAAGTACGGTTCAGATCCTCAGCTGGTTTTGGGGCGTCAAATTGCCGTCAACAAGACTTACATATGCTATGGGTTAAAGCAGGGAAATATTCGAGTACTTAATATCAATACTGCGCTGAGATCTCTATTCCGAGGTCACCAAAAGGTTTAACATATTGCATACTTTGTGAAATCCTTTTTGAACTGGTTTTTCTTCTGCTGCTGACAAATATTTGATCGTATATCACTTCCAGTCTATGATTATCTTCTGGTTATCTTTTTTTTTTTTACTTTAATTCCTATTGGACTAGCAGTCACACCCCATAACACGTCCCCTAAATTAATCCCTTGAGAACTTTTATGGGTTTTTGCGGTGTTCTTTGACCTCATGTAATGGTTTTACTAGCCTTCGTATTGCATGCTTGAAGAATTAAATTTCTTGTTCTGACTAATTTTTCTTTTTCCGTAAGGGATTTCTGTGAAGTTCTATTTGATGGATTTTCTGATTTTGTCACTTGTAGAAATTTTTCAATAGGATTTTCCTTGTGGGTTTAGTTTTTTTTTTCTTGTGTGGTATTTACCTTGTCTTAAGCTTTTTGGCTAAACTAATATGTGATGCTATAATATGCTTATGATTTATGGGATAACATGCAGTGGCTGTATTATTCTTTTTTTTATCAGTACATTGGTTCTATTACTCCTATGCTCTTTCTCAGCAGGTTCTTGTTTATTTATGTGTTTTTATTCATAAAGGTCTTATTGTGTTTTATCTTATTAAATGGGCATTGGAAATAAATTTTTTGGACTCTGGATAACGAAAATGAATTTTCTTGATTATTATGTTGTTTAGTTCACTACTGCATTGTTAAGTTTGGAAGATTTTTTTTCTCTAGCGATGGTTGTGCATTCCAGTGTAGTTTGTTTCTTTATCTCAAAGATGAGTTTATGGTTCTGTTATCCAATTTTACTTTGTATGGTTGTACACGGTGAAGGCAATTGATTTGCTGTAGTGCATTTTCCTTTTTCGTTGATTTTTATAATTCTGTTGAAATTATTGTTGTTAATAATTCATAACTGTAGTGTGATTTTTTATAATTTGTTGAGTGTTATGTTTTTTACTTTTTTGCTCTTATCTATTTCTTCCTGTAAGATTACATTAAAAAGATAAAAGTATATTTCTCCTTAATCTCTGGTTTTGTTTTGGAAACTCATTAAACATTTGTACCAAAAGAACATAATTATAAATGATATATTTTCAAGTAATCAAAGTCTTGCATTCATCTCTATTGTTAATCTGATTGACAATTTTCTGTCAGAGGGTCACAGATATGGCATTTTTTGCTGAGGATGTTCACCTTTTGGCTAGGTAACTTTTACTTTGTCGGTAAATGATTTACACCTCCTTGTACATCTTTCTTTATGGTGACATGCTTTTGTCCAGTGTCGACATAGGTGGACTGGTTTATGTATGGAAAATTTTAGAGGGTCCAGATGAAGAAGGTACGCCACAAATTACTGGAAAATTAATAATTGCTGTTCATATTAAAGGAGAGGAGGACATTGTACATCCACGAATTTGTTGGCATTGCCACAAACAGGTCTAGACATCTTTTTTTTTTCTTATGAGATCTTTGGCCCTCCATAGCAAGTTCATTTGCAGGTTTTCGGTAATTATCTCAGCTCTTGCAGCTTCTCTTACAAATGTTGCTGCTATTTGCACAGGAAGTTTTGGTTGTTGGCTTTGGGAAGTCTGTTTTGAGGATTGATACTAATAAAGTTGGGAAGTGCGAACAAACTGCCGAAGTTCCTCTTAAGGTTCCCATTGCAAAGTTAATAGATGGGTTGCAACTTGTTGGTAAACATGATAGAGAAGTCACCGGATTATCGATGTGTCAGTGGATGACTTCCCGTTTGGTTTCTTCCTCTGTGGATGGAACGGTTTGTATTTGTCCTTCTCGATATGCCAGTTCCATGGTTTAATTGTTTTGTATTTTATCTTTGAAATAAAATAGTTTTCTGTGTTCTCTTCCTCAGTGATTATGAAAACTTGAATCAAACTATTATGTTAGAATAGCGATTTATACAATTTTATGTTTTGGAACCTTCATGGTATGTTAGAATATGTACTTTATCATATTCTCTTTTGTATTATGATATTCAACTTCTTAAAAGGGTATTGGCTTTTGCGTTAATAACCAGACTTTCATGGTTTTTGTAGCTTGGCCTTTCATTTATTCTTTTATTTTTCAATATTCTAAGATAAAAAATGTCACTTTCATGGTTGTGCAGTCGTAAGCATATTTTAAAGAGCTACTTTTTATTATTAAACTTGTGAGTGCCTGTTTTGTATTCATGAAAAAATGTCTTTACTTCAGATTAAGATTTGGGATGATCGCAAAGTTGCACCACTCGTGGTATTGAGACCACACGAAGGACAACCTGTTAATGCAGCTATGTTTTTAACTGCTCCTCATCGTCCAGGACACATCGTTCTTATAACAGCGGTACAGCAATATTTTTATATTTTCTTTTAATTAAATGGTCTTTTGTGTTTACGGATGCTTAGGAGGTCTTAGTGACTCGTGTTTGGATTTTTGGTACCAAGTGTTTGAATTCAGATACTTCTATCAATATATTTTGTTTCTTGTAAAAAAGAAAATGAACATAAAGTAATATCTTTTTCCTTTTTCAAGTTATTTTTGAATTGTCTTGCAACAATTGATTCATGTTGTTCTTTTCTTCTGTCATGTTAACAATCTACCAGGGCTCTCTTAACCGAGAAGTGAAGGTATGGTGTTCTGCAAGTGAGGAAGGGTGGCTACTGCCTAGTGATGTTGATTCATGGAAATGCAGCCAAACACTTGAACTGAAGAGTTCAGCTGAACATAAAGTTGAAGAGGCATTTTTCAATCAAATCGCAGCCTTGTCTCAAGCAGGTCTTCTTTTAATTGCTAATGCCAAGAAAAATGCCATTTATGCTGTACACATAGATTATGGCCCTAATCCTGCTACAACACGCATGGATTACATCGCAGAGTTTACTGTCACAATGCCGATTTTAAGTTTTACTGGAATGAGTGAAATATTAGATCGTAGTACACATATGGTTCAGGTTTATTGTGTCCAAACTCAAGCTATTCAGCAGTATGCTTTGAATTTATCCCAGTGCTTGCCACCACCTTTGGAGAATGTTGGGGCAGAGAGAGAGGAGTCAGATGTTTCTAATGATCCAACTAATGTTGATGGACTTGGATTGAGTTCACCTGCAAGTAAACCAATTGAGTTGCATTTAACTGGTTCTGCAACCAAAGCAACCACGTTGTTAAATGACGAGGATGTTTCTGCTGTAAGATATCCCATATCCTCTATTTCTCTTGAGGCATCATACAGTATAAATTTGGATTCTATACTGCTGACATCAGCATCAAGTTCGCCTCCTCTTCCTTTAAGCCCGAGGTTGTCTAGAAATTTGTCTGGTTTTAGAAGTTTAGCGACTAGCTTTGAGTCTATTGCTCAATTTAGTGACCAGTGTAGTGTCCAGCCAGTCAATGATTATCCTGTTTACAGACAAATGGACGCCATTCATTTGAATTCATTTGAAGCTTCGTCTGTAGGTGATGATTTGAGGAATATCGGGAAAAAAATTACTCAAGAGGATCTGTCTGTTGTTCCCAATCCTCCTATGATGTTTAGACATCCAACTCATTTAATCACTCCCTCTGAGATACTTAAGGGGGCTTCTTCCTCTGATGCCACTACTGTTGTTGAAGATAAAAATGAAGAAGAGTCAATTATTCAGGATGTGGTTGTAAATAATGATATGGGTGATGCTGAGTGGGAGGTCAAAGTGGTGGGTAAGATGAGGACTAATGAGAGTAGTGAATATGATTCTTGGGGTGAACCTCGGAACCTCTCGACAGAAAGTAAGGAGAAATTGTTCTGCTCACAGGCTTCAGATCTTGGTATTGAGGTGGCCAGAGAATGTTCAGCCACATCATCTGAAACTTACATAATGGATGGAGGTCAACCAGCTGTTTCAATGGATGCTTTGACCGTACTGTCTCATGCAAGTGAAGAAAACCAAGCCTCTACAAGAGAAATGTCTGAAAAAGTTCCAGATTCATCTCAATCCACAGCAATTCCACTGATGCCAACACCAAATGCTAAGGGGAAAAAGCACAAGGGTAAAAATTCTCAAGCATCTCGTCTGTCTTCTCCATCTCCAAGTGCTATCAATCTATCCAACGAACCTTGTTCAAGTATTCCTTCTGTTGAAACTGTTTTTCCCCAAATTCTGGCAATGCAAGATACACTGAATCAGGTGACTGCTTCTAGTCTTTTGAAGGAGATCCTTCATGGAAGCATTCGGTTATTTTTAACAATGTTTTTTAAATATCTTATATACGTTATGATTTTAGCTTGGCATAGATTTTATTTTTCTCTGTTTTATTAAGTTTAAAATTGTGCATTAACTGACTGAGAGGAAGTAATAATCCTGTGTTGAGAGGTTCATAATCGACTTGCAAATGTTTTTGTTCTAATCAATTGCATGATTTTCTATGCTATGTATTAATTATTTGACTTAACTAATCTATTTCTCTTATTTTTGAAGCTTTTTTAGCCTAAAAATGTCGATTATTTAGGATCAATTACTGTACAAGCTTTTTCTGTCTCAAATATTCTATGAAATTTCATTTTTTTTTTCAAAAAACCTTGGTTTTATGTTTTAATTGTTTGGTTAGTTAGATGAAAACATCAAGCATATAAAAGGAAATTTTCAAAATGTGTACAGCTAATGGCAACGCAAAAGGAATTGCAGAACCAGATACAGATGATAGTTGCTGTTCCAGTCACAAAAGAAGGTAGGAGACTGGAAACAGCTCTTGGGCGGAGCATGGAGAAGACTTTGAAAACCAACAATGATGGTTTGTGGGCTCGTATTCAGGAAGAAAATGTGAAAAATGACAAGTCGCTGCGGGATTGTACACAAAAGATAACAACTGTGGTAAATAGTTTTATAAATAAAGACTTACCTGCATTGTTAGACAAGACAGTGAAGAAGGAAATGGCTGGTATTGGACCAGCAGTGGTTCGCACCATCACTCCAGTTATTGAGAAAACAATATCTTCATCTATTACCGATTCCTTCCAGGTTTGACTTTGCACTAATTGGGTAGTTGAGCTGAAAATTTCCTTATTGAGATCTAACTAATGTTTTCTTGATCAGAGAGGTGTAAGTGATAATGCAGTGAATCAGCTAGAGAAATCTGTCAATTCAAAACTCGAAGGGACTGTTGCAAGGCAAATTCAGGCACAGTTTCAAACTTCTGGCAAGCAAGCTCTGCAGGTGGTCGAAGTTGCCTTTTTTTATTCTCTTGTAATGATTTAGTAGTGAAGTTCATATCATTGTCATCAATATTTTTTTTCATCAGTTATAAAGAGTTTGTATAAACATGTGAAAATATACACCATTAATGTTTATAATGAATTGGTTCACATTGTAGGAAGCTTTGAAATCAAATATGGAAGCTTCAGTGATTCCTGCTTTCGAGATGTCATGCAAATCAATGTTTGAGCAAGTTGATGCTACTTTCCAGAGGGGAATGGGTGAACATACCACTGCAGTTCAGCAACATGTCGAGTCTGCTTATTCTCCATTGGCAATGGTATTAAGGGTAGGTATTATTCGAGGTTACCATTGAAAATTAACTTATTAGTTAGTTTTTCTTTGTTTCTGTAAGTTTCTGCAATTTACCTTTTCAAGGTTTTTTTTTTCCACCAAAGACATCCTAGATTGTTAAATAAATCCTTAGAACCTTTTAACACTTGGTAGCAAGAAAGTTTGTTCTTGTTAGCTGCTTCCTGTTTTTTTTTTTTTTTGGGAAACTTAGGGTGTTCTGGCCAGTTTATGCAGATCTCAGGTGTTTTATGTGTTATGGAATGGCTTCCCATAGTTTGATTTTGCAATTCTCTTTCAGGATGCTATTAGTTCCGTATCAACCGTGAGTCAATCTTTGAGTGGAGAATTAGCTGATGGTCGACGAAAGCTGATAGCTCTAGCAACTGCCGGAGCAAATATCAGCTCGATAAATCCGTTGATTTCCAAACTGAGTAATGGGCATCTTGGTGTTCATGAGAAGGTTTATTTCTCTCATTTCTTCGATATCTTGGGAAATTGCGTAGAACCACTTATACTTCATCAACAGAGAAGGTGGATTGCGGTAAATTTATACGATAATTAGTGTCGTTTACATGTGTAATAGGTCGAGGTTCCCTTGGATCCGACAAAAGAACTCTTAAGGCTTGTATCTGAACGAAAATATGAAGAGGCTTTCACCAGAGCTTTGCAGAGAAGTGATGTGTCCATTGTATCTTGGTTATGTGTTCAGGTTAGCTTCTGATGAATTAAAATGAAATGGGAAAAGTTATGCTTTTGAAATAGGAAAACTCCATTAAATAAATAGTATGATAAGCAATGAGTCCAATGACTATAATAGAACACATTGGAATTATTTTGTGAAAGATGTTTGGTTTGAACTTGGTTTTCAAGCTTTTTCATGTGTAAATATTACTTTGGTTAAAATAGTAAAGCATAATTTTGGTTTACTTCTTTAAGTTTTGATATTTTTTCCGCATTAAGAACTTTAGTTGAAGAAGAATCGAAATAATAAGAATTAATTTTCACTCACTTGTTTCTAAGTGAATTTATAGTTCCGAGTATTTTTAAAGTTGTCATTTTAATACGATTTTTGTCCTACAAAAATAAAAATGTTTTTCAGTAAATAGATCTTAATTTTTGTATTACTACAAAGTTTCTTACATATAAAAAATTCATATAGATATAAGATTTTTTATTTACCGGTGAAAATGATGGTACTTAAATGGCAGGTTGATCTCCGTGGAATTTTAGCAATGGTGCCGGTCCCGTTGAGTCAAGGAATATTGCTTTCGCTTATGCAACAACTGGCTTTTGACATAAACAAGGAGAGTGGCCTGAAAATATCTTGGATGACAGATGTTGCGGCAGCCATAAACACGGGGGATCCGATGATTGCCATTCACGTTCGTCCAATCTTTGATCAAGTCTATCAGATACTGAACCATCAACGGAGCTTGGCTGGAGTAGCTCCGGCCGAACTATCCAGCATTCGGGTTCTTATGCATGTGATCAATTCTGTCCTGGTGACATGTAAATGAATTTGACTCACCTCCCTTTTTTATTACCATATCAACGTGCATAGGGTGACTTTAGGGGCAAAAGAAAAAGATGAAGGAAAAGAAGAATGAAAAGAGATTTTGTAAAGCGTGACCACAGTTAGTTTCTCATTGAATATATGAAATAGGTTACGTTTTCTCGGGTTTATTTTATCGATAGTGTATAGTTTAATGGTTAGTTTATCAACGTACATGAGCAATGGACTCCCTCACTAATAGGGGAGATAGCATTGCAACTACATACGAGGGAGGAAGATGATTTCGACAAAGTTGAGGAAGATGTTGCGATTGTGCCATAGACCGTGAAGACACCGACATTGATTTTAGCCCCTCACTTCTCGTACGGTTTGATCGTACCTTAGATTGCGATCGATGAAGATGAGGACACTGTTGTTTTTGGATATAATTAGGCAAGTGTTTTATCGATTCTCTCTATTTGGATTAAATTAGATTATCGTTTTGTTATTCTCTATGTTCGGATTTAATCAGGTTAGTGTTTATAGAGTTGGATGTTAATAATTTTGTGTATAAACTTTTATGTAGTATAATAATTTTAGTAGTAGAAATACGTAAAATTCCTTCGTATTAAACTAAATTATTATTGCCAAAATCAATTATTGGGAATTTATAAACAGAACCCGTTGGAACAAATCGTAACCGTTGGAAATTAAGATTGAATATTTATCTCGACGGGAAATCCGAACGTTGGAGGGGAAGAACTTGAAGTAGCCGTTGGAAGTATTGGATCCAGAAAGTCTCAGGTTTTACCCCCACGAATATAAATAACTAGGACTTCCCATGTTACATTATCACAGCAATCAAACGAGGAAAATTCGAATCGACTCCACTTTTTTTTTCCTTTTTTTACTTCATTTCTCCAATCAATGGCGAAAATAAACAATGCCCAGGTAGTGGTGGAAATTCCGGGGGACGAAGAGCACCAGCAAAAGATGTTATCTGCCATTACCACACTCTCTGCAATCCAAAATCACCCATTAATGGAGATTTCTGAGAGTCCAGGCCATCTTTTGCTCCTCAAACTCTGGCAGAGAGAGGAAGACATCTTCGGCAAAAGAGTCTCCCTGAAAGAAACCAGACTGAACTCCATTAAAAGAGAAATCTTCCAACTCCTCTGTTTCTTCGGCCTCTTTCATTTCCTGTTCTTGACCCTCCTCTTCACATCGTGGATCAACAGAGAAAACCACAGTTGCCGGAAATGGTGGATTCCGAGCGTATTAGCCACGACGACGTCGTTAGTGTTCGTCGTTTTGACTCAGGTGAAGGTATTCCGGTACTGGAAAGTATGGAGGCAGGTGCAGAGAGAGAGGAGTGATAACAGAGCCTTGAGTAGGTGCATTCAAGAGCTGAGGATGAAGGGGGAGAGCTTTGATTTGTCCAAAGAACCTCAAACTGGGAAGAGAATGAAGAGTTCTAGCGTGGAAATCAAGTGGAAATCTCTAACTTGGTGCTACGAAAATCTGATCTCCATCTCTCTTCTTTGCTTTACAGGTTTGGCTATTCCTGCTTCGAAGCTCATCCTCTGTGGCTTCTGAGTCGGAGCAATCAAGCAAACTCTGTTTTCTCCGGGAAGGGATCAATCAAATCGAAAACCCACGATGAAGAAGGTAAAAAAATTCTGGTCTGAAAACTGACAATTTTGTTTATGAAACGAAAAACTTGATCAAATTTGTGGTGGGATTTGGATTTTAGGGAGGAAAGAGGAAGCTTTTTGGAGGGTAGATTCTGAAAAAGTGAAAAAATAGAGGATGGAGGAGGGGGGGATGAAGCAATTTGGTCCGATCTCGGAGACGACACAGCTGAAAGACAGATGGAAGTTGTCTGATTTGTGTTTTGCTGATGACTTCAACTCTAGACAAAGCCAAAACACTTCTTGTGTCTACTTCGTACGTCTGATGATGTCGTCTTTAGTTATAATTTCTTCATCTTCTTTGTTTTTTTTCACATACAGTACAAACTGTTGAATTCTAATCATTAATTTAAGAGGAAGATCCTTGTTTGCAACCTCATTTATTCTAAAAATAGAAAATTTGAGTTCATAATTACTTTTATTGAGGTACTTGATCCCTGTTTACAATCTCATTCACTCTAAAAATAGAAATTTTGAGTTCATAATTACTTTCATTTACCTACCCTTTATTCGCTACACATTATATTTTTTCGATACAATAAGAGGTTTGACGATTCTATTTGTTAAATACCATGCGACAACCTCTTATGTAGTCTCTCTCATCGTCGGACTAGACTTGCTCCGATGGACCTCGGATAAAGTTTTTGTCCAAGTCTGATACATTCGGCGATTTTCAAACTGGTCTGCACACCCATTATCTTTCTTTTAGCATTGTAACGCTATTTACGGAATCGTTAACGCTGCAACTTCATTACTGGACATCGAGATGGGTCTGGTCGCAGGCGATTTGATGACCCTATGTTCATTTCACTATAGCATTTGACGATAGTAACACTGTCGGTAATAATAACAATACAAAAGATAGTGACAATACGTTGTTAACGTTGAGTAAAAAG
>CM039525.1:661545-699212 GCA_022433055.1 Begonia peltatifolia | reverse complement strand
CAAACCCAAAAATTCGAAAAACACCTGCAACAAAAACATCAGATTCGGAATGAAATTTCCATAAAAATATCTTTTACCTGTCAAAATACTAAAAGAAAAAAGAAAACACCTTCGTCAGCCTGGTACTTGTTTTTGTCATCTCCAGCATATGCAAGTAAATTGTATATCGGATTCCATTCCACACTATTCATAGCAGCCCGGCATGGAATTTGATGAACTGTTTGTCCAGTTTGAACATTAGACTGTTTTAACACCACCAAAAATCGTTATATGTTCAGTTTTCAAGAAGAATGAAATCTAACTACGTGGAGATCATAAGGAATATGCCTTACTATATCAATGAACAAGACTTCACTAGCAGAAGCTATGTAATCTCCAGTAATGTTCAGTTTTCAAGAAGAATGAAATCTAACTACGTGGAGATCATAAGGAATATGCCTTACTATATCAATGAACAAGTCTTCACTAGCAGAAGCTATGTAATCTCCAGTATGATTGAAGCTTATTGTCCGCACAGGCCATCTGAGAAAGCACCAAAAGGTCATGACACAGGATGTCTAAAACGAACAGCTCTTAAACTTACTCAAGTTTTGTAAATGTTCGCATGCAAAGCATCTCCGAGATATTCCAAAGACTAACTAAGGAATCAGCACTTCCAACAGCAAAATATCTGCAGCATAATAAAACGCACTGTTGTAGCACTCGGAGTATATGAGAAAGACCCCAAGAGAGAAATGTGAAACCCATTAAAACTAAAAACGTTTGACAGAATCACACAGCTTTGCAGCTCACCTGCCCACTGGGTCTATCGCAATGCAATAACAACCAGCTGTATGAGCCATCAGGGTGTCAAGTGGTTGCAGAGAAGGGTAAGCTAGAACCTCAACGGTACCTAAGGAGAAAAGTAACGTAAGGATTATCCATGCAAATATAGATTTTACCACATATCATTAATAAATACAACACTGTCGAAATGAAGTACCATAACCATATTAACCCTCACCATTTCCCGTGGTCAGGAAAAATATCTCTCCTGTCATGTTCCAAGCAATCTCATTAACCTAGATGAATGATTCAGTAAAATAAACTATTAGTCCACCTAAACAATTAATTGGGGCACCAATGAAAAAAATGTCCTATTTTCCTTAGAACTTTCATTGTATGTGCGATCTTAACTTTAAAGTCACAATGAAACGAAGTGTTTTACAATGGGATACATTAGTTGTTGTTGGACATGAATGCCTAAAAATGCTGAACTAGATGAATAATAATTATAGTATCACAGATGCATTTATTTGGGGAAGGAAAGGGTGATGAAAATAATGAGTAATGCAATGCCACCCATCACTTCAACATGGTAGGCCATGCAAGTGAGTTGTCCAGTGATGAGATTAATATAAGACAAGTTTAATGAAAAGTCATGCACGATGCAAGAAACTAGTGCTTACTCAAATAAATGTTACCTCATAATTGAACTTGCGCTTGTGAATTGGCTTAAACTTTCTAACATCCAGTATTGTTAATTCATCATCCTACAACTCACAGAAAAGCCCAATAACCAAATAATCAAAGGAATACAAATGATCAGTTTATTTCCATAGCAACATATAATTTCCATAATTCATTGGATAAGTACACAATTATTGCCATATTTGCAACATGATTGAGCGCACACATAATTATGCGTACCCTATTGCCGACAGCAACATGTGTTCCATCAGGCTTATATGTGATATTAATATTCTCTCCACTAAGCTCTGATTGCTGAGAGCATTTCCCACCTATGTAAACCAAAATGAAGCTAATAAACATGTGCTTCCCAATGTTATGGTAACATAGTGATACCCTTTACAATATCATCATCGCAGTTGTTATTTTCTCCAGACAAATTCTATAAGAATATTAGAAGGTAAAAGCTGTGATTTGTAACAATCTCCTTGAACTTAACTCAAAAGTGTTAAAAACTGAACAACTTTTGTCAAAAGATAGTTAATGGCGAATATCCTTATCTTTATAGATTGAGAACAAATGGAGAAAGAGATCCTATTCTATTATAATAAATTAGAGCCAGTCTTTGTAAAATTTCCTATTTTTTTAGTTTGTTCCCTGTGCTTTCTTATTTCTTTTTCCAAAACCACAAACAAAGAAATCACTTACTACGAGCATCCCACAGACGAACAGTCTTGTCACCCGAAGCAGTTGCAATAAGATCAGCATGTTTGGGATCCCAACATAACTGATCTACACTGTCTGTGTGCCCTTTTAACTCAATATCCTTAACCTTACTCTGTAATAAACACGCAAGCAAATATCATGTTCAGAAGATAAAGTAAAACAACAATAACAGTTCATCCAAACAAGGCATCATCATTAGAGTATATGAATGAAAAATATTTTGTAGGAAAAACCTCCAGCTTATAGAAAGGACAAATTCTGTCATACCATAGCTACACATCTCTGAAATAAGGCTTTAACTAAAATCTCATAATAGAGAGAACAAAAAAAAATTAACACCACTGAATTCACCTAAGAAATACCTGGTACAAGTGGGAAAAAAATAGTAGTCTCGCCGCGATTGAAATGCAACCTAATTTCATTCTAGCTCATGTGCAATAGATGTAATGTGAGAAGTTCTTTCCTTTTTTCAAATTCAAAGTTATCAACCGCTAGAAAAAACCAAAACTAAGTTTTTCTATTCGGCATAATTAAATTTCTGCTTTAACTAATTTTTCATCACATCCTTCCAACTGTCCAGCTCATAGGAAGAAGTTGCCAAATTGCATGACACTCAAGGATGGTTAAATAGTGATAATTATACGCTTTTATAGCAGTTTCTAACATCAAACTGCCCCACAAAAACCAACTAAACAAACATAGAACATAAATACACAGATAATATTTGAAAATAACAATTAGGTGAGTAGAGCAAAAGATCGTACATGCCCGTGAGGCTCAATATGCCAAACTCGAGCTGTTTGATCAACAGAACCGGAAGCGAGCTTCGTGCCAGTGCAATTCCAAGCTACGGAATGCACCTTTTCAATAACCAGATTAAAAGGGGAGCAAGTGAGAAAAAATACAGTAAATCTCTACCTCACCAATTGCGATACAGAGAGAGAGAAGTGTAAACCTTCTTCTTGTGGTTTTGATACTCTCGGCTATGGAGGTTCTTGAAGGGGATTACGGCGGCCTCCTCCATTGCTCCCTGCGATTCTTTCAAATTCCGGGAAGGAGTTCTGTGTGTATTCTGTGAAAAAAGCCAAATTTTGGAAAAATGAACTACCACTCTGCTCAAAGACAATTATACCCGTCTATCAATCAAATATCGCAGATCTGCCCCTTTGAAATAATGCAAAAAGAATATGATTAAAAACGTCAGTGGGAAAAAAGGAAGAGGGTGGGGTTGTCTATATATAATTCAGCACCGACTCTTGGTAGAAGAGAGCGTCTGGTCGGGATCGCCCCACCAGTCAGAGCCACAGCAAGAAGAGCTTCCACCGCCATAGCTCGCCCTTCATGATCTGTCTATCGCTCTATCGATTCTCCACGACTTCTACAGACGCGTACGGATTCTTCTAACTTCCAGAGAAGAGCCGGCGGTGGAGAGATGGCGTCGTCGGGAGGCGGGAGGTATATGGCGTACTCACCTTCACCATCTGCGCCTCATTCACCTCACCTTCCAGGTCTACGCTCCCCTTCATCTGCCTCCTCTGCTCTCCTAGAGCAGGAAAAGTGAGTGTTATTTCTTCTGGTCTAAAATCTTATTGTTGTTTTTTTTTTTTGTTCTTTCTTATCATGATATATTTTCTTGATCTTCTTTTGGATCTTCGTTTTTACTAAATCTTTTGATCCGATCGACGTCTGACTTATTATTTCTCTCTTTTACTCTTGCTCTTTGAAGGCCTGTCTGTTTTACTTACTTAGGCATCTGAGATCCAATATTTCTCCTGAGTTAGCTGATGATAGTTTAACTGTCCTTTTTTTAGTTTGTCATAAATTATTCTTGGATGTAAAATCGCAGATTTACATGTTGCCTTGGCGAAAATTGAGCTGGCTTGCTGTATCTGTTTGCTTTCTACTTCTAAAGTTGCATAATTTGCGTTTTTGAATAAATGAGTTCACGTGTTTTAAACTTTGAAAGTTGCGAAGTTATGACGAAACGTTGCATCTTTGCCTAGGGATATAATGTCATGAATTTTTCCTTGTACAATTCATTTGTACTCTGTTGCTGACTTTGGTTGTCCTGATCTGTTGCGTTAACAGATATCTATCTGACTTACTTGCTGAGCGTCTCAAAATTAGTCCATTTATGTCTGTACTGCCCCACATCTATCGCTTGTTGAACAGAGGTATGATTATTAAATCCCTATTGAGCACTTTCTGAAATAGACTATGAGTTTTAGTTGAAAAAAGTATTTAACTTATCCTTGATGAAAAGAAAGAAAACAAGTGTGAATAATAGCTTTCAGAAGTCCTTTTTTTTTTTTTTTTTTTTCCTTTTTGATATATCTCAAAAATTTATATTAAAGGTCTTACAGAAATTTCTTTGAGAAGAGAAAGAAGCATCCCAATTAAGAAATGATTAAATGTAATCTTATCTCGTGACACAAAAAGCTCAAAATTAGGTTCCAACAAATTTGCCCAATTCTGGTTGACAATTAGTAGCTGAAGGAAATAATATCGAAGAAAGACAGGTTATTAACTCATCTATTCTAAATGAGCATTTTGAGAAGTTAATGCTAAGTTATTGTTGCAATTTTAAGCCATGACAGAAGAAACCAAATCATTGGTTCGTAGATAAATATGAAACAAAGTCTCAACTATTTAATTCCCTCTAACTGCAACTTCTATGCAAGTAAAATTTATACTGATGTGCAAAGTAGAAAATTTAAGGGAATGAGCTATTAAGAAGACTCTAGAACTCTGCAAGTAAACCATAAATTGTTCCTTAGGTCAAAGTGATTCTCCACCCTCAATTAAAAAGAGAGAGATCTTTTCAAATAGCGCATCGCAAACCCACTGTCAATTGGATCCTAACCTTTTTAGGACACCTTGTACAACCATTATTAGCCCAAGATAAGATGTGGGAAAATAATTAATGTCAAATCCCTAGCTTCGAGCGAGAGACATCACATCCAACACCTGTCTAATTGCAAACAGTTTTGATGAAATATAAATTCATTACAGCAAATAAACGAAAATTACAAGAAACGGAGCCTAAAATTAATCACAAATTTTAACAACAATGCTAGATTTGAAAACCTTAATGATATACTAAGAACATTTCTTCATTAATAATTATAATAACAACTTCTCTTTCACAATTCCCTTTCCCATTTATATTAACCTCATCTTATTAACTCTTAACTTTCGGAATAACTTTTCAAAAAATTAACAAAAACTAACTTTTTAAACACATTATTTAATTTTTAAAATACCCCCATAAGCGAACTCCGCTGAAAGCATGTCAACTGTTTTTTAGTCAAAAAATCATTTGAATTTTAAAAAAAAATGGTAGATAAATCTTTCTAATAATCAAGTTTGTTTCCTAATATATCAGGTTCCACCTTACTTGATTGTAATTTTATTAACCTGACCGAGTTTTCCTGATTTAGGGCCCCTTTTAACATTTGTTAATTTTCATTTTGTTTGATTTTTCTTTTTACCCTCCAGGGGACTTTCCTTCTCTGTTTGCAATTTTTTATGTTCAAAATTGGATATCTTATCTAATTACATCATGGATATTTATTATGTCGTTTTTGTTTTGTTTCTTTGTTTGCTTGTTCACCTCAAATTGAGTAGAGTCAGTTGCTTTGATGGATCTGTCAAATTATTTGTCTTTTATTTTCTGACTTTTGGACCACTTGTATTGGTTATTTTGATATATCCCACGTAATTTGGAAGGTAAAATTTTGAGGATTTGTTTTTTACCTGGCTCTAACAAGGAGAAAAGAATTAACTGTGTCCATTTTGTGGTGACTTCTAACTTTCTAACAAATGCTAACTGGTACATTTATCTTGAACATTGACATTTTTGGAGCAGAAATATTGCGTGTAACCACAATGTTGGGGAATGCATCAGTTTTAGGTCAAAGTGGGGTTGAACAGGCCAGTCCCCTGGCTTCTGGAGGACTATTTCTTAATGGAGTTGCCGATGTGGACGGATGGGCATCACCATTTCAATTAGAAGTACGGATACTAACCATTAACACGGCCTTACTTTCAATCTAATTTAACTGTTTTTTGGAAGCATTCTGACTCAATGTTTTATATTATTGCTAACGCACCATATATGAGGGATGGTAACCTAATTGTCACATTATTATAGGTAATTTGAAGCCTAACATCGCCGAGCGAAGAATATTGATTTTCTATCGGAGCTTTTTTCTTAGCTTGTAACAAATTAATTTTCATTTATTTGTTTTTCTTATTGAAAAATATAAGTTTTCAGAGAGATTATTCTTTAAAGAAAAATCATTCTACAGTTTAAAATTATAATGTCTAATGGAGTGGAACACTTAATTCAGAGGATTGAGTGAGTGATGGTGAAGCTATAACATTATTTTCGGAAAATTAATATTGTTGGGAATAGTTAGTTAATTTGTTGCTACTTTTCTAGTCCCCCTAGATGAAGCTTTTTTGTTTTCAAAATTTAGCTGTTTAAGTTCCAATACGTCTATAGCCAAACAGTTTGGGTTGCTGTAATAGCTTTGCTGGATGCCCTCTGACTTACTGGTATGGATCCTGTCGGCTATAAAACTTGTATGTTGGTAGTTGTTGAATGTCCCGAAACTTTAGCTCCAACTTCCTGAAATTTAACGACAAAGTATCTTTAATTTTATTTGTGTTAATGTATATATCAATTCACCTTTCTTCCCCTTTTTTAGGGGTTGTGACATTTCCCTTGTTTATTTTGTTCCTTTAAATATAATTTGTTGATTTTCCTTAAATACTTTGTAGAGCTTATCATGTGCTATATTTGGGAAACTGTACCTAAAATGTTCCCCGCGTTTCCTTGGCGTTTAACTTTAAAAAGAATTATGGTGTGCAGATGTCAGGTTTGGGGCAATCTACTCTTGCTCAAAACTGGCTCAGATCTCCGGGCAGTTCATCTGGTCTCATTGTCAAGAGAACCATCAGAGTTGATATTCCTGTTGACAAATATCCAACTGTATGACTCCAGCTCCTATTCAGTCTTCAGTTTTAAATCATGTTATGTTGAACTACGCATTTTCTATAGTTAAATCTGAAGGCTCTGACTATTTAAGCTTTGTGCAGTATAACTTTGTTGGGCGACTCCTAGGTCCGAGGGGAAATTCTTTGAAGAGAGTGGAAGCAAGTACTGAATGCCGTGTTCTGATCAGAGGGCGTGGTAGCATTAAGGATGTGGTCAGGGTAAATATGCTACAATTTTTGTATCTCTGTTGACCATGGTTTTGTTCTCAAGTTGTTTTCACCGCCATGATTGTGAAACATTTTCATTTATTTTTTCTTGAAGAAAACATCAATACATGTGATTGAATCAGGAGAATATTCATCAGCAATATTTATTTATTTTTGGAAAGTTATTGTAGCAATAGCTTTTCGACGATGGATATGATGAATCGTGAGATGAGGAAAAATTTTATTAATGCATGTTATGCTGTTTCTTTTATTCAGAGTCAATGAACTTGTTTTGGCATGAATAATTCTGAATTCAAATTTTTTCTTATCAATCATATAGTAATTACATATTATATCCATCAATTACTCAAGGGCATCTATCTGTGAATGATAGTTGAAGAACAGTCATATCAGTTTTTTTGCTCCAACCGCATGCATTCATATAACATTTAAAATTGTAGTTTAATCCTATATGTAAACTGATATTTGCATTATTATGTTAAGTGCACCTCATTTTATTCCTCTTAGTAGATCATTTATCAAGATGCGCAATTGAATTGAGTTTTGAACTGGCACTATCTATATAGCATAAAAATTTAACTGCTTAATTTGTTCAAGAGAATTGCATTTGAGGATTTTCATTTTATTGGGAGTTTTTGCATTGTTTATGTTTTTAAGGAAGAGATGATGAGGGGGAAACCAGGTTATGAGCATCTGAACGAACCTCTCCATATTCTAGTTGAGGCAGAGTTACCAGTTGAAATTATTGATACCCGCCTGATGCAAGCTCGTGAGATACTAGAGGATTTGCTTCAGCCTGTGGTTAGTTTCTGCAAATATTTTTCAAACTTTCTCCTTTTGCTACCTCTGCAAAATCAATTAGGGAAATTACTTAATGTTTGGTAGCGTATTACAATCATATTTTATGTATTGAAAAACTGATTTTTTTTATTGGACTTATAGAAAATTTATTTGGTAGAGCAAAGATTTTTTTATTCTTCATTTTTTACTTTCTTATTTTCAATTGCCACCAAACATGTTTCTAAATATTGAAAAGTTAACACAATCATAGTCCTTGTTTTCTTGAAAATTTTATTTATGGATCGCAAACTAGGTATGCCTCATTGTCTTTTTTTTTTTTTTCTTTTTTGTGGGGGAGGTATAGGATGAAACTCATGATTTCTACAAGAAACATCAACTCCGAGAACTAGCAATGCTCAATGGCACTCTTCGGGAGGAAGGTTCCCCCATGTCTAGTTCTGCATCTCCTTTTCACAACAGCCTTGGGATGAAGAGGGCCAAGACTATGAGCTAATGGATAAAATTACCCCTTCAAAGCGGTTGGAGAGCTAATATGTATGTTGCTCCAAGTCTGAGGGCTGTGTTATCAAGTTACAAATTGCAATGCTCGCCAATTCCTCAGACCTGCTTTCGGAGCACAGTTGTACTCACTGTATGTGCCTGTTTTAACTATTTCTATAGTAAGTGTGTTGATGTTGTTGTGTGGGCGAATATCTATTCGCTGCTCAAAAAGGTTAAAGATCGGTTTACAAGGTGGGATATTTGAAGTTATGTTTCGGTTAAGGCACGAATTATCTCTCTCTCTCTCTCTCTCTCTCTCTCTCTCTCTCTCTCCAAGTATGCGTGTAATCCATTAGGCTTTATTGTAAGCTTTGTTATTAAGTTTTGTTAGGTTGATGATGGGTGGGAGGGTTTCAGGAAACAAAAGGTAAAATATTGCATTCATTGTATTCATAAGATATTGTGTGGGATGAAATTACTTCTTGTTATCGTGGTTTGTACAACATGTTATATTGTTGAGTTCAGTATTTTTTGTGCTCGAAACGTAGTTTTTTTGGGAGAACCACCGTGTGTTTAAAGCTTATACCTCATTCTCAATTACACAAATATCTTGCTTAGATCATATGATTTCTTGATTTTCTCTACTTTTAATTTTTTTAAACTTAATAACAAGTTATTATCATGTTAGAGTGTACAATAATAATATAAATTTGTAACATTATTTTTATTGGTTGCATTGAATTATTTTATTTTTTTCTTCAATTTATTACGTTAATTGTACGGCAACGTTTGTTACATGAATTAGATAAAACACTATTGCTTGGAGTAGAGAGATTAACTGAATTTAAGATCAATATCAGATCGGGGCTGGCACTGAAAAGGCTTGGAAAGTTTTAGTTGGCTTATTGGAAAGATAAGTTGTCCAAACACTCTCTTCCCCTTGAGCTGAAGCAAACATGACCATCCTTGTTCCTTGTCCAAGAATACAAAAAGAGTTCACCAATGACTCAAATCTCGCCGCCAGCTTTCCCTTTCCCAGTCCCGACAATGTGTCATGGGATTGCGGAGATGGAAAGGGGAAGTAACCGGGAGTTAGTTCCTCCTATTAATGTTTTAATAATGAAGATTGTAAGCAATTTCATCTTCTATTCATGTTCCTCCTATCCATTGGCATTGTGCCATTGCCCGTTCATTTCCTTTAATCATTCACTCATGCAGCACAACCCAACAAAAAAAAACCTGTTCCAGCTCCAAGTTTTTTAGATGATCATGGTCTGGTACGTAGTTTTGGCGAACAAAAATCGTGAAATCGAATGGCCGGTTCAAAATTTTGATCCAATTGATTAAAACTTGACACAAAATCATAAAAAATAAGTCCAAATTTGACCCAAACTTGGAGAACCCTACACAAAAACAATAAAAAAAAATGTAGATTCAGTCTATTGCTCTCGTTGTCCTTGCATGCGTCGAATAATAAAGAAATTCATGTATTGCTTGAGAACTCGCATATGGTACTTGTGGTTAAAACCAATAACAATAAGGTCATATCTTATTTCGGGTGGTATCTCCTAAGTGATGAAATTCAATAATGGAATATTGACAGAGATTGCAAAGGAGAATTCATAAATGTATAAAAATATAATTAATTTATGCATAATTGTGTATATTTATTAAAATTATTTAAATTCTAAATAAATATTTTCATAATTTTGATTAATTATTATTTGAAAAAGAAATAATTTATTTGGTTTTAATAAAACATTATTTAATTGATTTTCTCTTTTTGTCACAGAGCTTACGGCAATTATAATTCAAAAGGGAACCAAATCACATGTCACGTGTCAAAACCAAGTTTGAATCAAGAGCTCTTTGTTCAAGTCTCTCACATTTGAACACTAGCAAATCCAATTCAAAAACTCATTTTATTGCATGCTAATAGAGTTTCAAATTACAATGACACGTGATAATGTTTTTCTGGGCGCAAATGATATGAAATCACGTGTCTTCTATGACTAAGTCTGAAATGAATTGCTCTCCAAGTTTGCTCCGAATTCTACACCAGATTTTATTCCAAAAATCTTCACAAATTAGTGTTCAAATCGCCAAAAATCAGCTCGAGAATCTGATTAAGAATATTTCTTTCTTTATTTTGGAATATTTTATGCACTATAAATAGACGTAGCTCCATAAAAATTATTATTTTTCCTTCAGTTTCTCTTACTATTATATTTTCTTTATAAAACTTGTAATGATAATCGGTGTTTTAGGCTAAAAGTATTGACGAGCTTAGAGATGAAATTATTTGTTTAAGAATTCAATGAAGGTTTGGTTATTTTGTTATTCAATGTTTAAATATCATAGTGATTTTTATTATTCCATATTCATCTTTGTATGTTAATTTTATATAATTTCAATCATATTTTTTTTTATGTAATTTTGCACATAACTCTATCATATTATTTTATTAGTAATTTTTTACTACGTTATAAGCTCATGAACATAGTGTCAATTTTGGATTTCTAATAATAATAATCTTTCAAGTTAAATTTAAATAACTCGAATACATATTTTATTAAAAAAAAAATCAAATTTGAAATTGATGCGCTTAAACAACTAATGGATTCTCGAACCCTCGCTATTTTTTTTTGTTATTGAATTCTCCACACAAAAATAATATCTTTTAAATTGATTCATTTTAATCACAACATTCACTTTATATTTATTTTTGTTTTAACATATCTTTTGTTTTATTTTGGTTTATCATTTTTTATTAAGCTTTTAACAACTTCCTCGTGAAATCGACCCCTCGAAATCGTATTACAACCGACCGCTTAGTAGTGCACAATTTGGGCGTAATCAAGGATGCTCAAGACTGGATGAGAGTTTGTGGCTTTGTGCGAGATAGTAGAGACACTTGTGTGGGAGGGTGTTTTTCCGCCTTCTTAAAACTCGTACAACAATTGAAGCTGAAAATTGAGCAACTCAAAAATTGATGTGAAGATGGATTCATTTACTCGTATTTAAATAATTAAAAAAACTTCAATGTCAATAAGAAACATCCCACTTAATTGTTACTAACATTAAAAACAAATTATTTATCGAGCTCGTTAATTCTCTCCAAAAAAAAAAAAAAAAATAGTGCAATTGACTTATTAGCAAACTTCGTCATCAATCAAAATAATTCATCATTCTTCGATTAAAGATAATTCCACGGGGTTTATTAAGAATTATTTGAGTATTTTGTAATTAACTTCTTGTTATGTTTAATTAAAAAAAAAAACCCCCCCTTTGTAAAGTGGATAGATTTAGAGAATTTAAACAAATTAGAAGCCTAGAAGAAACACACAACGTTAGCGCTCAAAATGATGGCAATTTTGGGAGGGATTGGTTGTTAACGCGTATACTTTGAAACGAAATACAAAAATACAAACTTTCTTGTTCTGGAAAAAACCCATCTTTTTCATCTCGGGTGAGTACCCATTTATGATATCTGTTTCACCTCGCTAATCTACTAACTTCCTCATTAATTGCTTTTCTGTTTCCATACCCAGTTCTTGGATTCCTCTTGTATAGCTTGTTTTTTCGTTATCTTTTCTAAGGGTTTATCTGGTTTTGTTTTGAGGAAAACCAGAGAGAGACTAGTTGTTTTCTCTCTCTAGGTTCATTGTTTGTAAACAAGCCTTCGCACCCAGAAAATATGGATGTGAATAGATGCTTTTGTTTGTGCTTTGGAACCCTTCTTTTCATGGCTGCTTCTGCTGTTTCTTCGTCATCTGTGTTCTTCGTTTCAGGTTTTATTTTATAATTGATGGAGTTTGATCTGCTTTTGAAATGGCAAATTCAATTCATTTCTTCTAAATTTTGTTCACTACTTCTAGTAATTGCTGTTTTCTTTATGTAATTGCAGATGGGGTCTTCAAATCTCAGGCTTATACTGGTCGGAGCCTCCTTCAGGCTACAAAATGTTGTCTTTCTTTGATAACTTTCTCTCAATTTTGCTTTTTTATTTCTCTATTTTGGGTCAATAATTCTGATTTTATAATGTCATTCACTCGTTCGTCTTTTATTTGATCATACACTACGTCTAATTCGTGGAAGTAGCCGACATTCATTGTTCGCCTTCAGATTCCTTTCGGAATTTCGCTCCTGCAGTTACAGTTATTGGGGGTCCAAATCCAAGGCTTCTGGATCAGAAGATCCTTCGTTCGACAGCAGAAGATACAATTAGATCAGCTATTTCATTCCAACTTGCATTATCACTCTAATCTCGACGAATCTTAGTTATCCCGAGACTAAGATCGATTACAAACTGACAGATTAGCATAGTGTATCAAGACATTGGTTTAGTCATCGAGATTATGTCGACTACTTCCATTTCAGATCATTAAAATATCGAATTGCCGCTAATCTTAAATCTCAATCTCTTTGATTTGGTTGATTGATACTTTCAATTTCCTTCCTAGATTAGTTTTTCTTATCTAAGATTGAAGTAAACTTATGTTTCAACGTAATGCAGCTTGCCCTGTGAATTTTGAGTCCGTGAACTACACCGTCATGACGGATAAATGCCGAGGACCGGAGTATCCGGCCAATCTCTGTTGTTCTGCATTGAAGGACATCGCTTGCCCACACGTAGACGAGATAAATGATTTGTCAAATGACTGTGCTGCCACTATGTTCAGTTACATTAACCTCTATGGAAAATACCCTCCAGGTCTTTTTGCCAATGTGTGCCGGGAAGGGAAAGACGGCCTTGCTTGTCCTGCAGAATCTCCCAGTCTGTCCGATGCAGCTGACGAAAACAGCGCTTCGATCACCTTTGTCTCATCCTTGTCAGTTCTCCTACCTGTTTTCTCCGTTATGTTGTTTAACCAACTGTGAAGGGCCATGGGATACCGGCTTTGTGATTTTTTCTCAATTTGAGTTCTCAGCCATTTGTTCTTGTGCTAATATGAATACGCAGCGTAATTTTACGTATCACCACGCATTATATAATATTGTTTTTGTTGTTTGTTTATTCGGAAAAAGTCTTGGACTTTATTACGTTGATTGGCTCGGGAAGTTGATGTAAATTGAAACGGGGAAGGAATTGCCCAGTTCAAGTGATTGAATTATCTTGTTATCATATCATGCAAATAGGTGATCTCGCGAAACCGTAGTTCGATAATATTCTTAAAATTTGTAAAGATTATAGGCTTAATTATGTTTAACTTCGTATCAGTGATAACTCTTTATTTTGGTTATCGCGATCTTTCGTTACGTTGTCCATAAATCACAAAATTGTTCGTTAGAGACACTCTTTAAAAGAACGATTCGGTCTAACTCTGCCAATCAATCTTTTTTGCTATCAAACTCCATCGATAGCGGAATTGTATTTAAATTGCAAACGATTAACAAATGGTAGGCATATTCCGGGCCATTATTTGTAGTCCTTCAATACTTTATGCTGGAAAAATGGTTTGGTTCATTAAGCCATCGTCAAAGATTGTACAAACAACATCAAACAAGTGATATTTTCTAAATTGCAGTGGTCTGGTCGGTCCGGTCCGGTTCGAACTGGAAACCTTAAAACCCATGACAGCGGTTGGCTGTTTTTGTTTAGAATAGAGATGATTTTAAACACTAAACCATATAGTACTCGGACGCGGGAGTCTGAAGTGAGGACGAAGACTTCTCCCGCTACCCTGCCTTCGATCTTCGTTTTCCTCATCAATCTCCAGTCTTCAAGTGTCGTCATTCTTCATTCCTCAAGCCGTCAAGCGCTGCCACTGCTCAATTCTTCTGCCAGTGTCTGTGTGCCAGAGGGCACCCGTCGCACCAGAAAGGATCTTTTGATATTCCCGCTGACGATTTCTGACTATCTCACCAAGTTCGATTTCCGAAATAACACACATTGTTGTACACAATCAATTTTGATTGGGAATTGATCTGTCTTAGGAATCAGGTATAAACCACCCTATTTCATACCTTTATCGTTTCAATTGATTTGCATAATTTTTGTTGGTTGGTGACTTTTTTGAGTATGCTGTTGCATATAACTGAAGTTTTTTAAGTCTTGCTTCTTTTTTTTTTTCACTTACTTTCTGATAAAGAATTTTTAGGCACGGCTGATTTATTTTTTTTATCTAATTTAGGAGAAGAATGGCCCAAAGATGCTGGAATGTTTATGGTTCACCAAACTATTGGCAGCGTATTGTGCTGCAAATGTGGCATTCCAATAGTTCCAAATGCTGCAAATATGTGCGTCAATTGCGCTCAGAATATGATATTACAGGAAGTTTGCAAAAGCAAGTAAAAATTTTACATTGTCCGGATTTTGAAAGCTACTTGCAAGAACTTGGATTAAAGCTCAGTTTGAGTGAAAAGAGCTTCTCACATCCTCCGTCAAGAGGCTGAAGAATTTGAACGAGGTCAGGTTGGTCCATGCAGAATTCGTGTGGACTGAATCTCATTCCAAGAGAATCAAGGTGAAGCTAAAAGTTCAAAAAGAGGTTCTTAACGGAGCTATTCTGGAACAGTCCTGTGTTGTCGAGTATTTCCGGCAAGAGCATTTGTGTGAATTTGTGCCCGAGGGTTCAGGCCAACCCTGATCAGTGGGTGGCATCTGTGCAACTCCGGCAGCATGTATCTCGTCTAAGGAGTTTATTTTATTTGGAGAAGATGATTCTAAAGCATGGAGCTGCTGCTGCTGCCACTAAAATCAAACAGATGGATCAAGGGATTGACTTCTTTTTTTCAAATTGAAGTCACGGTGTGAAATTTGTCAAATTCCTAGGTAAAGTAGTTCCGATAAGGATTCACCATGATAAGCAGCTTGTTTCTCATGATTCAAAGAGTAACAATTACAACTATAAATACACTTTCCCTGTTGAAATATACCCTATCTGTTGTGAAGATTTGATCTGTCTCCCACCAAAGTTGGCCATCAGTTTGGGCAATCTTGTTCTTCTCGTGATTTGAACAAAAGTAACAAATTTCATTGCATTGCTCGATCCCTTCACTTTGAGGCACTGTTTCTTAGATGCTGATCAGTACTGGAGGGCATCGTTTAAGTCCCTACTCACAGGCAGACAGCTAATTGAGTATATTATGTTGGATATTGAAGCTGTTTCTCCGGAAGTAAATATTGGGGTTCAAGATATGTTTTGGCCGATGCACAAGTCTCGAGTCTCGGATTTTGGAAGGAATGACACCCTTTTCTCCATAAGAACACATCTGGGCTATCTGTTAAAACCAGGTGATTATGCACTCGGCTATGACTTACATGGAGCTAAAAGCAATGACGAAGAACTAGAGAAATACAGAGGTCTAGTTCTTCCGGATGTAATTTTAGTGAAGAAGAGCTTCGAAGAGAAGTGTCAGAAAAAACGTGGGAAGCCTCAATCTTGGAAGCTTAAATCTCTTGAAATGGAAGTCGACGAGAGAGGTAAATTTGAGCAGGAAAGAATGAATTCCGAGTATGAACAGTTTTTGAAAGATTTGGAGGAGAACCCTGACATGAGATTCAATATATCATTGTATCAGAACGAAGAATACCAGCCATCGGAGGTGGCATCAATGACTGATGGGGAGGACATACCTTCTGTGCCACTGATGAGTTGCTTGCAGATCTTTATGAAATCTAAGTGAGGATGAAGATGTTGAGGATGGAATGAGAGATTAATTCTAAGGTACTTAGTTTCTTTTGATTTTTGTGTAGTTATGTTCAAGTAAGAGTTCTTTCTTAAGAAGAGTTGGATTGCTAAACTAGAAAATTGAAGTTGGTCAAGAATTCAAGTACTGTTCTTCATTTTCTTAATTCACAAGTTTCTTAAGCTACATCTTTGTAAATCATACAATTATTTATTAATCAAATTCAACCATTTGGGCTGCATTGCTTTTTGATGTTTCTTGGTCAATTCATTGACCAAGTTTCTTGTTTTTCTGCTCATTCTTAAACTGAGTTTCGGCCGACCGACGAAGATTTTCGTCGCAATTTCTGATTTTTTTCATCTCCTTCGAAGGGCATAGCCTCATAAAAAGTTAAGGGCGGGTTTTAAACGGGAAAATGTTGCAGAAACAAGAGAAGAGCGTACTAAGTGACGAAATGGACTCAGGAAATTCTCGAACAATTTAACTTTTTCAATTGCGGATTTCATCGGCTCGAGAGAATTTGATGAATTGAGATGCTTTATAAAAATTCACTGTTTTGAGAGTGGAGAAATCTTCATATTTATGCGTTAGGGGTTGATTTTAATAAAATGATTATAATATAATATTTAAATAAAGATTTAGTTAAATTGATCAACGTCGATGTAAAAGAGTTAAGTACTGATAGAAATCTAGTCTTGTGTCCACCATGCTTACTTTACAAGGTGAACTTAGTCCTAATATCTCTGATCCAAAATCACCCAATGAAACAACGCCACCTCAGCATCCAAATCTTTTCCACTCCCATTTTCATCCTCACGTTGTCTGTTATCTCTTTCTCCACCACTTTTATTCCAACTATATCATCTTCTCCATCTCTTCCACATCTGAAAGTATAGCTCTAACACCGGCAGCCATGGCAGCGACCTCCTCCGCCGCCCTATTCTCCGCTCCGGCCTTCTCTTCTACCTCCCAAAAACACCACCTCACCCCCTCTAACCTCTCCTTTCAAGGTCTCAGACCCCTCCCCAAGGTCGCAGCACCCACCAAGCTCAGCCTGGCCACCGGCTCAACTAAACCCAGGAGTGTTTCCTCAGTCAGGGCCGAGCTGAACCCGTCTCTGGTCATCAGCCTCAGCACCGGCCTGTCCCTCTTCTTGGGTCGGTTCGTCTTCTTTAATTTCCAGAGGGAGAACGTGGCAAAACAAGTGCCGGAGCAAAACGGGTTGACCCACTTCGAAGCCGGCGACACCAGAGCCAAAGAGTACGTCAGCCTACTCAAATCAAACGACCCGGTCGGGTTCAACATCGTGGATGTTCTCGCTTGGGGCTCCATCGGCCATATAGTTGCTTACTACATCTTGGCCACCTCTAGCAATGGCTACGATCCGAGCTTCTTCTGATTCCGTCACCGGCGACCCTTTTTCGTTCTCTTCTTGTTCCCTTTGTATAGCCTTCTAAGTTGGCCTGTCAAGACCGGAAATTTGATCTCTCTCTCTTTTGATGGGTCGGATTCGGATTCGGGATGTTTGGATTTATCTTCTGTTGTGGTCTCCTAGTTATCCAATGATATGGCAAACAATTAAATCATTTCAAAATTGCTTCGTTTATTGTGCTAAATAATTCGTTTTTATTTATAAATTATTTAATTATTATAACAATAATTATTTTAAAAATAAAATTAAAGAGTAAAATTAAAAATTAACGTTACAAGTTTAATCAACAATAGCAAAATATTCGAGATGAATATTCACATAATGTTCGATTGTGAGCTTCATCTCTATAGAAGTTTTGGAATAAGGAACAATGTAGGTCGATAAAAGCTAAGTTTCAAATCAATTTGATGGTACGTGGATTGAGTGACAAAATGTTAAAAATGTGGTGGATTTCGATCAAACTTAGTATTATGTATTGAAAGTCTCATCTCAAATATGTTTTCTATTGTTATTATTGAATGTGTAATCTTAAGTTTACTTTCTAATTATACCATGTCATCTTATCTCCTTAAGCGTCATTTATTAATTGGGATAGTAATTAATAAAATTATAAATAATTAAAAGTGCAACAATCCGGCTCCACCCTTGAGGATCCGTGAAGTAGTTTAAGTGGTACCAACTCTTGTAGTTCTTGGTACAAATACCTGGAGGTCCAGGGTTCAAGAGTTAAAAAATGCATAAAATTCCCTCATCTAGGGGGAGAGAAGGTCATGTACACAACTCCTTTTTCTGCAACGATCTGGTCCCCACACTAAGAGGATCCGCGAATCGTGCAATTCGGCCCACACACTAATGAGATCTATAAACTGCCAACTCGGCCTACACACTAGTGAAATCCACGAGCTGTGCTCATGACCTTCTCCCCCTCCTGGATGAGAGAGTTTCATGTCTTCCCTATCTCTCGAATCTTGGACCTTCAGATACTTGTACCAAGGGTTACAAGAACTGATACCGCTAGCTTTTCCCACCCCCCTTCTTTTTCTGCAACGATCCGGCCCTCACACTAGGAGGATCTGTGAATCGTGCAGTCCAGCCCACACATTAGTGAGATCCGCACATCTCCAGCCCAGCCTACACACTAATGAGATCCTCAAGCTGTGTTTATGACCTTCTCCCCCTCCTGGATGAGTGAGTTTTATGTATTCTCCCGCTCTCGAACCCTGGACCTTCAAGTACTTGTACCAAGGACTACAAAAGCTGGTACCACTAGCTTCTCCCCCTCTTTGGATGAGGAAGTTTCATGTCTTTTCCAGTTCTCGAACCCTGGACCTCTAGTTACTTGTACCAAGGGATACAAAAGTTGATACCCAAGGTTCAAGAGCTGGGGAAGGCATGAAACTCCCTCATCCAGGTAGGGAGAAGTACATGATCGCAACTCCCAAATCTCATTAATGTGTGGGTCGGACTGACGATTTGTGGATCTCATTAGTGTGTGGGTCGGACCGCACGATTCGCAAATTCTCCTAATGTGGGGGCCGAAATGTTGCAAAAAGATTACATTAATTGCACAAAGTAATTATCATTGAGATTAAAAGATACAATTAGAGAGTAAATTTAATATTACTCGTATTGAATATATAATATACTCGAACTCGCAAGCATAAATGGTTGGTATCCTAGACTAAATTAAATTTGTTTAGTAGCTAGCTTTAGGAATTAGTCATTTTTGATAATTTAATTACATTTATTAAACTTAATAATTGTTCAATGAACAATATTAAACTTACCTTTCAAATTTTTATTCCAATTTTATTTCTAATAATTAATGTAAGAATTAAAATAAATTATAAATAATAATATTAAGATAATTATTAAATCAATTAACTAACATCATATCAAAAATAGATAAAATTATACTGTGAAATTACTAGATAAATCAAACATAATCTTTATATATATTTATAAACACATTCAAATTATAGTTTTTAAGCAATGAAATTAGGTTTAACTATTCTAATACTTTTAATTTGTTGAAATGTAAATTTAAGAATATACACATAATATTATCATTTTAAAATTTCATCAAGAGTAATTGTAATATGCTATTTTACACTTTAAATTATACTTCCTAAAACTGTTGATTAGAGTAACTAATGTATTATTTAATTATTTATAATCTGTCTTAATTATTACACTAATTAACTAGTGTCACGTTAAGAAATATAATTTAGAGTATAAAAATAAAAGGTATATATAAAATTATTTAAATTATAAAAAGATAATATTATGTTTATCTTATATTTTTAATTCTTGATTTTTATCTATACGACTCAATTAATCTATGTGATAAATTAATTATTATAATATTTTATTTAAATTACACTGAGTATCATAGTAATAATTAAAAAATAAAAATTGAGAATATATTATTACTTAATTATAAATATTATGCACGGGATTTTAAAATTAGAAGGTAAATTTTGATTGAAAAAAAGAAATATTTTTAATTTAATTATTAATTAAATCACGGTTAAAAAAAAAAGGCACAGAGTAATTCCTTGATTTGGAAATATAAATTCGCAATTAAGCTGAGCATTGTTCTACTCATTTCCTCAACCCTCTCTCTCTCTCTCTCTCTCTCTCTCTCTCTCTCTCTGACCAAAAATGTCTACCTCTCTTAATCAGCATCTATCTGAGAATTCTATAATTGCTGAGAGCCCTCCACCTACTTCGTCTCATCATCAACACCGGCAGGAGCTTCTGAGTGAGAAGTCAAATGGGCCATTACCAGTCTCTACCACCACTGCCAGCCCCACCAGAACTTACCCTTCTGCTGCTGCTAAGTACGAGGATGTTGCTCAAAGTTCGGAGCTTTTCTGGGAAAAGCTCAAGGGTTTTCATGAATCGTTTGGAACTAAATTCGCGTAAGTGGGTTTTTTTTTTCGAACCCTTTGGTTTATTGACGATGTTCGGTTTCCATTTCCCTCGAAGAGTTTGATTCTCCTTTTTTGTGACATTTGAAAGAGCTGGGTCGTGCTTTGATATAAATGTTTTTTCAAATTTGGCGCATAATTCGTTGTTAGTGTATGTGCAGGTGTGAATGAACACAATCTCAGATTCTTTAGTTTTAGAGGGTTGTCTTTTTTCTTTTCTTTGTTTTTGAAACTTGTCGTTTTAATGCCAATAGTCGTGTCTGTTCATATAAAAACAATCTTTAGTAAAAATGTTTCTGTAATTTGACCACATCTGTTTTGCGAAGGCAGTGGCTGTAGAATAATAAAGCATAATTGTGTGGGCAATTTCCTGTCTTTAATGACCTTCCACGGAAAGCCATTCTCTGTGAACAATACAACAGAATGTTTCAATTTTGAGTTTCTTAATTTGCTTCTTTTCCGTTAGTAGGGGAGGGGATTGTTCCGAGAATATTTGTGGGCAAATCTATTCCCTCTATGCCGTTTCTCTTTTCGATGCAAACATGGGTATAAATTATATTGGGATCATCCAGGGTTCTTCAGCTGCTCTAGTATAAGGGAATACTAAATATTATGTCTTTGATTTCTAAATTTCATTGGAAGCATAGCTGATTTGCCAAGTTGTTTCCACAACAGGTAGCCTGTACATGCTTCAAATAATTGTATTAACAATCGAAAAAGAGGACTTTTTCCGTCAACTGTAATTGAATACAAAGTCTTTGGGTTGATATTCATTGCTGTTATATTAAGATAAAACAGTCACAGCGTGGTCTGTTATATTTGATGATTTTGCGAATTTTAGAAGACGTGATTTAGTTTTGAAGTCACCTTAGATTTAGATCAGGCCTTCTGATTGAGTACTCAAAAAATGGGGTTGCGTAAATAATAAGCGCTTATTACTTTCCAGGGTAATATGTGGGGAGGCACGATTATGAATCAATAGGAAATGGTCGTCCCCTTAAGGTAATTTTGGTCCATATAAGGAAACACTCTTACCCTTTGTCGTTTATCGGCATCTTCATAACGGCCTTGTGAAAATATGGTTTTTAATTTAGCTCAAACATGTTGTATGATGCAAACGCATTGTCCGTAAAAGGAAGAGATGCTTGGAATGGCAGTGCCATTAATGTGTTCCTAACTTCGATGCCATGCAGAGATCAATCCGCTAAGAGCGTTATTTTTATGCATGTCAAATAGAGGGGACAAGACTCAGATGCTCGTTACCTAATTTTTTCAGGGTTCCTACAGTCGGAGGAAAGTCTCTAGATCTACACCGCCTGTTTGTGGAAGTCACCTCTCGCGGCGGCCTTGAAAAGGTTTGAGTATGTGTCGAAACTTTGTATTTTGAATGATCCATCCTTAATTTATTTAATGTTTGACATTATTTTTATCAGATAGTTTCCATTGTCTTGAAATTATTTGCAGGTTATAAGAGATCGTAGATGGAAGGAACTAATCGGTGTCTTTAACTTCCCAACGACCATTACAAGTGCTTCATTTGTGTTACGGAAGTACTACATATCGTTACTCTATCACTTCGAGCAGGTCTATTACTTCCAAAAACTGAACATCGCAATGTCTCCTCCTGGTAATCATAACAACGCCTTGATGTTTTGTCGTGTGGATTATGAGTTCTGTTATATTTTGAGACACATAAATGTTTGTTTGAATTTGTTCTAACTTATTCTGTCCCGAAGCCCAAGACGCTGCGAGCAAAACCCGTGAAAATGGCTCTAGAAAGGTGAAGAAAAGCGGGATCATGACTGAGCTGCAAGGTTAGGGACGGTGTTGCTATCATCGTGATATTAATTCTTTGAAATGTTTTCATTGCTTTGATAAATTCTCGAGATTTCTGACACGTAGGTTGTTGATAAATTTATCCAACCTAGGTATAGGTCAAAATATTTAAGTTGTATGCATATTAAGCCATATATTTGAAGACATTTCACATCATTAATGTGTGATTTGAAAATATTTTCATTTGCTTTGATAATGTCTCGAGTTTTTTTGGCAAATGGGTTGTCGATAAATTTATTCAATGGACTTTATACGACAAAACATTTAAGTTGTATGCATATTAGATCATGTCTGAAGATAAATCACATTTTTTATGATCTGTTTTTTTTTATGTAGATGGTTCAGATCTGCAGATCGGCTCTACGGTGATAGGAACCATAGATGGAAAATTCGATGATGGATATTTAATTACTGTTAACATTGGATCTAAGCAATTTAAAGGTGTGTTATATCATGCACCTGTCACAGTTTCTGAAAATAATATGGCCTTATCTACTCGTCGGGGCCGAAAACGATCTAGGCTAGAATCAAGGGATCCGGGCCGGCCCAAATCAAATAGGAGTGGATACAACTTCTTCTTTGCCGAGCATTATGCAAGGCTGAAACCTTTGTATCACGGGAAAGAGAGGGCTATTAGCAAGAAAATTGGTGTCCTGTGGAACAATCTCACTGAGGCCGAAAAGAAGGTACCTCGAAAAATCAAGTTCATTTATCCATTTTTTTTCTTGTGCTGGTAGATAATTAAATGAAGAACTCCATCCCTATCTATGAACATGCATATTGATATTATACTTTTCGAAATATCAAAAAATATTGAATAGAAGAATTCTAAGAAGTTTATATCCATTGTTTGAACACTTCAGAATCTTTGAAGAATGAAAGAAAATCGGTGGGGATACGATCTGGTATTTGATTGGATCGGGATCGTTTTTCCCCCCCTATAGAAAGCAACTGTTTTTTTGGCCATTTTATCATTTTCTAAGTTTCGTAGAGCTATTCGGTTAAAGCAAAAATCAAAATCAATCAAATCCAAGACCAACTAGCGAAAATTTGAAGTCGATCGAACTTAGTCTCATCAAGATCGATGCCAAACATCCTCGCTCTTCATCGAGTCATCTTCGAGACCCGAGAAAAGTCCACACATCTTAACGATGTCGACTGAAGTTTCAATTATGTGGAGGCATGCAATTGGACAAGCTCAAAGCTTGTATTTTTATTCATTGCTTGTGATTTGTCACCTTAGAGTGTAATAAAAGGTGGATTCTTTTAAAATATTTGCTAAAACAATTATTAGTTCTATTAATGTAATAAATGCATTTTAATTGCACCAATCGTTATTAAACACGTCAGTGAGTTTTTTAAGAGAGTAACACACTAGCATTACTCGTCTCATTATTATCCAGTTCATCATTATATGATCAAATTTTATGATATTAACTATGAATCTGCAGATATATCAAGAAAAAGGGTTGAAGGACAAGGAAAGATACAAGACAGAAATGCTGGAATACAAATCCTTGAATGCCCCAGCGCCTAACTAGCGAAATGTTTCGCAACAAGAAGGCGAAAATTAATACCGAGAAGCTCTTCAATACATGTTTAATTGTTTTTGGTTTTTCTTATTATCCTGGTCTTTGAACCTTGGTCTCTAGTCTGTGAAGAGCTTCAACCCCATTTTCTTTAAGGCTTCTTTCTTGCAACACATCTTTGAATTTGGCAAATTAATGCAATTATCGTTTTAGCTGTTCGATCTGTTCAAGTTATTGAAGTTCTTGATATTGGTTGAATCTTGCCTTGTTTTGTTTTGTTGTTCCATCCTTTGGAAAGAAGTGATTGATCGAATTTGATTGTCGAGAGATGGTCTAAATTAAACTTTGAATTTTGAAGTTCGGTTTAACTTGGATGCGGAATTTTTTTAAACAAAATGAATTTTAAATTTTAGAATTTGGTTATCTTAGATTTTGATTTCTCTTAACAAAATGATTTTTTTTTTTTTTATTTTGTTCGGTTTAATTTCAATTTCGTTTGTCTAAGATTTTTTCAGTTAAGATTCTATTTTTTGGCTTGGTTTTAGTTATTTTAGGCTCGTTTTGGGTTGGTATTTGTCGTTGGCTTGATTTTAGTCATTTCAGGCTCGGTTTAGGCCGGTATTTGTCGCTTTTCTTAAGTTTTTTTTTTTTGTAATTTTTAAAATTAACGTGTTCTTAGTGCAAATTTTAGTATTTGTTTTGTTAAAAAAATATCAGAATTTAAGTGGAAAGACTATCAAAATTTACTTTGTACTTTACCCTTTATTAAATATTTAGAACTTTTGTTAAACACAGTTTAATTTTTAATTTTTAATTACATATTATTAATTCATTAATTAACGATGTAATTAAGATAAGTTATATATCGTTAAAATAATATATTAATTGCATTAATTAATTTAGTAAAACGTTAGTAGGTAAATTAAAGAGCAAACCTAACACTATTACATATGAAATATGGCCGCGTTCCGAGAATTATTAGTTAAAAATTATATTAGAAAATCATTTAACATTAAGTAGTGCTTTTGTAGTGTCTATCTTCGCCATGGTCGTAAAAGCAATTGTGTATTTCTCTTATTTCATTCTACAAATATATTTACTGACGTTTAAATATTGATAGAATTAATGTATTGAATTAACTATTTATAATTTATTATATTAATTACATTAATTATTGTTTGATACGTTGTAAAAAATAAAATAAGAGGATAAACTTAATATTATTCTTAAAAAAAAATTATATACAAATATAGTAATCTCTATTCGAATTTTTAATTCTATTTTTAAAAAATAAAAAAAAATTAAGCTAGTAGAAAATTAGTTAATATATTTTATTTAATATTGTTATACATATAATCATATTACTGTATCAAATTTACACATCAATATGAAATATAAATAAAGAGTAATATAATGCTATATTTATTTTTTAATTCATCGGTGTAATTAATAAATTATTTTAATTTTTTATAATTTATAATATTAATTATATAAATTAATATTATCTTATTAAGTAATAATTAATAAATAAATTAAAAAATAAACGTAATATTAAAATAAATAAATCAACACGACCCACAAATGAAATACATGACATTTTAAATTGATATTTCTGTTAAGAAAGATATGGTTTGATTAAATTTGAAAACATTTAAATTAATCCATTATTTTTAAAATTATATTTTCTCCGAATATTTGATATTTTTTTTTCCTTTTTTCGGAGGATTTTCAGTCTTTATTGCCATATTTCAGTCAGTGATCTTCGGTTTTAAATCAGAAAATCTAATTTAATGCTCTAAAAAAATGTTTTTTAGCATTAATTAGCTGTGTTTAATTATTTATTTTATATAGTTTTGGAGATAAAGACTAACATTTGTTGAGATCTCTTGAGTTAATTTTTGAAATTAAAATTATAAAAACAACTGTGATTTATAGAAAAAAAGTAATTATATGTTAACTAATGGAGCTCAGTACGTGTTACAGTAGAGCGAGAGAGAGAGGAAAGAGGAGAGAGAGAGACATTCAAACCCAAGAAAGTGGATATTGAAGGAAGGTCAAAGTTCGAGACTTTGGAGAGTTGCAGGAGTTTCTCTTGATTTCTACATCGAATACTGCTGATTAATGGAGACTCTTCTTCTTCAGCTACAATTTTTTGGGGTTCTGATTGGCGGCGAGCTTGCTTGATCGCGACTCCGATCGGGTTTTGGAAAGGAAAAGATGCTGGTTTTGATCTGGGTTTCTTAGAATTTTCTTTCCTTCTTCGATTTCTTGATTCAAGGAAATCCAGATTTGGAGAGAGAGAGAGAGAGAGATTCTTATCCTTCTGCGATTTTTCCGATACCTAAGATTCACTGGGTAGCTTCTCTTTTACTGTTTTCTTCAGTGAAAACTGTAGCTCAGGAGCTGCTTTTTGTTTTCTCTGTCAGCCATGGCCAATGACACCTCTGGATTATGCATAAAGCTCAAGATTCCGAAAAGTTCAAAACCATCTGAAAATCCAGAAGAAGGAGGTGGTGAAGGAGGAGGAGGAGAATCTTCGACAAAATTACGACCTTTTTCCCGATTCTGTCATGTCTGCAACAAGGGGTTCAGCTCCGGCAAAGCTTTGGGCGGCCATATGAGAATGCACGTTCAAGTCGTGAAAAAGGTCGGCGACGAGCTGTGTAATGATGGAGGTCAGAGCGGAAACCATGTTTGTTTTTTGTGCCGGAAGGTTTTCCCGTCGATGAAGTCTCTGTTTGGACATATGCGTTCTCATCCCGAAAGAACGTGGAGGGGAATTCAGCCGCCGCAGGTTGTGAATTGGCACAGCTCGTCGTCTACTCTTTCCGACGTAGACTCGCCGGAGTTTAAATTCGATGATCGTATCGATACAGCTGGTACGACAAGGGCTCCGGCCGCGGACTTGTCGAAGTCTCTTACGAATTGGTCGGTCACGGCTAAAAGAGGCCGGGCAAGCGTTTCTTCCGCTGCGGCTTCTGATTCGGGCCCTGCATTGGAGGATCCGCTGCAGGAGGCTGCTTCTAGTCTCATTCTCTTCGCCATTACTGCCGAAAGGACACTAAATACCTACCAAGATTCCGGCGATCCCCATTGTCTTTCCGGCAGGAAGAAGAGAAAAGTCACCCCAGAACACCCCGCCGGAAAATCTTATTCTTTCAAACCGGACTCGTCGGCGGAGGCTCAGCGTTTTTTCAGAAACGGTGAAGACGATTCGTTCCGACGTGAAAACAACTTGGGTAAGAAGATTTCAGGTGAATTAGACGATGAAAAACCAGAGTTTGAGATGGGAATAAAAGAGTTAAAGAGAAATAAAGGTAAAAAGACAACAAAAGAAGCTGTCGCCGGTGAAGCGAAGAAGACAACAGTGAAACAGCCGGAGAACTGTAACCTATACAGATGCAGTACTTGCAGTAGAACATTTTCGACCCACCAAGCTTTGGGTGGCCACAGGTCAGGCCATAACAAAGGGAAGAACATTTACGCCGTTGAAGCTCGTGTGAAAGAAGGAGAAAGTGAGATAGAAAGGACAATCTTGGATTTCGATCTCAACGAGCCGCCGTCTCTGAACGAAGAAGAAGAAGTAGAAATCGCTAAAAATGGCGATTTTCAGGTCAGTTGCAGAGAAGTTAGAAAACCAAACTAATAGAACACATTCATAGATAGATAATCGTCAAAACCTAATCATTTGCTCTGATAGATTCTGTCCATTTTTAGTTCTCTGAAGAAAAATATAGGATGGTTGGAGAAGACTGGTACTGGGTTTTACTTGCTGTTTAAGGACGATGATGATTCAGTAGCTTGCTGGAATGAAGTTGAAATTTCATCACTCTTAATTCATTTTCCAATCTCTCCTCGAATTTTAATTTAGTTTTTAAATTTTATATTTTAATACGAGCCGATCTTATACGAAAATATAAAATCAACGAGAAATCTAGTTTACTAATTGTAAAATTTTTAATTACTAGAATACATCAACATATGCAAAGTCATTCAATACTCCAAGTACAATGCCGTGTACTTTGGTACGAAGTCTGCACAGATTTATTATTTTAATTAAACCAAAACACGTTATATTATATAAGAAGAAAAATTTTACTTATAAACTATGTATTTTTTATTATTTAAATCGATGCGAGATTGTGCACGTCTATTAATATAAGTTGGACTCTCATTATCTTCATATAACAGACTGTCATAAATCATTGTAATCAAAATCTTTTTTAGAGTACTTTTACTAGAAGAGTTTGCACTTACGATGAAAATTTTATTTTCACTATAATATTTGACAATCCAGAAGCATAGGATTATTCAGATGCTCAAAAAAAATGTGACAATAATATTTGGGTCAAAAACAATATTGAATTTACCTTTTAATTTTAGAAATTTACCAACTACGTAACACACATTTTTTAATGTATTTAATGTTTATTTATATATAGTTTATCTTAGTTATTAGATGACTTGATGACTGAGCTATAAACATGACGTCAAAAAAATAATAATTAATGTCTAAAATTATAAGGTAAATCCAGTTTTATTTTTATAAGATGATACAACCATCATGATTTTAACTATTCCAATAACCAATTTGGTCTAGTTTTACACTTCAGAAAAAGATATCAATATAAGAAGATGTGATATTCGGCTAAAATTTTCACACGACAAGTTTATAATTTTTGTTACGCCATATATTAAAGTTTAAGGATTATATTGTTCTTGCAACGATTCAGCCCTGTTTTCGAGGATTTGCGAATCGTACGATCCGACTCACCTTCGTATATCCGCAAATCGCCAGTCAACTCTACTAAAAAGATTCGCGAATTGTACTCATGACCTTCTCCTCATGTCAAAGAAGTTTTTGTCTTCCCAACTACTCAAACCATGGATCTGGCAGGCTTAACTATAAAAAACAAGAGTTGTTGGTAACACTAGAGTTAAGTAAGGGTTATATTAAAATTTATTTTTTTAATTTTTTTTTAATAATAAACTTTGTTGCCCTTTATTTATTTATTTTTTTAATTGTAAATTTTTATAACTTTTGGGAATTTTTGCTGTCAAACAAGGATAAAAAGTTGAAAAACTTTTGTTGGAAATTTGATTGTAGAGAGAGAGGGTCAAAAACACAGAAATTTTCGGAGAGAGTGAGAGAGTTAGTCAACAGTATTTATTATCATTTATAAAATCCAAATCTTGAATTTGACTTGCAAGCATAGACTTCAATTTTATTTTCTTTTTTTTTTTAATTTAAATATAATAAAATCACTTAAATAAATTTGGGATGTTGGAAAGAGTTTCTTTTTTACGTGTATGCTATGTAGATTCTAAATTATGAATCTTAAAATAAATATAAAAATATTATTTTTAAATAATATTATATTTATTATTTTATTCTCTAAATAAATAAATATAATGATAAACATATTTGTTAATATTAATGTAATTAAAATACAATTAATATAATAAATTAATAATTAATAATTTATTATATAATTATCACGTAAACATGTTTAACTAGTAGAAGAGGATAAATGTAACATTCTTAATTATTTTCAAAGTAACATTGTGTAATCTTAATTGATGTAATACTTAACATAAAATTATAAATTAATTAACGTCGTATTAAAAAATAAAATTTCGATGTATGTTATTTTATTATTTATTTATTAGTATAATTCATATTATTTTACGAGTACCATTATATTTATTCTTTATTTTTCACATCTGGAATAAACTTAATTAGTGTAATTAATATAATAATTAAAATAATTCATTAACTAAATCGTTCAATGTTTGTCGTGTTAGGAATTAACATTAAAAAATAAAATGAGATGATAAAAATATTATTATTTTATTATATTTATTTCAAAAAAAAAAAAATCTTTAAATTTTAAGATTAATGACAAAATAAATTATAAATTATTTTTTTAATAAAATAAATTTTAAACTATTTTACGGAACTCTGGTATTTTAGCTATGTGCCTGTGATCACCTGTTCCCAATGATTTTTTCTCAATTCAACTGCAGGAGATCTCAAAATTTGAAATAATTAAAAAATAATAATTTAAAATTTATTTTGTTGTTAAATATAATTTAAAATTTATTTTATTACTGTATTTATTTATAATTACTCTAGAATATAAAATAAAATGTACATATAAAACTATATTAGTTTGACTATTTTCTACCGGCGTCGGAGGGGAAGCGAGTCCGCCATTTTCCCTGTTCTGTTGTTGATATTGCGCAAGAAAGCACGAAGGATTCTCGTCTTACATTTCCAGGAACGAAAAGCAAATTTGCGTTGCATTTCAGGTTGATTATTCGTTTCCTCGTCGCCGAAGGAGGAAGGGATCCCGAATCGGGAGAAGCTGAGGAAGGAAATCGAAATTGGAAGACGCGTTTTGTCTTTTGGCAATGTATGATTATTGTAGCTGTTAATTGAGCGCGCACATCTGAACCGATGTTGGGAGGGGAATATAGTGATCAGAATCATCTGCTTAGATCAACGGAGGATCATGTAGAGGATAAAGACTTAGAAGCTCGTAATGGAGACGGCGATGCAGATGGAGTCCAAAGCCACAATTGCGGGAGTGGTAGTGGAAGATTAGCCGGAGGCTTTATGGATCTGTTTAAGCATTTGAATAGAGGGAGCTTCTCTGGACGCCGTCACAGCTTCAAGCGTCTCGACGGCAATCGAATTAACGATTCCGCATCTCCCGGTGGTAGAGGTGTGGATAGTCATCATCTTCACTCTTATAATGATAACTTTAATCTTCGTCTTCATCATGCCCCTACTGTCAACACCGCCGGTGAGGCCGATTCGGACGACATGCTAGACGACACCGCCCCACCGGAATGGGCGTTGCTCCTTATTGGCTGCCTCGTTGGCCTCGCAACAGGCCTATGTGTTGCTGCATTTAACAAAGGGGTCTCTCTCTCTCTCTCTCTCTCTCTCTCTCTCTCTCTCTCTATCATAATTATATTTTTGTTGTCCCTTTCGTAACTTTGTTCCTTTGTGCGACTTTGTTTCTTTCCGCAACTCTTTCTTTTAATTTTTTGTGTTCGTCGTTGTTGGTGTTGAATAATGATGCTTGCTTCCCTGATCAGTTTATCCCTATTATTATGGTTTCTTTGCTTCATTTTTTTTTTCTGTTGTTTGCAAGTTCATTTTTAGTACTATCTGCTGCATGTTTATCCAACGGAATGCATCACTATGCAAAACGCCTTTTGTTCTCTTGATATTAGCTTGATTTCCTTGAGTGAAAAATTATTAACTAGCAAGACTAGCCGAAGAATTGCATTATGTTTCTTGAGCAACACATTGATTGAGTGGAAGACTGAGGTTTGCTCTCTCTAGGATTCAAGTGAATTACTCTTTCCATCTTTTGTTGTCTGAATAACTTACTCAATCTCTTATGTCCAAGTTTTAATTTTCCTTTCAATGTCAATTATATACTGGTTTTAATGTTCCAGTCGTTTTCGCTATATTGCTTATATTTGAGTATTTTCTAGTTTTGCAAATAAAGGCAGATTGTGATTCCTTTTTTCCCATGTCAAATCAGTTCTTGTCTATCATATGAACCTTCTGATTATCCTACTAACTCTAAGGCTATGTAGGTGCATGTAATTCATGAATGGGCATGGGCCGGCACTCCAAACGAGGGTGCTGCTTGGCTTCGGTTACAGAGATTAGCTGATACTTGGCATCGCATTCTTCTAATACCAGTCGCTGGAGGTGTCATTGTTGGCATGATGCATGGTTTAGTTGAAATACTCTACGAAATCAAGCAATCCAGTCCTTCTCAAAGGCCGGGATTTGATTTACTTGCTGGAGTCTTTCCCACGGTCAAGGCCATTCAGGCAGCTATCACTTTGGGTACTGGTTGTTCATTAGGCCCCGAAGGACCTAGTGTGGATATTGGAAAATCTTGTGCAAATGGGTTCTATTTAATGATGGAAAACAACAGTGAAAGAATAAAAATAGCCTTTGTTGCTGCTGGTGCAGCTGCTGGAATAGCTTCAGGTGTATAATTTTTTGAATACAATGTATTTTTATTTTGTTATTTTTTCCTCATCAGATCACAACTGTATTCCTGGCTAAAATATCTTTTATTCAGGCTTTAATGCAGCTGTTGCTGGTTCCTTCTTTGCTATAGAGACTGTTTTAAGGTCCCAACGAGCTGAAAATTCACCACCATTTACAACTGCAATGATTATTCTTGCTTCTGTTATCTCATCTACCGTTTCAAATGTTTTACTTGGGACACAGTCAGCTTTTACTGTTCCTACATATGATTTGAAGTCTGCAGCAGGTACTTTATCTTGCCCTCATCCTCATCTATTCATTTTATCATTGTTACGTAAATTACTATTTACATGTATCCATATGATGCTCAAATCTCTTTTTCACCAGCTGGTTTTCTGCCTCGCTAAAACTAAAGGTTCAACTTTGAGTAGTGTAATTTTATGATCTTTGAAGAGGATGATTGTGTTTCAGTTTATGAAAGAATTATTGCATTTCAGTTGTAATGCTATAATTTTTTTTTTCTTGCCTTTCATGACAGTACTTATTAGATATAGTTTTATTTTACTGATATGTAAAATCTGATGCATGTGTTTGATGTGTTATTTCCTGCACCTATCAAGAAGGATATAATTTTTGCTGTATATAGTGGACAAGAACTCTAGGCATGATGTCTGTGTTACGAAGTCTTTTAACAGTAAGGTAGGTTTATGAACAGCTAATCTCTTAGCTGTCCCAATGGTTTGAAGTCATATTTACCCACAAATGGAAATGCAATGACGGTTGCATGCTTTTTTTGTGCTTTAAATGGTAGTTAGACTGGTTTTTTTTTAGTTGGAGGCAGTTTGTAGAAATTATTGGCTTTATTTCCTTTTATAGTATCTACGAGTGATTGACTTTGGTTTGTCATTTATCTGTCAGAATTACCTTTATACCTGATATTGGGCATGCTATGTGGAGTAGTGAGTGTGGCTGTGACTCGGTTAGTCAGTTGGTTTCATAAATCATTTGACCTTATCAAGGACAGATTTAGCCTCCCTGCCATTGTCTGTCCTGCTTTAGGCGGTTTAGGAGCTGGAATAATTGCTCTTAAGTATCCAGGAATTCTGTATTGGGGCTTCACAAATGTGGAAGAAATCCTACATACTGGAAAGAGTGCCTCTGCTCCTGGAATCTGGTTGTTAACTCAATTAGCTGCGGCGAAGGTTGTTGCAACTGCTTTATGCAAGGGTTCTGGACTTGTGGGTGGCCTTTATGCCCCAAGTCTAATGATTGGTGCAGCAGTTGGTGCTGTATTTGGTGGTTCAGCTGCAGAAGTTATTAATTCTGCCATTCCTGGAAATGCAGCCGTTGCACAGCCACAAGCATATGCACTGGTAGAGTTGCCCTTTTCAGCTGGCTCGTGATTTGCTTTTAGTAGTCCTTCGCCAAATTCTCCAATGAATTGATTGCAATAATTTCAGACCTCGATTGCAGGTTGGAATGGCTGCTACACTTGCTTCAGTTTGTTCAGTTCCCTTGACGTCAGTTCTTCTTCTGTTTGAGCTGACAAAGGATTACAGGATTCTTCTTCCTCTCATGGTAATTCCTTCATGTTTCTGGTTTATACGTTCTTTGGAATGTGTCCAGGCAATATCTAAAGGGTAGAGAGGAAGAAAATTTTCAGGCATTTTTATACTATCACTATATTGGGGTTTTGCTTGTTCATTTAGTGTCATCTTTCAATCTATAAGGTTAATTTATTGTCGAGAGCAAATAACATATTTCATCACTTATAAAAAAATATGCACTTCAAAGAAATTTATAGATGCTTTAGTCTATTAATGGAACTATAATATGTTGGCTCTCTTAGTAATTTCACATACTTTATCATCAAAAAGTTATTAAAAATATCTCTCTCAAATTTTTCCAAACTGTGTTGCTCTTCTTTGACTCTTCTCTCAAGAGTATATTGTGTCCAACAATATCTGAACTTGTAATGTAGGGAGCTGTTGGATTAGCCATATGGGTTCCTTCAGTGACAAAGCAAAGCAAGGAGATTGAAGCTTCTGAAAATCATGGGTCTTCCAGAGGCTATTCTTCCCTTTCTCCTTCTGAACGTAATATTGAAATTACAAGGAGATGGAATGATGCAAGCAATAATTTGGAACTCTCAACTATTGAAAATGTATCAGTCTGCCAGACAATTGATGAAGATATTCTTATGGAAAATATGAAGGCTTGTCTTTCTTTTATTCTCAATTGATATTTTTTTTTTATTTTCTCGTCTAACAATTACTATATACTTTTTTTCATCGTTACCATTGACCTAGCTTTCTGATAGGTATCCCAACAAGAGAAAACACAAATCTCTCTGAAGAGAATTTTCCACTTCACAACATTCTTTACAAAAAAACAACAAACCATCCTCTCTCCTTATTGTCTTCCCCCGCCCCCTCCCCCTCCCCCCGGTAACTCCCTACAACTGCACAATAACTTATTTACCAATAAAAACACATTAAAAAATAGCTAACGGTCTAAGATAACTGTTAGGCACTGTAGCGCTAGAATTTGCACAGATCATCAGTACTATGCGGTGGTATTACAGCCCTAGAGCGCTGACAATTTGTAATGTCAGCACTGTAGCACTTCAAAGGTAGGGCTACAACGCTGCCTCTTCATCTTCAGGCACTGTAGCACCAGACAATGGCCGGCACTGGAACATCAGTCTTGACCCCACATCAATCTCCTCTTCCGAACACTGCTTGCTCCCTCCCTCCAATTTCTCCTAGTTTTTCCATTGTCCATAAGTTACTTTAATTGGTTGTCTATCAATATCCCCCGGTTGAAGAATCACCTTGTCCACAAGGTGAAAATTTTGTTGCATGTCCAGAATTCCTTCTTGTTCCACAATCATCTCCATCTCAGAGGATAACATTGGCAGAATCGGTTGCCTATTGGTAGTTGTTCCTGAAACTTTTTGATTCTTATGTAAGATTCTATAATCCACATTTGCATCCTTAATGGCCTTCGATTCATACAACATATCTTAACCAAGGAATGTCCTTGTGGATTATGCAACACTTGTGTCATTGCCTTAAAGAAATCTTCGATTTTTCTTCACTAGGTTCCCTCATAATGTTATTATAGAATTCTCAACCTTAAACTTCATCTTCAACTTCACAGTATTCTTTACATAAAAAACAACAAACCATCCCCTCTCCCTATTATGTTCATCCAATCCACCCTGTCTCCCTGTAACAATTGCACAATAACTTATTTAACTAGTTAAAACACATTAAAAAACAGTCAACGGTCTAAGATTACTATTCAGTGCTGTAGCACTGGATACCAGCGCTATAGCGCTCCCTTTCTGATAATTTGCACAGAACATCGGCATTATATGCTGGTATTACGGCTAGAGCGCTGACAATCTGTAATGTCAGCGTTGTAGCGCTACAATGCTGCTTCTTCGTGTTTGGCAGTTGTAGTTCCAGACAATGGCCGCTGGAGTGGCAGTCTTAACTCCACATCAATCTCCTCTTCCGAGCGCTGCTGGTCCTCCAATTTCTCCTATTGCTTGAGTTCTTCCGTTTTCCTTTGATTGGGCGTCTATCACTTTCACACTCTTTATTTCTTTCATCAGGTTTCTCAGGCAATGTCAAAGAACTTTCTGAAGATTTCATTATCAACAAGCTTGAAGGATGCAATCAAATATATGAATGAAAGTCAACAGAACTGTGCTTTAGTGGTGGATGATGGAGATTTTCTTGAGGGAATATTAACAAATGGTGACCTTAGACGGTATCTGTCTAAAGTGTCTGGCGGAGCTTCTTCTGCTGGAGATTCAAGACTGCTGGATGTATGTAATGACAAATTTAGAACTTCCATCCTTGTTACTCTTATGTCATGGAGTTCTCTCCGTCCCTACATGGTTGAACTTAAGATCTCTTCTCTACTGATACTACCGAGACGACGAGTTTTAGTCTTGAATCAGTAGTTGGTCATAGTTATCTTGTTATTTTTATTTTTCTTGATGTCAATTATATTGATCTGCATGGAATCACCTCCTTTATAACTTCATTTTCCTAGAGTATATCCTTTCTAAAATATCAACCACTCTCAACAATGTGTGACTGCGATTGGGTTTTTAACTTTTTTATTTGAATTGTTTGATTTTTGTCAGTGAACTTAAATTTTGTATTGAAGTTTACATAAAATCTCTACAGGTCGATGGCAGTGTTGTGTCCTCTGTTTGTACTAGGGTAATAAGCTATCGTGGGCGAGAGCGTGGGCTTCTAAGTTGTTACCCAGATGCTGATTTGGCAACAGCAAAGGATCTAATGGAGGCCAAGGGAATAAATCAGTTACCAGTGGTAAAGCGCGGAGCTCCTAAGAAGCATGGGAAACGAAGAGTCGTTGCTGTTCTCCACTATGATTTAATACGAAATTGTGTCAGGTGCACATTAGTTCCTTTTTAAATTGTTTATTGATAATCTATTCATACTTGAGATGATCTATCCTTACTTTCCAATGATTGGTTCTTAAGGTTCCTGGGGATGGAAAAGGAATTTCTACTGTTCCTCCTTTTGCAGCTTTCCTTAATTGTTCATTTCTACATCAATGTCTTCTTCTACAAGTACCAAAAAACAAAAATAGATCTAATATTGTGAGTCCCAGCCATCACTTGTAACGAATCAATTCATCACAGTAAGATATTGTCCGCTCTAAGGATTGGACCGTAGTTCAATATCCTCCCTTCATGGATTTGTTTCGTAAGTACTTCTCAATCGGTAACCCAACATGATACTGCTCTCGCCGGAACACTTTTAACTTCGGAGTTCTTATGAGATTTGTTACTAATTGTGCTCCAAATTGCGTCTTACTATCTTGAGATGGTTTTCTTATATATGTTTTATTTCCATATACCTCCCCAAACGATTTGAGATTGTGACGACTATCTTTTTATGACTTGAGATTTGCCTATACTCGAGTCTGGGATTTGCTTACACTCGACTTAGGTTCTGAGGTTTGTCCCGTCGTTGTGCTCATACATACACATTTGGGTCATCACAATCAATCCCCCCGGGGGCTCAACGTCTTCGTTGGCCACGTTTCAGCTCTGATATTATTTGCAACGAATCAATTCATCTTAGTAAGATATTGTCCATTTTGGGGATTGGGCCATAGCCCAATATTTTCCTCTCACGGATTTATTTGCTGAAGACTTCCCAGTCGATTATCCAACATGGTACTGCTCTCGCGGGAGCACTTTTAACTTCAGAGTTCTTATGGGATCCGTTGACAATTATGCTTCAAAACGCGTCTTACTATTTTAGTAGGGTTTCCTTATATATTTTCATTTTCATATACCTGCTCAAGCGATGCGGTATTGTGACGATCTTTTTTTTACAACCCGGTATTTGTGGAGTCCCTCCTTAATGATGAGGGACCCACATCATTTAATAAAGAAGAAAATTTCAATTTTACTTCTGCACGTCATAAATGAAATGCAGAAGAAAAATTGAAACTTTCTTCTGAGTGATGTGTGACGTTTTGTCCTCTTATGAAGAATTTTCTCTATAAATAGAGAGTTCCTGAGGAAAAGAAAATCATCC
>CM039525.1:606483-661535 GCA_022433055.1 Begonia peltatifolia | reverse complement strand
TCTTTATTTTTTTCAGTCTTTCATTCACTGGCTTCTGAAAGGTTGATATTTCCTTTTATTTGCAGAGAAGTCATAAATCACAGGAAATCAGTCTATCAACATGGCAAAGAGAAGAACATTGAGGAAATGTAAGAAATCTCCAGGAAAACGGGGCTGTAAGTTTCCATCCCCTAGCAACATAGATAATGATAAAGTATAGTTTTCAAATTAAGACCCCACAGTTTATGACACAGTTTTCCAGTCTTCCAGTTCTAATATCATTGTAAAAAAAATTTTGTGCTGAAACTTGGTACTTTTCAATGTAACTAAACAATTTCATTTTGTACATGGAGATGCAAATGTTGTTAATCTATGCAATGCATTTTAGAAACAATTTTTTTGGGTAGGAAGAAATAAACGTATTTGTCTGTCATTTCCTGCATTGGATTAATTAATGCCTCGTTTAGATTTTGTCTATGAGACCCTTGTGAACTTGGTTAACTATACACATGAGATGTGCTGGACTCGAACACAGACCGTTGGCTCGGACACAATAGTCTCGGGTTGGCTTGTAACAGTAGGCCTAGCGTGCTGTGTCGAGAAACAGAAAATGATACACACGAGGTCCAAGCGCAAGCCTACTCATTCTGCTCCACCGTCATTTCTTCGCCCAGAGCATTGAGAATCTTGCAACTGCTTTCTCCAAGGTTGCTTTTCTTCTTTTATTTTCAATCAGTTACAGTGAAGAACAATATTACACATCAACAAACAAACCTTTTTCAAACATAGTATTTGCATATAATGTTTTGTGTATACTCACTCTTAACCAATACAGATTAGTCTTCCTCTTATTATTTCTCTGTAATAATCTTTTATCTTGGATGTTATATGTATACTCTCTGTCATCTTCCTCTTACCCAACAAAGATCACACTTTTGTCCCATCACAGCACAAACGCCTAACGCCGAAAAGTGACCCACTTCTACCCAGTCAGTGACAGCCCTCTTATAGCCCAGAATATGGGCCAATGTCCAGCTCATAAGCCTTGCTATCAGGCTCACCCCACCAGTTTATATTCTCTTTAGTGTCAACCATGCGTATTGGTAATGTAAAGGTTTATCGGAAGTTCCATAATTCGTCAACCTCTGATTCAAACCCAAGAGTTGAAAAAGAAACTCATACAGACCTGTATGCATGTGTATATATATATATATATATATATAATGTTTTGTGTGTAGTAAATACTCCTATCCTCCTCACCACCAGAAGAAACCGAAAATTTTATACGTGAGGTCCGAGCGGAAGCCTACTCATTATCTGCTGATACACAGCTTCCGTCATCGGCTCCACCTTCATTTCTCCTTTCGGCATCCCAAACCTCATTTCATCCCCCTGCCGATGCTGAGCCATGTAAGGATGAAACGGTAGAACCGGAAGCTTGACTTGGCCGTGGGGTCCCACCACAGGCAAAGCCAGGTTTGGCAGGGTCGGAGGGTGGTTCATCGCATAACTGAAACCATGGGCAGGGAGAGGGGGGCCTACCTGCTGCATTCCGGCAAGGCCAAACGGACCAAGTTGTGGTGGTCTGTCGAACCTTGCCATTCCAGTGTGAGCTTGAGATGGCTCCGGCCGGTGACCATGGTTTTGAATCCCCGTCAATGGAGCTTGAGCTGCCACCGAGCCGGAAGTTGGGGCGTTCATGTGGCTGCTATTACGTGCAGCCGGCACGTCATGATTATGCTTTCCTTCGTATGTTGTTATTACTGATTTAAGGTCGTGAGAAGCTCTCTCGACGTGTTTCCTCACTGTGCAGCCAGCAGCCGTGCACTTGTAGTAACTCCTGCATAAAAGCAGTTGATTCTCAGATCAGAGATTCAGAAAACTACTTCTAAAAGCTTATTCTAAACAGAGCCCATATTACCTAGGATTTGGATTTCCTTTGACGACTTTTTGTCCGTATTTGCGCCAACGATATCCATCATCAAGAATATCTACTTCACTAGTTGTCTGGACTACGACTCGAGGCTCTCGGATGGCTCGTGAAGCTCCACTCATTTCACTTGCATAAACTTCAATTTTCCTGAGATATCAAACAGAAGAATTCTCAAAGCCAGTTCTCTATAAAGCAATATAAATTATTGGTTCGAATTACATCACAATCCGCCTGACCTTCTCTTCGATTCGGATTCGTCTTCTTCACCATCATGGCCTATTGACACGCTCCCATGAGTTCCTCGATCTTCTTCGTCTTCGTCGTTGGAAAACGTAGAGGAAACGTCAACTGCATCGCCTTGCTCAAAATGGGAGCTGTTCTGAGCCTGTAAAGAGGTGGATTGATTGACGTATTCGTGACCCACCAAAGCCGAAGACGTAACCTCGGGGTTGTCATTCCTCCAATCAGAAGCTCCAGCCCAATTCCTTTTTTGCTGGCTTGTCCAGAGTAGATCAGCTTCGCAACTCTGTGGCTGTTCATTCACGTCTCTTTGCATCGGATTACACCGATTTGGGGAAGGCTTCGGGTGGTTATGTGCGCCCTTATAGATGATCTCCGTTATGTGGCCCTCGTAGGAGCGTTCAACCTTCTTCTTAACCTGACAGTTTGGATGAGTGCATTTATAATAACTTCTCGGATACTCACTTCCTTTTACCTGTTTCTGTCCATATTTTCTCCAGTTATATCCATCGTCGGATGAGGCACTGCAATTATTCGGAACCACCGACTCTCCGGTGGCTCTTTGATCTCCGTCTTCGTCTTGACGCTCACTGAACGGCGGAGAATGTTTGTTGCCTTCATCAATAGAATCAAAGAATCTTTGATCCGGCGAAAAATCTCCATGACCTTTCGACAGAGGTTTAGACAGTTCTGCACTGTGAGATTTAAGAGAACTCTCTGACTGTACCGAAGCATCCGCCGGAAAAGATGGCTGCGGATGAGTGGTTGGAGCCATCTAGGAAAGAAAATCAAATCAGGTCAAATGTTCGAATTAAAAAGCCCAACCAATCAGGATGGTAGCCAGAATTTTTGAAACTTACTGCACCAAGAACAAAAGGCAGTCTCATATCATCTCCCGGCTTAAAAGCAAATGGGGGAGTATTGATACTACTAAAGAGATGATCTTTACTTCTATTACTTTCTTCCGACATTAAAGAGGAGCTCAGAATGTTATCACTAGTAAAAAATGGAAGTTTTCCGGTGGTCGGAGATGGCTGAACCTGCAGTTAGATGATCAGAAGCTCGAGTAAATCCCATAGTTCGTTTACAAATTCAGATCATTAGCTCCTTAATCTGCAAATGAAGCTCACAATTCCCCCAAAAAATTTTGCGTACACTTGCAATTTTGATGATTTTGTTTACTTTGAAGAATTTGGGTTTTGGGGATCGAAAAGATTAACAAAAAAACTTAGAAAACAATCTGTTTGCACATTTAATCGTCTTCGTTTTGTTAGAATCAGCCATAGCCTGTAACCCAAACAACTAAACAACCCAAATAGCAATGGATTTAATCATACCAGTGAATTTGAAAGAAAAACCGGAGAATCGAGCAGAGTAGTCGGACTGAGACCAGGCGGAATCGTCCAGAACGGAGACTTGATATCGGAATCCAGCAAAAGATCAGAAGTTCTAATACTTTCTGTATTTAGTCTTGGAGCATTGAATCCAGCTCTGGCTGCTATTCTTTCGCCGAGACCAGATCGTACATTCGCTTTCTGCTCTGAAAACGTCGATACCGCGGCCGAAGAAGGTGGAGTCCCCTCCATAGCCTCGGAGTTTTCCATAAACCTCTCCTCTTGTGATATGAGAAAGAATGCCTCTTGATTATTCCTACCAGACTCCATTGCAGCAGACCTTGAGCCAAAATCTTCACCAAGCATTGCAGAGAAGAATGTTCTTGGGCTGGGACTGGGAGCCAGCCAGTCTCCACTCAAAGCAACATTTTCTTCAATTCCCGCCATTGCAACCTTAAGTTTCACCCCTTATATGGCTTCAAATTGCGAGACTCAGATCAAATTTCTGCAACGTTTAGACAAGAACAGCCACGGTCATTGGCAGGAACTTCCATAATCACGAACAAAAATGCAGCTGAAGAAATGGGGAAATGAAGCTTATACCATTAATGGAGGAATCCCAATTATCCAGTTTAACAAAAGACCCTCTGTTTTTGGGATATTGTTTTCAGAAAATCTGAACCTCAAAGATCTAAAATATAAAATATTACCCAAATGAGGATGTTTTTTTTTAATTGATTTCTCAGTTTTTGATAAAGCTGTGCCTGGAAAAAGAGACAGACCCACAGAAGAACATACCAAAAACGAGGAACATCATAAATGGAAAACAAATTTGTAGAGCCCCATTTTTCGTATCAGATCTTAAGATCCCATCAAGATCTATGCATTTGTTATGAAACGAAATTTCAGACAAGGGATGAAAACAGGAAAATCAACTGATTTTTCCTCTTATTTAGCCGTCAAGAACAACGAAAAACAGACAGAATCCAAGCAGATGAATGTTAGAAATCGCCTCCACTGGATATCAGAATTTGCAGCTCAAATATTGATTTCAAATGGGGAGAAAAGTTTTAGAGAGAGAAACAAAAAGGGAGAAGGAAATCAAGAGAGAGAGAGAGAGAGGAACCAAAAAAAAAAGATTTATTCACCTGTCTAACTACAGAATCAGAACCCAATCAGAGATTATGTATTCAACGAGTTTCAGGAGAAACCCTCTTACCAAAATCACCAGTTTCCGCCATGAAAACTCTTCATCTTCCTCTAAAAATGGAGAATTAGGACGAGAAACGAAAATGGTAAAAAAGAAAACGAAAAAATCACTCCCTCCTCTTCTCTCTCTCTCTCTCTCTCTCTCTCTCTCTCGTTTTAACCAATCTTTACAGATGATATGAAATGATGATGTCTGAGAAAAACTCCAAAAAGAGAGAGACAGAGAGAGAGAGCCACTGTTTTTCAAAAACAAAATAGGATCACAACACTAAAAACATATCGAGGAGCGAGAAAGGGGAAGATGATTTGAGCAGCGGTGGTCGACTGGGTAGATGGAATCTTTGAAATTCATGAAAGAAAAGCCATGAAAGAGAAAGAGGAGCAAAAAAGGAAGAGATAGAGAGAGAAAAAGAATGAAGCTTTACTCCTTCCGTCTATTAATATCATCTGCAGAGAAACTCCTCCAAATTGATTGATATAAACTAATCAAAATTCCTGTTTTGAGATGGGCCTTTCTTAGGGGACCCATCTTGCCTTTTCTTCCTCTCTCTCACTCATCACATTCATACAGCTGGTTAAACTTCAACTGCTGAGATTTCAAGAACAGCTTTTCTACTAACTTATCTTCCATTAATTTCCATTTCTATCTCCGGAATCCATCTCATTTCATACAATCTCTGGTATTTCCACCTTACCATATAGTTTTTTCTTCAAAAAATGATATACTTCATAGTTTTTTCTTCAAAAAAATCATAAATTTTCTAAATTTCTCCATGGTTTCTGTTGTTCATAACAGCAACAGTGGAAAAAGAGACGATGATACGAAGATCTTGGCTGTCAAAAGTTGCAGAGCTGTCCAACTGCACCCCTTCAAACAAGAAGGATGTTATAACAAACAAACCTTCTTTTCCTCTTTTTTTATTTTTTGCTAATTAATAATAAAAACATAATTTTTGAGCTTTGCCAGCTCTAATTTCAGAAAATAATTTAATTTATTAAAAATAATATAAATATTGCCATTTATTAGATTTATTTTAAACCATGTTACGTTGCTTAGTCTAATTGTTTTCCTATTCATTATCTACTAATTTTGACATTTCCATTTGTTTTATATAAATTAATTTTAAAATAATCCATCCAAATTTAAGATAAATTAGCAAAACGTTCGAGTAATTAATTCTCGACTTATCAATATACTGCTTAAAACTTTGTTTTATGTTACTTTCAATCTTACGTTCTGACGTGTCACTTGTTAATTTGTGCAATTGATATTTTAATTTAATTATTTATAATTTGTCTTGATTAGTATATCACTTGTGAGTGATATGTTAACCCGCGTATAATTAAATAATATATTTAATATTACCACTTAACGTACGAGTAATGTTATATTTAATCTTCTGTTGTATCATCTAAATATATTTATTGATACGTCAAACAATAATTTATGCAATTAAAATGTAATTAATGTAATAAATCATTATTTGACACGTCGGTATATATGTTTAGAGAGTATAATAAAAAAGCAACATAGCATTATTCTTACGATAATCTCAAAATTAAAAAAAAAAAAATTGGTAATTCAAATAAAAAAAGTTTAAATAATCATTTATATTCATGTTCTTTAATTTGTCACCATAATACCACTCCTATTATGCATTAATACATTTTTATTTATAATCAAAATACAAGTAAATACCAATAAACCTTTGAGAAAAATAAATGGCATATAGACGAAAACGATTCTCGGTTATATTAGACTACATTGTCGAGCCTAACTGTCTAATTCTTTCAGCGTCGTTAATATCTGCATAAATTCATAATTTAGATTCGTTATTTATCGGATTTTCAAATTGGGATAAACGGAGTTTAGGTACATAACCTTAATAAAAACGAAAACTAGATTTTTTGAAGTAGAAAAAAAAAAAGAAAGTCTTAGTTAACTGAATTTGTTAAGATTGATGAAATGTCGGAGGTTTCTATGGTGGACAACAGACAGCGTGGAAAGGAATAACTCTCTTAATTTAATTAATTAATTTATTAATCATGATTGTTAATTGCAAAAAATTAAAATAAAATAAAACATGGACTTCTCAATTGGACATATGTTCTTGGAAGACTAAATTAAATAATACAAATAATTTTAAATTTCGCGACCAAGTAAATATTCTCTCTACACCGATGATCCATGTAGGTTTTTTCGAAGAAATGTCTGGCTCCCGGGTATATATTTTTTCTAGGAGAAAGGTCTAAAACGATCAAGCTCTTTCAATTTGCACGCGGTTCTTCAGTTTTTCCTAATAGATTTTTGTAGAAAAATAAGTCGTGCAAGAAAAAGAAAAAAAAAACATCGAGTGAATTTTTGATAATCCAAACAGACATCAAAACCACTAACGTTTTTTGATATTTTCAATAAATTTTATTTTAGGTAAATAATCAGAGATGTCGTCCAAGAACATATTTCTAAACGAGCAATGTTGTGTTTATCCTTTAATATTGTCTTATAATTATGACCCATTGACTATAAAATTAATGCGATAAATTATAATTATTTTGTCACATCAACAAATAAAAAAAATTAAAAATTTTAAATTAAAAGATGAGACGTAATAATTGAAAATAAAAATTCTCGAAAGATATTTAAATTTAGTAGATTATTTTTTTATTTAGGTTTTGCTAGAATATGATTAGAACTAGAGATGATTTTTGGTCCACTTAAAATTGCTACAAAGTTAGAAAAAGGAAGAAGACTAGAGAAAAGAAGAGAGGAGACTTAGGTGTTGGGGGTAGGTGGGGGAATGGAAGAAGAAAATAAAAATAAATTTATTGGGTAGAAATTAAATAATTAATTAAATTTTAGGATAAAATTAAATTTAAATCTTAAAATAAATTTAATTTTTTAATCTTCCAAGTAAAATTTAAAATAATTCAAACATTAAATTATATAAAAAAATTAATTTAAATTTTATCGGTCGATTGATTACTATAAACCGGTCTATTCAGTGCTTACTTTGTACTAAATGACCAGATCGATCGATTGATCTTACGGATCAGTTTGATTGTTCTTTTATGTTATTTAAGGAAAAAAATTTTATTTTTACTATTTTTAATAGTTTAAGGTTTATTGATTTTTATTTTTTCTAAAACAGTTTTTTAAAGTAATTTTTACTGTTAAATTTAATACAAAATAATTTTAAATCTAATAATATAATAATTAATAAAAAAAAATTATATCAAAATAGGTGTTACGCGATACCTTTTGCCCAAATGATAAAAAAATAATCATTTTTTCCTCTTAAATTTTAATTTTGTGGGAATAAATTTATTAAAAATGTGTTTACAAAATAATAATTATTAATGTATCATTAACTATGCTATTTTTTTTTTTAAGGAATAATTCCACACAAAGTTAATATTTCTCGAGTGATGCTATTATTTTTATAAAAAATAATAAATATTCATTACTTAATAAATTATAAATTATTATATAATTCAATAATTATGTCAATCCATATTTATAAATTAATATTATATTTTTTTAAGAAAGAATAAAACGCAGCAATATTAATATTAAAAAGTAAGAGGCCCTTAAAATTCTTTTTAATATTATATATATTGAAATTAATTAATCGAAAAGAGTTAGTTTTTGGTATTAAATGCAAACCAGTGAACATACAACCAATATTTCACTAATTAATCAATTGATTGATTGATTGATTGATTGATAGAGAAAGAGAGAGGCGTGGGTGGAAATTTGAAGCAAAGTGCCAAATTGATGAATTAACTTGTGTTTAATAATTTCATTTTTACATATATTAATTAAAATTAAATTGTTGTAACCATGGATATTACTCATTAATTAATTAGATTATCCACTGTAAAATTATTTAATAAATTACCTATTTATAACGTAATACATTAATTAATATTTACTAAAATAAAATAACATAATAATATTTTATTAAAATAATCATTGACGTTGATTATTAATATGATAAATTAATTATATTGAGTATTTTTTGTTGGTTATGATTTGGTGAGCTCAGGGTCTTCCACGCAGGCGTGGTCAAAAGAGTGAAGCTTTGACCAAGTCTTTGCCTTTTAATCTTTTCCATATTTGAAAAAATAAATAAATTAAAAATTGGCCCCACCCTCGATTCGTATTTTCAGCTTTTATCATCGATTGTACCCACTGACACGTGTTATTTATAAATTATTATACTCGTGAAAATATTTAAAAAAATAAAACAAAATAAAATGCAGGCTAGAAAGATTGGAACAAAGACTGGAATAACATTAGACAACAAAAGAGAGGAGTCGTCTTTCGTTAATCCAAAGATTAATACGCTAATGATTTGAGGATCTTTCTAAATAATACAATTAAGAGAATATCTTAAGAACATTACTAAATTAATTCTCTTCCAAATAATGTCACTAATTTATTTGAAGTTTAATTTTAAAACATTGGACTATAACATTAACAAGCATGTAACGCCTTAGATGATAATGTCTTTATTGTGAATCTCAATGCATTGGGATGAACAACAAAGATCATTTATATAATTAGTGCATTATTATATAAATCTATTTTATTTTATTATATGAATCTTTATTTATGAGGTGGATTTATCGAAGAATAATTAAAAAAATATATATATTAAATTATGTTCGTTAATAATTGCTAAATTCGTCTACGTATCTGCAGTTTAAGTGAGTGCGTCTGCTCGATTTTCGACTAAATGTAAGCCACGGGTGCGTGCAAAACAAATTTTTGGTGGAAAATTAGACGGTAATTGTTTTTTTGTTAACTAAGCAAGATATATATAAAAATTAAATGTTTTATTTATAAATATAACATAAAAATTCATATTTTATTTACTATTTTATAAAGTCTCTAGTTTCTATTTTATTTTGGTCAACTTTTGGCCACGTCCACTGCCTTTCAACCTCGTCTCTGTTCTTCTCCCAGGTTGCTCTCTACTTCCTTGCTTTCTCTTCTTCCATACTTTCCTCTCGCCGTTCTATTTGTGGGTTAATCGTAGACTGTACAGTGGTTTACAGATCCGACTGCATTTGTGGAATTCCTCCAACTAACGCTGTTTATTGTTGTAGCTGCGAAATTCTTTTCGATTTGCAGATCTTGCCAAGTCTCTGAGAAGGAGATCTCGCTGCGTCTTTTGATCAATTCAACCTTTCGTTTTCCTCTTATCTGCTTCCTCGAAAGGTGATTTTAGGTCTGTGAACTGACGAGCGTTCTTTGTGAAATGGATGAGGTTTGAACAAAATTAGCAAACTTCACTTATTTTAGCTGCCGTTTTATACGCGCTTTACTGGTTTTGTATGATCAATTTTTATTTTAGCGCATCTTCATGGAAAGACAGTAGCGGACTGTATTTTAAATATTCAGTTCAATAGTGACTAGAAATTTGTCTGATCTTCAACTGGGTAAGCTTCAAATTAGATCTTTGTTGTTGGGGTATTTTAGATTTTCAAATTCTCATCTTCTACCTCCGCCGTTGAAATTGGGTGGGAAGCAAGTATTCTTAGCCTATACTCATTAGTTTGGTTTGAAGTGGATGATGGGGGTTAGATTCTGCAGTTTTGTTCTTGAGTATTAATCTTACTAGATTTGCTTAGATCATGGTCATTGTTAGCAATTATAACAATCAAATCCAGAAGAATACACACTCAAAATGCCTGGCTATGTCAGACAATCTAGTTCCTTACCAGCTTACTCTAGTTCTACTTGTCTTGTGCTTTTGTTTTTGTAAAGGAGATTTTCAATATGCTAATGGGAATTTTACCATTTTCTGGAGTTGAGACTCTTTTGTATTGGGTCATCCCAGAAAGGCAATTTTATGTATTCTGATGTGATTCTTTGCAATTGAAGATCAAATGGCCGCGCCAGCGACTTCAGATGTTTGTGATTCAAATGCTGCACTTCTATCAAGTGGGGAGCTGCGAGTCCTGCAACCCATCTTCCAGATTTATGGCAAATCTCGAGCATTTTCAGGGCAGATTGTCACCCTCAAGGTGTTCGAAGACAATGTTCTTGTGAGAGAGATACTTGAAACCAAAGGTGAAGGAAGAGTTCTAGTGATAGATGGTGGGGGAAGCAGGAGATGTGCTTTGGTGGGGGGAAATATTGGACAATTGGCTCAAAACAATGGGTGGTCCGGAATTGTGGTCAGTGGATGTGTTCGAGATGTCGACGAGATCAATGGATGTGCCATTGGGGTGAGAGCTTTGGGATCGAATCCTACGAAGTCAATCAAGAAGGGCCTTGGCCAAAAGCACGTCCCTATTGAAATTGGGGGTACTTTGGTTCACGACGGGGAGTGGTTGTATGCAGATAGTGATGGCGTTATCGTTTCCAAATGCGAGCTGTCCGTTTGATTTTGGACCTATGGAGCATCGTGTGCGAATAAGGCAATGTTAGGCCAACGAGTTATTATGTATTTTCATATCGACGACAGGTCCTTTCGATTAGGGACTTTAGGATCATTCGAGTTCAATAAGGTTGTATTAGGCCATCATTGTTGTTTCCATTAAGTCAGAATTTGTTGTTTTAGTGTACTTCCCATGTTGAAAATAAACCGAATTTTGGAATTATTTGGATTAAATATTTTTGATTATTTATCATGGTATCATGAGATCCACATCAACAAGTTAAATTTTTGTTAACTTTAAAAAGTTAACGAGCACAATGCTAGACTTGGTACTTCAACCACGTGATTATTTTATCTTGTTTCTTTCCCGCTCATGGGTATTCGAACAGATGTGTGTATACTTAGATTGATATCACGGATCGAGAGTCATGGCGACTTCGAGTCAGCGCCAATACTAATCACAATTTATGCATCCAATCTTCTTCTATTTAGAATTTTTGTGCCCGTTATTGTGATATATAATTGCTTTTGAGAATTCTATTCACAAAAAATACAGGGTAAAGTACAATTTAAACACTAATATTGAAGTTACTTTTTTATCTGTAAATACACGAGAAAGTGTATAGCACGTGTTATGCAATGTTTTTAAACCTAACACTCGGATTTAAAGGCGGAACAAAAATACTTTAAAATTTAATAGGAAAACAAGCTCACATGATAGGGATTGAAATGCATTTTATGCAAAAAGATAATATCTGAACATCAAAAGTCATGTCAACAACGAGCATTTACAATCTTCAGGCTAAAGTGTCGAGAAGAATTATGCTGCAAACCGGGCCATCACCGAAACAAGCCCAACAGTTTAGAAACTTTGCCACTGAAAAGTAAAAAAAAATCAACATTCTACGAGTTCAATATGCCTGGCTTTCTTTGATCTGAAATTGATCAGTGGATTATCCCTGAAAAAGTCTTCTAGGTGCAAGGTAATCGAATCAGTGCATTCATCCATGCGGTTGAATTTGCCGACTACCTCGTCCATCGTGCTGGAAAATGGAAAAGTAGACAAAGCTCTGTCATGGTCAGTGCATTCACATTTTAGCTACCCAACGTAAACATGATCTCTCTCGAGCAAACTCGCATGATTCCACTTTAAATGACACTAGAAATACTTGGACTAAGATATCACACCTTAAACAATCAGTGCAGATTGCTAGATATGCAATCAACAACGTGTCATTGTATTCCTAGAGGAAGAAGGCAGAAAAAAATTAAAAGAAAGACCAGACACAATTCAAAATTGTTGTCATCCAAACAGATTAAGAATTTGGTAATGTGGTAGATTTGAAAAAAACGAGGCATTCCTCACCTTCAACATATCATCCTTAAATCTTCCAGATTCAATACCTGGTAGTGCTCTCAAAATACGTAATACCTGTCTTAGCAGTGAATTCTCCCAGGGAAAGTTGCCTGCATTTTGGCAATACTGGTCAACTCCTTCCAACTTTCGCATAATGACAGAAAAAAGAAAGACTTCTGTGAAGACTGAGGTGGACTATGAAATATTCAACGTCATTGTTAAAATTACAGATCTTAAAGAATATCTTGAGAAGTAGATGAATGCATTGAGATTGGTACTTATAAAATACCACATTTTGTCCCAATGCCATAACTGTGCTCGTTCCCTGGCTATCGAAGTAATGATCAATTGGTTCATATAGCTTCCTTTTATCTTATCAAGCTCTGTCATGGATCATCTCTTCCAAATTTCAAATTTCACTGGTTTTCCAGCATGTTGGTTATGACAATTCTTTTTTTTTTTTTTTTTTTTTTGTGTACATTTAGAAGCAAACAAACTCATTTGACCGGAAGGGGGAGAGAGATACCTTTCTGCATTTGAAGAAAATGGTAATGAAGCAATCGCAGTCTGCTATTGAGCATATTAATGGCAGTGTGCATACTTTTAAATTGATCGGCTACTGTTCTCACAACAAAAAATGTAATTTAAGATAAAAACAAAGTAAACTGTGATATTATAAGAACAGACCAAGAAGCAGAAGCATTCACATTGAGCTGCAGCAGAACTTCCATCAGATGATCGTTGCGCTGCAATATTATTTACTGATATTCTCTCTGCTACTACTGGCTTTATAGCACAAGTGGAAAGGAGAAATTCATTTTATCAATAATGGTTGATAAATTAACTAAGAAGCTTGCTAATGAATAGGTCTAACCTCTATAGTATAGCTTGAACGAACAAAAACCAGCCGCCGTTTACCATCAATTATTTGCATCTCTGTTTTAAAAAGTAATGCCGCTTACAAGTAAGAAGAGCAAAAACTTGGTAGAAAACAAAAGGTTTCAGCCAACAGATCAGCCATTTGCATACTCAATCGAAAATGCATTTATAACGGCAATCAGTAATGCATGTTAATGAGGACATAAGTTGTCTTCCAGTGGACGAGGAAACACATAACTACTACCCGAATTTTTTTCGTATGGATTCCAAGCATAAAACGTTGATTCGTACCGCTCTCGTAGATGGTTATTGGGAGATCCCTGTTAGCATGATTTATTGAAGGGTTGAGAAGGAGATAAACAGGGTTTGCGTTTATGTCCATCAGCTGCCAAACATAACATACACTACGGTTAGCTTTTCAGCCAGAAAAGTCAATTTTTTCTTAAGAACAATTTTCTTCTTCTCCTGAGCCTTCTCTTGAGTTTTCAGAGATTTATATAGAACAAGTTATTGTGGAATATATGATAGAAAGAGACGCGTTATAAGTACACATCATAGAAATGGAGGGATTGTAGAAAACGTGAATGTAGAATTCAATATCCATTAACAAACTGAACCTTACACTTCTATGCAGAAATATGTCAGACTCTTCGATATCACTGCCTGTTGAGTACCAACCTAAGATGTAGAAATCAGGAAAAACCTTCTTGTCTGCACAGATAGACGAGAATTATGAAATGAAGGAGGATATTGCAGTGCTTTACGATGAGTAAGAAACGAGATATTAGGTCAGAGAGAGAGAAACTGAACAGAGCTCTTGCTGCTTGAGAAGGAAAGAACGATGGCGCAAATGGGACGACGAATCGTAGTCGTAGTGAAGCTTGAAGCTATTGAAAATCTCGATTGTCCGGCCGTTCTGAACTCCGATGATGCAGCCATAAACCCTGGCTTGAACCGGCGAAGAGGAAGAGATAACAATGGAGGATCCTTTCGTGGCTGTCCTCATGCTCAGGTTCACTTGTGAATTAAGCATCGTGAAGTGATCGGATATGTTTAGTATCACAAGCGGATGAAGCTTAAACGTCAGTCCGCTACTCGTCGAAGAAGACGATTCCGCCATTGTTGGTTGAGAATTCTTCCGCTTTCAGTTATTTCCTTCTTCGCCTTTTCTTCGAGTTGGTTTCCATGATCACTGCACTCGGCTTGACCACACTGTCAGAAGTACGACAACAGAACGTACAATTCAGTTATAACCGCCTTCTAAAATAAGCATTGACATAAAAATTAAATAAATACAAATAAATTTCTATTTAAACTAGGGGTACGCAAAAAAGGCCCCGCTCTTGAGGAACCGGACCGGTTCGGGACGTTCTACAGTGGCAGAACCCATGGTCCATGTTCCGGTCCATAGTTCTCGATGCAAAAATCCCAAAAAACCGACGAAAGACCTAATCCTTAGTTAATCCATAAGTTTTTGGGTTAACCAAATCCAAACCCTACCTTCCCTGACTCATGGCCCAACCCAGTTCACTGAAGTTTTTTAGTTATTTTTGATTTCCTGTATAAATTATATTTTTTAATTCAAGAAAAAAAATTAATTATGGTCGTAACCGTCTCTTGGTTTGGTCCAGGTTCTTCCTGTCCGGATATTGGGACCGAAAATTTGAAACTGAAACTAAAACTGGTAGTTCAATCTCGGTTTCGATCCCAAATCGAATCAGTCTGGACCACACCCACTCTCAATTTAAATCATAATATTTAAGGTTATTTATAGCTTACCGAGTAGGGGTGAGCAGAACTGGCTTAGCACTGGGACCGAATGATTCGGTCCAGTTTTGGTCGATTCTCAACATTCCACGGTCTAAGACCGGTTCTAAATCAAGATTTCTTGCGACTACGGTCTGGTCCACTATACGGATACAAAAAACTCAAAAAATCATGGAAAACATGAAGTAGTGGAAAATCGACTTGAAACGTGGTAAAACGTAGAAAACCCAAAACGAGTAGGCCGATTTGCCCTTATGCGGCATGTTAAACCACCTATAAAACCAAACCCAGTTTATTAAAATCTGTTATGATTCTTGCAGCATGTTTCACGTTTTTTCTCTTTGTAAAATCTTTCTGGTATTACGTATCTTTCGTCATCTTCTTCCTCTGAATTAGGATATAAAAATTGATGTACTATCACTCAAAGGTAAGCAGATTGAAAACACAATTTCCTATTATTTCATTTCGTTTCTTTCTATTATGGTATCAGAGCGATTAACAATTATCTGAAAAGTGGGTTCATCACAGAGTACGATTGCAGATATTGCGTCATCTTCTTCCACTCCCTTGCCCTCACTTTCCCATCTACCTTCTGTAAATCAACCATTGACTATCAACCTCGATGACTCCAACTTTCTCATCTAGAAAAATCAACTACTAAACGTAGTCATAGCAAATGGTCTTGACGATATTCTCAGTGGCTCTCGTATTTGTCCTCCTAAAAACAGCGAGGCTCATCCCAAAATCATCAATCCTGAATTTATCTCCTGACAAAAATATAATCATCTTATAATGAGTTGGATCTACGCTTCCGTTCAAAAACAAATGCTAGGGCAATTAATGAGCTACTCCTCAACGTTCGAGATCTGGGAAGCTCTTCAACAACTCTATTCTGTTTCATTCTTTGCTCGAATTTCAGAGCTTCGAACAAATTTGCAAGCGCTTCGCACAGATGGTCTAAGCGCCATGACTTATGTCCAAAAATTTTGTAGCCTCTGCAGCACATTAGCCTCAATCGGTGAAGCAGTAAGCCACAAGGATCAACTATTATACTTTCTAAATGGCCTATAAGTGGAATATAATTCATTCGTTTCTTCAATTTCCACTTGCCCAGTTCAGACATCAATGGAAGAACTTAATAGTTTACTGTTAAGCTTTGACGCTCGCCAAGAACGTCAGATTGTAGTCGTTTGATCGAACCCCCTTCAAGCCAACTACACAAATATCTCAGCTAATAAAGCTAGACTTAGATTTTCTTCCCCACCAGGCCCTCACTCTTCATTTTCAACTAACAGACCTCGGAGTCCTCGTCCTTCTTTTCAAAATCCCCTATTCTACAAACTCCTCTTTTCATCCAACTTCACCAAATTTTCCCCAAAATAAATCACAGTTCTGACCCCGATGCCAAATATGTAAAAAACCTGTCACAGTGCCAATATTTGCTATCATAGAGCCAATCTTCAGTATCAACTCGTTTTAAACCCACCAAGAAATTTCTCTGTTGTTCTCAACAACACCAGCTAATCTAGATCCCTCATGGTATACGGACTCTGGAGCATCCCATCATTTCACTCCGGACTTGAATTTACTGAAATCAGTTAGCCCATATATAGGTGATGATCATATTACAGTTGGTAATTGTAAGCTCTCTTTAATTTCTAATGTTGGTCATGCCTTACTCTCCACTCACTCTTCTTTTCTGAAATTACATATTATTTATCATTCTCCATCTCTGTAAAAAAAAATAATTAGTGTTTCCCGGTTATGCATCGATAATAAAGCATTCATTGAATTCCATCCTTTATTATTTGTTGTCAAGGATCAGGCATCCCACAAAATCCTTCTCCAGGGCATCCTTGACAATGACCTCTATCGAGTTTGTTCTTCTCCAGTTCGGCCGTCGTCCCCTCAACTCCACACAGTATCCAGCAATCCATCAAATATGTAGCATTCTCGTTTGGGACATTCTTTTTCAATAATTGTTAAGTTTATTTTATTTAGCTGTAATATCTCTTCTGTTTCTTCGAACTCTTTGGACTTTTGCTCTTTTTATCAACTGGCTAAGTCTCATCAATTACCATTTCCAACTTCTGTTTCTCGAGCTACTACACAATTTGATTTAATATATATGGATTTATGAGATTCTTCTCCTGTTGCGTCAGTCACTAGGGTTAAATATTTTATTTTGTTCATTAACGATTTTTCCAGATTCACTTGGTTTTATTCACTTCATTCTAAAGATGAAGCTTATAATGCTTTCATTAATTTTTGAAAAATGGTTAAAACACAGTTTAATTCAGAAATTAAATGTGTTAGATCTGATTGGAGTGAAGAATTTCGCTCTCTATCACAATTTTTTACAACTCACAGAATTTTACATGAAATTTCCTATCTTTACACTCCACAATAAAACGGTCGAGTCGAACGCAAAAACCGACATGCGTCGAAACAGGTTTGACTCTTCTAGCTCACTCTTCCATGCCTTTAAATTATTGGTCATTTGCATTCGGAACTGCCATTTATCTAATAAACTGACTTCCGTCAGAAACTCTGTTATTTAAATCTCCTTTTCAAATTATGTATAACAAAGTTCTGTCTTATTCACATCTTCGAATTTTTGGATGCCAATGTTTTCCCTTCTTACGTCCTTTTAACACTCACAAGTTGGAATTTCAATCACAGTCTTGCGTATTCTTAAGGTACAACAGCCAACATAAAAGATATCTATGCTTTCATCTCTCCAACAATAAGCTTTTTGTATCTCGACACGTCGTCTTTAATGAACAGATATTTTCATTCTCTCTTCCAACCTCCTCTACTGTTCACAATCTAGTTGTACCTGTTATAACATCTCTGCCTTTCCCACCTATCATCCCCTCTAATGTCTCGTCCTCAAATAGTTCTGCTTATAGTCCATCCATACCTACAGTGCCTTCTCCCTCCATCTCTTCCATTTCTCCTGCTTCGCATGACAGAGCAACTCTTAGCACTACCCACTTGGAATGTCCAAGTCTAATATTTTTAAGCTGAGAGTTTTCTTTAGTGTTGCAGGCAACCTGTTGTGTGAACCTTCTTCTCACCGCAAAGCTATTAAACACGCGGAATGGCGCGCGACAATGCAAATGGAGTCCGATGCCCTCCAAAACCTAGGTACATGGTCTCTCGTCCCAAAACCTGAAAATTCCAGAGTCATTGGGTCAAAATGGCTATACAGAATAAAGTTTCGTTCAAATGATTCGATAGATCGGTTTAAAGCATGCTTAGTTGCCAAAGGTTTTCAGCAAACTCATGGCTTTGATTTTCATGAAACTTTCAGCCCCGTAATTAAACCCATGACCATTAGACTTCTACTTAGCATTGCTGTTTCTCGACAGTGGACCATTAAACAACTAGATATTCAGAATGCTTTCCTTTACGTGGATCTTCAGGAAGACATTTGTATGACACAACCTCAAAGGTTCATTGACTCTGCTTGATCTGATTATGTCTGTAAGTTTAAGCGATCTCTTTACGGACTAAAACGGTCTCCCAGAGCTTGGTTTCTCAAGCTCAATATGGCTCTCCTCAATTGGGGTTTCGTTGGCTCCAAAGCTAACACCTCTCTGTTTATCTATCATGCAAATACTGAAATTGTTGTGGTTTTGGTGTACGTTGATGATATCATTATGATAGGTTCTTTCTCTGCTCTGATTGCCGAATTGATTGATTATTTATCTACGCTATTTGCCATCAAAGACATTGGATTACTGCAATTTTTTCTTAGGAGTTGAAGTTCATCATCACTCAACTGGTCTACATCTAAGTCAAACAAAGTATATTCGTGATCTTTTGCTAAAAAGAGAAATGGTGGACTCTAAGCCTCAACATACTCCTCTTGCTCTACCACCTTTATCAATCTTTGACGATGAACGGCTAGCTAATGCAACTGAGTATCGCAGTTTAATTGGTGCTTTATAGTATTGCACTATCATAAGGCCAGACATCTCATTTGTAGTCAACAGATTGTGCCAATTCATGTATGCTCCCACTGATCTTCATACGAAAGCTGTTAAACGAGTCCTTAGCTATTTACGTGGTACTGCTAATCTCGGTTTGTTTCTTCAACACAACACAGATAAAACTTTATACTGCTACACGGACGCTGATTGAGCATCTTGCCCGGATGATCAGAGAAGCACAAGTTCTTACTGTATTTTTCTTGGACATAATTTGATATCCTGATCTTCGTCTAATTAAAGAGTTGTGTCACGATCCAGTACAGAATCGAAGTATAGAGCCTTGGCAAATAGAGCTGTAGAAATTTTGTGGATTTTTTCGTTATTTTCAGAACTGTGCATCTCAATGCACTCCCCTCCCCTGAGAGTACATTGAGTCGGGCTTCCAATCCTATTCTCCATGCTCGCTCAAAACACGTTGAAATTGATCAACATTTTATGCATGAAAAAGTAGCGAATGGTTGTCTCCGGCTCGCTTTTGCCCCTTCCGCTGACCAACTTTGCTTGACAAAGTCATTGACAGTCGCACGATTTCAGGAACTTCGACTCAAATTCATGGTTCTTCCTCGACCCGTGTGTTTGCGGGGATGTTAAACCACCTATAAAACCAAACTGGGTTTACTAAAATCTCTTATGATTCTAGCAGCATGTTTCACGTTTTTTCGCTCTTCAAAATCTTTATGTTTTTACGTATCTCTTGTCATCTTCTTCCTCTGGATTAGGATATAAAAGCTGATGTACTATCACTCAAAGATAAGCAGAATGAAAACACAATTTCCTATTATTTCATTTCGTCTCTCTTTGTCAAGGCATAAGAATCTCAGTCCAAACTAATCATGAACTTCTGGGGAAAAAGAAAAGAGATCAGAAGGCTCGCAGAAAAACGAAGGGAAGAGGTAAGTCTGGATCCGAAAGAGCACATCATTACCAAGCATGGAACACTGCCAATTGATGGGGACTTCAATGAAAAGCCTGTGCTTGATTGGCAAAGACGCCGGAGAAGGATTGGCATGACTCTGAAGAAGAACAACAACAAAGCTCCACTCCCCAAAAACAAAAGATCTCTCTCTCGGCCTCTTGTTTTTTTGGTGGTGCGAGATATGTGGTGGATTTTGGGGTTTGTAGCAGAAGAGAGAGAGAGAGAGAGAGAGAGAGAGCCTCATCAATGCTCCCTGGTTTTGAGATTTGTAGCAGGAGAGAGAGTTGCAAATGAATAATGGAGATTGGAGAAGAGGCAGGTAGATGTTGTCAGCTCAGCTGGGCTGGGATTAGAGCGCGGAGAAGGTGAAGAATCGTCACCTGAAATCAGAAGGAGCTGTTGGACAATGACTCAAAAACAGGCAATCATTCTCTGGATTTTCGGGAGCAACTGGTACCCAACCGGTTCCTTCCGAACCCGGTTTGAGACCGAAATTAAAATCCCAAAGTGCCCAGTCCAATTTCGGTTCTAGTTTAAAATCGGACTGGGTCAGACCGCGGCGACCCCTATTAGCAAGGAGACCTAGTGAACTTCACTAACTTCATTGTCAACTATTTGAACACTATTGTTAGTTGATTCATTAAAATTTAATGCACATATACTTTGAATTGTATTTTTGTAATTAATTATTAATGACTTAAATAAACAAATCCAAAGTATTTCATTAATCAAAATCAACATTTAAATTAGACATAATTCTCTAATTTTATCTTGGGTTAAAATCAATATCAACCTCAAAGTATGACGTTAATTTGAAATACTTCCTATACTAAAAATTTTAATAATTAAAATTTTAAATTATTCAACATGCAACAAATTATGAGATCATCGACTTTCCGTTCTAAATTTACGTCGAAAACAAAGGGCTGACCACCCCCTAATTTTTGGGGGTGAGAAAGGGAGTCTCTGTCTGGAAACGACCATCCGTTCTTAAACATTACGTTTAAAAATAGGTCTCGATCCGACTTTCTCCTGACCACAATCTAATCTTACCAAGATTTATTTAGGTTAAAAAAGGGTCTCCATGGTTTGTTGAATTGAATAAACCAGAAATTAAACAACTTTGATTTGTTACATTTAATGTTTTTAGTAGTTAGGATTTTTATTGCAGGGTATTTAAAAATTAAGCTCGTTCAAATTTGGTAATTACACTTTTATTTATTTATCTAGGCGTCAAGTTATAATTTGGTCATCTTCCCCGCGCGCGAAGCTACTGTGAGAAATGGAAGCGGGAGATGAATAATCACCCAATCTTCAATCCAAGAGCGGAGAAAACTGTTGTCCAGAAGAAGGTTAACATGGTGCGTTAGTACGGTAGTAGCAAACAGAAGCTGTGTGCCTGATTCTAAACGGATTTGACAGCGTGGTTTGAAGTTGCCATTTCTGGTCGATTTAAGAGAAAACTGTTGTCCAGAAGGTCGCCCAAGAACACCTGGTTGAGAAGAAAATTGAGGTGCCAGCTACTGCGGCCGAGACGTTGAGAAAGACGAACGAAGCAGCCGAACGGAATGAACATTGGCTTGAGGAAGAACCATCGGCGAAACTGTATTCTGACGTTCCAATCGAAACTCAAAATTTAATAACAAACTCTGCACCTCTTCGATGGAGGGTTCATCAGGTCTACTCGTAATGGCCGCAAAAAATGGATTATACTCACTTCCAAGACCACCCAGTGAATAAACAAGTCCATCCTTATGAATTACCCTTTCACCAATGACGGCAAGGTGAATGCATAATGATGTAAACTTCTGGACATTCAGACTAGCAGAAATACCATCCTTAGACAGAGTACGAAGTTGGCTTCGAAGCTCTATGATTCTAGCAAGAGAACAGTCTGAAATTTTTTTCAAGATCACTCCATAATTCTGATGCAGTAGTATAGGAGACGATTTGAGAAAGAAGGGAATCAGAAAGAGATTCATATATCCAGCTCATGAGCAGGTGATTATAGCGTTGCCAAACGTTAAAATCTGGTTTCGAAGGGAATTTTCTAGAAGAGGAGGAGGAGAAGCAACATTAGATCCATCCAGAAACGAGTCTAAACCATTTGCAGTTACCACGTTCAGGAGCTGGTTTTTCCATCCTAGATAGTTGTGGGAATCAAGCTTCATAGTAAGAGCTTGATTCATAGATGGAAAAGGTGGAAGAGATTGAGTAGGGTTCAGATTATCAGTGGGAATAACGTTGCTGCTTGAGGATGCCATTTCCTGAGCTCTGATACCTAGTGAAGGTTGCTGTAGGAGACGAGAAGAACGGCGGGAAGAAGAGAGGAAGAGAGAGAGTATAAATAGCTACTGTAGTGTACGTGTTTCTAATATACAGGTTTGGAATGTTTTACTTAATGCCATCGTCTTCTTCCTTTTCATTCTGTTTATCGACCTGCTCTTCATCCTCTAACACAAGAGTTCGTATTTTCTCAATTGGCGGCCGAGCTATCGTCGCCTCCCCCAAATGCGCTTTCTTCATTCGCTCCGCAGCTCAGACCGAAGCCTATCTCTCTCCAGAAGATTCACTGGATCAATCGGAAAACCAGAGGAACCCCCTTCCCCTTTACCCCTTCACCTTTCCCCCTTCTGTTCAACCATTTCAGGAAATTGAAAACTCAATCCAAAGCCAACGAATACGATTCACCCTAAAACCCTAGGTTCAACTCTGGAATTTTGTTTTCGGAGGACAAGCAGGAACTGCCAGGGATCCAGATAGCCGGGAGCCAAATTAGGAAACAAACGAGAGGTCGTATCTGTTATTAGCTCATTAGTTGATTGAATTGATTTTCTGTGGAAGAGATCTTCATGCTTCAGGGAGTCGGTCGGTCTTTTTAAAAATTTTCTAAAAGCCGGTTCAGCCAGACCTACGATTCGTCGTCTTCTTCGATTTTTGTGTATTTATTATTGCATATGGCGGTTGTTTTCCCATGAGGTGCTGTGCTCTGAGCCTCGAATTGTGTGTAGAGACTCATCAGACTAGAGATCGGCAAAAGCTTGCGGATAAGAATTAAATGATAAACAAATAAACTAGATTTGGACTTTGTGAGGAGCTTCACCTTCTCGCCGGAGGATATGGCGATGCGCGATTTGGTTGCAGGCGGTGCCGTTTGTGCCGTTCCTGGCTCTTCTTCGCCTTCGAATCCTCTTGGTGCTCTTGCTAACGTTCTTATTGGCTCCTCTTCCAAGTCTCAGGTTCTTCTTCATCCGATAACATCATGTTCTGTCCTTTTCATTGTCACATTGTGTCATTTAATTTCTATCTACGCTTGCTTTTTGTCGTTCTGTCAATTTCTCCTAATGAGCCATGTTTCGTCGTTTAGATTCCTGTTAACTCCTTTGATATGCGTTATTTCGTTTTACTCGGTTTTTTCTTGCGTCGAAGTTATGAATTTGTTTAGCTTACGAGCAGGAAAGGTTAAAGGAGATTCCTACATTGACGTCTACTTCTGATCGGCAATTAGTCCAGGAGCAATTCGACCTTCCAGGTTCTGAGTTTGATCAGCCTTTTCTGCAGCCTCATGCTCAGGTTTTGTTTCGCTTCTTCTTCTGTTTTATACTATCTGCTGTGTTTTTTCTGCTAAATTTACTTACTAGCTATATATTTAGACTCTTCCATCATACTTGTTCATTGATCTCAGGCTTCAGAGTTCTTTAATGGATTTCGCTCTTCTGGCAATGCAAGCAGTCTGGCTGATGCGTGGGATGAGATTCAACCCGCCGTCTCTGAGTTTCATGGAGTTTATGGTCGATCATCTGGTTCCCAGATTCAACCAACTTTTGATGGTACTTTTAGAATTCTTCTAGTAGTTATCTCATCATGTAATATAAACAGACGCACCATGCTTTCACAACATTTGATTTCCAATCATGACCCTGAAATCCATGGAGTCTCAATGTTTATATTTCTATCAAGTTGTTAGAATCAACTTAGTAGCACTTATAGGATCCGTATCAAGCTGACTGCATTTTGTTCTTGATTTTTTTTCCCATCAAGCACTTATCTTGCTTCAGACCTATGAAATATACAAGTATCCAGAAAGCTATGAACCAGTTGGCAGTTCTTTTGACCACTTGAATTTCACATAAGATTGAATAACATCTAGAAGTATTTCACTATCATTCTTACTGCAGGTCCACCACAAAGAGTATTGTCAAACTTTTTGCACTCATTTGTCGGAACTAGTCGTGGTGGGATTCCTTTTCATCCGACTGCACTTCCAGTATTGGGATTATCTCAAGGTGATAAACAATGTATTCGTGACCGTAGCAGCATAATGGCGAGGCACATTTTTGCCGATAAAAGTGAAGATTTTATTGAATATCAGGTCCCGTGATACAGTTAATTACTGTTACAAAATATTTTGGAGATTACAAAAATGGAGTTTTTAAATTTCATGATCCCTGTTCTTTAGGAATCTCTTGAACTAGACTAAGTAACATATATTCAATGTAACTATTGGGTATGTCTACCAAAGATCATTAAGCCATGTGTTCAAATTTGACTCGTAATTTTTTACTCCCAAAATAACAGTGTAAACACTTCAAGCTTTCTTCTTCAACCTTTTTTTTTTTAAATGTCATATTGTTTCCTATCAACAGTAATATCCAAACATCATTGTGTAGCCAATTTGATTTTTCTGCTCACAATGCCATTATCTTTATCATGAATTATATTTCATTTGCTTTTAATTGGTGCTCTTTCTTTAACTTCGGTAGTGCTTGCACAGTCATCTAATCAGGACTTTCTGCACTTGGATACCTTTCCCTCCAGGTAAATTCGCTGTTAGCTTCTCTAGATATTGACAATGATGCACTGGCAAAGGGATTTATGCCTGGAAGATTCCGAGAGCTAGAAGACTACTGGAATGAGTCCCAAAGTATCAGGAAACCTCTTGGTCAGTCTGCAGATGGATGGGTTGCCGAATATGGGCAGCAGAGGTTACAATATGGAGAACCTGAGGCTTGGGCGCGCTCGTTTGAACAACAACATGGTGCTGGTGGATGGGCCTCTGAATTTGAGCAGGTAAGAAACTTGCATCCATAACTTTAGTGCTAACAATATTTTCTATCACACATTCAATTATTGTTTACCAATTTCATCACTCCAGACCAACTGAAATAGAACAATTGAAGTCCTAAATAAGACTGGGAGAACGAAAGGAAAAGGGGGAAAGATTTTATTCAAACCTACATTTAATTAGTTTATTCTAATTCAGCTTCAATGCCTGTATTAGATTAATTTTGTCCCCATCTGTTTTGATGGAGATAGCATTATAAGAAATATAAAACGTTTTGTTTAATTCTTTTATGATGAATTTTGTGTTCTCCCTCGCATTTGTTTCACAGGAGCAGTTTCAACTGGCCTCTATGGGTCAAATGAAAGATGTGAATATTGCCAACGAAGCTGCAATGGAGCAAACCCGTCTACTTGCCAATACATTAGCTCAAAATGAAGACCCTAAATTTCAGGTTTATGATCATTCTCATTATGTAAGGTGTCATCATCTCCTTTAGATATTCACTAGATTTTGTAGACATGAATTGGGGTAGTATATTAAGCACGTGAACAGTTATTCTTTAGGCGCTCAAACCAACCAAACTTTGATTTTTAAGTACTGAGGTTGTTTTGATGTGAGAATCACGGTTCTTTATTTTTAGACCTTTCTTTAAGGGTCAATGCATTTTTGAAGAATTAAAAATTTATTGTGTTGTTCTATTGACTTTTCACATAAAGAGTTGATTTCTTAAAGTAAAATGCTTTGAATGATGTTTTTGGTGTCAGGGGGATCTTTTCTACTTTTTTTAACATTCAATAAATAAATTTTGTTTTCTTTTATGGAATGACCTGTAAAATTATTACCACTTGCAAGATGGTAATGCTATTGCTTGGTAGTAAATTACATCATTTTTAGTTGTTATTTGCATATGTTATATGCTTCTCCCAATGTTCTGCTAAATAATAATTCATATTATTCAAAGAAATACCATTTTATAAATTAATTGATATAAGGATGGTGCTATAATGTGTGCAAAGCATATATTTGTGATCAAAATTCATTAGTTGCAGGTCGAAGATGTTCTTTGATTCGGTAGTTCCAAATATTGTACTTATACTGATAATTATCATTCACAATATGCTAGATATTTTGCTACTTAAAAGGTGGTATGTTTGCCAATTGCCACCAAATGCCTGTATACATGAACGCTTGGCTGCTTGGCTTATCGGCAGTTTTAATTCTTGGATAAGATAATAATGTTTTTAAAGTGGGATGGAGAAGTTTATTTTCAGTTTTTCCAGATCAATGGAAACAAGCCTGTTAATAGACTCTACTTGAATGTTCTGTTAGAATGTGCATAATCTATATTTCCTTGATTTTTCTCTCTAATGGATGGATGAAAGAGTTTTTGGATTGGTATGAGATGGTTTCAAAACATAAGGAATCTGATTGAGGTAGTTGTCAAATAGTAATGAGATATACTGTTGGAGTCACCAAGGTAGGGTTAGATTGTGTAATTGTAACCCTCCCTGCTGTTATGGTGATTAAGATAGCATGTTTATCGCAAGGGCCCATTACTCTTACATTGTTTTTTTTTTTTTTTATTTCATTTTTCTGTTCTATTTTAATACAAAGATATCTTATTTTCTGAACACGCAGAACTCCCAGTTTCGTCAGTTCTTATCAAAGATGAGTCAAGGGGAGCTTATTATTGATGAAAATCAAGTTAAGCAGACTTCATTACCAACATCAGATAACTGGGCGTCTGAGTACCAACAACAGTATCGTGGGGGTTCTAACTGGGCTGATGAATTTGTAAGCAATTATCTATGTTATTGATGATCAGTATATCTTACATTATTGTTCTTGTTGAATATGTAAACTTCTGGACAGGATCGACTTGCATATTTTTAGCTTTTGATGGCTGTTTGTGGTGTCATGATTGTTAGTTTCTTTCATGAGAAATCAAATAATCGATCCTTATCATCTATGTGCACACATCTATGTCTATACGCCCAATTTGTGGCGAATGCGTTGTGACTTATAACTATATCATTTATTTTAGTTTCACCGGGAAACCTTTTTTTCCAACAAAAATATGTTTTTGATTGTGAAACGCATTGATGCTGAAAAGGGTTATACTGTTTGATTTTTTAGAACAAGCAAACATGTGGCCTAGCACTAGTACTCCAATGATATTGACTTACACTCTACTATTGTCTACCTTGCTATTCACATGATTATAATTAAAAACCTTAGTTTCACTCATTTCTTGAACTTCCATTGTCCAACTTTTATGTTGTTTTAGGTTTCTACTCGAACTAATCAATGGGTCAATGAGTTTTCCAAAGAGGAGCACCGTGGTCCAGATGATCAGTGGGTCAATGAGTTTTCTAAGTTGAATGTTGATGACTGGGTTGAAGAATTTGGGCAGAAAGTTGGCGAAGGTGCTTTAGGAGACAACTCCAATGATAATTGGGCTGATTCATATGATGAGTAAGTCCAACAGAAGTTTGAAACTCCTCAGTAGACTATTTTTTTTCCTACCAGAAGACTTAATTAAATACAGTAACCTTTCTTAGTTTGCTAAATGTTTGGCCAAGATCAACTGCTGTTCCAATCAATGGATCGATTTCCTATTTTGTCCATCACTAAATGATTCCAGTTTATCGATTTCTAGTTTTTGGTTCGATAATTTCACTACCAATAAATTTGCTCTTTTTTGGCAAAAAATTTTTTATAACATTTAATAATCGTGGTTTGACTTAAGGTTTCTAAATGGCCAAATACCTTCCAAGAAAGATGCGTCAAAGGGAATCTATGTTTTCTCGGATATGAATCCTTATGTTGGACACCCTGACCCCTTAAAAGAAGGCCAGGAACTGTTCCGCAGCGGTCTTTTGAGTGAGGCAGTACTTGCTTTGGAGGCTGAAGTTTTGAAAAACCCTGAAAATGCTGAAAGTTGGAGGCTGCTTGGAGTTACACATGCTGAGAATGACGATGACCAACAGGTTTAAAATATTTAACGTAACTGCTCGACTTTTTTAATAACTACAGCATAGTGCTGTACTGTATTGGATTGGGTTCCATTAGTGAAGACCATCTAAGGGCATATACTGTTATGTTATGACTCTGGTTTGATTGGATATGCTTCACGTACATTGTTGGCTTTGGATGTTTCAAAATATGATGTTACTGTGTCTTAATACTTTTGTATTGCTTTTATATCCTCACAGGCAATTGCGGCGATGATGCATGCTCAGGAGGCGGATCCAACAAATTTGGAGGTGCTTCTTGCTCTGGGTGTGAGTCATACAAATGGTTAGTGGGTTCTTTCTCATTGCAGCATGAAGTATTTGTTACTCGACACCATTTTTATTGAACTGTATAATTTCCCTTTTTGTGTTCTGTATGAAACATCTCTTTTGTCGCAGTATAATAGATGTATTATTGGTGAATAGTACATGTAGTAAATGGGAACCACCTTAAATGGTAGCAATAAATTGCTTGTGGGAAACCACATATTGATTGTGATTTTGCTTTTTGGAAGCATTGAAATAGGGGTCGAATAAATTCCGCATCAACTTTGGTATAACTGTGAATAACTTACTCGAAGAGAACTGTGCTTCTTGTGATGAATGAAACAAGTAATATTGGATGCTGTAGGAAAATACTCCTTAAACTTAAACTAGTACTTTTCTCTTTGAATCTGCAGAATTAGAACAGGGTGCTGCTTTGAAATATTTATATGGGTGGCTGCGTCATCACCCAAAGCTGGGAACTCTTGCCAATCCTGATCTTGAAAATACTTTGTATTATAATGATGTAAGTATCATGCTTTTTGGACTCAGTGCTTTTCTTTTTTAAATTTTGATAATCGTCACCACAAATGAAAAGGCCATGGAATTCTTTTTCTTGGAAATGTAGATTATTCCCAAGTTAATGGCCAAATTTAGTACTTTGAGAATGTGAGAAAAGCCTGTCATATTCACGATTCAGTGGAAGGAGACATAATTTTTACCTGGAGTGGTGTAAATATAAGATATAAATTATTGGAAGCCAATGACCAGACTAATCAGCTGACGATCCGATCATAATAGAAGTTTATGAAAATACTTGTAGATGCCTTGGTAAGATCATAAAACAGCCAAAATGATTTCATATTTTAATAACATTGAATTGTCCAATAAGTTTATATTCTGGATTACAAAACATTAAGAAATTTACCCCAAAATAAAAGATCTAGACTTCCAGCTATCCATATAATTGAAACTCATCTTCCGTTGATAATTATTAGGATGGACCACAGGTATTTTAGACACTTAGTTTCTTGGTTTGATCTTCTCTTAAATTACGGTTTAATCTTTTCTTAAATTCTTGAAATTATTGGATGTGCAGGTTGCTAGAGTATTTAATGAAGCAGCTAGAATGATGCCTGATGATGCTGATGTGCATGTAGTACTTGGTGTTCTTTATAATTTGGCTCGAGAATATGACAAAGCCGTTTCGTCTTTCCAGACAGCTTTGAAATTAAAGCCACAGGATTACTCTCTTTGGAACAAGTTAGGTGCAGCTAAAGCGAACAGTATTCAGAGTGCTGATGCAATATCGGCCTATCAAAAGGTAATTCAGAAAATTTTCTTAAAAATCTTACTTGAGAAAATTTTCTTAAAAATATTGAAAGATATTCTTTCGCAGAAAAACTATTTACTAGAGAAAAATATTATTTCTGTTCATCTAGGACTGACTCTTGAATGTACACCTTTAGTTGCACTCATCAAAATTTTGCTTCCTTTAAGGTTGCCTAATTTGCTCATAAATTTGTTGGGCTTGCTGCGTGCACATGTGTATGAATATACAATTGATATATTTGAAAATATGAGATATCGTTGGTATGGTGATGTTTTTCTTCTGATGTGTTTGAATTTTATTTGAAATATCCTCGAATATTAATTTGCTCTCTCTCTCTCTCTCTCTCTCTCTCTCTCTCTCTCTCTCTCAGGCACTAGATTTGAAACCTAATTACGTACGTGCATGGGCCAACATGGGGATCAGTTACGCCAACCAGGTTTTTTCCTCAACTTCATTTTTCCTTCTCTTTTCTGCATGACATGAAAATGGAATCGCTTCTTTGGCAGTACATTGATAAACATTAGTGTTACTGAAAAGTAAAATTCTTGGATACCCAACTCTAATATACACCTACTAATTCAAATTAATTTACTAAAATGACATTCCCCTTGGAAAATTGTCATCGCATATGATTGTTTCGTCTCTTGTTTCATGAAGGGCTTGTACGAGGAATCAGTTCGATATTATGTCCGGGCTCTATGTATGAACCCCAAGGTAGATAATGCGTGGCAATATCTAAGACTTTCATTGAGGTAACAATATCTAACGAAAAACAAAACCCTTTTATTGACTATGATTTATGCAAACAATCAATCAATAGAACACCGCTTGTTAATCCGTTTACTCGATCCAGTTGTGCCTCGAGGAATGACATGTTTGAAGCTTGCGATTCTCGCAATCTTGACGCTCTTCAGAAAGAGTTCCCCTTATGATGATCAGAGCAGATTCCAAACCGCATTGGGTCAATCATTGACCCACAAGATAAATTCCTATGAAGTTGGATGCTGGGCCAAGCTGATGGAGCTGATACAGGTAAAAACAGTCTGCAAAAAAATGAAAAGGTTATAATTGGTCATTTATTATAATATTATGCTTCTATTTATTCCCTTGGCAAAGCTCATTAGAGTGATGATGAGATCAACAATGGAGGTATTTGATAAATCATGGTATAAGTTGGACTAGTTTAGGATTTGTGGTAGGATCAGTACAGAAATCTAATAAACCCACCCAATATGAGGGGGAGGGTCTTGGAAAGTGTTGAAATGGGGGGAATGTACGGGAAATCCATCACTTCAGTAGTCTCTTCACACTGGTTGGTTTTCCACAAATTTATAAAACATGATAAAATATATACATGTTTTTCTGCAATGGTACTACTTGGTCACTGTCACTCAATTTATTTATAAAATATAATGTTGTTTGATCAGTGGTAGACTTACGTAATAAATAAAGAATAAATAACTTTATATTTACGCTGTAATCTCATTTTTATACTCCAATACTGTGCTTTAAGTATATGTATTTATTGAAATCTGTTATTATATATACACTCTCCCTAATAATGCACACTAGCATAATAATTTAATTAAATGTAATTATCGATTTTAATCTTGTACTATGTATGTTATTTTAGTTAGTTTTTTTGTATTTTGATTCTGTTAATAATTTTGATCTTTCATTAATAATTTCGTTAAACTCTCGTTTAAAAAATTATCAAATGATATTAGATTTATTTGAAATTTTTATTATATGTTTACTACGTAATGAGAAAATAATTTAAAAATTTTTGTAATTTTTTAATACATATACGATTTATTATAATTTTATTTTAGTAATTTATAAAAATATTATAATAAATCATATAAATTTTAAAAAATTACGAAATTTTTTTAGTACCTGCTCATGATACATTGAACATATCAAAAAATTTTCAAATAAAATTTTGATAATTTTTTAAAATTAATTTTTATACTTTACTTTATGAATTAATTTTTAAATAAATATTAAAAGATTAGGGAAAGTCAGAAATTAAAGTAAGATTGTATAGCCCCAAAAGATTTGAAGGAAAAAGGAAGGGTTTTCGGTTTCTTAAAGGAGAGAGAGAACATTATTGGAATTAGTGAAAAATGTAGAGCAACATGTCGTAACAGACGCAATGCAGATGGAGATTTGGTGGAAAATTCCTTGCTGACTCTCCCTCCCTCTCCCTACGCCGACGATGATAAAAAAAATAAAAATCAATGAAAATCTTAAATTTAATCGTCGGAAATTCATTCATCCAAAAAAAAAATCTCAATTAAGGGAGGGTTTTGACATTCTTAAAGACGAGAAAAACACAGTATTGGAACAGTGGACAATGTGCTTCCTGCTTTGTTTTTACTTGTCTAACAAGCCTCCATCGTGGGAACAAGGTACGAGTAATTTTTGGACAAAGAACAAATATAAAATTCAGACTATAGAACTCCAAAGAAATTTATTTTATCCAAATAATGATCTTTGCAATTGACTTGCTTTTTAAAATATCTAGTTTCACGTCTTATTTATCCGGACAAGTCTGAATGCTTTGAGACTTTTATCCTAGTACCGAAATCGGGTCTAGGAATTTTTGGTCTGGTTTTGGTTCGGTACTGGCTCCTCTTGTCACTTTTTTATTTTATTTTTAATTTCAAAAAATTATAAATATCCAACTATCTAATATACGAACTAAATTTAACTATTCAACATTAAAATTAAATGAAAGAAACTAAATTTAATATAAAAAATAAATCTAATTATCTAATATACAAACTAAATCTAACTATCCAACAGTAAAATTGAAAAAGAGAAACTAAATTCAACATTCAAAATAAATTCAACTATCTAACATTAAAATGAAATTCAAGATCAACTACTTTAAAAATACAAACTAAATAGTAAATTCAATTCTACAGTCAATTCCATTCAAAGTTTCAAGAAATCAATTCTAAACCGTGATTGCAGGAATTAAAAACTGTAAGTCTATAATTGCACCCAAGCCCGTATCAAGTCATCGATGTATCATTTTCTAGAAAATTTTCATCAATATCAGAATCTGCAAAACGAAAATATTGAAGACATTAGTTAATCATTAGAGATAAACATATAAAATAAATAAATATTAGAATGTTCGAACCTTCTTTATAATTGTGATAGTACTATCTTCTAAATCATCATCAATGTTTTGAGGAATTTTAAAAGAATTGAATGTTTTGAGTAAACTTTGAGAACATATAAGAGTTTCGACACTTTGGGAGAGATATAGAACTGCGAAACGCATCAATAACGCGACCATTACAACTAAAAACAGTTTCTATTGCCACCGTAGAAATTTGAATGATCAATATATCTTCGCAATTGCTCTCAAAATTCGATACTTATTGGAGTTCTTATTCCACCAAAATAATATGTCAGCACTATTTGAAAAAGTCTCTAATTTCTCGCATAAATATTGATCAATCTCTGACATATTGCTTTCATTATTTCTCTCAAAAACATTTCTAGTCCCATAAAACAAAAAGTGCACTGCAGTTGAACGAGCTCGAATCAAAGAACTCATTATCTTTGGAGACCTTTGTTGACTATTGACGGTGTTTGGAGTCTGGTATTGATTGGTTGTATTGCCTTTATATTCAGTATACAATTTTTCAATTACACCATTCACTTTCTTTGAGTATGATGTAACTCTTTCACTATCAAATAAAATGAATAAACAATGGCGTAAAAATCTTGTTTTGCAACTTGGATAAAAAACAACAACAATATATACAAGCATGTTTAGTTTTTTAAAAGAACTTCAATATTTATCAAACTTCTTTTGCATCTCGATGACCATTTTTCTTAGTATCATATTATCACCGTTAACATATGTGTAACAGCCCAGCCGGACCAGGTCAGCCCTAGGATCCGCGATTGGTACACCGGCCCAGATCAACCCCAGGATCCGCAGCGCAGCACCGGCTCAAGTCAGCCCAGGATCCGCGACGCTCTGTACTCATGACCTTTTCCTCCATGAGCAGAAGAATTTTTTCTTAGCTTATGTGGTACCAGCATATGGAATTTGGATATGTTTCATGGGATCCAGGGTTCGACACGCTGGAGAGGGCAAAAATTCAGGCCCATGGAGGAAAAAGTCATGAGTATAGCGTATCGCGATAGTTGTCCGCAATCAGTTGCGGATCGTGAGGTTGACCTGGGCTGGTGTACCAGTCGCGGATCCTAAGGCTGACCTTGGCCGGCTAGACTGTTACAATATGTCTCAATAACATTATTTAAATTACAGACTTCATATGTGTACATATTTGATGTAATATGCAGAGATCATAATAAGAAATATCTCTAAGAATTTTATGTATTCTCGAATGCATGACTAATCTTCAGTTGTTGGTGAACATTCCCCTACCATTTCATGCAAAAAAGAGTTATATTCTCTGTTAATTTTTCAAAAAGCGTTTCATACTTGTCAGCGCTTGTTAAAATCAAATATATAGAGTTCTAACGAGTAAGAACGTTAAGCGACAAATTACTTTTACTAGTAATTTTAACCGCATCAACGCATGCTTTGAACTTTTATAATTTTCTCGAAGAAAATTTTACGTACTTGACAACTTTTCGTACCCTCGCTATGGACTCATCATGTTCTTTCAAACCATCACAAACGATCAAATTTAATATACGTGTAAAACATCTCATTTGCATATGATCACCTTGTCAAATCAAACTCTTCCAATTTCGAATTGTATTCGTCAAATAAGAAATAGCAATGTCGTTGAAAGACGCATTGTCAACGGTTACAGTTGTAACTTTTTCAATCTCCTAATTAAATATTTTTCAACTTTTTTACCAATAGATTCACCTTTATAGTTCGGAATTAAACAAAAATTCAATATCTTATTTTGCACATTCCACTCTTCATCAATATAATGATATGTCAACACCATGTAATTTAAATTTTGAATAAATGTCCATGTATTAGGGTGAAACAGGTGATGTTGAAAAAAATACTCATTCAACTTGCTTCTTTCTTTCTGAAATATTTTGTGAATTTCTTATGCAACTGTTCTTATAAATGACATAATAAATTTGAGATTTAAACATAGAAAAAATGTCATAAAACCAATTATTTCAACCACTTTCAGTGGCAATTCATGCAAGATAATTATTTTTGCAAGAAATTCTTGAGTAGCTATTATTGTAAATGTAGATAAACCAGTAATCTTGCTCTCAGTAGGTCTAAAGTTCAAAGTTGATTTATTACTATCAAAATTTCAAGAAAACTTTTTGCATAGTTTAATATGTTTTATTAAACTTGAAATCTCATCTTTTGTCGAGTGAGTAACGTACGGTTGTCCGCAATAATTACATTTACCTGAATCAGTGTTTGGTACCCTACTGTAGCGAATCTAGAATAAAGACTTAATTCTTGTCGATTCCACGTACGAATTTTCACTAAAACTATTCATCTTACCGTAGAGGAAAAAAATATTTTATGCAATTAATTTTGTCATATTAAACATAAATTGTGTATAATAATTTGAAAGAACTTGATAAATTTCTATGAAAAAATCAATCGAGCAAAATAACTTAATTAATACAATCAGCATTCAGCAATCAACATTATAGTACAATATATAAATATAAATTTACCAATATAAACAATAAACTATAACAAAAATACAAAACACTCAATTATTTCAGAAAGAAATAACAAAAAGTACATTTAGGTTTTTGAAGACATTTTTGAAGTTTGTTGTAACATAATCTCTTCATTATTATTTTTTATGTGTTTGATTTGCTTACTAACTTATATGATAACTAATTAATCTCAATACTATTTATGCTTTCTAAGAGCTTTAATTTTTAAAATATATTTTGGCATAGTAGTTCTGAAACTTCTGATAATTCATTTATACAAACAAATAGAAACACCAAGCTACGCGCAGCATTTAACAAAGATCTAAAGTGTAAACAGTAAACATTTGAATTTCAAAATGTTTTTCTCTACAAACCAATGAACCTAAACCATATGCTGCAATTATAAACAGCTGAAGAAAATACTGTCAAAATTATACATACTGGATCAAGTGAGTGGATTTCGACGATGAGCTGCCACTGAAGCAGATAATATCGGTGAGAGTGAGTTGAGTGTCGTTTATGAAAGCAAGTTGAGTCTGAATCTGAGTGAGCTTGAACCAGGAGTGTTGTTAATGATTTTAAGTGAGTGTGTGATTGCGCAACATACAGGAGTCTCGAGAAAGAGTCAAGAGAGAGACGAAGACGAGACTTGAGAAACCTGAACTGAAGTTCAGATTGAAGACTCTAAAGTAGTGAAGTTAGGTTGTCTGACCCATGGGTCGGATAACCCGTTTTTACTAGAAGGGATCCATGGGTTGGTACTCCCACAGTACTGATCGGTTTCAAAATTGGGAAGCACAGACTAGACTGCGGTCCCCAATTCTTAGATCAATGGAATCGTGATCGGTTCCAGACACAAGGAATCGTCCAAGAACTAGTGGTCTGGTTTGGTCTATTGGTTCTCGGTCAATTTTGTCCACATCTATATAGCTGAACTGCTTATTTAATCTAATTCATTTATTAATACTTAACAAATTAGCTAATTTCATGAATCAATACGGTTACACATACATAAATATCTATAAATATATGAAATTTAATAAAAAAATATATATTTAAAACAGACATTTTTTTTACCCCGCCCAGTTCCCTTCGCTTCTCTAAATTTTTTATTATTTATTTATTTATTTTTAAAATATATACTTCCTTGGCTTCTGTTCTCGTCTATTGACTACTTGCAGTTGTTTTCCCACCGATTTTATGCTTTTCCAAGTGACTTCCAGTCTCTTCGATCACCTTTTCCGGCTAGTTCTTCATCGTCTTCCTCTGTCATCTCTCTCCAACATTTCATTTCTCCTTTTTACAGCTTAACAGATTGCTTAATCTGAGTTTGAACTGGTTTTAGAGGGTCGATTTGCTGATGGCTTAGCCTATCTTCATTTAAAAACGATGAATACCCATATGTTCGCAAGTGTAATTTATGATTGGGTAATGTGTAGAGAGAGAAACTAGAGAGAGACAGCCTAGGTGGATGGGAAGTAAATGCTGTTTGAGAGTGATCCAAATTAAGTATATCCATCTTCCTTCACAATTGAATGTCGAACAAATAATGATATTCGTTGTAATAATTGCATTCGAGGGTGTAGGGCGAGAGAGAAGCATCAAATCAAACATTTATGAATGAAATGAGCCAAACATAGAGAGAGAAAGAGAGGAGAGAGAGAGGTTTTGGGCAAAAGGTTACGTCTGACTCAGATGGAAAGATGGTTTGATGGATGTCTGTCAACACCATCCGTGCAAAAACCTAACCCCCATCACTCGTTTTATTCTCCAGACACGCAAAGCCCTAAACCCTAAAAACCTGAACCTAGAGCCTTCTCTCTGATGCCATCATCATCACCTTGTGACCATCTTTTCACTGTCAGTAAGCCAACTGTGATTTCCATAACCCCTTTCACTTCACTTTCTGTACCAGTCAGAACTTAAACCTAATTCTCTTCCCAGTTTCCTTCTCCAAGTTCACACTGTCTGAGTCAGCCATTTTTACAGATCAGACAAGCTCTCTCTTCTAGGTTTTAGTCTATAGACCAACAACATAACCAGTTACGTATATATTTTGAGATAAAGTACACAAATGAATATCTGTAACATTAATAATTAGTTTTTAAGATTAAAAGAAGATTATATGATTTTCTCCGATCCGACATCCACGGAACACGAGAAATCCCTGGCTAGAACAAGGGTGAGTTTTCAAATGCAAGGGTGCTAGGCAAAAGAGATAGGGGGAGGTTGAAAAACTTTGTTTGACAAATTTGATGGCCTTGTCAAGGGGACAAAAGGCAGAAATTAAGGTAAGTAATCAAAGCTGATCCACCCAGAAGACACGACAGGTATATACCATCACACGCACAGACAGAGAGACACACCAAAAATCTAGCAATCCCACCTTTCATGCATACTTTCTCGAAACTCCATTTTTCAAAGCTCATTTAATGATTTTTCTAGTTCCTTCCATCTGATAATCTCAAAAAACTTCAGCATTTAAAAAGTATTCAACCTTAAACTTAAAAAAGAACGAGTATTCAAGACTGAGATCACAATCAAGAGACACCCAAATCCAAAAAAGAAGAAAAAGAATTAGAAAGTTTAGTTATTAGTGTATAAAACTGAAGATATTAAAGTATGTTGATTAAAAATAGACAAGCAGCCGTCTCGAAGGAGATGATGCCAAGACTTATAGAGGAAATACACATTAATTAAAGGGGAATCCAACTCCAACCCACAAACATTGTGCCTTCGAATAATGCAGAAACGGGATAAGTAGTACACATAACAATAAAATTGGAAATAAAATATGGTATTAATACAGATTAGACACTAAAAATGGGTCAAAGCAAACCCCATTAAACAAAAATATTATGGCTCATGCAAAGTACGTATTCAAAATGGCACTTGCACGATTGTACATCTAATTACTAGAAATGGGTAACTAAGAGCATACAGAAAGAGGGTCATAAAATAAACCAGAAATCTCGAGCTGATATTGTAATTGATCGGGGAACGGTGGTTGATTTACATCCAATCTATTGTCCCGTTGTTCCTCCTCGGTTTTAATTCGGGTTTCGGAGTTGCTTTGAAATATCATTTCTTGTTTGAAACAGCCTCTGGTTGATGTTTATATCTTCTCCCTGGTTGAATTTAGGTGGGGTTATTAATGAGAGGATCTGCTAAAAGTAGCTACATCGTAGACTATATATAAAGTCTAAATAATGACAGATTAGGGTAAGATATTCAGTGCCATGAAGACACGGAGAAAAGAGGCCGATTTTGCCAACCCAGGAAGAAGGAATCTTTGTGAACATGAAGGTGATAACCCTCAGAAGGATAATGGAGTCTGAGGAGTAATTTAGCCTGAGAAAGTGCAAACGGGCTCAATGGAAGATTAGAAAACCTTGAGCTTCGAAGGATCAACTCCCATGATTCATACCTTTGATGGCTGATTTGCCTTCTGTTAGTTCCTTCGTTCGCCACCACGTCCATTATCTCTCTCCCAAACCACATCTGCTCCACTGCCAACCTCTCGCTGCTGCTCGGCGGTAGTGTCGCTTCTAAGGAATCGAAAATGGCGGAGTAGTGATCCAAAGTCTCTGCAAATCTCTGTAAAAAAAGGGGGTGGTTGTGATTTGCTTCTCTTTCAGCAATGGTGAATACTTTTGGTTTCAGAGACTTGATTTTGTGAAGGAAGAGGGAGAGGTCTTCTTTGCAAAGCCGGTGGAGATAGAAAACACAGTTGACGGCTAAAGCTTCGTTAGGGTTTAGCGTGAGAGCTGAAGGAATGAGACGATTGTGGTCGTGATCGTTAAGAATGAGAAGCGGTTGAAACTGAAACCGGAGACCAAGAGATTGAGCGAAAATAGAGAGACGATCGCCAGTTTTGCAGAGGAAGTTGAGGTCGCGGCCGGTGCCAGTGATTCTTAACATCGGCGGCGGGTAGAATTTAGAACGTTCGACTAAGGCTTGCATGAGAGGGGGCCATTGAACTCCATGCATTATTTCAAAATCCAGAATGTGGATTGCTCTTTGTTCTTCCCCAATTGCTTCTAAAATCGCTTGGTTTGCTGTTAAATGGCTGAATCTTATGAATGGAGTGATTTGATTTAGCGATAAATAGCAGGAATGAATTGCCTCGTCGGAGAATGGGGATGAGAACTCAACCGGGTAAGCATTCTCATCACCGAAATTGGTAGAAGGGACAACCTCGCCCATTGTCATCAGCATCAGCATCGAAGCAGAGGCGGCGGCGTCCACGGTCGGAGATGAGGCAGCCAGGCGGTGAGAAAGGGCTTTGGAGAGCTGGTGGACCAGTCTCTCGGTGGAGTCCCCGCAGGGGGAGGCGTAAGAGGATAGAATGGAGATGAGACGGTGAGCGGCGGAGAAGTCCGCTTGAGTGATAAGCTGCGCGCATCGGAGGAGCAGGTGACGGATGTGGGCAGCGTTCGGAGACGACGCGGCCAGCCTCCGGGATGCTTGGTAATGCAGATCTGAAATGGCTTCTTCTTCTTCGTGTTGAAGACGATGACGGTGATTACGAGAATCAAACGGACCCATCCTTTATCCAATTACTCCTCTTTGCCTTATAAATAACTTACAAAAACCCATCTTCCGCCATTAATACACAGACCTTATAACACCCATAACTATTTATACGTAGCTCATGAGAGAGAAAGGAGAGTAACAATGGCGGAAAAGTGAGAACCCTACCCTTTTCCTTGTCAAAGAGTTGAGTGAAAAGTGAAAGAACTCTAGATCTGGGGGGTATTTCCATTTCTGTGCTTCGACATGAGATTATATGTCGGAGATTTGACGGAGACACGAAGTTGATGAAGCAACCTTGTCTGAAACAGCTTCAACTCGGACAAACACATTATCAAGCAGAGTGGCAATCACTTTTTGATCCCTCTTCTCTTCTAATTTATTATATTATATAATATACCGCTAACCTAACTTGTCTCAGACATACTCTTGTAAAACTTAACCCATTTAAATTTGGTCATATAAATTAGGGTTCAAATCAACTCATTCTTCAACTTGGCCGACTTTGGATGGAATCTGCACAGCTTTTATTCTAGAATTTTACGCCAAATTGTGTTACGTTAAGTCGAGATAAGAGCTCTACTGATGAATCCTTCACTTTTATACCTTTCAAATGATGTGAAATTATATAACTCTTCTTCATAAATGCATAATTTTAGAACGTTTTTGCCTCCACAGAAGAAATTACCTAATTTGAAAAAAAATAAAATTAGATTGTCTAGTCGAGGAAAGTCAAATTGTTGTGCTAAAACGCAATTAAGCTTACTTGTTATTGAAGAACAGTATTTGAATTTAATAACATAGTATCCAAACTAGTTAAATATTAGTGTATATAACACTTAGACCATAGATTCTATAGAATTATGCATAATTAACCCTTCAGTCTCTTTCTCAATGTAGTAGCAATGGAAATAGTTAAGCATCATAGTTTCATAATTGGGCTTAAATCTTCATCGTTCCCTGCAGTTTGAAACCCTAACCCTAACCCTAACCCTAACCCTAATTTAGAAGTAAGCAAGAAAGAGCAGAGATCAAGAAACTTGGTTTAAATGAGACGTAAAGAAGGCATCAAAACAGAGGGCAATGATGAGAAAGGGTCGTAAGATTGTGCTATCATTCAACAATAATTTAGGGTTTTGCAGGAGGAATTAAAATTAAGAAAAAGTGTGGAGAGGGTTGAAAGTTAAATGGAAGAAGACTCTTTTTTGTTGGTGCAATAAATGCACACCAAAGTGCATTCAATGAAATCTTGTCTGCCCAACCCAAATATCTCCTCTATTTCAAGGGCACTTTGATTTTTTTTGTTTTTTTGGGTAAAATAATTGGTACTACAAATAATCTTATGAACTTGAGGTATTAACAATCAAGTCTCCTCGTTAGTGTTGACACCAAAGAAATTACGTTTTTATCAAGTAATCTTCGTTGGACGATTGTCATATACAAATAATTTTTGATAGAACGGGTTTAACAATTTTTGCAATTTTTAAAGATAAATAAGTTGAAAAAATTGCTGCATGAGATGGTTTTCTGGAAGATACTAAGATCCAGAAGTTGATTTTCCGAACAACTTGTTGTTTTGCTCGATAGAGAAGATCCCAAGACAAAACATGATTTTTTGACGATAACACTAATGACAAAGATTTAAGTATTAACGACCCGAATTCAAGGGGTTATTTACTTTAACAAAATATAAGAATCTATTTGCTCTATACCTATAAGTTCAAGGGTAATATGCCTTCTATCCCTTTTAAAGAGTAAAACGTAATGTAACCCTCGTGCCAGGGGTACGAAATAACCGACATCTAAATAAATTTTTTGACCAAAATTGTTCTTGTAATTTGATTCATTGGCAAAATGGTTTTGTGTGATAAAATTTCACAAAAATTTCACATTTTTCTTTGTAATTATCATTTTAATGCACCATGATTATTTTCATTCCCTTGATTTCTCACACACGCTCTTGCTATTATACTCAAAATTCACGAATTAGAAGATAATCCAACTGATCTTTGTCTTCGAGATCGAATGCAAAATTAAATACGTGCATGAAATCGAGTAATTCAAGTAATTAGAGTTATATTGTCATCATTTACTAAAAAAAAAAAAGAAGAATTTAATAAATTTTTTTATTTCAGAGATCATTTTACTAATAATGACGGGAAGAACAAAGGTAAAAATTATTTAACACGTTATCAATTGTCACTAACCAAGACCATAAATACATGATACTTTACCATTTCTTCTACAATAGATAATAAAAAAAAATTAATTTATTATTAATTAAATAATTATTTATGAATGTATAATGTCCTTTTTTTTAATTACAATGGAATCATAGGACATCTTGGACCCTAAAATTCCAAACCAAATCAACCCTTTCAAGGATAATGGAAACACTACGAACAACATTTCTTTGTAGCATAACAATTAGTACAAGATATTATTTAAATGATAATAATATATTTACTCTTTAATTTTATCTATTGACGTGATATTTATTAATTATTATATTTAATATGATATATTATAAATAATTACAATAATAAAAAAGTCACAATATTAAAATTAATATTATTTTATTTCAAATTTCAATTTGATACTATTCCTGACATGATTTTTTTTTAATTTTTGGGTGTTTTAAATAATGGATAATGCCGCGTTTGTATTCTATTTTTATTTTTTAATTTTTAATTTTTGACATAAAATATAAAATAATTAATAATTATCTATTAAATATAGTAGTTGATAAAGAACTGAAAAAAAAAAAGCAAGATATAAAAGATTAATTAATATAAAATGGTCAAACTCAAAAATAAAAATAAAAATAGAGATATTATAGAATTGGTGAAACTCAAGAATAAAAAATAAATAAATAAAAAAGGTAGAAAAATGAAAAGTAATAAATGAGATGCAGGTAGAAAATGCAGCTTTTTGTTGCTTGCACTCCACAGCCCACACCCTTAACATTGCAATGACATTCTATAACAGTGAATAATGGTGATTCTCTTTTATTTCATCAAAATCCATTTTAATGGCGGAAAAGAGAGGGAACTATCTCATTACCGCTAGAAATGGAGGAAGGACAGGATAGAGTCTCAGCTTTGCTTAGCCGGGGAGGTTGGGGGGAGGAAACTGATTGACGTTTTGGATGATCACAGTTTATGATTTGGAAAGAAGTGGAATGTTTTCGATTATAAAAATTTTCTTTTCTTGGCATTAGCTGCCCTGAGAACCGATTCGAGGGAGGTTCCGGCGAAGCTGCCGATGGAGGAATGGGATGTTTGTTGTTATAGTGCTGCTTTGATCTGGTAATGGGGTCGTGATTATTTATCTGGGTGATTCTCGTGTGAAGCGTCTGAATTTTTGTTATGTCTCTGGTTTTGTATAAGACTAGGCTCTGTTTCTCGGCTTGCTGCGCGCTGTTTGAGGTTTTGTGTCCAGCAACATCCCGCCGTGGTTTTATGATTTTGCTGCCGAAGAGACACCATTGAAGTCGGGTAACGGGGAAGTTCGATTGATCCCGACGAAACCAGACACTGACGTCGTGGGAACAAAAAGGAGAAGGAACAGGAGAGAAACTCCGGAGCCCATTATCATTTTCTTGCGATTAGGTAGGGTTTATCGTCATCGATCGAAATCATAATTTTGGTTCTTTCCCATTTCATAAAAATAAGAAACGAGGAGCTCCAATCGAACAAAGAACCATGGAAATGGTAGAAAATATTTGAAAATATCCACAAGCTCCATCCTTTGAGGTGATAATATATAATATACAAAATCAAAGCTTAAGCAACACTGAAAGAACTGGCTGCACTCTCCACGTACTTCCTCGCTCCCTTGAACCACCTCTTGTCTCCGGCTTGGGCCTTGCAGATGTAAAGCTTCCCGTCCTTGACGGTGGCCGTGATCAGCTGGTGCCTCCCCCCTTCATCTCCATCTGCAGTTCTTGTCAGAATCGATAAGAAGTAGTATTTCTTCCCGTCCGACTCAGTCACGGACGATTCCAAAATGTTCGCAGTTGCCACTGCATCTGGGTCGAATCCACCCTGCAAATTTCATAGTTTTTGGCCAAATTCTCTTAAAATCGCAGTATATCTTAAACTTGATCCTAAAAATAGGTTTATACTAGCTCATAGCTTCTCAAATCAGGCTCATTTCTTAGAAGATTGAAGTTTATTCAACTTAAGGAATTGATTGGTTAATTTCAGTATACCCATTTGAAGAACACAGCCTGGAAGCTCCAGCAAGCTCCATTTAGATTAAAGATTAAGGTAGAACTTGATTAAGATATAAGCACTAGATAGAATTTGGTTGAAAGAAAGAACTGAGAAAGAGTAATTTTCACCTCAGATTCGGTTTTGCCACTGTACGATTGTTTCCCCAGCAGGAAATCCACCTGCAAAAAAAAAAAACCCAAAAAAAGTATGAGCTTTTGGCCAGAACAACGAGGATGAAATGGGTCGAGAATGAACGGAGTATACAGATGAAAGGAAGCTCTCGGGAGGGCCGTAATCGGTGATGGATTTCTTGTCGGTCGGAGTAATCATGACGGAGAGATAGCTGGTGGAGTCGAAGTTATCTTCGTATCTAAGAACTTGCCCAGGAAATTCTACTTCTTTGCTCGGATTCCATTTCGAGGGAATCGACACCTTAAACCCCGCTCCATTGTACGGAGTAAATTCAGTGTCCGTCTTAGGCTTTCCAAAAACATTGGCTGCACAGCACAAATCGTTCCATTTTTATGGTCATTTTTCACCTTAATCCAGTCAGAAAAAAAAACCCACTAATCGATAAATCTAAAGACTGGTTTAATAATAAGTTCTTCAATCATACCGGCTTCTCCATAGGCTGCTTCGGCAGGGGCAGTCCTGGATCCAATGGCAGCAGCGCCGATGAGCACAGTCAGAGCCAACCGCCGCGAGACAAAGCTGCAGTCGCCATCATCATCCTGGGCAACCTGTTTCTGAGCCCTGCAAATCAGCTGCGAGGACCTGGCGCTGAGCACCGGCTGGCGCTGAGAAGAAGGTCTGGTAGGGGTTGTGAGGGCATGATGATGCAAGAAACAAGCAGTGGAAGCCATTATCTTCGACCTCTTTCTCTCTCCGTTCAGACCCTTCTCTCTGGTTTTTTTGCTTCTTATTCTGCCACTGAATTGCAGCGCTAGGAGGGGAAAAAAGACCCCATTTTTGATATGCTTAGGCAAACGAGTGGCTTTGGTTGTCGGACGAGTGGGAAGTGGATGATGAAAAAGATCAGATTTTTACAAGTTGGATAAGGCTGGACAAGCTCCCATTGGTGCCACGTAGGCATTCCCATATTACTTGTTATTTATATAGTTTTCCGAATTTTCTTATCAAAAAATCATCTGCTGTCCAAATCAAGAACATGGTCGACTCGCGAATACTCGTTGAATTCTAACATTTATTAATTATTAAATAATTTACGTTTATCAAAGTTGGACTACTTGGGATTGAGATATTACTAGCGATGGGGATGGAAATCTATGGACTTAAAATCGAAAACCGAACTAAATTAAAAATCTCGGTTTAGTTCCGTTTCAATTTTGAAAAAATCAATTTTAAAACCAAACTGAACCTAACCGAGATTTGAACCCACTCAAGTTTTGGGTGGTTCAAGGTCGAGCTGGCCTGCGAGTCAACTCGATTTTCAGTTCAGCGCCAAAAATCAAGTGCTCTTTAAGTATAAACAGAAGACCGATGATGTTTTGTGCCTGCTCATCGGGTTTGTAGAATTAAATTCGTAATCCTTAAGTCTCCTAATTCGTTTCTTGGACCGCGAATAATATCAGTCAAATTAAAATCAACGACGTAAAGAATTAACGTGGTTCGGACAGAAAGTTCTACGTTCATGGATGCAACACCTTTACTTTTATTCCAAAAGCATTTCAAAAAACAAAAATGTAGGAATTTTTGTACCGATTTACTCCTACACTTTCTAGTTTTGTGTTCTTATCACCAAAAATCTCTACACGAACACTCCCCGTTTTCAAAATGATGAAATCTGGAAATATCGCGAACGATGATGTTTCTCCCCGAAAAGCTCGAAGTAAGCTTCATAAAGGTGTGGCAATCTCTGCATATCCTGAGGTTCTTCATGATTCTAATTGGTGCATTGGTAGGTAAATACAAAAGCCCCATTGCAAGAGCAAGCTTTTCGCTATGATGTGCCAAAAGTTCTTTCTTTTTACTCTCCTCTATGTTATGGAGATCGTCTTCCGTCTCCGGCCTATAATCTCGGTTTTTCAACTCTTCCACCAAAAGATCCAGTTTCTCGTAAATCTCCAAAATGTTCGGGTGATTTCGTTCTCCGGCCATGAACGAATAAACCCTGTTCTTGATTTCAATCCAACTCTTTCCTTTCTCCTTCTTCGTCTCGTTTTCTTTTAGAAGCTTTCTTGCCATTGCTACTTCCTCCCATTTCCTATTTGCTGCATAAACATTTGACAACAAAATGTAGTTCCCAGCATTATATGGTTCCTTCTCAAACAAATGTTTTGCTGCAATTTGAGCTATCTCCAGATTCCCATGGACCCTGCAAGAAGCTAAGAGTGAGCCCCACATGGAAATGGTACCATCAAAAGGCATTTTCTCTATTAATTCGTAAGCTTCGAGAATCCGACCTGCACGTCCAAGAATATCGACCATACATCCATAGTGCAGTATGTTAGGCGATATATCGTGTTTCGTCGTCATCATTTTGAAATATTTCTGTGCTTCTTCGACCAAACCCACATGACTACATGCTGAAAAGATACCGACATAAGTTACTTCGTTTGGAGACATTCCCATCTGCTGCATTTTCTCGAACAAAATCATCGCTTCAAATGGTCGTGCATGCTTAGAGAATCCAGATATCATCGCATTCCATAAAACCATATTTCTCTCTCCAATCTCCCGAAACACATTATACGCTTCTCTAATGCCACCACTTTTTGCATACATGTCTACGAGAGAGGTAGCGATAAAAATATTCGATCGAAACCCAGTTTTTGATGCTAGAGCCTTTATCTGATTACCTTCTATGAGAGCCCCTAAACCTGCACAGGCACAGATTGCTGAAGAAATCACATAAGCATCGTTTTGTAGCCCTATCACTTGAGCTCTATGAAACAATACCAAAGCCTCCTCATACGCCTCGTTTTGAACAAAACCGGCCATCATCGAACTCCAAGTTACAGCACTCCTCTCATGCATGAAACTAAAAACAAGATTCGCCTCTTTCATTAAACCACATTTAGCATAAATATCGAGTAATGCAGTTGCTACGAACTTGTTCAAATTCATCGAAGCCTTGATGGCAAAAACCTGAAGTTGTTTACACTCGAAAAGAGAGTATTTCATCGCACAAGAGCAGAGAACACTCGATAGAGTGTATTCACTAAAAGGTGATCCTTCTCTTTGCATGTCCACGAAGAGTTTCATGGCTTCTCCCTCCTCTCCATTCTGGGTAAGTGACATAATCATAGTATTCCATGAGACCAAACTTCGTTCAGGCATAAACGCAAACACCTTGCCTGCAGAATCAACTGACCCACATTTAGAGTACATGTTGATAAGCATATTAGAAGTCAATGTATCATCTTGCAGACCTTCCAAAATAGTCCGCGCATGGCAGAGCTTCCCGGCCATGAAGTCCCTTTTGATTCCACATCTTTGCAAAAGCCTCTGCAAAGAAGAAACGCGGGTGCCATTCTCACCGAACCAATCAATATCATCTAAAGTTGATGTTTTGATCTCAGCCTTGGGAATGGATGAGAACCGTCTGCAGAAAAGAGGGAACTTAATTTCGATGCTATACTGATAGATCCACCATTTTATCAGATACTTGTTTACCAAGTAAAAACCCATCAAATTTTCAGGTTAATCACCCAAAGTCTCAACCAAAAGCTATCCCCTTGAACCATTTTGTATACACTGCTTAAGCAGCTGAAGCGATCATAATAAGAAACTGGCAAAAAAAAATGTTTTCAAGAATTTTAACCCTAATTGCAAATACTAAGCAACTGGCCAAGTTGGCTCTTAGACGTCCACAAATGAGACTGCAGAGTGCAGAGTAAACCCCTCTCTCTCTCTCTTAATTTGCTGTTCCGCTGATAAAAACGGCTGCGGCAGATTGTCCAAAACTAGTTGGGAAGTAACAATCAAAAAAAAAAAAATCATCTTTTGATAATTCCTCGAGTTTGTGAAGAGTCAAACTCAAGAGTGGAGTAGACGGTACGGCCAGATACTTGTTTTGAATTTAGCCTGAATCTTCTGCTACGTCTCCATAATCAAGAACTTTGTCTTTAAAGTTTTGATTTTTGCTGACATTGCAGACGTGGCACCATGCTCTCCTTGTTCCAGATCACAGCCGCTGTAAACGAAAGAATGTAGATTTTGTTGGGGTTTTTTTAAGCAAAAAAAACACCAAATCCAATGTTGCATTATCAGAGAACAAACTCAATCATCGGTGCCACGTGGTCTCTTCTGGAGCATCTGATGTGGGAGGAGAGAGACAAAGGATTGGGTTTTACGGCTCAAAACTTGCTGCCGTCAACCCCCCACACACTACGAGTGACGTCCCTGTCGATATAACTCTGGTTAAATCCTCGTTTCCCCCTTGCTCTCACTTCAGCTGAGAGGATAAGAGAGAGAAACTGACGGGTAGAGAGAGAAAAGAGGGAGTTTTACAATACATGTTTATATGCATATAGATTTCGAAGCTTCAGCTTCTGTTCAAGTTGAATCTGGAAGTTGGCATTCTTCTGGTGCGCGTTTATTTTCTTCTTTCTTGGTTTTTTCTGCAGAAAGTTCCGATTTTTTCTTTCTGGGTATTTGATTTGTGAAAAGAAGAACTGATTTTCTCTGTTCTTTCTGCAATTTCTGAATCAAGTTTCTGAAATTTCCTATTCCATCTTGCTTTCGAATTTGGTGTTGTGAAGATTGTTCAGCTTTTCACTGAGAATAATGAATGAATTTTCTCCATTTTACTCGAGTTAGACAGGCGACCATTTTTATGCTTCAAAGCTTTCTTGTTCTTAATTCTCTGTTTCTGATTTTTACTTCTAATTGCTAATTAGAAAGTAAGATGTCAATGCTTGTAATATTATATGATTATGACTTTTCATGGAGTACTTGTTAATTGTTGCTTCTACCCCCAATAATGTCTGCATAATTTTTAATTGGGTCTTAGTCAACCTAATTATGTAATTAGATCAGGTGGGAAAAAAGCTTCAGTTGAGGAAGCAATTACAAAAAGAGCTTCAACAATCATCAGTTTTCTTACTGAATTTCAATCCAAACTTCCCTTTTCTGCAGAAAATTTGTGATTGACGGCCATGAATCCCTTTGTTCCTGGCTGGAGTTTTCAGGGAGAGCTTCCTGCCACCAACCAGAAGAAACCCATGGGGTTCTCTCTCTCTCTCTCTCTCTCTCTCTCTCTCTCTCTCTCTCCATGTTAATGGTGGCAATGAAAAATGTTGCAGGATTGACCATGAAGTTGTAGAACTGTTATGGCAAAATGGGCAAGTAGTTTTGCACAGCCAAACACATCGAAAACCGTGTAATACTCAAACTGAGGACAGACAATTTCAGAAAAATGATCAACTTCTGCAAGTCGATGGATCGTATGGAGATGTAAGTGATATAATTCAGGAAGCCGAGACCGTTTCTTGGATCGAATACCCGATAGATGACTCGTTCGACAGAGATTTCTGTTCCAACTTTTTCTCCGAATTGTCTCCTACTGATTCCATTGAAGCTGCTAAGCCTATCAAACACAATGGAGGAGAAAAGGCTGTCCAGTCTATTGCTGCTGAGACAGCCCCTATTACTGCAAATTCGTCTCAGTTGAACACTAGACCTTCCACTGGCATGAACTTGCCCCCGATTCCGATGCCACCTCCGAAAAGTCGGCTGCCTAATTTGGCCCATCAGAGTCAAAATTTAGGGGAAATTGCAAAAGTAGTTAACTTCTCAACGGTTTCAGCGCCATTGCAGGGAGAGGTTAGAGAATGTTCATTTATGACAGTAGGATCAAGCCATTGTGGAAGCAACCAAGTACAAAATAACCCTGAATCTAGCCGCCTTTGGAGCACCGGCGTTGGGGCTGCTGTTTTATCTGCAGGTTTGTCAGAAAACGAAGCTTGGAAATTCGTGGAAAATAGTGAGAGAGAGAAGACAGAGACACAAGAACAAACTGTGACTTCTTCCTCGGGTGGATCGGGAAGTAGCTTTGGAAGAGCATGTGGACAGCCCAGGGGTGTCTATGGCCACAAAAGAAAAGCTAGAGATGGAGAAGAATCCGAGTGCCAAAGCGAAGTAAATTCCTCTTTCCAATTTTAACCCACATCGGCTTTTATTGTTTTCTTTTATTCTCTAAGCTGAAATCTTAATCGTTCTTCAGACTGCTGAACTTGATTCTGCTGCTGGAAATAAACCGGCCCTGAGATCTGGATCTTCGCGCCGGAGCCGTGCTGCTGAAGTGCATAATCTTTCAGAAAGGGTAAATTTTTTGGCATGTTTTAGAGTTTCTACAGCATAGATTCCATTATCAATCCATTTGGAGTTATTTTATGTGCATATCGATGAATGTAGAGGCGGAGAGATCGAATTAATGAGAAGATGAAGACATTGAAAGGGCTCATACCTCACTGCAATAAGGTTTATATACTGCCATTCTTATCGTCTCTCCTTTTCTTTGTTCAGATGACTTTTCCTTAATTGCTTCTAGAAATCAGCAAAATCATCAATCACATTCTTCAACCTCGTTTTGCAGACAGATAAGGCTTCGATGCTGGACGAGGCGATCGAATATTTGAAGGCTCTTCAGTTACAACTTCAGGTATAAGCCTTTTTTAGCCTCTTCATACAATGTCAGTGATGGCCACGCCTTTCATAACTATCAATAAAAGTTTCAAACAGATTTGGTTTCGTTTTTAAGGTAATGTGGATGGGAGGTGGGCTTGGTCCGATGATGTTTCCGGGTGGGCAACAATACATGTCAAGAATGGGAGTGGCAATGGGTCCCCCTCAGTTGCCTCCAATGCCTAATGCAATGCAGTTCCCGAGGGTCCCTCTCATCGACCACTCCATATCGATGGCTCAGACTATGAACCAGAATCTTATGTCCCAAACTCCGATCTTGAATGCCGTTGCTTACCAAAATCAAATGCAAAATCCCGCTTTCCAGGAGCAGTACGCCCGTTATCTTGCCTTCCACAACCTCCAAACTCAGGTTTGAACAAGTTAGTCGAATCTAATCTATTTGGGTGGGTGAATAAGATAGTTACTGAAATTAGAACGTTTTAATGATGTATCAGATTGATGGGTTTTTCGATTATCTAATGTGAGATTGTCTAACGAGGTCTTTGCTTACATTCAGCAAATGAACATGTTCAGATTTGGTCCCCAGATTGTACATCAGACACCAACAACAGGATCTTCTAATGGAGGTTCTGCGGCAGAAGATGCAGTTAATGGAAAATGAGGCAAGTCCATGCCATTGTTTCCTAAAGTATCATTGTTTTAGTTAGAAACTTCCAATGCTCAATAAATCTGCAATCAGTGAATTAAGTAGATGTAATGTGGCAGGCTATCCTGTGAGTGTCAACATGGCACAATATTAGGATAAACTTTGAGCATTTATCCCATCTAAGAGACTGTATATACTTATATTGCTTATGTGTGGTTGATGCGAGTGATTCATGAGTAAAATCACTTTCTAGACTAACAAGACGTGTCTTGGAGTCAAATTTGAAAATAAAACTGTGAAAGCGCACGCATTAAAGGGGACAATATCGTACTAACGAAATGTGAGTGTCAAAATGATGCAATAGTGTAGTAAACTATGAGGATTTATTCCAGTCTGAGAGGTTAATAATCTTATAGTGGTTCGGTTGATGCGATTGATTCATTAGTAAAAACGCATTCGAAACCAATATATCGCATCTGGAGGTGAAACCTAGAAAACAAAATTGTGAAACTTTGTTTATCCATCAAAGTGGACAATATCGTATTAGTTGGATAATTCTTCACATTGAGAAGGTAGAAATGGGGTTGATCCCATTTTCATATTGTATTTTACTGTTAAATCTCGGAATGAATCTTCATGGAACAAGAGGGTAAGCTTGTATGCACATTAATCTGGCAAGATTTGCATATTTGCGCCCTTAAAAGCTTCGTTATATGAGCTTGGATACAATTTTCGAAGCAATGTCTGCACTTTGAGCTATTCGAATTATGAAGAAGCAAATCTTCGAGGCCTATAACTGGAAGAATAAAGCCATGCAAGTACTTACAATATGATGTAGTCTGTTCAAACTTAGAAAATGTCGTGGGAATATAAAAATTCATTGAGTAAACTGAATCTGATTCCACAGGTGTCTCTGTCCCATAAATTCTGTCATTGACAATGTCTCATTTGCAGATGCCAATTGGCCAAACAGGCTGACGAGAAGACTGGAAGCTTATCTTTCTGTAGCCAAATGGGTCCACCAAGTTAATGCAGGAAAAGATCAATTGCCCAAATAAGGAAGCCATTATTGCAGGATTTTTGCAAAATTGCTGCTAAACTCCGTATGTTCTTGCTGTATCACGAGAGATAAGTCTACCCTTTTACCATTTGTTAATCTTCGAAGAAAATAATTCCAAGTGTTTATACATTCATTCACCGCAATCCCCTCCGAAAAAATGCATATATTTCCATCGAAAAACGCTCGTACGCAGTGATAATCAGGATTGAGTTGATATTTTAGTCAATGGTGGTTCATTTTAAAGGGAATTTTGAGAGTAAAGATGAGTAAGATCTTAGATAATCTCCAAAGGTTCTTAATTTCTGGTCCAAACACTTTCTGCTTTGAATCAAACAGTTGCTGTCCCTGTCAATGCAACTGGGGTTTGTTTTTTTTATTATTTTTATTTCTGGGTTTTGGGTAGAGGGGAAGTGAATGTTAGGGGTGGGGGGCCAAATGGAATGGAGGGTGAATTATTGTTGAATTTAAATAATGAGTGACTAGAAAAATAGAGTGAGGGAAGTCGATAATGTTTTGGATATTGGATAGATTCTCTCTATCTTTTTCTTGATGTAGGAGACACCCACGCAAAGATTGATGTCTTCCCACTATTTGACAACTTGCTTGGTTTCGTTGGTGATGGATCAAAGAACCCATCTTTTTTCTTTGTTGCTTTTTCTTTTTTAATTATATATTCGCACTGTTCTGATGAGTTTACACCAGCAAACATTGCTGTTTCCCACCTACAAATGAGGCAAATAACATTTTGATTTGGTTTCCAAATCTTTGATCGACTTGTCTTCATCTCGAGAGTCATGTTAAAGACGTGATTATGTTTCTAGAGAGGGAGAGAGAATTTGAGACGACGAAATTGTTAGAGCTTAGGTTCTTTTTAGAAATGCATAATCATCGAAGTATAACGTTGAACAATTAGATGTATCAAGCCTATCTAATATGATATAATAAAAAGTCTAATTCGTAATCGGAATATAGTTGAAAAATGCTCTTTTCGTTAAACTTTTAAATATTCACGATCAAGAAGTACAGGTTTCATTTTGGGTCGGCCTTGCTAGAAACAAAGGACAGGATGGGAGACTTGTCCGAACAAATATTGGACCGGATGAATGAGAGAGCCTTGGGCATAGTTATCATTGGTGAGTTTATTGTATTATACAATAAACAGATTGTTTTTTGAACAATTTGAAAAAGGCAAGGCAAATCGGTCCAACCGTTCGGAATAATTTAATCGGTTCGGTATGATAAAGTCGAGTGCTTTTTACCGTATTATGCAAATATGCGTAAAACTCGGGTGGAAAGTTCAAAAGTGATAACTTGTTGATCGGTTTTCTGGACTCATGACGTTGTTTTCTGGTGTTTGTCTTTGAAATCGTTGTTTAACAGCAGAACTCCTTTAACGAGCAAATTGGGGCTCACGAAGACGATCGCTCGATTTTCACAATATAAAAGTCAGCGAACGAATGTGTTCAGTGTAAGGACTAAGCTTTTTCTCTCTCTAAATCAAATGAGGCCATAATTTTGCCCAATTTCTAACCTAGCCCATAAGCAAACCCAATCCACCCCCAAAGATCAATTTCTCTATTTCTATTAGGAGTGGGTGGAGTTCGGTTTCACTCGGGAACCGTCGTCCATGGTTCTGGAACCGGAATAATGGGATTCTGGGATCGGAACCGACCATGTTTCACGGTTCAGTCCCAAATTTAAAAAAAAATGAAAAATTTTGTTTATATTTATTTTTTGGCCGAGTTTTTGAAATTTTAGTTAGATTTGATTCTAGTTTTCAAATATGAATCATTTTTTACGATTTTAGGGTAGATTTTAATCATTTTCGGGTCAAATTTTTTACCCACGGTTTAGTTTGGTTTTCATGGTTTTTGACCTCTAAAACCGTGAACCATGGGTCTTGAGAATTTGAAACCGGAATCGATTTCTTGGATGAACAAAACCGGATCGAATCGGGATCAAAACTGCTATTCCTGTCCGGCTTTGCCTTCCCCTAGTTTCAATGCTTCTGCAGAATGATCAAACATTCCACAATTTCAATACTTCTCTATTAGTAGATGAAGCTCCTCAACTCCATAAATCTCTGTTTTAAAACAATAATGGAAGAATCTCTCTCTAAAGCACGTCTGTTTTGACAGAGATTCTTAGCTGAAGAGGCCATTTCAACTGTTCTGAAAAAAGGGTCATCTCTGCCATTGATTTTAAAAAATGGGTTACACAAAGTTGGCTCTTTTATACACATCAAAGAGAGTTACATAAAGATTACAGCAGCTGAGCTGCATAAAACTCTGGTTTAAAATTGAAATTAATTTAATGATAATCTGTAAAATATCAGTCCAGTCCTTCATATGATGTCCACTAAGTTATCCAATGCATCTTCATTTGCAGATTTTTGCAATCTTTCAGCAGCTTTGTCAACCTGGAAATAAGATATCATGAAGTTCTAAGACACCTCCAAATTTCAGAGATTACAAAACCATCCAAAAAATTACAGCAATTACCTCAGCATTCCAATTTGTCCTAAGGGTAAGAATAATCAAGGTAGTTGTTTGTAGAAGAACTCCTATAATCATCCCCCACCATATTCCCTGAACAATATACACAATCCACAGTTGAGAGAGAGAGAGAGAGAGAGAGAGAGAGAGAGAGAGAGAGAGAGAG
>CM039525.1:278765-606473 GCA_022433055.1 Begonia peltatifolia | reverse complement strand
GAGAGAGAGAGAGAGAGAGAGAGAGAGAGAGAGAGAGAGAGAGAGAGAGAGATAGAGACTCACTGCAACTCCTAGACTTGTTTTGAAGCCAAGAGCACAGCCAATGGGGAGACCAATTATGTAGTAACTTGCCAAGTTAACATAAGCCACTAAACCTTGCCATCCACTTCCAATGGCCACTCCTGAAAATACCCAGCTTCGTATAAACATTCCGGGATTCAATAGGTCGATATTTTTAACTCCCAAATTAATATATTGAAAGGCATTACCAGAGAGTATGGGCTGGATTCCATTTAGAAAAACCGAGATTGCTAGCAGGGGTGTTAGATCAGTGACTGCTTTGATGACCGTCGAATCGGTCGTAAAGAGTTTGCTTAATTCCACTCGAAAAATAAGAACGATTATACAAAATATGATGCTAATCAAGATACTTGTCGCATTCACTACCATAACTGAAAATCTTGCCACCTTTGGATGGGCAGCTCCAAGCTCATTGCTTACTCTAATGCTGCAAATTTCATAATCCAAGGTTTTAACTTTAATGTTTGATCATCTAGAAAATCTAAATCATCGTATGAAGCCATACCTTGCGGCTGCACTTAGACCCAACATAAATTGCATGTCCCAGTTCAAGTAATTCATGCTGAAAAAAGGACATCAAATGAAAAGCTGTTTTTGTCTAAACTCCAAGCGAAAATAGAAAACTTAAACCCCTCAAACTTACCAAATTGAAATGGAATCCAAGGCAATGGTGGGGTTGGCTAGGAGCCCTGATATGAGAACTAGGCCTTGGTTATACCAAATCTCCAAGCTACATTTGAAAACAAAATTGATGAGTATTGCTGTCCGTTTCTATTCGAAGTAGTTTACATACTATTAGAGATAAAAGGGTCGATTTTAGAAAACAGTTTTCGAAATCCATGTTAGGTGGATATGAAGTCTTCGACAGCCCGGACGTCTCTACTTCAGTTTCTATCAGAGTCTAATCTGGGTTGAGTTTTGAAAATTGATTATAAACTCTCGAAGTAGGACTAATTTTGCTTCCAAACATAGCATCATAAATTAAAGAATGAAGAAACAATTACCAGAGCATTACAGCTGAGGCAAGCGTTAGTTTAAAATAAGGCCAGATTCCGGTGAAAGCTTTGAGAGAGAAGCCAGTCCAAGTTTCTCTGCAGGAGGGGCTGAAGAGAATGTAAAGTCCATTGATAACGGCGAGAATCCACCACGAGAGGCTGAGAGTAAGAGCAGCTCCGATGAGGCCGAAGTCTAGGATATAGACTACACACCATGTGAGAAGAATGTGAAGAAGAAACACTCCGACTGACATGTAAGCCAAAGGGTTGACAATGTTCTGAGCTTGAAGAAACCTTTGCAATGGACAACTAATGGCAAATGCATAGAGCTGAGGAATCAACCCTCGAGCGAATATTTGGCCCATATCAGCTATGCTTTCGGTTTGGCCGATGGCTTTGAGGATCGATCCGGAGAACCAGTAAATAAACGTGAGAAGAATTGCAGCTCCTAGATGAAGAACTAGAGCTCTTTGGCAAATAATCCCCATCGCTCTATACTTTTTCGCACCATATGCTTGTCCACAAACAGTTTGGACAGCGCTGGCCATTCCAAGCTGAGATTATAGTTGTTGGAAAAATGCCCAAATCACAAAACAGAATCAAATTAGACTACTTAAAAACCGAAGCAGCATCGGACAATCTTCATGATTTGTTTGTTCTAAAAAATGGACTAATCATTTAGCTATAGAGTAATACAATTTCCCTATTCTTCAAAAAAAGAAAGGAAGAAGAAGAAGAATTTTACCATAATCCCATAAGCGAGACCTTGGATTCCAACGCTGGCAATGGAAGCTCCGGCGAGCTCCAAAGAACCCAGATGCCCGGTGAACATAAGGGTGACGAAACTGAGCATAAAGTTGAAAATGGAAACGATTATGGAGGCGCCGGAGAGAGTCCAGAGAGTCCTCGACTCCCAAGCGATGAGGCGGAGCCACCATCGGGTAGGCACCGAAGAGTGGGCTAAAAACTCCTCCACCTCCGACGAAGGGAAATGGGGAAGGCGAGAGTGGGAGTCCAGTCGCAGAAGCAGCGGCTCATAACTCTCGGAACCCATGATACGGCGAAGAAAAAGAAATCGAAGAGACGCTGTTAAACCGTGAATCAGAATAGAACGAAAGCGGAGGGATTATTAGAAAGAAAATCGAAGCGTTTGGAGCTGGCATTCTTCGAGCATGTGCTTACCTACCCAGTCTCTGCTATATACAACAGAGGAGGTAGCAGGCGGAGAAGAGAAGGGTAGCTCGTAGCGACCCACTTTTCTCCGCAAAATCTACGCAAGGAAGACGACGATGGTCTGATTCTGAGTGTCGTAGGTAGGAGAAAAAGGTCAACGCTTTTGTGGGTCCCATTTAATTGGAAATTGCATGGATTGAATATATTGCATGACATTAATTATTTAGTCTATTTTTTTTATTGAATTTGAATTCACTTTGACTAAACTTGAAAACGAGGATGACACGTCAGCATTTAGGGTAGTTGTTGTTGTAGGTGAGCCAACCAGGTGTACCAAATTTCTTCCTCTTGGGAGTTTGGTCAACCCAATACTTACCTCCAAGTAGATATTGCATGATATCTACCAAATTTTATTTATTCTTAACACTAAAAGATATGATGGAGGAGAAGCCTTCTCGAAGTGAGATAAGTATGATGACGTGGCTTTTTCCTTCGTTATCACCTTCGTAGACCTCGTCAAAACTCCGAGTAAAATTAGAACATGCACTTGCATTTTTTTGACACAATTATCCAATATCGCGATTAAGACCATGATTTTGGTGTCGGAGTCAAGATACCGAAGCACGGTTGGCCCGTTATCTATTGCGATTTTGCATATGTTATTCAACTAGAATAATCGTTATTTATAGATTATCAGTACATTATTTTTGAATATTAATTCTGCACCCACCTCAAACTTTTTGAGCCGGTGGATAAAATTGACCCAGAATTGACTGACCGGGCCAGACCGAACCGTCAATCCTGACCGGTTCTTGGTCGGTTCCTAGTGACTAAGAGTCGGTCTCGATTTCAATATTGAGGAACCGGGACTGGCAGTTCAGTCCACGGCTTTGGTGTTCGGGAATCAGTCCGAATAGTGGGAGAATCGACCCATGGGTTGATCCAGTTGCAACGGGTTATCCAACCCATGCCCTAAAACAGTAAAACCGTAGACCAAAAGAGGAAATTCGAAGCACCGAAGCAGAACAGCAGTCCTGACCCCTGACCAGGCTCACGCTGTAGTCCCGAGTCCCCGACGCAGTGCGCTTGTCGCTGAACCCCGACCCCCCGACTGCCCAACCCCGAGTCTCGACTCCCCGACCCCCCGAACAGAAGTCTTGACTATCGACTGCCGACTACCGTCTCTCTCGACGCTCTCTCTGTGTTTCCCAACTGCCGTCTATCTCGACGCTCTCTCTGTCTCCCGACTACTGTCTCTCTCTGCTCTCAGCTCTGTGTAGTGTGTCCACTGTCCAAAGCGGAGGTATGAATTTTCTTTTCCAATTTTCAGTATTCTTTTCGATTATAAATTTGTGTAATTTATTGAATATAACTTGAAGATTATTGATTATAGAACGTGGATTTTGAAGTGATTCTATTTTTTAGATACTTACAGTAATTTTGATGAATGAAGATTATTGTAATTGTGTTTCAACTGGGCACGAAATTTGACTATGACTCATGAAAAGAAAATGTGATTCTCCGTTAAACAACAAATGATATTATCAATCAATGACATCTCTGGTAGAGTGAAAGATGATGCGATTATGTGTAATGTTTAGGTTAGTATATTTCAATTTATTTATAATTTTTATAAAAATTTAAAAAAAAAAAAAATCATGGAAAGAACTGGGACCGGACCAAAATTTTGATCTGGTTTTGGTTCGATAACGATTCCTTCCGGGGGCCAGTTTTGATCTCAGGAATTGAATTTTTGAAATACCCGATCCGGTCTTGTCTAGACTAGAAACTGGGATCGGATCTGACCACATCCACCCCTAATTACAGTGGCTAAACATCATGGGTCGAGCCGAGAGAGGGGCTAATGCTAGGCGTCATTGGTGGGTCAAGCCTGGCCTGCCCGTCCATTTTTAGGTGGCTCAAGGGCCAAGGTCGGGCCAGAAACCTTGTTTGAAAGTCGTAAAAGTATCACAATTTATGGAGAAGATTCCGCAAACAAGATTTCGGTGCTCGTGTAATATCATCATTGCATGTTTGTTGTCGTCTTCAAAGTATTATCTTCGTCACTTCCGACGATCAAAACCAGAATTTTTCTTAGTTGATCGGTTCGTTCTCTGCATTTCTCTACTTCCAGTTCCGTACTTCCATGGCTAACCTGAATCCCAGTATCAAGTTTTTTCTACTGCACCTTCTGTTTTCACTGCCTTCGCCTTCTCAGTCTGTCTCCCTCTGCCGCAACTTCTGCAGCAATATTCCTGTCGACTACCCATTCTCGCTCGACGACGGATGCGGAGCTCCCCAGTTCCGCCGCATGCTCAGCTGCACCAATGGCAGCCTCTTCTTCCGAACCCCGTCGGGAAATTACAAAGTCCAGTCCATTGATTACAAGCAGTCCAAGATGATTTTATACGATCCGTCCATGTCCACCTGCTCCATTCTCCAACCGCACCACGAGTTTCTCATGACAGACATTCAAAACGCTCTACTCCCTCCTTCTCCGGACACCGTCTTCGCCCTCCTCAACTGCTCCGTCGACTCTCCGGTGCTCAACCACTTCAAGTACCTCTGCTTCAACTTCTCCGGCCACTCTTGCGACGAACTCTACGGCGACTGTAATGGGTTCAGAGTTTTCCGTCTGCTCACCAACTCTTCGCCACCGTGTTGCTTCACCGGCTACGAAACGGTCAAGTACATGAGCATGGATGTGTTGGACTGCAGCCATTTCACCGCCGTTTACAACACGGAAAATTTGAGAGGGGTCGGTGCTTTGGACTGGATATACGGAATCAAACTGTCGTTTGCCGTTCCGGACATGGGATGCGGCCGGTGCTCGAAGTCCGGCGGCAGCTGTGGGTTCGACACGGAGACGGAAGCGGACCTCTGCCTCTGTTCCCCGTCCACCAATTCAACCAGAGAATGCGGTTTCTCTCCCTCTCTTTATCCATCTATCTATAGATCGATCTTAAACAGATGTTAATGGAGTTCTTGATATACTTGTTGTGTTGCAGGCTCAGGGAGTATAACCGCTGAGGGAGAGAGACTATTTCCAACAAGTAACTTTTGGATATTTGTTTTGTTCGTATGTTTTGTGAAATTCCTGATTTGACCGAACTATTTTCTCGATAGAATTCAAGTCACCAAAATCTAATGATTCGTATCCGCTATCAAAATAAAAGTCACGATCTAAACATAGCAATCTCAAAACTAAAGATGATGTCGTAAGGAATTCTTCGATAATTTTAAATTTACACATTTAAAAAAATATTTGTAATTTTCTTCTTCATATACGTCATGTTATAGATATTTTTTGCCCGACTCAAAACAAATATCGAAAATGAAGATGGCGTCGTAAAGAATTCTTCCAATCATTTTGAATATAATATTTTTTTAAAATTATCTACTATATTTTTGTATTTACGAGCTGAGAAAATTGAAATGTATCTTTTACTCAATAAAGAATCTACGGTAATAATAAGAATCGATAGATAATATCAACTATAATCTATAATAGTTCAAAAGCTATGATCTCTTATCTCGGACTTGGACATCTAATTTGCAAAGTTTGCTCAATTATTAAGAACCTTTGCAATTAACTCTTCGTGCTCTTGAAAATTGATTCTATACTTGAATAACATCTAATTACAAATAAGTTCATACAAAAAACAAGTATAAATGCAACTCCGTAACGATGGGATTTCGATATCTAAGTAACATGCAACTCGGCTGCCCCACTATTGGAGTTTTTTTTTTTTTTTTTTTCTGCATAGCTCCGATGGCGACAGACGAAATGTGGATAACAACGACATGTCGAAAGCCGTCTGCCATGCCTTTGCTAAAGCCTGAAAAACAAGAACACAAGATGACGAGAGGTCTAGAAAAGGAGGGATGGGCTGGACTAATATTACTTTTACCCTTTAATGCGTGGCTTACGCGTCATCCTTAATTGATGCGTACAAGTGACATTTACCTTCAATTCTTACATTTTTAGATTCTACCCTAACACTTGTTAATTTATATAATTAAAGCAATAAATTATAAATAATTACATTAATAAATTATTATTGTGTTAAAAAATAAGAATTAAAAGACAATAATAAAAAATATATATATTAGGCATCATCCTAAAATTAAATGTCGCCTATTCTATAGGTTACAATTAAAAGATTTTTGTAAAATGTAAAGACCAAATTGTTCAAAGAACTTGTTCGTGCTCTCAATTATCAATAAAACTTAAATTTCATGAGTTATATTTTGCTGCGTTACGCAAGAACTTAACTGTAGCTAACACAAAATAAAAGGAACTAATAAGATACAATTTACACTATCCTCCAAGTTTCTTTCCAACACAACTTACATTTTCATCCATAGCTTCAGAGGAGAGATGATGCTTATCCTCTTCTATTACAATTATAGCTTGATCGTGGCAAAGTGAAAAGATTGATGACAAAAACTGGAACACCATCGCACTCCAAGCCAACTCTACACTATTTTGAATCATATAGCAATCTAGCCATGCAAAACTACTAAAAAAAGTGGTGGTGAAGAATTGGCAAAAACACAAACATAACAAGAACAAAATGGTCATCATTAACTCCCACCATTATTAGATCAAGAATCAGAATCATGCAAGTCTAACAAAAATCAATGGTACCCTTCTTAAGCACTTGTCTCTAACTTTAGCTTTTGGGCCGAGGAAGCACTTGCATAGACAGGGTGAAGCACATGGCCTTCCTTTGGCTCGACATGCACCCACTTTCGCCCGCTCAACTTGTGTCGCTCAAACTTGACACAGCCTTCTTTAAGAGCATACAGAGTGTGATCCTTCCCTATTCCAACATAGTCTCCAGGATGGAATCTTGTGCCACGCTGACGAACAATGATGTTTCCAGGGATAACCCTCTGCAGTTAAACATAATGAAAGAAATTACAAGATAATTCAACATGCAAAACTCCTAAACTTTAATCTCTCTCACCTCCCCACCAAATTTCTTCACCCCTAGATATTTGGGATTTGAATCACGTCCATTCTTTGTTGATCCTGCAGTCTTTTTGGTTGCCCATCGCTTTAGGATCAAACCCAATCCTTCTCTAGTAGCATCTACATTCACAATGATAAAAAAAGAAAATAAAAAATGGCATTCAGTCATATTCCAGCAGCACTACAAATATAATACGAATAACAATGTTGATGCATCAACATACCAAAAGAACTGTTATAAACAGGGACATTGGTTAGCATGTCTCTCAAATTTAATCTTCTGTAGAGCAATTCGGTGAAATTCATTGTATGGACTTTTCACTTGGATAACTCCTGAACAAGCAACAAATATAAGAAATTGTTGTCAATCATTGGCCAGTAAGGGTGGAATCAGTTTGGTTTGGTTTTAGATCGAATTGGAACTGAACTGACTCGGTTTGGTTAGAAAATAAGAAGTCCAAAACCTAACCGATGATACTAGAAAATCAAAGCTCGGTTTTCATCAACAAAATTACATACTTTCATATTTTCCAATTCCGGCAACAAAATTTCATAAATAAAAAGGAAAATAGCAGAAGACGGGAATGCTTTTTGAAGAACATAGCAGCAAAATTTCAAGAAAAAAAGGAAATTGGCCACTGATTTGGGATGTATTCTGAGAATAAGATTGGGAAATTTACTTTTATTTTTCCCAAATTTGCGAACAAAATTTCAAAACGAGAAAAGGAAAACAGCAGAAGATGGAAAAACGCAAGCTTCGAACATAAAAAATAGGCATGGAGAAATAATAATAAAATTTTAAAAGTTCACAGCTCAGGGAGAAAATAACAAGATTTTCTCAACTCCGATAAATCCTCTTCTCCGATCAGTCATCACACACTTAAAATGATAAAATCAATGTTTCTTCATTATGTTACAAATAAGAAAAGCAAGTAACAGGAATCAATCGGAACTGAAATCGGAAACCAAAATCGGAACGGCGAGTCAAATCGAACTGAACTCCACGACATACCTCCACCGAGCTAAGAACCAAAATCGAAACAATTGAAAACTGAACTCGACGAAATTGTGCCAGCTGCGACTCTGTGAAGTGCGAACAGAACGGTACGGGGAGGGCGAGTTAGGTTTGCGAAAAGGCGACGAAGACTCCGAACCGTAGGGGTTGGGCTGCGATAAGGCAGAGAGAGAGAGAGAGAGAGAGAGAGAGAGAGCTACGTTGGAGTGGTTGCAAAGAAAGAGAAGAAAATTTGTTGGTGGGTTGGGCTGTAGGCTAAATTTAGTATTAGACCGGTAGATTAGTGATTTGGGCCGGCTTTTACCGAGTTGACCCACGGTTGGGTTTCACGGTTCGACCGGTTTTTGACCTCCAATACCGTGAACCAAACGGTGGCCCACGGTTACAGGAGTCCCGAACCGTGGCCGGTTCCTATCCCTCGTAGAACAGAACTGGACCGGAACGAATTGTTCCGATCGGCGCCGTTGATCCGGTCGGTTTTGCCCACTCCTAATTCCAAAAGCAAGAAAAAGTGCAGTGGCCAGTGGGAGTACATAAGCTCGAATCCTTCTTCTCTCACCCACAATTTATGCCAATCCAACATCGAGCACTTGACCAAGCTAAGCCTCCCCCAAAAAAATACCATGTCAAAACCCACATCCAAGAGTGAGTCATAAAATTTCGCCCCAAACTTCTGCAGAGAATTAAAAACAAAACAAGAGGAAGAGCTGACAAATCTTAACGACGGCGACTAAAAATTGTTGGAGAACGAACTTATGTCCCTCGCACTTGTAGTTCTGCTCGAGCGCTAAGGTAATTGGGCTGGAATCTACGTTCGATCATACATTATCTTCAAGGAAAAAGGAACAACTATAGATACCACCACAGTTACACCGGGCCGTACTTATAGAAAGAAAGGATTAATTCTATTCTCTGTTATATTCAGTTCAATTGCTAGATGGATAAAATAAAGCGCGGAGGTTCACCTGTCGTCGAAACTGAGGAATCGTCTCACGTCGGCGACGGATCAGCTCCGGCAGCTAGGACTCCTTTCGCGCGAAGACTGGGAATGCGGCGACGCGCACACAGTACTCTCTACAATTTGTAATTGGAGACCATCTTTCCCAGATTTATCACAGTGGCCCAAATATTTTTTTATTTAACATTCTGCCATTATACGACGTCGTTGCCAATTATTTCAATTATATCTCATTTCCATTGAGAATTAAATATACAAAATTAAATTTAGTTAACTAGTTTTGAAATATTTAAAATAATTTAGTAAAATACTACCTAATGTAATTTTCATTATATACAATAACTATTACACCGACATAAATAATATATTTATATTTTTTTTTATATCTTTACAACGTGTGTCACACGTACATTTAATGATATAATTTTACAAGGGCAAAGAAAACCAATGCTCTAATGCTGGACCGAATATAGAACTTTCCTTTTTAGAGAAACATAGTAACACTGACTATTGTAGGATCGAAAATAACTTAAAAGGAGAGTGAATTAAATTATTAATAGCATTTTCGTAATTAACTTACTAATTTGTATAAGTTCAAATTTAGTGATATTCTATAACAATAAGATGTAAGTTTTTAGTGATATACTCAAGTTTTGATTCGGCAGCACTTCATTGCATTTTTCAGATTCGGTGATCTTCACAAGTTTTCATTCTTTTATTTATAAGTGTTTTAAAAAAACAGCTAGTGTAGTCGACACTTACTCGGTTGACACTTTGTTGACATTGTGTGTAATTTTAAAAGTTGTTACGGGTGACACTTTTCTAAAATTTATGAATTTGACATGCGATTGACACTTAAAAGTCTTTGAAATTTCTGCACTAGTTTCTGCACTGGACATTATCATTATCTGGTCGACATTTAGAACTCTTTAATTTTTGCATTAGTTTCTGGGACACTATCACTGTACGGTCGACACTTGAAACTCTCTTAAATTTATACATTAGTTTTTGTGGTCAACACTAGTACTATCCGATCGACGTTTGACGATTTTTAGAGTTTCATAAATATGATTAGCGGTAGATACTCTGTTACTTCGGTCGATATTTTGAAGACATTTTTGCAAACACTTAACTTCAAGTTTTAAATATTTATTAAAGACTAAAAAAAAAACTTAAACACGCACGTTAGAAAGATCAAATACCGTCCTTAAAGAGTATTTTCAACGAAAAACAATATAAAAATATTTCTTTTACTTATTATCGACATAATCATCAATTAACAAAAGTTTGAATAGAAAAATTTATCATTAAAAATATATATTAATTCTGAAACATATTTAAGTTAACAAATATTACAAAAGTAAAACATAAAATAATGAATCGTTGAGCCTTTTTACGTGATTTGGTAATTTATTTACGTAGGAATAGAGTTTCATTTAATGTTTCTTAACAAATCATGTGTTATTGTATTAGTGTCGTTTCAATTCTATGTTACTTTTACGAGATGATCATTCCCAATAATGTAAATAATAGGGAATTTCATCAAATCAACGACGACGATGACTCCTCATCGACACGAGTTTGTGACAGTGGATCTAATGAGGAAGACATTTTATCCTAGTAAAAAGTCAATTTTTATTACATCACACGATTGAGATTTACATAAATGACATGGCTTTTGTGACCTTTGATCCCATGTTGATCTAGATTTTGCATTGTATTTAATTTCTAGTAGTGGTGGTAGAATTGCAGCTGCGATTCGAACATGAAAGTTAGCTCGATCCTAGTTGATACTCTTGTGTAAATTGCGACTTGTTCTTAATATAGAAAGACTATTTTTCATGATTATGTTCACTTTTTTAATAAAGATAACTTGTTAGAACTTAATTGAATCGTAGATGGGGTGATCTAACCCAAACAAAATTTAATTTGTGATTTGGTTCAAGTCCGACCTTAAATTTTAATAAACTTAATTCTAATTATTTCTTCATTAGTTGAACTAGAATTGAAATGTATCTCTCGATTCAGTTCAATTTCAAAATATGAGAACGTTAGTTAGATCACAGTTCTTAATATCTATAATTTAGTTAATTTAAGATCCGTTATTTTATAATTAAGTTCATTTGAACTATCGAATATGACTAAACTAGACCATGCTCGCCTTTAGTTTCTAATCATCCTAAGACTAGAGTAACTTTTCACAATGTTCCGTGCATTGAAAACTTAGCCTCTAAAGATGTTACGACATTCGATTTTGTGTTCCTTCGGAGTCAGCTTTCCAATTTTATTCCATCCAAAAAGTTCATTGATTGAGTTTAAAGAAAGAAGACAGGAACCACTTCACGAGAGCATGTGGAAGACGAAGACGACAGGGCGGCCATTACACCAAAAAGGCAAAACCCCATGCCCCATATGTTCCACCTCCCTAACTAAATTTCTAGACTTTCCATTTCCAGCAAGCCATTGATTTGCCCAAAGCAAAGCTTTTTCGATCCTTGTGAAGAAATACAATCACTGCTGTCTTCTTTTTAGGTTATAATATAAAGTAGAGAGTCCTGCAAGACAACTCTCTGGTTTTTTTCCCCACGTTTCTCCATATTTTCCTCGTGCCCGTTTTCATCGGACTCCAGATATTTTCTTCGTCTTCCCGGCGAAACCCCACCATATAAACCCCCTTCAAATCGCCATTTTTCCTCGGTTCTCACAAGCTTTTCACGACGTATATTCTTTTCGCTTTTTCTCTCTCTACGTTCAAAACCCATTGGAGAGGATTATGGGAAGGAAATGTAACTTGAAGCTTCGTCTTTCTCTCGCGTCATCTGTAGACGACGGCGGCGGGGGCGATCACAAGCCACGGTGTTTGTAAGTAACCGCGCCGCCACCGTACATAATAATCGTACGTCGACGGGGATAAAACCAGATTAGGAAATAAATGTTTGATTAAGTTTTCTCTGACGTGGACTCCGTCAACGTAGAACTAGTGGGCCATCCACCAATCAGCATCAATGGATTAGTATTCTCCATAGCGGACAAATTTCAATCTGTGACGTCACGAACTCCAGGTAAGCACCCTTACGTGTAATAGAAACTATAGTTTAAAAAAATGTAAATATTAATCAATTGATTTTTGTCAACATTCACTTAGAATATCTTTGACTCTAATAAGATATGGCATGAAGTCCTTTTCTATTGACTTATTAATACCAGATATTTCCAAATATTTGGCAAAACAATCAAACAAACTAATTCTAAAATTTTTTAAAATGATTAACCGATCGAATGTAATTATTTTTTTTCTTTGTGCGATGTGCAGGCGAAAGCCATCATCTGGTGGGCCAGGCAGTGCCGGACTAGTTGAAAAAAAGTCGATCGGTGTGCAAAAAGCTTACGAAGATTGTGAGTTTCAGTGCAATCGACTGGATGGAGATTTTCGAAGAAAAAATTTACGTAATTTCATTTTAATTTTACGATAGGTAGAGAAGAAATTGTGATTGTTTTTAGGACAAGAGAGGAATTTTCTTTAGTGACCTAATAATAATTAAATATTCTTTTATATTTTAGTAAATTTTAAAAAATAATTAAAAATGCGAAACGACGACGTATTGAAGGATTGCAGACGGCCCACTACTGGCCCATTTGAGCTTGGAAATCCTCCACGTCACCTTATCTTCCACACCCGTCTGTTTCTCGCTTCGCACGTGCCTCTGCGATAAAAAACAATTTAACTACAAATTGAAAAAGAAAAAATAAAAAAGAAAAAGAAAGCCTCTTACTGCCATTTTTCCCCGCGACATCTCTCTCTCTCTCTCTCTCTCTCTCTACAGAGTTGGATTTTCTCCGAGATTTACCCTGAATCGGGAGAATAGTACGTTTTCATCTTCGCACTAACCCTGATTTTCATTGTGGTAAAGAGAAGCCGCTTCCAGGGCTTTATTGTTTTCTCATCAACGACCTAGTTTGCTTCTTCGTTTGTCTCTTCCTCTTGTTTTGTTGGTTCTATGTTTTATGGTCCTAGGGTAGTTGGAGGCCGATTCTGTACAAATGGAGCGATTTGATGGTGGAAATTTTAGGGACTTCACTGATAATCCTTCAGGTTCGCTTCTTCTTTGGCCTTTTGAGATATTTTTTTTTTTGGAGTTTTCGAAATATCTTGGTTTGCTTCTTGGATCAACACACTGAATTTATTTTTTAACTCAGAAAAAAAAGCTTTTGTAAGTTTGATATTCGTCGTTTGAGAAAATCTAAATCATCATAAGCCTCGCGGCTGTAAAATTATTCGTCTCCGTATCTATAATTTTCTCAGCTTTCAAATATATTTTTTATAGGTTTTTTCTGGTCCAAAGTGACTAGTCTTGTTTGTTGGTGCACTATTTTGCTTACAAAAATATCATGGCTATATTTGTTCTGCTGTTGTCATTCGTTATTCATCTGCTGCCGCGACCACGGTTCTCCATATTGTCACCCCGACATTAAACTCTGAAAAAATATTAAGAAAGGATACTCTGAGGAGTCCTATGATAGACCTAGGATATGTTGTTCGAGAGCCTTATATTTTGGAGCGGTTCTTTAAGTGTGGTTTCTCCTTTCTTGAGTTATAATATACTTATCTTAGATACTGAACTTTTTGGGTTGCACAGTTGCAAAATGGGTACCTAAGAAATCAATGTGCTCATGAATTTTGCCATGTTAAAGTTAGATATTTGTACATGAGACATCTAAAGTTGGTTTTGTAACAAACTCATATGGGTGGTTTTGGGAGAAACTTGAAAGTTAGCTTTTTTTTTTTTTTGTGCTTTTTCTCTTTTCCTTGCAGAGATAGCACTTTTTTAGTGTTGCGCTCCCTTAACTTGTAAACTTCGTGCAACAATGTGAATTTTATTTACAAATACAGATAGGGGATATTTGGTCTGGAAATGAGATTTTTTTATCAATTCATGAACCTAATACTCATGCAGGTAGCAGAACGTTTGATTCCTCACAATATGAGTTTTTTGGACAAAATGCCATTGAAGAGGTGGAGCTGGGTGGTTTGGAAGATGACGACATTCCCATATTTGGGTCTGCTGATGAAGAGTACCGTCTGTTTGATAAAGAAGAGGTATGTTCTCCATTTATTTACTTTTTTTACATTATTGGTATCATTAGCTGACATATTTTTCTGTTGTGCTGATTCTTTGCTTACAAGAATCTGAAGATGCTGTTACTGCCAGAAATTTTTGATTTAGGGTAGACTGCCTTCCTTGAGCATTTTTGTTGGTTGTAATGTGATTACATGTCTATTACTGTACACGTTCTGCCCTTGTTTGGTTTGTGAAATGAAAACACCATATGTGCATTGAATGGAGATATGTACTTACATATCCATTTGATAAATATGCATTTTGTTGTTTTTTAAGATGTGATACATATGTCACTTGTTATTCTAAAGGCTAATGCTAGCATACTCTCATTTCTTTTCTAATATTTTTATTTATGTTGGATGGCCTTTATGCATAAAGAAGTTTCGGGAAAGTAAAGGTTTGATGCTTAGATATATTTGATTTATCTTCATTTTCAGGGTTCATGTTTAGGATCTTTATCCAGCATGGATGATCTAACAAGTACTTTTGCAAAGGTTAGCTTCTTTTGATTGTTTTGCGAAAATGGATTTTAGTATGTGAATATATTGTTAGCATCTGTTTTGTTCATGGCTTGCTTGTAGACTTTTTATTTAAGTGCGAGCTCCCATTTTACCAAAAGTTAAAATTGATGGTAGGTGGAAATAGTTAATTACTTAATTCTTACCAAGAAAGACAAGACTTGTGAACACATTCTACCAATTCAATTCTTTTAGTTTATTACCGCAAGAGATTCTTGCATGAGCAAACCCCACCTCTATATCCTAGTGATTTACATGCAACATTATCTCTCACTTAGGAAAATTTTTTCGTTGGCGAGCAATTTAAACCATCCTTCTCTGATACCATTGATTTAAGCAATCACTATCATTCTTATAAAAAATTGCAAGTGATGGTATGAGTTCTTATTTAATTGCTTAAACCTTATAAACCAGGGCAAGAATGGGAAGTGCATTTTCCATACCCAACTCACGTAGGTTCTTTAGCCATTCTCTCATTAGTAGGACCAACCCCAATGTCCAAGTGATTATTATAAATCAATTCTATACTTTCAACGCCCCTATTGTTTACGTTATCTTTGTTTCTATTTCTATGATGTCTTGTTACCCCTTAGAAGTGTGATAATAGTTAAGAAATTAGATAAATAGAAGTCGGTGGAAATTAGGGTAATGGTTCAGAGAAATGGCTGTGATTGAGGTGTATAAAGAGAATAATAAAAGAGGAAAGATGCATCAACTTTGGTGAGAAAGGAAAAGTTTTGTAAATTGTGGAGAATCTAGACTCTCAAATTCTAAAAGTTTAAGTGTATTACTCTGAAAATTCAAAGAGCAATGAAAAGTGTTTCCAGAGGGAATTTTTTGATTGGTATCAATCTGATTCCAATCAATGTGGTATATGAGCAATGGTTCTAATGGCAAAGAAATTGATGGATATGCAATCAGCAAACCTGAAAGAACTGATACCGGAATGGCAAGAGATGAGATGGCCTTGATCAAGAGGGAAGTTCAGAATAAGTAAAAAGCTTGTGAAAAAATTCTGACGATTACGAAGAATTTTGATTCCTTGAAGGAGTAAATGAAGAAATTAATTGAAAGAATTGAGAGAAAAGGACTAAAAACCCGTAGAGGAGCTGACCTACATGAAACTAAAGGAAATCCTATGAATTACAAAGACGAAAAATTCAAATTTGATCGTTTGACCAACAAGTTTGAACATCTTATGTTTTCAGGAATTGATCAAGAAGGTGATAGGTTCCAATCCATTTGGGATGAGGGTAGAAAGAGAAGCACTAAAAGATAGAGGAGGTCATGAGGTAGTTATAGAAATGCAAGTTTAGTGGGAGAATGACTAAGAGAGAGAATGAAAAGTGTTGATGGTCGGTGCTATGCCCGATTGTGTGCTGGTACCTTTCGTTTATCTGATTCTTCAAGTTTATATATGCGTGCCTTTTCTTTTCTAGTACCTTGTCACACATATTGTCGAAGGTATCATATTTCTTGTCATTCTGAGAGGATGTTTCAAGAAGACTTAGGCGCTGCCCTAATGAATCAAGCACAAGAATTTTCTCTATTATTTGCAACTATTTCTGTAAAATGTCTGCATCTAATCCAATTGTTTTTCCTTTCTATCCAATGAACAATCGATCTTCAAGACTGCCTTGAGGATCGTGAGACTGATACCAAAATATAGAATAAAATGAAAAAAGAAGATCATCCAAGATGGTCGATTGTTTTGAATGAATGTAAAAACAAAAATTACAAATAATGAGTAATTCAAGAAACTTGTTTTCTCCCTCGCACATTTGGGCTAAGGTTAGAAAGAGAATTAACAGTAGAAGAGAGAGGAGGTCATGAGCTAGTTATAGAAATGCAACGTTAGTGAGAGAATGAAGAGTGTTTTTGTATATAGGAGTGATGTACTAGTTAGAATGAGAAGATAGTGGTTAAGAGTGGTTTAGAGGTGGTGAGCCGTCATGAATGTGTTTGGGAAGAAACAATCTTGTCGAATGATTTGTTATTTATAATTTCTATTTTTTTCCATTCAATCAAAAAAATTGAGCATCTTGGATAATCTTCTTTCTCCATTTGATTTTATATTTTGGTTGTTATCAATTTTTGGGTCTTATCAGAAGGTTGGACTTATTTGTAGAATACTATTTCAGTGTGAATTGATTCTCAGGGAAGGGGAAACAAGAGGCAACAATTAATTACTTTGAAGTTTTTGTCATGGCTTGGTATAGGGAGGAATACAACACATAATCATCCCATTCTTGGAGAGAATTAAAGTACCAATTGTTGGTTTGATTTTGGAATGTGAGGGAGTGAACAAGATACAAAGAAATGATGATTGAGAAGAAAAGATCGGCATCAAGGGAGTAGGCCGAGGTAGAGATTGTATTTGGGCGAGGAAATATGAGGGCATAGGCGGTCATGTAGAAGATGGTTGATCATGGATAATTGACAGAGAAGGAGGAAGTCATAGTTAAAATTTTCGGAAGTGAAGAATCGACATGAGAAGAAATCTATGTGGAGATGGATAAAATTGTAGAGAACATGGTGGAGGAACGACGACAAGGAATACAACAGAAATCCTAATGGAAGAGGAAAAAAACATTAGGGGTATGGTGGTGGAGCACGGAGGAGCGTCATTGGTGGCAAGGGCAACGATGACAAGAGAGGTGGTTGTAACCCTAAGAGAAGAGGCAAAAACGATTGTTGTAACACAAAAAGAAAGGAGATTGGAGAGATCCTAAAGAAAGAAGAAATTCTAAGTAAGTCTATTGGGCTAAGGAGATTAAAGGTCATCCAAAAAAGGAAAAAAAAAGAATTGGGCTTAAGCTCATTAACTCTAGTCCACTTTCTTCTAAGATTGTTGATGATGACATGCTAGATAAAATTTTATAATTCATTTAAAAAACTTGCAAAGACGAAGTTTGTCTTTGAGAGGGAAGATAAGAACTCATTCATAAACTAGATAACTAATTAGTAGAAGGTAGTGAAAATTGTAGAGCAGTTTAGATTAGATGTATAAAGAGAATAATAAAAGAGGAAAGATATATCGAGTTTGGTGAGAAAGGAAAAATTTAGGATATTGTGGAGAAATTTTGGACTTTCAAATTTTGGAAGTTTACTTACATTAATCTGAAAATTCAAGAATTAACAAAAAGTGTTCATTGAGGGGATTTTCGATATGAATCAATCTGATTTCTATCATAGTGTTGGTCAAGTCAAAACTTATCAATTAAAACACAAGGAATAGAAGGTATATATAGTAAATGAGATATCTTATCCATCGAGAAGTGGTTTCTGGTATGGGAATCCTTCTTTTCTTAAGTGAAAAGGGGGAAGATTACCTTTATAGGATGTTTTTGGTGCTTTATTTACTCATCTCATCGCTTAAGTTGGAGGTGTTTGTAATAGTTATTATTATTTTTTTATCTATAACTAAGCATATCTCCTTAATGTACAAAATGTAGCAAATATGTTAGATGAGGGATTTATATCGATGGTTGTAAAAGATGGAATGTTCATTTGATAATTAGGCATACCTCAATTGGAGAATGGGGAGAAAACAAAAGGTTTCATTACAGAGAAATTGTGAATTAGTTGCTTTCTAAAAAGTTCTAAGGTGTGTTTAGATAATTATTTCTGAACAAGGAACAACATGTTGCATGATTGGAGAATAATCGATTGAAATGTAAAATCACACATAAACACTACTATGAATAAAAAAAAACTTTATATTCGGAAACTATAAGTCTAGTTACAAACTCGGAATACTCTCAATAAAAGAGAAAAATTTCTTTAGATGATTGATTATTCTTTCATCACTATCGTTCACCCATTATATTGACACCCGTTACATGTCTTTTTCACCACACACCACTTTTGTATTTATAACTAACTTTGCTCCCACTATTAGATTCATTCTCTAATTACAATTGTATCCTTGTAATTCTTCTTACTTCACTTCTTGAAAGAATATTTATCTTGAAATATTCTTAATCCTAGAGATGGGATCAGGACGAGGCATCTCAATCTACCTTGAGTTTGGGGACATCTTGAACTTTGTTTGGGGACATCTTGAACTTTGAAAGAGGTTCAGGTAGACTCATCCCAAAAAGCTTGAACTTTGAAAGAGGTTCAGGTAGACTCATCCCAAAAAACTTGAACTTTGAAAGTGGTTCAGATAGACTCATTCCAAAAAACTTGGTTTCAAAAGCATTTAAAGGCCATTTTTTTTGTACAAAATAAGTCAAAGACAAACACATCACAAAGTTCAAGGAGAGAAATGGAAGCTTGATGGGGAAAGTGAAGAGTATAGCATTATGTGTGCCCTCTACTTGCGAAAATTGTTTCCTGGACCGGGCGCGTGATGGGAATGAACCCCAACCCCATTTTCGTCACTCCCATTATGCTAAAATAAAAACACCCTAAATCTTTAAGGGGTTTAGAGATTGATTCTTATAACATTTGCATGCTACATTTTGTTTTGAACCAGAGTATATTTGGATACATCGACTTATTTTTGGGTCAAACCTTAAAATGTTTTTGGTGTGTATGGAAAGAGACATCAACATCATGTATTGGTTTTGAAAATTTTTTAGAAGGGAAGGAGATTGAAATTTCTCTTTTACAATGTGTTGGAATTTTTTTAGATTATTATGCCAATGGTTTTTTCATTAACATTAGATTTTATGATAATTATTGCTCACTGAGTTCCAAATAGGGTATTTTATTTCACATAGAATTTGGAGAAGTTGTATTACTAGCGACCTTGAGGACAATGTTGGTTTCGAAGTACGTATTGTTGAGAAATAAAATAAAGAGTACTTTAGAAAATAAGATTAAAGGAGATGATTATATTTATTGATGAATGAATTGTTATTTTAGTTATTATGGTTTTCTTAGTCTTTGGCATTGTTGGGAGATATGTGGCTAATGTCAAGGTTGTTCGTTTTCTATTCTCGTTTCACTGTGTAATGAAGTTTTATCCTCATCACTTGGATCCAAAAGTCTTTAGGATTAATTTTTGATTGTATTAAGTTCAATGAATGGATTTCGTCTTCCATTGTGCAAGTAATAAGGTTATGTATTGAACAATCATACATAGCGTTAAGTAGGGAATAACAATGGTTTACAATATTTCTTATTTATTCAAATTGATTAACAATCAAAGTCTTCTATTTGGTTGAATGAACTTTGGTTGAATGAACTAATTTAAATTTGTATATTTAGTTATTCTTATCTCGTCTTTACTATTCTCACGGTGTTCTTACATTGTTTAGTTGAACAAAATTGTAACTGGACCGAGACATCCAGGTGTTATTGGAGATCGAGGATCTGGATCATTTTCACGGGAAAGTGAGTTTACTTATTAAGATTTCTCTTTTAAATTTTAACATGCATTTGTATTTTTCATGAAGCTTGAAGCTTGATTTCCTTGTTAGCTGTTGATTTCTTGGCTTATGTAACTTTTAATATAGTGAGTGAGGAATCATATTTTTGTATGCTCTTGCTAGTGCAAACCATCTAAAGAAAACCATTCTAAATTGTTCTCATTTAACAATCGCAAACTTTTCCTGTAGAATGGTTTTCACGCTTAAAGCTTTGATAAATTATTCCAAGAATGGATCTTCACTTTTGGATGGGATGTTATCCAATTTGTTCACAAAATTTTCAGAGTATTAATGAAGAAGAATTGTGGAACCCTCTACTCAAATATAAATAAATTATTTTGGTTGGGTTGGTTTCCTATTGATTTTAGATCAATAGTGCATCTGCATTATTCTAGACACGTGAACTTAAGAATGTTTAAATCACTCATTTTATCAAAGTGAAATGAGGTTTTTTCTGAAGATGAAAAGGGTTTTATCATAGGGCAAAAGAGTACCACTTTTGACGAGTTGAGCACTGCATTTTAGAAGTGTTTATGCTAGTTTCTGCTGTAATTTTTATCCAAGTTATAATAATGGAAAATTTTCTCCAGGTTCATCTGCCACTGACTGGGCACAAGATGGAGAGTTTTGCAATTGGTTAGATCAGCAAATATTTGATGCTGAATGTTCAGAAGAGAAGAGATGGTCATCACAGCCACAATCTTCGTCCGCTCATCTTCCAGAGTCAAAATCATTGTATAGGACGTCCTCCTACCCCCAGCAACCAGTACTACATCACTACTCTAGTGAACCGATTTTAGTCTCCAAATCTTCTTTTACATCCTTCCCTCCCCCTGGAAGCAAGTCTCAACAGGGTTCACCACACCATCCGAGTGCTACTTCTCTTCCTGGGGGTGCACAGTTGCCCTTCTCTGCTGCAAATATGTCTCCTTCAGCTAATAAGTTTAATCTGCAATTAGCTGGTTTACATCATGGTTTGCATTATGGAGGGAATGTGACCCAGTACCCCACTCCCGGCCTTAATTTTAGTGGCAGGAAGCCTAATCAGTGGGTCAACCGAGCTGGCATCTTGCATGGAGATCAGTCCGTTCTTCTAAAGAATATACTGCAACAGCAGCTATCCCATCAGAATGGATTAATGGCCCCTCATTTGATATCAGCGCAGCAGCAGCTCCAACAGCAGAGATTGCATCATACTATTCCAGCACCTTTGGCCCATTTTACGGCACTTTGCTCTCAACTATACGATGTTCGTCCACCATCCTCGCATAAGGCGATGCTAGGATTGACTGATGTCAGAGATAAAAAGTCTAAGTCACAAAAAGGGAAACATAGAAATCACTTTTCTCAACAAAGTTCTGATACTAGTAGTCAAAAGAGTGACAGTGGATCAATTCAGTTTAGATCGAAGTACATGACTGCTGATGAGATAGAAAGTATTCTTAAAATGCAGCAATCTGCGACACACAGCAATGATCCTTACATAGATGATTACTATCACCAGGCAAGTCTTGCCAAAGCGAGTGCTGGGTCAAGGTTGAAGCATCCATTCTGTCCATCTCACCTGAGGGAGCTTCCATCTCGACCTCGAGGCAGTGGAGACATACAATCTCATCTGACTGTTGATGCTTTGGGAAGGTTACCCTTTAGTTCCATACGAAGGCCACGTCCTCTCCTTGAAGTTGATTCGTCTTTCCCTGGTTCTGGTGATGGTGGCTCTAATCCATCAGTGTCAGAGAGGCCTCTCGAAGAGGAGCCTATGCTTGCTGCTCGAATCACCATTGAGGATAGTATTTGTCTTCTCCTTGACATAGATGATATCGATCGGTTTTTACAATTTAATCAGCCTCAAGATGGAGGAATTCAATTTAAGCGGCGACGACAGATCCTTCTTGAGGGATTGGCGGCATCTCTTCAGCTTGTTGATCCACTTGTCAAAAACAGCCATGCTGTTGGTCCATCACCTAAAGATGATGTTGTATTCTTACGCTTGGTATCACTTCCTAAAGGTCGGAAGCTTCTTTCTCGATTTCTTCAGCTTGTCTTTCCTGGTACTGAGCTTGCTCGAGTTATCTGCATGGCTATCTTTCGTCATTTGAGGTTTTTATTTGGTGGCCTGTCATCTGATTCTGGAGCAGTTGATACAACAACTAATCTTGCAAATACCGTTATTTCTTGTGTAAGTGGTATGGACCTCCGTGCCCTTAGTGCTTGTCTTGTTGCAGTTGTTTGTTCGTCAGAGCAGCCACCACTCCGTCCTCTTGGAAGCCCTGCTGGAGATGGAGCCTCGAGAGTTCTAAAATCCGTTCTTGAGAGAGCCACTGAACTCTTAACTGACCCTAATCCCCCTGGAAACTGCAGCATGGCCAACAAAGTCCTATGGCAGGCTTCATTTAATGAATTTTTTAGTCTTCTTACGAAGTATTGTTTGAGTAAATACGAGACCATAGTGCAATCCTTGTTTACGCAGAACTCCTCTAGCACTGAGGTCATTGGGTCAGAGGCTGCCAGAGCCATTACCCGCGAAATGCCAGTGGAGATTCTTCGTGCTAGTCTTCCTCATACAGATGAGGATCAGAGGAAGCTTTTGATAGATTTTGCTCATAGGTCGATGCCTATCTCTGGGTTTAATGTGCAGGGCGGAAATAATGGGCAAGTGAACTCGGAATCAGTCAGGGGTTAACTTACAATAGGGCTTTCATCTGCATACATCCCACGGTCGTGTTCCAGAGTTGGCAATTTTTTTTCCTTTTCTGAAAATGGGATGCGACCCAAGATTGGTATATGGACGGTAAAGCATATTCTACGGGATTCCAGTTTCTCTGTTTATCCACCCATCCTGGCTGGAAAAGTAGTAGGAAGAAAAGAGCAAGTGTAATGGTTATTTTGGAGAATGATAGTAATGGATAAATGTATAATATTTGAAACATTTTCTCATGGTTTATGAAAAAAACATGCTGGAGAACGAGCCTAGAAGTGGAAACTTAGCTGAGCCTAATAGTATGTACAGGGAGTATAATGAAACCATGTCATGTCCTGCTTTTGTTTGGATGGCCTTATTCTTGTGCATCCAACCAAGTGGGCAGTTATATGCTTTGTAAAACTCTTTAACTGTGATTTTAACCGTATTTTCTCCAGCTTTGTTATTCTGTATTTTCTTGGATTGATAGTTCCACTTCTGTAGAGATCAGGGACAAGGGGCTGTAATATCGACTTTGCTCGCCATGGTCGGTTAATCAGGTGAAATCCAGCAACTTTCTGCATGTAGTGTGACAAATTCCTGATACATTCCTTTTTGGAACTTGTATTGTATTATACGGCAGCATAAAAATGTAGTCTTGCAATTGTACTAGTTTATGTTGTTAAGTTGATGCAATAGTCTTGTACGGAATTTGTTCTCATTTCATGTAAGCAGCAGGATGGAAGCTTGTTCAAGTTGGGAGGAATCTTCCATTGATCGAGTAAAAAAAAAGGATGTTTACCTGAGATGAACTTTATTGAATTATGCAAAGCAACTATTGATGTCTGCATCTGAGGTCGTAAAAAACCTTGTTCATCTCATAAGAGTTTCACTCGAGTAATAAGGGTCGATCTTAACGATATAGTCCCTCCTACAGCTAAGGTCGTAAAAGCATGTGTTTATGCAGGCAGTAATCTCATCAGAACTCGCAAGAGAAGCTTGTGAAATTGGCCGAGATGCTCGTTTAATCTTGCACAAAACTTAGTAAACGAAATGAGATAAATACGAATAAAATACGACCAATTAACCATCACAAAATTCATGTTCTGGTTTTAAAAAAATGACCATTTGAATTGGTCATATTACATACCCACTTCTTGGAAGACTATTTTACTATACTTTTATGACTACAAAGCAGTGAGCTCAGAATAACTTTTATTTATAACCTATAAACACTGAGGTATGGCATAACAGCAATAGAGATAATACATACATCATCTTGAGCCAGTTAACATATTTTTTGCTGTCCTAGAAAAGCCAATGTCTTTTGCGAGGTGCTCTCGTTGGAACATCTGTAAAAGATTACAAAATTGAAGGCCAATATAACACGAAAGTTACAATAAAATTGAGGAAATTATCAGTGACTACTTATTGGACAATTTGACAACTACGAAACTCGACGTTTACGGGAAAATAGTTGCTAGATGACACTTTTCTCAATTCCATCAAAAGTTTTTTTTTTTACTTTTTTCTTTAAAATAGCGAACATATATGGTTCAGCGGATTACCCCCAATTGCATGCAATGAATTGTAATGCACTTCACTCCAAAAGCTCAACCAAAGCTCTGCATCAACAGAAGGATGGTCGTTATCGAGAAATAAGCATAAAATGGGTTCATATCGTGAAACTAGATTCGGTCCTATTCATCTTCCTCTTTCTCTTTGCAATCTCAGTCCATAATAGCCTGACATGAAATTTTTCAATTTAAAACCCACCTACTTTCTCGATTTTCGACATATATTCCTGCTCTCTGGTTATTTTGTTAATAGATAAATAAACAGGTTGCTTTAAGAATAACATTGTGTTACAATGAGAGATTATTTCCGAAAAACTAGGTCTATAACTACATTATCTTTCCGATGCAAGGAGGATGGAAGACGTAAATTTGTTATGGTTCGATGAAAAATATAGGTATATGAGTAAATAAAATGATGCCACAAGAAAGTGAACAAAATACAGAACGCAATATTAACCTCTTGTAGAATTGTTGTCTTTCGGAAGAATCTCGATGTAACAAGTGTCTCGGAAAGATGTTATTAAGCAAATCTTGGCACCAAACTGAAGAAATAAAGCAAACCCAAAAGAGGAAAGTGAATATTGAGTAAGAAAAGAAGTGAAATTAGAACTTGTTAAGAAACATATGCCAAACAGTTGTAAATAGCCAATCAATGTCGGTAGTCAAAATGGTAGAAAATAAAAATTAAAAAAACGAATCTTTCCGATAAACTCATCTATGATTATTTTATTTTTTCGATATAGTAACCTCAACCCGAGAGGATCGAGAAGACTGTCAATTTCGAGCACTTTGTAGTGTGCCATCCTTCTGCAAGTACTCAACTTAGCTACATTTAGTATAATTCTGGTAGGCTTAAATAATGTAGGCCAGCCAACATGTGCAAGTAAATCAAGGTGCTCATAGTTGGAAAGCACTGTAAACGGTTGTAAAACTCACAAAATCAGAATAAAAGCTCGTAGACACACACTTATAATTAATAAAATAGAGAATATAAATAGTTAGCAGAAATTCAAGAGTATGCTCTCCCTCTCTAGAAAGATTCGAAGGATTGCTTTCTTCCCTATTCCTGATTGGAATTCCCAAATAATAAATCATCATAAATTTTTTCCCCTTCATCCACTATCTATTTCTTATTTCAAAATATAAACTATCGTAATTCAAACATATTTCTTAAAATAACTTTAATACAATACGTTGTTATTCTTCCTAGCACTATATTTGCATTAATTTGGAAAAACAGTTCCTGCTCCAGCTATTACTTCAAAAGATAGAAAAATAAAAATAACTTACTCGATCTGCAGCTGCCTGTAGAGTGAGATGATCACCCCATTCTCCTGATCTGTTGCAAAACCAAATTCAATATGAAAACTGTATCAGAATTTGCATTAACAGTCGAAAACAACAAGCATCTTCTGAATATTTTAATAAAAAATCAGAGAAGCTTTGCAATGGATTCTAACTTTTTCATTCTCTTCAGGTAGGTCTTGTACTCCATTGGAACATAACCTTCATATAAATTTCTGAAGTGTTTTAGCTGATGAGGCGAAAAAAAGAGTTGATAGTCATAAAACATACATTAACTTCCATCTCATATGAATCAACATAACAAAATGAGCACAGAAAGTGTGACAGAAGAACAATCGGTGCTGAAATACAAATTTATTTGGCGTTTTGTATTTGCAGATCAGATGAAGGGGTAAACACATCAGAGTTGAAAAACAGCAGGCACTCACCCAAAACAAGTTTAACATCTCGTGTTACACAAAATGGAAACACAACTATGGCCCATTTTGCAGTGCATGCTTCTGCACATATCAACCAAATGATAAAATCCTAACCTCCAAGCTCCAATAACTCCACTCTAAAGTATAAGGACATGATTGTGGATTTAACAAATCATTGTTGTCGCATATAAACAATATGACAAAGAAGTTCCAAGGAAGGATTCTTCTTTTCTTCTCTTGTTTCAATATATTTAGTCTTTTATTAAACAAAAAAAAACAAGTGTGAAAAAGAGTATATAATTGAAAACAAAAACAATAGAAATGATTGTTAAAGTATGATTGTTTTTATACTTGCTTTTGTTCAATTGGAATGGAAAGTATAATGATGTATGTATTCTTTGCAAATAATGCTATAAATTTGCTTCCTTCATTGTACTATATTTTTTTTCATAAGAAATGAAATATATTGATAAATAGAGATGACAAACAAGCCGACCAAACCGAGCCGAGCTGAGCCGAGACAGAAATAGTCCGTCTCATCGAGCCTAACTAGTTAAACGAGCCTACCGAGCCGAGTCTTACAAGCCAGCCTGAAAAAATTTCAATTTGATCCGGCTTGCGTGGCACGAGTTAAACCAGCCGAGCCGAGTGTATAGAAATAACTTATACATTTATTTTACTAAAATATGTCAAAAAGATAGTACCCTATACAATAATTTTAATAAAATCGAATACTAAAGCCTAAAAAAATAGGAAGAATATAAATATTTATATATTATCTTAAGATGATAAGATTTAACATATGGGGGTTTACTGTTTAGTATGCAGACTTGTGTCCTTTCAAACACCAACACCCCAGCCTAAATAGACATCTTCCAAAATTGAAGAGAGAACTCCAATCCAGCCATCTCAAAATTTCAATAGTTCTTGGAGCTTTGTCTGTAATTTATGACTTTTCTAGTCACCTTCTTCTCAGCTGACCAGATGCCACTATCGCCACTGCTAGTTACAGTAATATAGCTTCACCCGGATTCAAAATGATTGTTTTGTGTTTCAAAGAGGTAAAGTGTCGATCTTTCAAAAAGATTTTGTGCCGACTGCCGTAACCGATGGAAAAATTATCATCATGAAAGACTATGAAACTCTTTGATGCTCCTGATTCACTCTTTCTTCTTCGCTTCGTTGCAGGAGCTCTTCGTATGCTGTTGCTGGGCTGGGCAGGTTGGCTAGCGAGCCTGGCCCGCAAAGCCAACAAGCCGGCTTGTTTGGGGATCGCTTGGCTCAGTTTCTTGTCGGCTCTGCTAGGCCCGTCTCATGAAACCAAGCCAGGCTCCAGTCGACTTGCTACATCTCTATTGATAGAGAAAAGATACAAAAAAAAAGAAAAAAAAAGAACATTTTTGAAGAAAAAAATCTTTAATCTAATATAATTTTTTTCTAATTAGAAAAAAACAATACTAAAAAGATAAATTTTAAAAAACTCTAAAGAATAAACCTAGTTAGCAATAGTGAAAATAATATTTTTCTAAAAGTCTATAATTAATTATTTATCAATGAATATAACATCATTGCAATGAAGCTGGATAGTCTAAAACTTTAATGGACAATATTATTTGAAAGAACACACATTTCACACCAATCTACAAGTATAAACAGCTAAAGATTAGGAACCAATGGAAATATTCCACTGCCACAGAATTTATATCAGACGTTGTCGTAAGGTAGAGTTGTGTACATATGAAGCTTAGTAACTTATGTTTATAAACTGTGGCTTGAGATTCACAAGCGAAGAGCTTTGATCTAACCTCATTCTTCCCTACACCTACTTAATGAACTACAAAACACACCACATTAAGACTAATATTTTAATCATAGCCACCCAACACTTCCTAAGAGAGAATATTTATTCTAACCCATGCATTGTTTAGATTGTTTCCAGTAAAACTTCTGGAAAAAGAATAATCAGTTTACTGCAAGCTGAAATAGAATCAGACACATAATGATAAAGAAAGAAAAAATAAACCTCGCATACCTAAAAATTATGGGAATTGGGAAATTGTCAGTATAATCTGAAAAAGTGAATGCATATGATATTACATTCTATACCTGCTTAATGGCCTCCTTCCTTACATGCTTGTGATAATCAGGATTATGAAACAACTGATCTGCTAGAGCTCGAAACTACCAATAGTTGAAAAGAAAACTATTTGAAACATAAGCAGATGAAAACGAAGCAAGTATGTCAATGTGCAATATATATATTTGAGAGAGATAGAGAGAGGAGGGCAAGCCTGAATTTGGCAAAAGATAAGTTCAGATGTCAAACCTGACAATTACCGTCACCTTCTATCTGCAGCTCCGCCAATCCATACGTAGCCAACCTTTAAGAAAAGAAAATTTTTTATACAGGATGAAGGGATCAGGCGAAATCAGCATCCACAACCTTAAACGAGATGCAAAATGAACTTGCAGGCTTTGCTGTTATAAAATGTCAAAGTGTTGGTTAGAAAATCTGATCCGCTACATCAATTTCAAAGGTTTAAGTTCGTACACATCTGTAATACACTAATTTGAGTCAATGAAAAATGTTTTGAAAATAAACACTAGCCACACATCACCTTTAAAGACCCAAAGTCATGCACAAACATTTGCACAGTAAACACAAGAAAAGAATTTTTTTTGTTTACCCACAAAATATTCTCAAGAGGAGATCATAGACCAAGTGATATAGACTTTGAAATTCAAACCAAAATTAGATTTAAGGGAAGTATAGCCAGATGAGGAAGACAATTTAGCTTTATCAAACTTCACGAGGGAAAAAATAGTATCTTAAAGATCCCCCACGAACGTTAAAGCATGCATTCAAGTTAAAGAAAGAGAAAAATGGCTTGAAATATAGCATTAAATAAAAACCTTTCTGATAGTCGCTCGTGGTCCAAAGTTGCATCATTCACATCAGGGATCTCACCATTGATCCGAGGATTGTGCTTTCAAAAATAAAACAAATCATCACTTTTGATTAAGGAAGTAATGAGTAAATGAATAAGAAGAAGATATAGGTCAGAATGTATTTGTTTTTTATTTAACTTGGGACCTTCCAAAATGTAAAATTAGACAGCTCAATAGATCAGTTATACTATAAAATGAAGCTAAAGACGGATTACAGAAATAACTTAATTATATGAGCCAAGGACTTCCAATTCATTTGCCATATCTGAATCAACATATAAAAGCCAGACAAGGGGCGAAGGTTGGATTGCAGAATTATAAGCATTCTTACTATGTTGTATACCTAAAGCTGTTTAAAGTTTCATATAACTGCATATTGAACAGCACACAGACATTTCAAATCCAAGACATTATCCACCACCCAACTCAATTTTTTAAGTTAGTTAGATTAGTATTTCATTCAATATACTTGTGTTTCGCTCTTCATTTATAAACTCCATGACAGAATCTTGATTTTAAATATGGATGAACAAACATAATCACAAACGGCAGCTTTGTAATTTTTGTATTAACCAGAAAAGATTAAGCGATATTTCTCCACGGCAACTATTAAAGTTTCTTCAAAACATGCAAATATATGACCAATTCACAGTTTTGATGGGGAAATTATAAATTCTTAATCACCAAGCAAACGTCGAGCAATTTGTGGTACTGCAATTTACATTCGCACACTATTATCATCGAAGATTAACAAGGTCATATGAATTGAATTAAGTTTAAAAACAGATTTTTTTCGAATTACAGAAACTAACGGTCAAACTTAGAGTGTAATGGAACTTGTATTTAAGTGATAACAATACTTCATGCTACACAATATCATTCACGTGACAATAACACAGATAGCTAAGCATAATTGATAATAATATGAAAAAACAAATTTTTAAAATCATTATATCGTACAGGGATCGAATCCAGATGAGAGAGTCTCTTCCCGAGCTTGCTCTCATGCATCAAGTTTTCATCTTCTGCCAAGATACTTGCAATTGTATGATCATCCTCTGTGTCTTGAAAACTATCGTTGAAACTCGAGCTCGAGCTCGCACTTGCATTGCTGTGGCCTTCAGTCATACTATCTCATGAACCAGAAATACCTAAACAATATGCAAATGCTCAAAAACAAAGAGACTTTGGTCACTCAAAAAAACCCAGAAAGCGATCCAATAATTCCATACACTAGTAAGTGATCCAAGTTCAACAGTTAACTAAAAGAAAAAATAGTGTGAATTCAAAATTAAGTCAGCTAATTGGATATTACACCCCAGCCATATAAAAAAGAAGAGCAGTATTCGAATTGAAACTAGATTAACAATCTCGTAAGCTGAAACAATTGGAAAATAAGGAAATAGAACAGAAATTGAACCCGGAAGAAAACCCATTATCTAAGAAAGAAAACAAAAAATGCCAGGAAAAAATTGTAACTGGAATTTGTTGAGCTGAATTTCAGCAAATGAACTGTATGCAAACCAACAGAAACTGAAAATTTCACCAACCAAACAAAAGATATTCCAAAAAAACCAAGCAATCTAACAAAGAGGGAAGACATAAATTGCCCAAAAATGAAGAAAGGGAAGCTGTAAGCAGGAATCGAAGAGGATTAAAGAATACCCAGAAATGGCACTGGTGAGAAATAACTAAGAACCCTGAATCTTAGTTAGTTGCAGGGAAGAAAAAGTAAAGCAAAAGTTTCAATCCATGGTTTCGTAGCTGAGTTGAACTTCCCAAGATCATGAGTTTGATTAAAATATCATAATGTCTCCCAACGATACCAACATTTCTACACGTAGAAATTAGAATTCTGTCCCCTGTTATTTTCCTACAACCCAAACGAAGCCCAATTATTAGTCGAAATAAATGAAAACCAACCAACAAAATGTGAAACAACATTCATTTTTCTTTAATATAGAATTATATGTATTGATAATTTTAAATTAAACTTCAAATAATGCTTCAAAGCTACGAATCATCTAATAATAAATATAAATTTAAAAACATAAGTTTGCTTAGTGTCGTCTGTAATCTTCAAATGCAATAAACGTTTTCACATTAGATGATAAAAAAGTTGAACATTTACGGAAACATACACACTTTAAGAAATTATATAATACGGATGTTCAATATTTCTCGACTAAAAATACTATGTTAATTCGTTAAGTGCAACTAATATAATAAATTATAAAAAAATTAAAAAAATTATTAATTATATTAATTAATGAGTGTCAGAAAGTAAAAATAAAGAATAATTTAATGTTACTCCGTCTCAATTTAATGTATAGTACAATTTATTTTCAAAATTAATGTAGATTAGCAATAACACATTAATATTTCAAATAACTAATCAAATGTCAATTAAGATGTATCATCTAGAATGTTGTAGACAAAATGAGAATTTTTTGGACAAATTATATTAGTGTGACTAAAATTAAGAGATTAAGAAGTGGACTTAATAAAAATAAATATACAAATTATAGGCATAAAATCCTATAAATGTATAATTAATCATTAATTATTGTTAATGTCAAAACAACAATCTAAGTAAAAACAAAAAAACAAAACTTAAAGCTACATCATCTCATCACTCAAGAGTAGGATGCTCCAAAATTCTCATCATCTCTATTGCTCTGTCATTTCCTTTTGTTTTGAACTCGGATAAGCTTGGTCCCGGTCATGGTCCGAGAATTGGGAACTGGGTTGTCTGTGCTCCGACTTTTTTTTTGAAGATATAAAATCTCATCTCTTAGCAGAAGAAAATAAGGGTCTTTTCCAAATTTTAAGAAATCTTGAAGCTTTGATCCAGAAACCGCTCGTATGAAATCCGCAATCGTAATGAATTCTCTTTTGGAAAATTCTCTAGTTGTCATTGCATGGACAAGAGCACTCTTATCTCCTTCAATTTTAGAAGTTAAAAGAGAGTTTGATGGAACAAATGAAAACATAGAGAAATTCATTAGTACAATAATAGCATAAACAAGACTTACCAGGAACTGAATTCTTATTGAGGGTTATAGAGCTCATGTCAAGAATTTTCTCCAACCGAGCTACATCAATACCCTGTCGCAATTCGAAGAAAGTTCATTTTTTTGCCTATCTAATTTTTTAGAAAATAAGCCTAAATTATTTTAATCGGTATCCGCTCAATTGGACGTGATATTTCGATACACAAGCATAAAAAAACTCTGGAGAAAAAATGCTTGTAGTGTCCACAAAATTAGCTTCAAAAGGTGCTTTCAGTTGTCAGGGAAAAAGGAATTCATCAGCAATCTTCTTATTGGGGAATAATAATGATAGAGGATCTCAAATGGTATACCTGAAAAGCATTCATAAGTTAGAAGAACTATATATATACACTGCTCACACATAGTAGAGTAATGGCCAAAATCAGAAGCTTACAATAGGCCTGAGATCTACAAGAACCAGGGGATCGTCCCTCGGAATATTTATCCGTGAGGCATGAGCCAACTGCTTCCATCACTGCCCGAGATGTCGAATTTTCTGAGGCAATAAGCTCAAGACTTTTGAACCGTCGTTGCTTTTTGCTGTCAATTATTGCCCCAACTTCAGGATCAGCTTCTGTCACCTGTATGTCACAGATAGTCAGCCTTCTACTAAGATCTCACATTTGACAAACACTAATATTGATAACAATCAATTGATCTAGCTTTAATGTTCTATAATCTTGTCATTGCATTACAGGCAGCAAGACTCATATTAGCTCTCTATGTTAAAAAAGAAAATACGCACTTCCAAGTGAAACTTGAGGCTTGGACGCTATCCTTAAATGAAGTTAGAAGTAAAGAAGGATTTCTTCATACAGAAGAGTTGAGCAGCTAATGATATAACAAGCCAGAGTAAGACTCCCTCTCATTAAACCTTTTTCAGAAGCTGAGAACGTGTGCATGGGTTCATTTGAAGAAGTAATGCTTAACAAAAACAAATAATGAAAGACACAACATACAAAGTAAACCACCTCCAATTTCAGAGACATTGACGGAGGCAGCAGAGGGTGGCTGCCCAGTGACTAAACCCCCTTCAATATGTAGAGATTTACAAGGATTTACTGTATTAAACGCCAAACGCTGTGAAGACCTATAGATGCTAAAACCTTTGGGGGGAAAAGCTGATCCTCTGGTCAAAGCAGCATGCTGCAAAGAACCCATCACAGCAGCTCCCTTACAAACCTGCGTCCTAACTTCTTGGGATGGTTCACGATATGTTGCTATAAAAAAGAAATAAAACACAAAGTTAAGTAACCAATTCAATCTTGGAAGCAATATACCTATACTGGAACTATATTTGTTACGGCCCAACACTTGCTGATGGGTTTGGAGGGATCTGATGTTCGACTGCATGTTACCTCATGACCTTTTTCCCCTAGCAAAAGAATTCTTACCCTCCTCAGCTTCCGAACCCATGAGATGCCAGATTGAAGTACTTGGTTTATGGAGAGCTGGTACCACTTGAGCTACTTTTTGTAACATCCCAACCCCTGTTGGTGGGTCGGCGGGACCTGATTCCCAGCTGCACTTCACCTCATGACTTTTTTTCCTGGCGCAAGAATTCTTGTCCTTTTCAGCTCTCGAACCCAGGACTTGCCAGACTGAAATACTTAGTTCATGGAGAGCTAGTACCACTTGAGTCTGCAAGGGTTGGAGCGTTACAATATTATTGTGTAGCTAGTTAAAGTTGAAAAGTCAAAACTTGAGGCAAAAATGAGACATTTTGGCATTGAGGCAAAGGAAGAAGTGACTATTAGTGGAAATTAGAAGAGTTAAGGATGCTTGTGGAAAAAGTTGGTGATGAGTCACCTTGAACTAAAGGTTTGACGCCTCATTAGTTGTTTTCTTTATCCAATAAGAGTTCTTTTAGTTTGGGATAATCTTCATCTTCGAGCCAAATAGAAACCCATGATAGCTCTCTTCTCCTCCTCCTTCTCTCGCTCTCTCTTTCTGAAGTTTTGAAAGTAATACAGATTTTCTTTAAGGTTTATGAAATTTTATGGTTTAAATGTAAAAGAAGTGTTGTTTTATTGAGTTATTTGATAGTTTGATTAACATTGGGTAGGATACACAAATTTCGGATTTTAATTGCTCAACTTTTCAGCTTATATGATATACAATCTTGTTGTAAGACATGCTTGTGGTTTTAAATGGAAGAAATTATCAATTTATACATGTTTGAGGTATAACTATCAAGTATGTTCAAAAATGGGAAAAACATGGCAGTTTTAGGTTTGATATTATTAGCTCAATCTAATGGTTTTCAATTGTTCAATGATTTTGACATGTTAAAGTAGAGATCTTGATTGAACTATGAACTTCGGAATTGAAGCATTTGGATATGTATATCATGAGTTATGAAGTTAATGTAAAATATTGGTCATATTCTGAATTTTATTCATGGGATGGTTAGATTGGTTTCATTATGTTCAAAACGACTATGATTAGATGCTCAATTTGTGTACATTTTCTCTTTCTAATACTAATAGTTAATCCTTCTTGCTTTGCCTCAACGACAATACGTCACTTTTATCCTCAACTTTTGACTTTTCAACTTCTTATTTATCAAGTTACACTTTAATTTAATATCATACCATTTTCTACTAGTAATCTTTGATAATTTAAGCATAAAATACTATGCACATAAAATAAATTATATGTTAAACTTTTCGAATGTTACATTCTACCCTCGTTAATTAAATTTTGTTCTCAAAATTTGCTTACCAAATAATTCAGGATATTGATTCATCATATCATGTTGTCTCTCCCATGTTGCTTTCTCTATGGTGTGTTTGCGCTATAATAGCTTCACTAATGAGATTAAATTAAGTACAAGATACGATTAAATGAAATATCAGACTCGAAGACTTATTCCAATCCACGTAAGTAACATTACACTTTTGATTTTCAAGTTCTACTTTGTAATACATAGCATGTATAAAAAAAATTAATATTCTATTAAATGTTGATCTAAATATATCGTGATAATAAGTTATATGTTAAGTATGAATTGTGGGTACATTGTAACGTTGCATTGTATATTACATCGAGTGTTATTTAAAATATCTTTTATAAGATACCTCTGAGGCATCCCCTTGTGAAAAAGTAAACTCAAAAAGATTACGGTCAATATGTTTTAAAAGAAAGTTTATGCAAATAAGATCTATTACTATTTTGTGTGACTTTGGGTGGGATATGTTGATATTTAGACATAACGAGACATTTCACAACACGTATATGTTTAATTATTTTAAAGGTTACGGGACAGGAAAATGTGCATGATAAACTAATTCTTGTGTGACGTTATTAATGGACTATATATGGCAAGTGTGTGATTGGTGTTTGATATTTTATGAAAAGGTCGTGGTCACCTTACCGGAAATGAATCTCAACTGAGGACGTAGGTTTGGTCCAACAACTTTTGATCTAGACTTTGTCCGGACCTTGGTTGCCGTGGACATAAAATGATAGTGCAAAGTTTGGCATGATAACCTTGAACCATCGACAACCTCCAAGCCGAACTAGATGAAATGTTTTTATGACATGTCGTAAAACTAGATGTCGTACTCACAATGCTAAATATGCAAAACATAAAAGAAAAATGATAGTTTCATTCGCATCGTGACGCAAGAGTGCAACAAAATCTATGCATTGACTAACATGTTAGATAAAATTTATGTGTTTTTTATTCATTAAGGACTAGGTTAAGATATGATCAAATGTCGGGTTGGACTAAATCAAAAAAGGCCATGTCGGTTTTTCCGATGTTCGACTTGATAATGAGGTTGACTCGAGGCCAATTTACTTGTTATTATATAAGAACATTTTTGAAAACTCACATTTTAAAATTCATAATGGCCTTTTTTCTTCTTACAAATCTAGTGTTTTGAATAAATAGAAGTACTGAAATAACCCTAATTCGGTTCTTTTAAGAATATTTTCTAGGGAAGCACAAAAGGAGATTTAAGTACTTTCCTCACTCCAAGGAGCTAAATATGTAAGAAACAAAAACTAAGCTTTGTGGAACTCTAAAAACTTTAGTTGTATATATACCTCCTCCTGCCCCTAGGGTTTTGCAGAGACGCCGAGCTTTGGAGAGAGACTTGGGACAAGCTCGAGAAAATGGTGAAGTTTCTCAAACCTAACAAGGCCGTCATCGTTCTACAAGGACGGTACGCCGGTCGTAAAGCTGTAATCGTTCGTAATTTCGACGACGGCACCCGCGACCGCCCTTATGGACATTGTTTGGTTGCAGGGATCAAGAAATATCCCAGCAAGGTTATCCGTAAGGATTCAGCGAAGAAAACGGCAAAGAAGTCGAGAGTCAAGGCCTTCATCAAGCTCGTCAATTACCAGCACCTTATGCCAACTAGGTACACTCTCGATGTGGATCTGAAGGAGGTAGTTTCTGTCGATTCCTTGCAGTCGAAGGAGAAGAAGGTTGTTGCTGCTAAAGAGACGAAGAAGAGGTTTGAGGAAAGGTTCAAGACTGGGAAGAACAGGTGGTTCTTCACCAAGCTCAGGTTCTAATGGGAGGATCCGTTTTGGATCCAGGAGGGAAAGTGGGTTTGTCTTAAATGTGCTTTAATCTCGTAAAATGACAGTCTTTAATAGTAATCGCGTTTTTCATTCAAGTGTTTCTAGGTTGTTAAGTATTTGTTGAGATGCTTACGGAACTGTTTGGTGAGAATATTTATGGGATCACAATATTCTAATGAACTTGCAATTCCTCCGCTACTCCGACGACTTTATCCTTCATATCTATGTTTTCTTTTGTATTTAGATCTTATTCTTCAATGTTTGTTTATGATAATGATCATAGGTCTTTGCCATTAGTTTTTATTGAAATTGATAAATTAGATTTAGTCTAGTTTCAGAGTTGCTTTTGACAATGGAATCAATAGCTTTCTTTGTGATCAGTTATTTATAGCGTAATGTATGTTGGAGTTAACTATTTTAATATCAACCGCATTTGCTTGTTTTGATGTATTTGCACTCTAAAATTTTGGTTTCAGTTCTAGGTTTCTAATCATATTTCCCGATTGAAATCTTATTTCATGAAACCAAATATATATTTCATGTGGAGTATTTGTTTTTTTTTGTTCTTATTCAGCCTGCCATTTTATATTTGATTCTTCTATTTAAAAAAGAGATGTTTTTTCTATTGCTTGCAGCCTTTTTTTTTTTTGCTTTGATATTTTTGAAGTTTTGAGGATTACTTTGATTGTACATAATACAAAACCTTATGTGGTTATTGCTTCATCAATGAAGAAATTAGTCCTGGTGTCTGGATGTGAACTGATGGGACAGAATTATGGACTTTGAATTGTGTAATATGAGTACAAACCGGTGGCATACTTTTCATTGGTTGAAGATGCTTCATAATTGCTCATGCATTTGATTAAGCGCTTTGAAAAATTTCATGGATATTCGACAACATTGGATTATAAGTTGCTTATGTGGGCTCATTTTCTGCAATTAAGCATTGGTTCTTTTATAATATGTCGTTAAGGTTGAACGCTGTTTGGTTTTTGATGCTAAGAATTGGAGTTTGTCACTTAATGAAGTTGTTTGAATTTACCCTGCTGCAATTGGTTAGTTTTCTAGCTCATATAATTTTATGGCTGTCCTTTGCTCTCCATGTGGATAGTCGGACAGTGCAGGGGCTTTGTCTTGGCCATCTCTTGCTCGTTGCTTAGTTTGTTTAGTTAGTGCATTTAGTAGTTGTCTACCAAGAAATATATTATGAGTTAAAACTCCCTATTAGAACATGACAAGGGAATTCAGGTTTCCGGAAAGATTACAAATAATTATTTAGAAAAAATTCAATTTAGATCTTATCGTATGATGATATTTGTCATTTGGTCTTTAATGTCATTTTTTGTCTATTCATATTTTATTGTATATGTTATTTGCAATTCAAATATTTTTTTTTAATTTTTTGTTAAATGGATCAAATGGAGAGCGTGTGTTTTTGGAAAAAGTTTAATTCAGACTCTATCGTATGGGGTCATTTGTCATTTGGTCTCAAACATTTTTATTTTGTCCAATCAGATTTTATCATATACGTCATGTGCAATTTAAATTTTTTCGTTTAATTTCTCATTAAATTGATCATGTGTAGAGTTTGCGATTTTTTTTTAATTTTAAAATTTTAAAAAATTAATCATTGGTAAATTTATTCCTGTGTTAATTCTAAATAGTTAAAATGTTTAAATAAATACAGTCATAAATGAAAAACATTAAATGTCAGATCATATCCACGTTAAGTTGAACAATATTTAACTCTTAAAAGATCAGTATGTAATATTTACTTGTGTGATAATATAAGTTATGTAATATTAATATAAGTTATGTATATGTTGGTGTAGAAGTGATATACTATGAATACTTTTAAAATACAGTCTCTTTTTTGAATGATAACTCTCAATCACCTATAATTTTCATAAAATATTTATTTCAGATTAATATAATATTATATAAATAAATTAGCATGAAAATTATTATATTTGATAATCGAATAAAATAAAACACATAAAAATAAATAATGAAAACACTAACTTTGAGTTTTGTTCTTTTTTCCACTCATCTAATTTGATTCGTCAGATTTTGGCTAAGGTAAAAATATTTGAACTCTCTAAAGTAAAATTTTATTGTTAAGAAATATATAATATAATTCAAAATACCATCAAAATTGCAGATGTTGGCGCCTAGCTGTGTTGAGAGGTCCAGTCGTCAACAACATTCCTCCTAGAAGCCACCCACATCTTCCTTCTTCGTGCACAAATAATTGTTAAATTTATATAATTTTTTAAAATTAATTTTTAAAATTTTTAAATCTTAAAAAGAAGGTTATGTGTTCTGTACATGATCGATTTAAAAATAAATTAAACGGAAATGTTTGAATTGTAAACGACGTATACGATAAGGTTTGATTGAGCAAAAAAAAATGTTAAAGACTAAATGAAAAATGATCTCATACGATAGGATCTAAATTAAACTTTTTTCTTATAAAAAAGAAAGTCATGCGTCCTGTATGTGATCAATTTAATGAGAAATTAAACGGAAATGTTTGAATTACAAACAGTGTATATGGTAGGGTTTGATTGGACAAAAAAAAATATTAGAGATCAAATGACAAATGATTTTTTACGATAGAATTTGAATTGAATTGAATTGAATTGAATTTTTTTCTTAAATTAAATAAATTTTAATGTACTTTTTAATTACTTATAAATAATTAAATATTCAAATATTCTCCAAATCAGTCTGAGAGTACATGGCTAATGCCACATCGTCGTCATCCCTCTCACTCCCTCTTACTCTTCCTGCACAGACCACATTCCCTCCCTTTCTTAGAACGATCAAATCGATTCTACAACGTCAGACCATCCATCAAATTCTCAAACTTTACGACCAATGGAGTAATTTTCCAAGCTTTAGACAGGTAGGATCTCATCCCGGCCTTCCATAGCCGGGATTGTTCCACATCATCGCATCCATATCGAAGAGGATACGTTCCATGAGGATCACCGGCTGAGTTACTTCTGGCCACCGGAAATCTGATCTATCTGAGCCAACTAGAGGTCGGAGCGAGCGAGAGTACGGTGGTGCACTGGATGCAGCATTGCTTGTAAGACATAACCGGGAGCGATCTCAGAACCTTAAGATTCTTGACGTTTTTGAGACCTAAATTGATCACCATTGTTGATTAGAACTCACCCAAGGCGATGGCTTTGTGGGGAGGATCGTGGAGGCGCTGCATTATTACAGCACATTGTTCGACGCTGTCGGACATAGTTTGGCGGCAGACAGTGTAGAGAGGCACAATGTGGAGCAGCAATTGTTCGGGTCTGAGATTAGGAACATCGTGGCTATGGGTGGCTCCAAAAGGACAGGCGAGGTAATGGCGGAGAGGTGGGGGAGCGAGCTCAGACGGGTCCAGTTTCAACCCATTTCGCTGCCAGACACCCAGCTGCTCGGGCCAGATTGTTGCCGGGGATGTAGTTTTCCCGGAATTTGGTACGAATCCTGTTAAAGCTTGGAAGAAAAGTTTGAATGCTACAAAGGAAGATGAATCTGCAACTGCAACCCAAATCAATAAGCAAATATTGCATAGAATTACACACTTTACAAATATATGAATCAACTCTATCATTCTCTTGTTTTTCACCATGCAGGAAAGGGAGTGGTGGGGATGAAAACCAAAAATCAAAGCTTGAAACAAAAATACAGACAAGCTTTCGTGATTGTTTTCTACTCGTAATTTATGTCAAAAACCAAACCAAGACATAGGAGGAAAGAGGGACAAAAACAAACAAAAAAAAAATCACATTTTGACGAACTAATAGCGTTTCCCGAGGATAACGCCGATGATCACAGACACCAGAGCAACTCCCAGGACGAATTTCAGCGTTCCGAACGAAGAAACCTCGGCTGTATGTCTGATTGTCTCTGATGGTTGGGCTGTTGATTCTGCTTTCTTCTTGCTCTTCCTTTTTGTTGGAGTCGATAAGCTTGATCCTATGTCTCTCGATTTCACTTCGACTTCATTTACCTATAAACACGATAAATATTCTAAGAAAACCGGCTCTAGTTCGAGTAGTTGAACATCTAACACAGTCGTAATTTCTGACCTTTTCGACTAACTTCGATTCGGCCAGGTGTAATTTCTGCTCCATCTCTTTGATTTGCTCGCGTAGGAGCTCAGTTTCATTTTTCTTAGCTTCTCTTTCCAACTCTTTTTTAGAATCTGCTTCTTTCTGCTCGTAGAATAAAAATCAGAAAACATGCCATATACTTTGATTTCTTCATACACAAGTCGAAGGAAATCTGAAAAAAACTTTGTCGAACCTGCTCGGCAATGGCAGTCTCAGAAAGCTGCAACTCTTTCTTAAGTTGTAGAACTTGATCATTTAATAAATCTCTGTCTTGAACTCTTTGTGCATGCTCCTCTAATTTTGTCGTCAATTCAGCTTCTCTCGTAACAGATGCTGTTCGAACACATTCAACCTGCATACACGAATCACGAATCATCGAGTATTCAGCAATTTTTCATTCCCAAAAATGTAAAAGACGGGCATTGGCATACCTCAGATTTTAGTTGAGCTTCAGAAGTTGTCAATTGTTCTTCCAGTTCCTTAATACGAGTTTCCAATCCGGATTTTCCTGCAAGCTCGGCCTTCAGAGTTTCTATTTCGGAACATAATGAATCTTTGTTTTCTTTCTGCTGTTTGAGTTGTCCTTCCAACGACTCTATCGACAATTGCAGTTCCTTCTTTGTAGTTTGATATGTTTCGTTCAGAAGGTTGTTTTCTTCCATAACTGAAGAAATCTGCAGAATAAGAAAAAAGTGTTCAGTAATGAAAGAAATGCAAGACGAACTTGGAAGTCTTCGATCGAATCTTGCTGCAAACCTGAGACTGTAATCTTTGCCCATCAGAAGTTAGCTTCTGGGTCAAGTCTTCGATTGATCTTTCCGAGCTTCGAAGTTTATCAACTGCATCACCATGTTCGATATGGGCAGAGGATAACTTTTCCAGCAAATCAGTCAATTTGGATTCATACACAGCCGCCTCCTCAGTAAGTCTCGTATTTGCCTCAGCCAGTCCGACGCTTTCCTTCTCGAGGCGACTCCCCTTGGCTTCCAATTCTACAACAATGCTTTCGAGATGCTTCAATTTTGCAAGAGTTTCTTCCATCTGAGCCCGGTGAAATTCGGCATTGGAAGAAGCCTCCTGAGCTTGTTCTTTGAAAATTGTTAATTGGCATTCGAGTGTTTTCAGCTTTTCGTTCAAGTTTTTCGCTTCCAAGTTTTTCTCGTTGTACCTTTGAATCGCTTCCTTTAACTGTGAATCGACTTCCTCCCTCTGAGCTTCGGAAGCAGAATGAAGTTCAATCGCTCTCGAGTGTTTCTCCATTAATTCCCCGATGTTGCTTTCATGCAAAATGAGCTGTTGTGATGCGACTTCCTTTTCTGAAATGGTGGAGCTGAGTAGCTGTTCAAGTTCATCGACCTTGGTTTTCAGCTGAATATTTGTATCTACCAACAGTTCATTCTCAGATGAAAACTGAGAAGCCTTACTTTCCATTTCCGAAATCTGTTTCTTGAGTTCTTCATTGGTGATTTCGACAAATGCCAATTTCGTCGAAGTTTGATCGAGTTCTTCCTTCAAAGATGCAGATTTTGCAGCCGATTCCGATACCTGTTCTTCGAAAATCTTGACTTTCTCCTCAAGAATTATCAGCTTCTCCGAGAGAGAGTTGGCCTCGAAATCCCGGCTAGTGCAAGTCGCCGTTATTTCTTGCAGCTTAATTTCTGAATCCCGTGTGGAGGATTCGTGTAAGAGTTGAAGCTCCGAGTTTTTAGCCGTAGTTTGCTCAATTAGCTGCACTTGTTGATCAAGTTGTTCCTCCGCCGATTTAAGCTTTTCAATGACTTCACTCTCCCTAATTCCGGAAGCCTTTAGATCGTTCTCGATGCTTTCGATCTTCGCTTGAGTTTCATTCAGCTCATTCCTTAATATTTCCAGAAGATTTTCCGATTCGGTCAGCTTCTTTCCAGAAGCTTCCACTTCAGTTTCTAGATGTTTCTTCTCTTCCGTAACCATGTTCAACGACTCGGTCAATTCTCGTTCCTTATCATTGGAAGCGGCCAATGCGATTTCCAGGCTTGATGCTCTTGCTTGGAATGCCTCAAGTTCGAACAGAGCTTCCGACATTTTGTCTTTGAATTTCTCATGCTCTGCTTTGCTATGCTCGGATTTCTTTTCCAAACCAATTATTTGTTCTTCGAGTTCTTGAATCCTGTACTTCTCTGCTTCAAGAAGTAACTCCATTTCGCTAACCTTTTGAGTTGCATCCCCTGCCTTGGTATGCGAAACCTGAACCAAATCTTCGAGTTCGAGATTTCTCTGATGGGTCGTGTTCGCTCTTTCCTCATGTTCTGTACATCTTTCGATGCTCATCTTTAGATTGTTCTCGAGCTCCGAATGGCGCAATGATGACTTGTTAATGGAAGATTCTAGATCAATTGTCCTTGTCTTGAATTCCTCGTTTTGAAGATTCAGCTGCTGTTTCTCTTCATTGACTGCTTTTATCATGGAATTCAGCTCGCTTATTTTCTCGGATAATTCTTTCAATTCTCTCTCTTTATCGCTGTCGTTCAGAGTGAATAAATTCAACTGCTGTTCATGCTCTGCATTCTTCTGTTCGAGCTCTGCACACTTCTGTTCGAGCGCATGGAGTTGTGATTTTGCCTCTTCTGCAGCTGTTTTTGAAGCTTCGATAATTTCCTCGAGCTCCAGATTCTTCTGGGTTGCTGTTTTGGCTGCGGATTCGGATTCGATGTGGAGTCCTTCCAGACCCTTTAGTTTCTGCTCAAGCTCGGAATTGCCGGACAAAGCTTGAAATAAGAGAGCATCTGATTTAGAAAACTTATCGTCTGAAATTTTTAGTTTGTCCTCAAGATCACAGCACAACTCTTTCAGCTGATTCGCACTTTTCGTAAGATTTTCCAAATTCAATTCGAGTTCTTCTTTTTCTTGGATGGCTACACCCAATTTGGCCTTCATGTCCAAGATCTCTCCTTCTCGAGTTTTCAATTCCTGTTCGAGGGATTCCTTTGTCTTCAATTCCTCCTCCATTTTAACTCTGGTGTCTTCCATCTCGGAAATCTTCTTCCCAAAATCGTCTTTCGACGATGAAAATAGAAGCTCGAGAGCAGATAGATCTTCCTTTATCCGAGATTCCGAGGCCTTTCTGAGTTCTAATTCTTGAGTTAGCTCGCTGATTAGAGCTTCCTGAGAAGAGAACTTCTTCTCCATTTCCAGCACTTGAGATTTTGAAAGTCCTAACTCCTCCCGTGCTGACGAAAGCTCGGCTGCAGTGCTCGTAAGCGATTCTTCCACTTTCTCCTTTTCTGAAATCTTTTCGTACAAACCCTTGGCTTCTTCTCGAATAGCAGCCACCCGATCTTCCAGTTCAATCGCGCTATTTTTTGCGTCTTCGAGAAGTCTCTCAAATTCCGACGCCCTCTTCGTCTCCGATTCAGCAAACAAACATTTTTCCTTGTGGAGCTCCTCAAACTTGGTCGATTCATCGGTGGAAATCTTCAGTCGATGCTCCAATTCTCTATTCTGCTTAATTGAGTTCTCTAGCTCGGAATTCACCCGATCCAACGATTCTCTCAGTTCCGCTAACTCCTTATCCTTCGATTCGTGACCCAACAATGCCTCTTGCCAAGAACTAAAGAATGAACTGTGTTTTTTCTCCGCTTCAATGGCCTCTTCATGCAGTTTCTTGTGCTTGATTTCGTGTTCTCCGCACTTCCTATCGGATTCCTCGAGTTTCTGTTTTGCGACTGAAATATCGTCCTTTAGCCTTTCGTTTTCGGATTCAGCATGCTTTAATGAGGCTACTAATCGGTCGATTTCGATCTCGAGTTCTCTAGTTTTTTCTTTTGCTTCCAGCAATTCTCGGCCGGAACTAGTTGATCTTGGCAAGGCCATTGGCGGCACATCCTCGCCGGGCCGTTCTTTGCCATCAATCAATTCCTTCTCCACCTTGATGAACTCTCCATCCAATGCGTTTTCCTCCTCTTCCTTCTTACCCTCCTTTTCCACTGTACCCAAATCTCCATTTGCCTCCTGCTTGCGTACAAACAATAGCATTCAGTATTTTATACAATAAAATAAATTTAATATAAAATATAAATATAAATAATATATATTTATTATTTATATTTATTTATTTAATTTTAAAAAATAATACTACATGTATTTTCTAATAATAAAACAAATTCAACGTTTCCAATTAATATATGTGATAATAATTTGAAAAATATGTAACGAAACAAATTGATCGACCAAATCAACTTCTATCGAATGGCTAAGAAACACGTATTTTGCTCACCTTAACGGGATAATCGGTGATCGCATGGTCGACCGGAACTACCGAACCCAAATCTGTATCTTCCATTCGTATATCTGATGATATAAATAGTTAAAATAATACCGATCAAAAATCTAAAATTACAACAATTCAAATGTATCGGTGACGATAATAGGGCATGGTTGTCACGTTGCGTACCTAAATATAACATGTTCACGAGATAATGTTTACACTAAAATTTTGTATTCAAATTTAAGATAAACTTTTGTAAATTAAAAATACTTTTATACGTTACATACATTAAAAAAATACTTTAGTAATTGAGATTAAATATAATGTTTTAATATCAAGCGACTTGATTTCGTGGAACCCACGACCAATGTGGGCTCCACGATTGTAACAAGAGCGGGTCTCTTTCCCGGCTCCAGGCAATCCTAACCCTTCATCTTAATGACGTGTCCCATCACCTAGCTTATGTGGGACCCGCAATTACCATATTTTTGTTAATTACGATTTTGACCCAGAAAAGAGGCAGCTTTTAATATTATCAAGGCTGGACTGACTTACAGTGGAGGTGACGATCAAACAATACACTGAAGACAGCAAATAAATAGGTAAAATCAGAGGAAAAAAAATCAAATGGAAAGCCAGAAATTGATCGCAGACAGGCGATCTAATTCCGGCGATCGGAAGAGAGTTCCGATGATGGAAACCCAGAAAAAAGAAGGAAGAAGAAGAAGAAGAAGAAGAAGAAAGTCGATCGAAGAGATACAGAAGGATCCGATCCACAAAAAACGAAATAAGAAACGAAGAAAACTCAAAAACAGATTGAAGAAGATTGAATCAAAGCCAAAATTCACATATTTGTAATCAAGTAGCAGATTAAGTTAAGTGGGTAGAGATGATTGCTTGCCTGATAAAGTTGGTAGCCTCTGCTTTTGCAAAAGGTTTCTTCTTTGGTTTCTGGAGCCGGAAGAATTGAAGAGAGGAAAGTAGAGAGAGAGAGAGAGAGAGGATGTTTTGAGGTTAAAGGGAGAAGCCTATAGTATTATTGGTCGAAGTAGAGAGAGAAAGAGGAGACGAGAGAGAGTGGGGTAGGGACAGCTTGTAGGGGTCCATCTGCACCGCAGCCAATCAGAGACGGTGGATGAATCATGATGTTCATATTATGCCTACAGATCTCTTTCTTATTACATTCCCACCCATATGCATCAACTCTGCCATTAAACACTTCATAATATCATATTTATTCTCTAATTTACAGTTTAATTATTTTTAAAATATACATACGGATGCTAACAAAATAATTAATATAATAATTAATAATTAATAATTTGAGTTGCACAAACTCTAACTTCTAAATTATTAAATTCTATGTCAAATTAACAATTTTTTTCATAAAAAGAACCATTTTTTCAATAGAATTGACAAAAGTTAGAAGTTCACATTCGTTAACTTGAAAATTAAATTGAGTTCTAAAAAGTCTACTTTTTAAAAAACCGAGAGCACGGACAGTTTCGACCCGGTTGTTCGTTCGTTAGAACAAACTATTTTAAGTGTACCGATTGAAATTTTTATTTAGATTATTAACACATGTTTTGATCATTGACCATATGAACTCGTCTATGTAAGAAGGTTGAAAGGGTCTTTTGATCTAGAGTCTATCAAATTTGACATGATAAGTCGTTGGTCCTCAAAACACAAGATTGAACACAACACCAAGTCAACTTTCATCGAATAAAAACCAATTTTCTCAAATTTTTAGGGTTTACCCATGATTTATTCTCTCCAATTTCACCTAAAGTTCCATTTTTTTGAAAAAAAAAAATGATTTTTTCTTAAAAAATTGATTTTTTTTTAAAATTACAAGTTAAAAAAGTAAGCGAGACAACAATTGGGAGAGAAGAAAGGAGGTCAGATTAGGAAATGTGGAAGTAAAAAGGAAAAGCTAGTTTGTCTTTTTGGTACAAAAGTGGCGGCCATGACCGACCGACCAAACCGCCCCTTGTTTTGATCTCTCTCTCTCTCTCTCTCTCTCTGTCCGTCTCTCCCTAAGTTTTGTCAATATTTTATGTTTTTAGCCTACAATTTTGAACTATTTCTTTTTCTAGCACTTTGTTTAAATTTGAACATAAGATAATACCTAATTATGCTGCATTATTTAAAGATTAATTAAGAGTTTGAACAACCTTCTTCTTCTTCGTCTTTTGTAAATCGAGTTAAAACAATCTCATCGCTTGTTCAATCGAATTCTGTTTAATCTTAAAAAAGTTCATGGTTCGAGAAAAGTTCTCGAACAATAATTACAATTTTTTAGATGGATTTGTTATGGTTGTAATTTCAAAGTCTAATGTGGTGATTCATTATGGATCGAGGGTGAGCGACAAGCCTAAGGCGGGCAAGGCTTGTTGGCAGCTCGCCTCGCCCGGTTTCGGATTGGCTCACGTGCCCCAAATGTGGGCTTCGCTCGGCTTGTCTTATGAGACCAATCGGATGGATTGACATTTGTCATCTCTAGATAAGTTTGTTTTCATATATGTATGTATGTATACGTATATATATACGTATATATATAGACATACACACACGTTATTCAAACAAATATGCTCCAAAGATCGAATTGCGTTTTTACCATTTACAAAATATGGATCGACGCTAACAAAACTAAGACCCGCTAATTACGATACAAGAGATCTTGATAAAAGATTATACCGATTTCATTCTACAAAGTATTTAAAGCATTTAGAATTCAAATAACCCATAAAGTGAGAAAAATAAATATTTATTTCTTAATTAATTAATGAAGAAATTGAGTTTGACTTCTGACTAAATCACCGCCGGGTCGCCGGCTTCAGAAGAACTTTCTTCCGTCCTTTGAAAGTCAGATAAACACCACCTCCCTTCATAGTTTCTTGGTATCTTTCTCAATCAATAACGTCGCATAATATTCTAATAACTTGGCCAAATGTGAAACCAAACTAATTCTTATTCGATGAATTTTTCTACGAGGACGATTATGATTTCGTCGGAGTGGCTTGTTCGTGCAACGTTGTGCATGATAATACATTACTACTTAATTTATGTTGAATGTTATTTTCGATCAAAAAAGTAAACAATAAACTCCGACCACGATAACGAACTCTAATGTTTTCTTTTGTTTACAATTCGCCGCGGTTTTGGTAACGGTTTTAAATGTCGAAGGATGTGATTATCGTACCAAACTGTGACGATCGGTAGTTCTTGTTTCATTTCACTCTTCGTCTTCTACCCTCCCAGCTGAATATTCGAGTACTTGAGGTAAGTAAAAGTTCATCCATGGAGGCAGCTTGTCATTGATGAGTATTCCTTTACCAGATGCTCTTTTTATTGGTTATTACACACACGCACGTACAATGATCTCTCTCTTATACATGGTAGCCACTGATTTTCTCTCTCTTGGGTTTCCATTTTCTGGTGCAGAAATCTTTCAGACTTAGAAGTCTGAGAATTGAGGGTTGAAGACCACATTGAGTTGTAGAGAGAGAAGGGGTGATCATGAGAGCTGAAAAACAGCCTGAAAGCTAGCACCCACTACAGAAAATCTGAATTATTCACTAGTTTGCGTCTTCAGTAGTTGTTTCTCTCTCTAAAATCGTTTGTATCTACACAAATTCATACTTGAAAAACATCTCATCTTATCTTCTAGCCAGAAGCATCTTACCTTAACCGGTCCTGTCATCCACCAAAAAGGAAATCTAGAGCGACACAGAAAGGTGATAGTTCATATGAAAATCAGCAGACATTATCGATAATCCTCGTCCAATTATGATCACATGACAAGAAAATACGACTTCTGCCTTTGAAAAAATCACATTTTTATCCCGACATCTTCTATGTTAGACGAATTTCTAATAGAAACAACTATCATTACAACGACTTTCTCAATTTTATTGATTTCTAGAGATAAATAAGTTGAAAAGCTTAATGCTTAGAATTGTCAAAATAACAAATCAACTTGTTCTTCACCCTTAAGTTTAAGAACTAGTATGCACTTTACTTGTCAAATAACTATGCTTGACACACACACAGTTGGATGCCAAGATCTGATATTTCATCGGCATTTGCCACTACCTAGTGCAATTTCCGACGGACCTAATAATTTTTTCAACACTAATTTCACTCCAATTGATTAGCGTATCTGCCTAATTTGAAGCTGTAAAAGGTAATGAAAAGGTATATGAAATGAAGAGATCTTCAAGAACTGATACGAGATAGAATGAGAAAAATTGAAAGAATACTCTTTTCATAATCGACCGAGAGGGGACTCACCGGCATGATCATCGACCAACCAGAGGCCGTACTCTCTGAACCGTTTGATCTTCTTGTCAAAGCCTACTATATAATTATTATGTATTATAACGTGCATTTCCTTGGTTTCCTTCACCCAATTTTCATTCTTGAAATACAACCCCCCAGTTGGAAATGCCGATTGCTGCAGCAGGTACAGATCAGCCTACAAACCATAGAACAACAATAATTTCTACCATGAAACTCACAAATTTATCGTTTTTGATAGGACTCGAATAATTCCTATCGAAACTTGGAGAAATTATCGAGAAAGAATACATCTTCATCGAAGAATCTCAAAAGTACGCACAATCAAATGCCGCCTATCGATCAAAGTTATTAGCTTAATGAAGCTTTTTTATTGGTTAAAGATGGAAAACAACTTGGTTATCTTGGGAAGAGTTGGCAGCAAGATAGAAAACAAACCTCTCCAGCTGTTTTGTTGAGCGCCCAGTTAAAAGCAGGTTGATCATTTGATTTTTTAGCCTTCGACCATGGCTGAGCTTTGAGTTCCTCAATCCATTTCTTCATCACTAGTTTGGCTCCAGCAGAGGGACGAAGATAAATCATGCAGCTGCATATGTAAGTGCGCCCCTTTTTCCCTGGAGGTGGCAAATCATGAGAGTGGTTCAGAGGTTTAACCTGTTCATCGACGAAAGTGGTTTGAAGATTTATACATTCGTGCAAATTACATAATATACAACAAGAACACAAAAAACACAACTAGTGGTTTATTGTATTGCAATTTGACTTAAATATGAAATAGCCAAATTCTACTCATGTTTTTTGGACTTTCATTGTGACCAACCAAAATGACTCGAAATCAAAGTAAACGATAAGGGTCTAGCTCAAATAAAAAATATGCACAATCTCACCTCGCTTGAGTGTGGTTAAGGTGAGTGTTTCATAGCTAACATCACTCTCTAAAGTAATACAACACATTTTATAATAAAACTTGAAACCAAACAACATATTTTTATACTCAAAGCAGATAATATTGTATTAGCAGAATGGTTGGTCACATTCACCACCTATAAAACCTCAAATCAATCCATATATCCCGAACAGGGTCAAAACATTTATGATAACTAGCAAAAGGCAATAAAAATAAGTTGTTAAGTACTCCAGTAGAACAACTTTTATTACCATCAGTGAACACACCTGAACAACTTTTATTACCATCAATCAACAAACTTATGTCGTTGGATCTCAAAATTTTTAATTTAGCCAAGTTTAGAAGATACGAAACTTGTGCATGTCAATCCAATTTGTCGATAAAATCAACAATTAGACAAATGCAGAATTGTAAAAAGGGCCAGATCATCAAAAGAATCTACATCAGTAATGTTTTAAAAAAAAAGCAGAGAAGGCAACTCACTGCTGCCATGTCATCTGTGAAGTAAACATCGTGATTCCCTTGAAGATAAAGGAAATGATCAGCCAGCCAAACCATATCGACGTCATTGTACATAACGTTAAAACCAAGCTCCAAGATCTGCAACAGGTGGCGTGGCCTTCGAGATGTAAAATTGAAGAATCCCTAGACATTGATTTTGATTTCAAATGTTTTAGAAGAAAGACAAACAGACCCAAAAAGTCTTTCTGTATAATTTCAATCTATTAATGAATAAATAATAAAATATGTTCCATATTTAAGATGGGGTCAACTATGAAGTAAGCAAGCTTCATACGTAAAGGATAAGGTAATATATCCTTCATAGTTGCAACACAGAAAATTTAGTAGACAAGGGAAAGTGAGATGTATCATGTCAATGCCACTGAGAATCAGAGAAACTTAAAATTAAGAGCAATTAGACTTCCAAGAATTGAGGTAAAGCTGAAACTTGATCATGTTCACTTTTATTTTAGAAGATTTTCGCGTGTTTTTGAACTCTACAAAAGATTTCATGCTCAATAAGCTTTAGATCATTTGGACACGAATTCTAGCGATAAAGGCCTTAACCTTGAAGGTCAGCCTCATGAGTGAGCTAGGACCGAGGTCGGGTCCAACCGGTCTTGGGGTGGACCAAGGCCCCGGCTAGATTGAGCCCACCCTAGATAGGATGGTTCGAGGTCTGGCCCAAAGGCCATATCCAGTGGGCTGACCTCCAAGCCGACCCGGCGAATAAGCCCCGCGGGGCAGCCTGGCTGTTGAGAAAAAGGCCAGGGCCGGTTGCGAACCTTGACTTGAAAACAAGCTTCCTTTCAAGGTTCAAGATCCAAATCCCCTAATGCAAAACCTTGGTAGGGCTCATATTCCATGGTGGTAATATCAATTAGTTATCCTAATTCAAGTACAAAAACTCGAGTCTCATACGATTTGTCGAACTGCATACTAGCTGATCTGAACACCCAAGTTGCCAAAAGAAACAGCAACAAATTAGGGACGTGAGAAAAAGCAAAAATGAATGAAAAGACCAACGCATTACCAATTTGGCATATGAATAAGTAGATAAGAGATGACAATAGCCCAATTGAAAGCTAAATTCGAGAGAACCTAAACTTAACGGGGAAAACAAAGTAGCATAAATGAAAATTAGGAAACTGCACCTGAGACCCAAATTTATGGGCTGTTTGTGCATCAGGAGCGGGAGGAATGAGCACAGCGTGGCCAGGCCAGCGCTCATTCACCTTATATAACGTTGCATAGTCCTCAGCAATGACGAGGACCTTGTCTTGGTGCTTTTGCCGAGCCACACTAATCAGCCAATTGTTAAGAAAAGGCAAGTACGGATTACTCACAGCACAGACGATAACGGTCCCATTTTTAGCAACAAAAGATGCAGCTTGAACCAAAGTGTAGTCACGCCACTTTGAAATTGAGGGTTTGGAGCTTGAAAAAATGCCCTCTTGCAGATTCACCCATGGGATAAATACACCAAGAACAACAAGGAGAGACAGCAGAACTATAAGGTTAATGGGGCTGTAAATGGAGAAGGGCCGGTCGGAATTCACAGTAGAGCGAGGCAAAAGGGAATCTGAATTCGAAAGTGGGTTTTGAATCGGTCTCTGGTGCAAAAACGACGGCATTGTAGATCTCAAAATAAAATATCAAAACTAAAAGGAAAAATTTAATGGGTTTTCGATTAATTGTTGAAAGATCGAGACGGGTGTTGATCAAAGCATAAATCAAAATCAGAAAAGCTTGGTTTGTCTCTGATGAATCAATTCAAAGAATTGAAGAAACGAGTGAATGATTGAAAAATTAAATGAATTTGCAGGAAAGCTACACGATACTAGTAACGTAAGTTCTTAAAACTCTCCGGCGCTAATCAGCAAATGGCAAGGAACTCTGCAAATCAGAGACAAATGAACACGTAGCTCTTCGTGTTTTTACTCAAATGCTTCAAGTTGCTGTTGGAGCTGGAGATGCATGAGCAGTGAACATGAGTCTTGCGGTAAAGAGGAGTTCATTTCACGATTATAGGAGCTGGGAGAGATCCATCCAGATAGCCCGTTGAAGATGCGTTAGCCAGTGGGCATTTTTGATCACAGACTTCCTGTGAGCACCCACCCTCGTATGGAGATCGAGGGTTCGCACGAACAAATGTTTGATGGAAAATTAGAAGATGATAATTGTTTTTGAATGGAACACACTTTAACATTGATTTTGTTATCTGAAGTAGTTTAGTAGCGAGATCGGGTGTGCATGTATATGTATATATATGTATATATGGATCATGGATGTATGTATATGCATATATGTATGTATGTATACGTACGTACGTACGTGTATGTATATGGCTAACTGTACGTTAAACCGTACTTGGTCCTTTATCCCTCTCATCCTTTCCCATTTTTCTTCACTCTCTCCGGCTACGAATTTGTTTTCTCCTCTTCCTTATTCTCTCTCTCTCTCTCTCTCTCTCTCTCTCTCTCTCCCTTCCCAATTTCTGTTCCTCCTTCCTGATTTCTCTTCGCTCGATTGATTCCATCTTTACTAAATACATCCTAATGACGTAAAAATTCTCTCTCTCTCTCTCTCTCTCTCTCTCTCTCTCTCTCTCTCTCCGTACCCTCGCCGGGGAAGAACTGGACGGCCGCCGGAGGAAGGAGGCAAGTAGCTTCGGCGGAATTCTTTTTGTCGGATGAAGGACGTGGAAGTGTGTTTCATAAATGCTCACGTTTTCGTCCACTTTTTCTCTAACAGTCCCACCAATGAGAGCAGATTAGGTTTTCTGAGCAGCTTGAACATCTAGGAGCCGATAGACGAGCGCTTCGGCCTCTTGAAAACTCAGATTTTCTTGGTCTCGCCCTGAACGCAGTCGCTCAAGTCGTTAAACCAGAGCTCGAACCTCAATTCGATAAAAAGCCCATCAAATTCGACAGCTTTCAAGACGTTCTTGATCTCTAAGAAGGAGGAATCAAGTTGCTTAAAGAATTTCTTGACAATATCGAAGCCACTATTCCGGAGCAAATGCCGAAGCAAAATTTCAGAACCGACAGCGAACATGGTCTCAAATTTCGATGCCTCAAGTGATCAAGGTTTGATTTTCTGAAATAATTTAAGTATTGACAACTACAAGTGTTACGTGATTTCTTTGTGCAGCTGTTATACACACTTTCTGTGCTGCAAAATCTGATTTTTAATTGTTCAGACGTGTTGGAAATGCCATTTTTGAGATATGGGGCTTCAATGTCTAGCTATGGGGCTCCTTTGCCAACTTAAGCGAATTCTATGTTCTGTTTAGTAGCTATCCCTCGGTTCTTATGAAGCCATGGTGTTTATTTTTGGTTCTCTAATTGCACTGATTAATTTAGAATGCACTTGCAAAATGAGGGAACAACAAGAATTATTTGTTTCTCCTACTGTTACTGTGAGCACATAACAACATAAACTGATTTGTCTTTCTTCTACTCAATTGTGATTTGTATATCCTTATTTTTATCGAGTTCAATAGGCATGTCCATGCACGTGCGTTTATCATCATTAAAATTATGATTGATCCTGCTTTGTCTATATAGGTTTGTGTAATGGGTAAGTTCGCAAACAGGGAAAGACTTACCCTCCATGCTTCACTTATTGCTAGTGGGGGGAGATGCATATTAACCAGAAGAAAATGATGATATGTTTCTCTCCTTCAAATTTTCTCTCGCTCAATTTCTTCCAACATTTTGCTCCTCCTAAATCCAGAGCTTATTCTTGGCATATTTCGTTTCTCAAAATGTCAGATTGAATTAATTTTCGATGGATTTTGAGGTGATTTCTGAAAATGATGGATGACCAACAACTGCAGTATATTTGGTAATGAAGATAATAGGAGATGAATGAAGAACATGAGGATTGTGTGGAAGAAGTGCGTAATAGAAATGGTTTTCTTGTTAGTTCTCCTATAAGTGGCACTGTTCAATTTGAAGATGAATTCTCAACCTCCACCCTCATATGCAATTTCTCAAAGCTTAATCAGTTTGCTCCTGCTCTTCGAGTTTTTACTCAAATGCTTTCTCGAGGGTTTTTTCCTGGGAATCGTGTCCTACCCAGTGTAATAAAGGCATGTTCTGGTTTACTGGCTTTGAAGCTCGGACAACAAGTTCACAGCCTTGTATTTGTATGTGGTTTTGCCTTTGATTCCTTTGTTCAGTCCTCTTTGATGCATATGTACCTTAAGTGTAACCGATTACGTGATGCCCATGATGTGTTTAATAGAATTCAACAAAGGGATGTAGTTGTCTGGAGTGCTTTAATTGCTGGTTATTCTCGACAGGGCTACGTCACAAGGGTCAAGGAGCTTTTTCATGAGATGAGAGAAACAGGCATCATTCCCAATCTAGTGTTGTGGAATGGTATGGTTACTGGATTTAACTGTAGCGGGTTTCATTCTGAGGCGGTCGTCATGTTTCAAAAAATGCATTCTGAAGGCCTTTCCCTCGACGGATCCAGCATTTCTAGCGTTCTTCCTGCTTTGGGTGACTTGCAGGATTATCAATTGGGTATTCAAGTTCATAATTATGCAATCAAGCAGGGTCTTCATCGTGACAACTGCGTAGCCAGTGCATTAATCGATATGTATGGCAAGTGTAATCGTTCTGCTGAGATGTCGCGGGTTTTCGTCGATGGCGATTGTGTGGATGTAGGGGCTCGCAATGCTTTAGTGACGGGGCTCTCACGGAATGGCTTTGTCGATGATGCTTTGGAGGCATTCAAACGGTTCAAAGACCAAAGGATGGAACTTAATATAGTGTCTTGGACAGCGATGATTGCTAGTTGTTCCCAAAATGGAAAAGACATTGAGGCTTTGGAACTTTTTAGAGAGATGCAAGCTGAGGGAGTGGTGCCGAATTCTGTGACAATTCCTTGCTTGCTTCCTGCTTGTGGCAATATTGTAGCGCTAATGCATGGTAAGGCAGCCCATTGCTTCTCTATTAGAAGGGAATTTTCCAATGATGTGTATGTCGGTACAGCCATAGTTGATATGTATGCAAAGTGTGGAAAAATCCAAATTTCCAAGCGTTATTTCGATAAAATGCCCCAAAGAAACTTAGCTTCTTGGAATGCCATCATGCGCGGATATGCTATGCATGGCAATGCTGTGGAGACTATTGATGTCTTTAAATCAATGCAGAAGGCTGGAATGAAGCCTGATTCTATAAGCTTCACTTGCATTTTATCTGCATGCAGCCAAAGAGGGTTAACAAAGGAAGGATGGTATTACTTTGACAGTATGCAGCCGGAGCATGGTATAGAACCTAGATTGGAGCATTATGCTTGCATGGTAACTCTTCTTGGACGTGCTGGAAAGCTCGTAGAGGCTTTTTCGATGATCAAAAACATGCCTATGGAAGCAGATGCTTGTGTTTGGGGAGCTTTGCTCAGTTCTTGCAGAGTGTACCGCAATATTGACCTCGGCGAGGCTGCTGCTGCGAAGCTCTTTGAGTTAGAACCAAAAAACCCTGGGAACTACATTTTGCTATCCAATATTTACGCTTCCAATTGCTTATGGGCAGAAGTCGATAGAGTAAGAGATGCGATGAAGGGCATGGGTTTGAGGAAGAATCCTGGCTGCAGTTGGATTGAGGTGAAGAACAAAGTGCATATGCTTCTTGCCGGCGATAAATCACACCCTCAGATGAGTCGAATTATTGAAAAGCTGCAAGAGTTGAGCAAGGAAATGAGGAAATCAGGTTACCTTCCAAGCACTGATTTTGTGCTGCAAGATGTTGAAGAACAGGACAAGGAAGAGATTTTATGTGGGCACAGTGAAAAGTTAGCTGTCGTGTTTGGACTCCTCAACACTCGACCGGGGTCTTCGCTTCGGGTTATTAAAAATCTCAGAATCTGTGGCGACTGTCACGCCGTTATTAAATTCATATCGAGCTTTGAAAGCAGAGAAATATCCGTTAGAGACACGAATCGGTTTCATCATTTCAAAGATGGTGTTTGTTCGTGTGAGGATTATTGGTGAATAATTGGATATTTGTCTCAAGGGCATTTGCAGCAGCCTAAGAGCGTTGAGAAAATCTTGAAAACTTGCTTGGAAGACTATTTTGGAAGCTGGCACATCTGCAACTCGATGTATTGAGAAGAAAGCTAAAGCAGAAGCATGGGCAAACCGAGGAAGAAGTGTTGAATACGATGTTTCAAAGATGATCATCTGAAAGTCCAAGTGGTATGAGATTTATTTGGATAATACATTTTCAGACGACACATTAGCTCCCTGGAGAGAGACGAGGGTCTCCTTAAATGCATGCACAGATTGAAAATCAGGAACCCAGAATTTCTGTTCTTGAAGAGTCTCCATATCCACCAGCTCTGCTCTGTTCCCAAAGCCATGACTCTTTTTATTTATCCAATCCGCAGCCCCTGAAAGTAAAAGTTCCTACTTCTCTCGCTTTGATTGATCTTCTCGTCCAAGAATCCGCCTTTCCATACTTTTTCATTACCCATAACCTGACGTACTCATTTCCATCATCTGGTATTGGATCATCGGAGATGATGACTGCAAGCGATCCTGTGTACCGTAATTCTAAAATAGGTGGCGTTGATTCCTTTTCTGTAATCAATGGGCAGCCTTGTCTCGCCGAATTCCTCCTTATTTGCGTTGATTCCTAGGGTCGGCCTTCTCCGTCGGAAAATATGGCCATCCAGTTCAGATCTCCGTTCACGGACACATACAGCCATGACCATATATGCATCAGCCTTCTCGAAACACCCACTTTTATCCACGAGTCACAGCTGAAGGAATGAGCCTCGGCTTGCTGAAATGGGTTGCTTTTCAACCTCCCGACCGCCATCTGAAGAGAGCAATCCTAACGATTATGTAGTCTCTGGTGTGCGCTTGAAACCCTAAACCAAAAAGAATGATTGTTCTTGGGTGGAAAAATCTTTGGTGATGTTTTCCTTTGAGGCATATGTTCGACAAAGTTTCGCATTTTCTGATGGTGGAATTCCATAGATAAAGTTCACGACCGAAGTGTTTTAAGTCCGTGAGACAGAGACGACAGGGTTCCTGATGAGAGAGGGGACGTCAAATTTGTGTACCAGAGAGAAAGATTCGTCGGGGAAGAAGGAGCAGAGCCGACAGTTCAAACTAGTGGGAGAAGAGGTGTCCTTGTGGCTATTGATGAAGCTCTGACCGGTGATAATGGAGTTCCATTCTCACAAACGTATCTGAGGATGTTGAATATGACATCTTTCGGAAGAGAGGTGAACGATGGTGGCCGTGTTGGCTCTCCCGCTTCCATTTTCCCGCCTCTGTAACTGCTCTGCAACCGAAGGATGGACGATGATGATCTTTATTATAATCGGTTAATCTGATCGATGGGTGGTCGAGTCTGTCGAGGTACTTGTCTTTTAAACTGGTCAAAATGTTGCTAATGATGTCGTAAGAAACAGGAATTAGTCTTTGAGAAACCTCAACAAAACTTCGTTTTAGAGAGAGAAAGAAAGCCCACCAAACAGACCTTTAGAAATCAAACCCATTCAATTTTGGAACCAAACTCTTTTCTTTTTTTTTTTTTAGGTTTAATTTCATTCGGTTTTGATCCGTTTTGTTCTATCTTTGGCGTATTCGTAGACGTTGCCAAAAACAGGATTAACGAAAAGGATTATCTTTTAGACAACTGACTAACTCGGCTTTTACCGTGATTATACGATAATCTAACCTTACAAAAAATTAAAATTGTTAATTTAGAAAACAATTCAATGGTATATATAAAAAGAAATCTCTACTCCAACCGGGCTCATCAATGTCAAAGTCCAAGTATCCAAAAATCTAAGCGAGTTTAAATCTGTCGTCAAGTCTCGAAATTTATCATTATACGTATCTAGTAGTACGTTTTTCTAAAATTTGTTCTAGTTTATAACTGAAGTAGGAACAAAGTCGGAGATTTTACAAAAAAATCTCACATAACATTAGTTAAGAAAAGCATGTTTCGGTTGACTAGGAAATTGTTCAATTGTCAAAATGGTCGACCGGAACAATTTTCATGGTTGCTAGTCCGGACATCTACACCGACACAAGGGCGACTGATCCTTCGTGTTTGGAAGTCGGATGTAATGGAACGGACACCGCTTGACTTGGCTACTAATCGTTCGCCCAATCTAACTCTCAAGGCTGTCGTTGTTACAAAAAGTTGTTCTAAAACTTCGCAAAACTTCTAATTTCAATCGATTCTTCGACCAAAAACAACTCGATCGCTTTCTAACACATGATTTAACTTGATATCTTGCATCAACAAGACAATTTGAAAACAGTGTCCGAACTTTTATGCAACAAAATGGAACCAGGTAGCAAATTGTTGGGGTCAGCCAGTTCCGACTCCATGAACAAAGATTCACTTTTATTGTCAGCAGCTAATTCAAAAGAACCACCATTATATACAATAAGGCCCCTAATAATCAAGCGTAGATCATACTGACCAAATGGATTGATTAGGGCAAAACCAATAGTTGAAGAAGAGAAAAGATGAGATAGCATTGGGGTTCATCCTCAAGAACATGGACAGGCCACAGTGCGGGTGGCTTGCAAGCCCTTTGACTTCAAGTCCATTCAAACACAAACATATTATATAATGTCTGTCCATGGTCGACTTGATCAATCTATAGCCAATGAGATGAAATTTATTATGAGCAAATATGTGACTTTTCTTATCCTCATTTTCGCATTTCTTGCATAGGCGATTATCTTCAATCCGAACTCGAGATTTATCGAACATTTGATCGATCTCACCCTCCCAAACTCACCTCTTCCTGTTTCTTTTTGGACCATGTCTTCCTATGCAAGGTCTTCTGAAGAGGAAATTGTCCCCTTTTCGATGTTTTTTTGGCCAAAATCTTCTGGCTCTCTAGACACCAACACGATTTCTTTCTTCTGAGTCAATCGGAACGGGTGCTGTAACTTCACGACGGTTCAAGCCGACGTCAATGCAGTTCCGGTCTTAAGCCTCAAACAGAACATGATTTGGATCAACTCCGGGATTTACCTCCTCTCTCTTTCTATGACTAAAAGTTAATCCATAAGCATGACATTTGCATCTCATGTTGCTAAACTGCAGGTGATATTCCAGTAAACGAATATCATTCAGTTGAAAAGAATGTCATTTACTATCTGAGCCTCGCATTTATGAATACAAATGAATTTATTGTATATTTCACTAGTGATTTTAGGTTTGAAGAAACATATAGCAACGGCTATGAAGGGTTTTCTTGTTTATTTTCAGCCAAAATCGAATAAACACCAAGTAAGAACCGAGCCCAATTGTTTGGGTAAAAAAATATTTGTCCATGTTTTCCATCAAATAAGCATGAGTTCGACAAAGTTTTGTATTTTCTGATGCTGGGATTCCACATAAAGTTCATGACCGAAGGGTTTCAAGTCCGTGAGACAGAGAGGCCGTTGAAAGAACGGACCAAAATCCTCAAGAGTTCCCGTTGAAAGCTGCAAGGTAAGGGGGCCTTAAATTTGTGTACCAGAGAGAAAGATTCGCCGGGGAAGAAGAAGAAGAAGAGCTGGGTTCTATCAGATGTAGAAGAAGAAGGATCAGACGGTTCATAATAGTGGCAGAAGAGGTATCCTTGAGGCTAGGAGGCTCGAGGATCGAGGAATTTCTGTTCGACTCTCACAGTCTAACGGTGGGACAACACATCTAATAAGGGTTTTGACCGGCAGATAAGAGCTGAACAGTGGTAGATTTGTTGGCTCTCCGGCTTCCATTATCGTTTCTTCTCGACTGCCTCTGCAACTAAGGATGAATGATAATCTTTATCAAAAGTTCATCAAATCGATGGCGCTGACTTTCACCATCGTTTCTCTTCTTTTTCTGCAACTTGCATACAAGTTGTCTAATCATACTTTTGAGTTTGAATATATCACTGGTTGTGATTTAAGAAGCATGAATCAGTCTTAGAAAAACCTAAAAATGAGCTCCTTTTAGAGAGAGAATAAACAAGGGTGAATATTAAAATGTGCTCACTGCTTGCTTTCCATTTAGCAATATCACCTCATTATTATTTGACACGTTATCGACAAATATATAATTAAGGTAAAAAATAACTGGTTAAGATAGATTAACACTTCATAATTTGAGACGTTATCGATAAATATCTAGTTAACTAATTTGCACAAGAATTAAATATTTGGTTAACCGGAAACGGTCCAACTCCTAAATGTTAGGGGTTGAACAATAAAACACTTCTATGAGCATGGAAATAATAAGGAATTTGACCATTTTATTAAATTGATGACAACTTTTCTTTGATCCCGGTGTCTGTGACAAAACTGAATTGAACTTTTGAATCAAACCAAATCACGGATTAGATCGAGTCTAGTTGATATTCCGGGTAAGACCCGTCAACAAATGTTCACTTTCATTAAACCTATAACTGGGGAATAATTGGATAATGACCAAGATAGTACAATGCATTGTGAAGGATGGATCATCTGATGACACCAACTCTCTACAACTACAACTTGGGGTGGAATCATCTAGACTTTCAGCAAAAGTAAAGCAATACAACAACTCAGAATGATCAACTGAAGCATTAACTGAATCATCAAAGTATGCATATTATTCAAAACCGAGCTGAATCAAATTCGAGTCAAATTTATTCAGACACCACATTAGCTCCCTGGATAGAGACGAGGGTCTCTTTAAATGTATGCACAGATTCAAAACCAGGAATGGAGAGTTGCTGTTCTTCAAGAGTTTTCATATCCAACAGCCAGCCTCTTCTATCATAGCCATAACCCTCTTGAAACACAATTCTACCATGCAATGGGGAGCCCGTTAAAGATCCTAATCCTCTTGTTTTGATTGTTGTTTTCGTCCAAGAATCCGCCTTTCCATACTCCTCCATTACCCATAACCAGACGTAGTCATTTCCATCATTTGGTATTGAATCTCCGCAGATGAAGACTGCAAGCAGTTCTCCGTAAACCTCAACCTTCATATCTTTGATGTCGATTCCATTTCTGTAATCACTGGGTAGGCTTGTCTCTCTGAATTCCTTCTTGTTCACATCGAACGATAGAATTGATTCATAGGGTCGCCCTTCTCCGTCGGAAAACATGGCCATCCAGTTCAAATCTCCGTTGACGATCGCATACTTCCATGACCATATATTCATCACCCTTTGCAAGACGTCCTCTGAAAACCCCACTTTTTCCCACAAGTCAGTGCTCAAGGAATAGATCTCGGCTTCAGTTAATGGTCTCTTCTTCAACCTCCTAGACCGCCATTTGAAGAATGCAATCCTGATGATTATATAGTCACTGGTCTGAGCACGAAAACCCAAACCCAAAACAAATTTTGTTTTTCGGTGGGAAAATCTTTGGCAATATTTTCTATTGAATAAGCACGAGCCCGACAAAGTTTTGTATTCTCTGATGCTGGGATTCCACACATAAAGTTGGCGACCGTAGGGTTCCCAATTGGTGAGACAGAGAAGGCCGTCCAAAGAACCGACCAGAATCCGACCGGCTCCCAGTCCAGAGCTGTAAGGTAAGGGGACCTTAAATTTGTGTACCAGAGAGAGAGATTCGTCAGGGAAGAAGGAGCAGAGCTGGGTTTTCTCATAGGTAGAAGAAGACGGAACCGACGGCTCAAAATAGTGGGAGAAGAGGAGTCCGTGAGGCTGGGAGAGGAGGTGCATGTTGATGAAGCTCTGGCTGGTGATAACGGAGTTCCAGTCTTTACAAACGCACCTGAATCTGAGAAGGGTTCTGACGGACAGCTTCATCAGGATGATGAAGATGACGTCAGCCGGTAGAAAGGTAAACGATGGTAGGTCTGCTGGCTCTCCCGCTTCCATCTTCGTTTCTTCTTGTTAGCCTCTCCCCCCTAAGCATCAATTAATAGTCTCTAGGGTAAATTATGATTTCCGGCTTTGGTAATATTTTTTTAAATAATAAATGTTCTTCAACTAATATCTTTTAAATTAACGTAATAAATTACAAAAAAATTAATTAATTATGTCTTTTTGTTGATTTTCGAAAATTTTAAGCGGATAGAATAAGAGAATAAATATATTATATACATATTAAATTTAATAAATATATTGACACCGATATTTTAAAAAGTTAATATTTAATATTTTGATAAAAGAAAAAATATCGAGAAAAAATGACCACTAAACGAGAGAAAATTCAATAAATCGGGCAGCAAATCTCTGAAAACATCGACACCTCTTCACTATTTCATCGCATTTTGAGTTTTTCATGCTCGACCTAAATAGAATTCGGGTAATCCAAATTTGAAAGAGAAGTATTTATTTATTCAAACACCACGTTAGCTACGTGGAGGGAGACAAGGGTCTCCTTAAATGTATGCACAGAATGAAATTGAGGAACGCTGAATTGATGTTCTTGAAGAGTCTCCATGTCCAACAGCTCTACTCTTGTCCCGACACCATCACGCGCGAACATAATTCTGCCATCCGATGTCCAGGCCTTTAAAAACCACCGCCGTGTCGTTTTGACTTTTGTTGTTCTTCTCCAAGAATCCACCTTTCCATAATCCTCCATTGTCCATAACCAGACGTACTTATTTCGATCATATGGTATTGGATATCCGTAGATAAAGACTCCAAGCAATCCTCTGTAAACCGCAATTCTCACAGAAATAGCGTCGATTCCATTTTTGTAATCATTGGGTAGCCTTATCTCTCTGAATTCCTCCTTATTTACGTCGAACGAGAGAATCGATGGATAGGATCGGCCTTCTCCGTCGGAAAACTTGGCCTGCCAGTTCAAAACTCCGTTCACGTACACATACGGCCATGACCATATACTCATCAACCTTCTCGAGACGTCCTCTGATATACCCACTTCTTTCCACGAGTCTGTGCTCATGGAATAGGCCTCGGCTTGGGGTAATTGGTTGCTTTTCAAACTCCTAGTCCCCCATTTGAAGAGAGCGATCCTGATGATTATGTAGTCACTTGTGTCCGCACGAAACCCTAAACCAAAAGCAACGTTTGTTCTTGGGTGGAAAAATCTTTGGTGATGTTTTCTTTTGAAGCATGTGTTTGACAAAGTTTTGTATCTTCTGATGGTGGGGTTCCATAGATAAAGTTTACGGCCGAAGGGTTTCCAGTCTGTGAGACAGAGAAGTCCGTTGATAGATCCGACCAGAATCCGACAGGGTCCCAGTTCAGAGCTGTAAGGGAAAGGGACCTTAAATTCGTGTACCAGAGAGAAAGAATCGTCGGGGAAGAAGGAGCAGAGCTGGGTTTTATCAGAGGTTGGAGAAGACGGAAACCGCGGTTCAAAGAAGTGGGAGAAGAGATGTCCGTCAGGCTGGGAGAGGAGGTGTGTGTTGATGAAGCTTCCGCTGGTGATAATGGAGTTCCAGTCTTTACAAACGCACCTGCATCTGAGAAGGGTTTTGGCCGGCAGATTCTTCAGGATGTCGAAGATGACTACGGACGGAAGAGAGGCGAAGGATGATAGATTTGCTGGCTCTCCTGATTCCATGTTCATTTCTTCTCTACTGCCTCTGAAACTGCTCTGCAACCGAAGGATGGACGATCATCTTTATAAACACGATTAATCTGATCGATGGGTGGTCGAGTTTGACGAGGTACTCGTCTTTTACATTTCTGAATCATTCTTTTCAACCGGCCAAAATGTTGTTAATGATGTCGCAAGAAACAGGAATTAGTCTTTGAGAAACCTCAACAGAAGCTTCGTTCTAGAGAGAGAAAGAAAGCCCAGTAGACTCGGCCTTTAGAAATCAAACCCATTCAATTTTGTAATCCAATTTTTTCTTTTCTTTTCTTTTTTTAGGTTTTTCTGGTTTAATTTCGGCTTGGTTTTTGACAGTTTGATTCGACCCGGCCAGTTTCCATCAACTTTGTTCTTTGGGTTATTCATAGACTCAGAAACAATTAAAGAAAAGGATAATCTTACTAAAAATTTTAAAAAGAGATCTCATTGCATTTACTACTCGGAGTGGTTGCAAATGCAATGACAAGAACTCTAATTTTCGTAGAGTTATCATGGGGTCGATTCAAGTTCAATCGCAGATGACCCGAACCCAACAACGATCAAGAAGACAAAACCTGCTCAAAACTCCTGAGCGATTGATTGGAGCCTCACAGAAGTAGTCAACCACAACCTCACAGCGATTTTTTAAAACTTGGTGTGACTTGAATTGTAGTTGGTCTGGGTTGGATCTGTATATCAATATTAAAGTTTTATGTTTTCTTTATTTATTGATACTTGAATTGTAAAACTTATTTGTATCGATTTTAATTAGTGATCGATCTTCTCTGCCTGTAGTTTTTTTTCTTCTAGGGTTTTTACGTAAATTTTGCTATCCATTATTTTTTTTTTCGATTTTTCAACACGGTCGACGACAAATCCAAAGTGGACAGTCAACCCACAACTAGTCTGGTCGACCAAACCCAACCAGGTCGATTACGTCTCATAGACCAGACCCAACCAGGTTGACTTTGTCTTGTCGACCTCCTCAACCAATGGTTGATTGGGCCTGTGTTTCCCACGATAGAACTAGAGAAAACACGTACTATTCCATCAATTATCACCCTAAATTGGTTTGAAAACCTTACATACAATTCAAATATAACTAAATAACCCAAATACAACCTAAGATTTTGAGTTTCTAATCCCAAATTTGAATCCAGACTAAACAGAAATACCAACTCCAAAAACTAACAAGAACGGGCTTACCTTTTAAGAGACTTTGAGATCGAGATGAGATGAACACGATTTTAATATAATAAATAAATATATATATATATATATATATTTTGATTTACTGAAATTCTACGCTAAACTAAAATTTTGCCGCAACGCACTCAATTATCGAAAATTTCAAGACTCAACTCTACTCATTCTTTCAAAATTTATGGTTTGACCTTTTAACTGAATTTCCAACGATAAATTAAATTCCTCAACAAACTCGAAAGGAAAAATTCAATTTATCCAAAACTTGATCAAAAATTAAATGCGACACAACATACCCTTTAACAACTCGAGGAAAAAAATGCATTTTAACGAGCACAAAACTTCAAAATTTCCACGGCGTGGAAAATCAAAGCTATCCATTTAACGGGACGTACTCACTTCCATTATCTGGTATTTAATATTACTCTTATAAAATTGACCTACAAAATTGTAAAGCTAATTGTTTAGTTGCATTATTTGAAGATGGTTTCAATCTCTCGACTCAACAATCTAACAAAGTCATTTAAATTTGCAAGTATTAGGAGACTTAAAGACTAAAACTAAGTATTAGTTTTTTTTTTTAATTTTTCACCTAAATTTAATAATATTATTAAAAAGAAGTCAATTGGAGGTCGTTATCCTCGAGAAAAGAAAAGAGGTCAATTGTCAGTCCAGCAAGGCCATGGCGTCATGTCAGCAGTCCACCAGAGAAGGCCGGGCAAGGTCGAGATCAAGGAATTGATGATATAATCAGGGGAGGGCAAACCGGGACAGTAAAAGCAGTTTAATCCGATTTGGGTCTCGGTTCGGTTCAATTTTGCAAAATCCGAAAATCCAATCTAAAACCAATGAAATATTAAATAATTGATTTTTTTTTTTTTTTTTATAATTTAGAATTGAATTGGGACCCAATCTTGAAACACGGTTGGTCCCAATTTTGGTCTTGAAATCCTAAGATTCTGATCCCGTTTTCGATGATAGAACCATGGATCCGTGACTTCAGTTCCGAGGTGAAACCAGATCGCCCCCGCCTGTTAACGAGAATTCACTTGTCAAAAAACCATTTGTTTTTTAAAAGGAGAAGACGCATTCAGTTTTCTCTTAAATAAGAATTAATTTAAAGTTTAAATTTTCAATTGATTAGAATATTAGAATAAAAACTTGTATCATTTTTGTTATTAATTTACTTCAAATGTATTGTCTTAAAGTTTATTCATTAATTATTTATCTTTAATTTTATAAACGAGGTAAGATTGTATAATTAATCTAAAATGAGTCGCAATTAATATATATATATATATATATATATGTATATGTATATGTATATACACATACATACCTATATATATATATATATATATATATATATATATAAAATTGATTAAAGGTATACCTTCTATCTACAATTATATTTTGCAAAAAAATTATTAACATAAAAATTGGCAAATATTACAATCACAGGCTAATTAATAGTCTTCCGGTGGAGGGGAAGTTAATTATTGGAGATAGACGAGGGTCTCCTTAAACGCATGCACAGATCCAAAAACAGGAACCCAGAGTTTAAGTTCTTGGAGAGTCTCCATGTCAAACAGCTCTACTCTTCTTCTGCCTTTGCTAATACGCCGTTCAAACATAATCCTGCCATCCAATATGTAGCAGCTCCGTAAAGATCTTGGCCCCATCTGTTTTACTGTTATTCTTCTCCAAGAATCCACGTTTCCATACTCTTCCATTACCCATAACCAGACGTACTCACTTCTATCATCTGGTATTATTTTTCCGAAGACGACCATCGCAAGCGATCCTCCGTAAACTTCAATATGCCGACGAATGGCGCCGATTCCATTTTCGTATTCACAGGGTAGCCTTATCTCTCTGAATTCCTCCTTATTCACATCAAACGAGAGAATCGACTCGTAGAGTCGCCCTTCTCCATCGGAGAACGTGGCTATCCAGTTCAAATCTCCGTGCAAGTTCACATACCGACGTGACCATATATCCATCAATCTTTTCGAGACGTCCTCTGAAACATCCACTTTTCTCCACGACTCGGTGCTCAAGGAATATACCTCGGCTTGAGGTAAACGGTTGCTCTTCAACTTCCTAGATCGTGATTTGAATACTACAATCCTGATGATTATGCGGTCACTGGTATGAACACGAAACCCTAAACCAAGAGCAATTATTGTTTTTGGACGGAAAAAACTTTGGCGATCGTTTTCAGTGAATAAGCATGAGTTTGACAAAGTTTTGCATTTTCTGATGGTGGGATTCCACAGATGAAGTTCACGACCGAAGGGTTTGAAGTCGGTGAGACAGAGAAGACCGTCCAAAGAACCGACCAGAATCCGATCGGGGAACTGTTGGGAGCTGTAAGGTAAGGGGACCTCAAATTTGTGTACCAGAGAGAAAGATTCGTCGGGGAAGAAGGAGCAGAGCTGGGTTTTATCAGAGGTAGAAGAAGCCGGATCCGACGGTTCAAAATAGTGGCAGAAGAGGAGTCCTTGAGGCTGGAAGAGGAGGTGGCTGTTGATGAAGCTCTGGCCGGTGATAATGGAGTTCCATTCTTTACAAACGCACCTGCATCGGAGAAGAATTTTGACGGGCAGATTCTTCAAGACGTTGCGGATGATTTCGTTAGGAAGAGAGGTGAACGATGGTAGACCCGCTTTCATTTTCGATTCTTCTGGTCTGCCTCTGTAACTGGAGGTCGCTGACTTTGACTCTTTCTTCTTCTCCAAGTTGTGTTGGGTCCCTTCTATTACTTAGGGACCCAACTTATCAATGAAATGGAGAATTTTTTTTTTTCTTTGTGTTCATCAAAATCTCCTCATAGAAAGTCATCCGGTCAAAGAAGAAATTTTATTACGTGAAAAGAGGCAAGAAAGTAGAGAAAATATTGTGGAAGAAAGAAAAAATGGGTGAAAGAAAAAATGGGTAAGTTACTTTTTGAGTACGTTGATAATTTTAAGAGATGATTTTTGTTAACGAATATTTTTTATAATATTTGATATTTGAAAAAATATTGTAAGTGAACAATATCACCGCAAGCGATATTTTTTAGACTTAACAATATCGTCGTTATTTTTTAGAATATTTACAAATATTTCTTCATTAATAGTCGGTAAAAGATTCCTGAACAAAATGAAAATTAGAAAATAATGACAATGAATTTACGAGCGAAATGTATTGAAATGTACCTGTTTTTCATCAAATATCTGAAAATACATAAATGCGTCTTGTGAGGGAGAAGTGGAAGTAGCGACTGAAGTGCATTCCCTATGAGGACAAATGCAATTATTATGCCCATGTTCCCGACATATACAGCACGATATTATTGAGTTCTTCCTAGTAATTGTCGAACTTGACGGCTCGTTGACGTCTTACACTCTTTTGTTATTCGGCTTACCAAGTTCGCACTTTCTCTTGTATAGAAAGATTTTATTCATATTTTTTATTAGCAGCCACATGTGTTAGCCACTAAGAGGACGAATAAAGTTTGAGTATATCTGCAGATAAGTTGTTTGGTGATAGTATGGATGAACGAAATGTGGTAGTCTCATAAAATGAATGCAGGGAATAGAATGCACACACGAGATTCTAGTAAACTGCCACATGTAACAGTTGCACACACATGCATTCATGTCGACAATATATTGTTAATTGTCATTGCTGACCTCAAATCATGCAACTCTTGCAAACATAGCAATACAATTTCGAGCTGCACGTTCTAGCTTCACAAGATTTTTTCTTATTTAGGGACACAAGAGGTCTGCTGACGAGGTCAACTTCTCATATTTTTTGACAATCCTAGTTATTAAGCATTTTTGGATCATCTAGAACATGGTCAGAATCGGTTTATTACTGACTGGTAATAGAAATGTATTGATGACTCGCATAAATTATTTAATCTCCTTTCACACTTGAGAATTAAAAAAAACGCATTACTAGCCAAATATTTAGGGTCTATGCCTCGAAGGTATACGTGGGCATTCGGGTTAATAAGATGTAAGTTCTTCATTTCTTTAAAAAAAAAAAGTTGTGGTTGTGCTGATCGCATTTCACATCGCATCTTTATATACTCTGCACCAAAATTGGTTTTGAAATTTCGTACATATGCCATAGACAGTAGTGGTGAACGGCTAACGATAAATTACTGCTGCACAACTCGCAATTACTCCTGGTATTTGAAAGAACAACAGAGTCAACATAAAATAATATAACTACAACAACGCTTAATATTTGAAAGAATAATTGGAAATGCATTATACTTTTTGTTGAAAGGACAAATATTCATCTGTATCCTGCTTCAGTATGTATCTCTTCTTTTAATAATTACACAACAACGAGCATGAGTGACATGCCTAGAAGGCCAATCACACGCTCACAGACAAGGTCCCTTGGTTTACTTACTCATTTTACTGATTACTTTCTTTCTTTTGTAGGTCTTGATCTTTTAGATGGGTACACTAGGGAGATTAGCCCATTGGATGTGAAGGAGTCTCTACACATGTTAGCATGGGATACACGGATGGATTCAGAGCGTCATCAGACAGAAATTTGTCTTCCCGGCATCCTAAACGTGTAACCATTAACTCTATGCATTTTTTTTCTTTTCTTTATTATTATTATTTTTTAACACTTTTGTGTATGTTTACTTTCTTTGGCGAATAATTAGCCTCTTTTGTGATAGTAAGGTATATCTATAAGCATTACTTATATTATGCATTAGATTGTTGGTTAAGGCTAAATGAATGCATGTTGGTTGGTTTTGGGTTGAACACTATTAGGCTCAACCGTCAAGATTGCAGCAAAAAAGAGATTAGGCTCATGCAAGAACAGTTCACAAGGAATAATGACGTGGCATGGCAGTACCGCGGATTAGAAGAGGCGTGGATTGCAATCTCCACCGTCAAATCTAGGGCGTACACGCAGACGAGGCTTGACTGCCTATGGAGCCATTCATCTTGACCGTCCATTTTCATCCTTCATCAACGGCTCACTTTCATCCTTCTATCCAAACCCTAGCTGGGACCATTAGGGTTATTTATAGTCATCGCTTAGTTGTATCATGAACAATACACGAGTTACCTTTGTCTTCCAAGAGAGAACCAATGTTACCTTCAAGGGAGGTAAGCCACGGATTTTCCAATCCGTGAAAAGAGTAGGTCTCCCTTGCTTACTAACTCAAGATTGCTAGAGTAAGCTTGTATTGTCTTTCTCATCATTCTTTCTTGGAAGTTTGATTTACGAGGGGGCCGAACCGGTGCCCGATAGTGGTTGTTTTCCTACGAGAAAACATGTACCATGAGTATAACATTAAGATAGCTCTCGGGTCCGTTTAAGGTTTACATTTCCTCTCTCTATCTTTATTTACTTGTTGTCCTTCATACACACACCGAGCACATTTTCTTCTTTTTTGTGGGTTATAACATGGATTCTTTCTAGGTCCGAATTGTGTCAATGAGTCAACACATTCTGATTCCACATTAGCAACAATAGTGAGATATAATATATCGTTGTCGTTAATATTGACAGCTGTCAGTAATTGACTAAGACACGAGCCCTTAACAGATAATAGCTCTGGCACATGTAACAAACCTGCCTTACAGGTAGTCATACATATGTTCATTCTTTCGAATACACACGACTCATCATTGGCAGAGCTTACCAAGTAAGTCTGTAGGCACAATGTGCTACCCAAATTTGATCTACGTATTTCTTATCCGTAGGCCCACAATAGCTTGTATTGTTCGTTGTCTTTACCTTTATTAAGTTTTCAAGCATCGCTTATTGATCTTCTGGCAACACTTGGTGTAATATTAATATTCAAATCATTTCTCACTGTCACGATAATGAAAGAAATTTCTCGCGTATGTTAACTTTTGAATCTATCTGAATAATGATTTGCTACTCATTTCGCAATAGAACGTCGGTTCTCAATTTTTCTTGCACAACTGTGAAAATTGGTGAAACTTTTTATTTGAAATCTAAACTCATTTTGCATATTTGAACTATGTAGTTACCAATTACATTCGTCTTTACACACTACCAAGAGTAACTGAATTTCACTTTTGATGAATTTGATCTCATAGTCTTTCTCATGGGTGTTCTCAATTCTCTCCTTCCTTTGTCTTGTTTGTAACATTCGAAAAAGAAAAACTTGAAACAATTTTTATAAACATGTAATATCCTTTCAGATTGCTACATGATTTCAAAAATTGAATGAGTTAGAAATCTTCTGAAAAATTAGAAAAGATGTTAAAATACCGATTAAATAAAAAAGGTGATCTACATCATCAAATTGAATTTAACAAATAAATTGATAATAATATTTAGATAGTCAATGTTTAATTTGTCTAAACAATAAGTTGTTTCTAAATCACTTTAACCTATTGTTTTTTAAATGATTATTCTGTATATTTTTTTCATTAACTTACAAAAAAAATGTCACTAGATTGATTGTATCCATGTCAATTCTTACCAGACACTAATTTAATTTGGTTTAATTTTAGAAAAAAAAAAATCAACTAAATATAATGAAGCGCAGAGCAACAGGTAACTTCAATATTATACAAAGGTTGTCCCGGAGGCCGAGCTTCCCGTCTAGGAGATCAACTTGGAAAACACAGAATTATTTATTCACACACCAGGTTAGCTCCCTGGGGGGAGACGAGGGTCTCCTTAAATGCATGCACAGATTGAAAATCAAGAATGCTGAATTCCTGTTCTTGAAGAGTCTCCGTATCCAACAGCTCTACTATTCTCCCAATGCCACCACGCTTTCTAAACATAATTCTGCCATCCAATGTGCAGCCCATTAAAGCTCTTGGTCCTGTCGTTTTGACTATTGTTCTTCTCCAAGAATCCACCTTTCCATAATCTTCCATTGTCCATAACCAAACGTACTCATTTTCATCTTCTGGTATTGGATCGCCGGAGATGACGATTGCAAGTAATCCTCTGTGTACCGCAATTCTCTGAAAAACGGCGTCGATTCCATTTCTGTAATCTCTGGGCAGCCTTATCTCACTGAATTCCTCCTTATTTACGTCGAACGAGAGAATGGATTCGTAGGTTCGGCCTTCTCCGTCGTAAAACGTGGCCATTGAGTTCAAATATCCGTCCACGTACACACATGACCATATACTCCTTAACCTTCTCGAGACGTCCTCTGAAAAACCCACATTTTTCCACGAGCCTGTGCTCAAGGAATAGGCCTCGGCTTGGGGTAATGGGTGGGTTTTCAACCTCCTAGACCGCCATTTGAAAAGAGAAATCCTGATGATTATGTAGTCACTGGTGCGCGCACGAAACCCGAAACCTAAAACAATGTTTGTCTTTGGGTGGAAATATCTTTGGTGATGTTTTCCTTTGAAGCATGTGTTCGACAAAGTTTTGTATTTTCGGATGGTGGGATTCCATAGATAAAGTTTACGACCGAAGGGTTTCCAGTCGCTGAGACAGAGGAGGCCGTTCATAGATCCGACGAAAATCCGACAGGGTTCCTGTTGCGAGCTGTAAGGTAAGGGAACCTTAAATGTGTGTGCCAGAGAGAAAGAATCGTCGGGGAAGAAGGAGCAGAGCTGGGTTCTATCAGAGGTAGAAGAAGGCGGATACCACGGTTCAAAGAAGTGGGAGAAGAGGTGTCCGTCAGGCTGGGCGAGGAGGTGGGTGTTGATGAAGCTTTCGCAGGTGATAATGGAGTTCCAGTCTTTACAAACGCACCTACATCTGAGAAGGGTTTTGGCCGGCAGATTCTTCAGGACGTGGAAGATGACTTCGTACGGAAGAGAGCTGAACGATGGTAGATTTGTCGGCTCTGCTGCTTCCATTTTCGTTTCTACTCGACTGCCGCCGTAACTACTCTGCAACCGAAGGATGGACGATGATGATCTTTATAAACCATTAATCTGATCGATGGCTGGTCGAGTTGACGGGGTACTCGTCGTTTACTCGTTCTTCTTCTGCAATCTGCGTACATTTCTGAATCATTCTTTTCAACTGGTCAAAATGTTGTTGTAAGAAACAAGAAGTAGTCTTTGAGAAACCTCAACAGAAGCTTCTTTTTAGAGAGAGAAAGAAAGCCCAGCAGATCCTTATAAATCAATCAAATCTATTCAATTTAAGAATCATATTTTTTTTGTTATTTTGTTTTTTTTTTAAGTTTTGATCAAGTGAGGTTTTTGTTTTAGGTTTTTCAGGTTTAATTTTGGTTTGGTTTTGGCATTTTGAATCGATCTCAGCTAATTTCGATAAGTTTTGATATATCTTTGGCTTATTCTTAGACGTAAATGAATTAAAATAATTTGTTCGCACCCGAAACATGATTAAAGATGAGGATAATATAACAACTATTTTTTTAGTAAAATATTGTTCGCATTGGAGATTGGGCTGTAACAAAATATCTCCCCATCACGGATTTGTTTGGCGAATACTTCTTAGTCAGTCACCCAACATGCTACTACTCTCGTCGAAATATTTTTAACTTCAGAGTTCTTATGGGATCCATTGTCAATTGTGTTCCAAAACGCGTCTTACTATCTTGGGAGTATTTCCTTACATATGTTTCATTTTCATATACCTCCCCAAGCGACGTGAGATTATGACGACCCCTATTTTATGACCCGAGATTTCCCTATATTCGAATCTGAGATTTGCCTACACTTAGTTTAGGTCCCAAGCTTTGCTCCGTAACTCGAGATTTGCCCAGCAGTCGTTCTCATACGTACACATTTGGGTCATCACAATCACCCACTCTCGAGGGTCCAACGTTATCGTTTGCCACATTTCTAGTTGGATATGGGTTCCGATACCATTTATAACGACAAATTTTTCCAGTAAAATATTGTCTGCTCTGGGGATTGGGTCGTAACTCAATATTCTCCTATCACGAATTTATTTGGCGAGAACTTCTCAATCGGTCACCAAATTTGGTACTGCTTTCGCCGGAGCACTTTTAATTTCAAAATTCTTATGGAATCCGTTGATAATTGTTCTCCAAAATGTGTCTTACTATCTTAGGAGTATTTCCTTACATATGTTACATTTCCATATACCTCCCCAAGCGATATAAGATTGTAACGACCACATTTTTACGACTCAGGATTTGTCTATACTCGAATCCATAATTTGCCTATACTCGACTTAAGTCCCGAGATTTGTCCTGCAACTCGAGATTTGCTCCACAATTGTGCTCATACGTACACACTCGGGTCATCACAAATAATCTTTCTAAAAATTTAAAATGATATCTCATTATATTTGCTTCTCATGGTTGGTTGGGTAGCAAAAAAAAAAAAAATTAATACTTTTGGTGCTTCGTCATGAATTTGAATCATGTTAAGTCTTTTTATGGGTTTCCTTAAGAAATATAGTGTCATTTCACTTTAAAAATAGAACTGAGACTGAATCTAGAATTTTGGTTTGACTTGGTTTAGTTTTAAAGATAGGTATATGATTGTCGTGTTAAAATAATCATAACATTTATTTTTTGTATTTTTTGTCACATTATCATCAAATTATATTCTGGTGTTCTTTGAAATTCAACTAAAAATTAAATTAGATACAATGAACATGACTCGTCCCTCAGGAGAATCAAACCATCCGACTTTAAAGTTGGGTATTTAATATTATAATAGTCAAATATAAACTTAATTTCATTATCCAATAACATTGAGTTAATAATATAAGTTCAACAATAAAATAATAAAATTCAAATAATTTTGCTGAAAATGAAATAATAAATAATATAATGACGTTCTAATTTTACAAAAAAAATAATAAACGTTTAAAGTATAATATAATCTGAGAAAAATTAAACGCAAGTCTAATCCCAACATCTTCTTGACTAAAATCTGAAATCGATCGACCCAAATCAAACCAAATTTTTGAAGTGAGTCAAGTGTTTTTAGATTCCATTAACAATGAGTCGCTTTCATTGTCATAGCCTAATTCATAAGAACCGCCATTATCTACAACAAGCCCCCTAATAATCAAGCATTAAACATCAAAATACTTAATTTCCTACGTCGGATCATACCCTTCTACAGATTATGTTTGACAAAATGAATTGATTAGGGCAAAGCTAATAGTTGAAGAAGGGAAAAGCTTCAAAAGGGTAAAGATGAGACAGCATTAGGGTTGGTAAAATTGGGCATGTCCTTCAAGAACAACGACTGGCCAAAGGCTGGGTGGTTTGCAAGACATGCTATCAACCCTTTGACTTCAAACTAAAAAAAAAAAAAAGCAAAAGAGAAACCCACAAACATATTATATAATATTTGTTCATAGCCAACTTGATCAATCTATAGCAAAAATGAACTTTATTATGAGCAAAAATGTGGCTTTTCTTGTTCCCATTTTTGCAGTTCTTGCATCGACGATTATCTTCGATCCGAACTCGAGATTTATTGAACATTTGATCGATCCTAGCATCCAAAACTCAGCTCTTCCTGTTTCTTTTTGGACCCTTTCTTCCTATGCAAGGTCTCACCATCACCATCATAAGAAACACGAGGAGATCGTCTCCGTTTGCGATGATTTTCCGCCCAATTTCCCGCCTCTGGACACCAACACGACTTCTTTCTTCTGCGTTGATCGGAACGGGTGTTGTAACTTCACGACTGTTCAAGCCGCCGTCGATGCAGTTCCGGTTTTAAGCCTCAAACGGAACATAATTTGGATCAACTTCGGGATTTACCAGTATTATTCTTTCTCTTCTCTCTCTATGAGTAAAAAGTTAATGATTTGGCATAAATCAAGTTAATGAAACAGAATTTATTTGGGTTTGCATTGAGCAGTGAGAAAGTGATCATTCCAAGATCCAAACCAAACATTACATTTCAAGGCCAAGGCTTCACGTCAACCGGAATTTCTTGGAACGACACGGCCAATTCTTCACACGGCACGTTTTACAGTGGTTCTGTTCAAGTTTTTTCTGCCAACTTCATTGCTAAAAACATCAGCTTCATGGTAAAAAAAACAAAACCTATTTTACGTTTGCTTTTCTTGGATAATGGTCATGGTGATTATGAAAATGTAAATGGGGATTGAATCTGCGTAGAATGTGGCTCCCATTCCGAACCCAGGCGACGTCGGAGCTCAAGCAGTGGCCATTAGAATCGCCGGAGACCAATCGGCGTTCTGGGGGTGCGGCTTTTTCGGCGCGCAGGATACCCTTCACGATGATAGAGGTCGCCATTACTTCAAGGAATGCTATATTCAGGGTTCCATCGATTTCATCTTCGGCAATGCAAAATCATTCTATGAGGTAACAGCCCGTTATTTCGCTTCATATTTGAGAATTATAGCTAGTTTGGCAGAACTAATTCTGTTATAAAGATGATGACGAGCAGAACTGCCAGTTGATATCAATGGCAAACCCAGTAAGTCCGGGGCAAAGGGTGATAAACGGCGCCGTGACGGCGAACGGAAGGGCGTCGAAGGACGAGAACTCGGGCTTTGCTTTCGTCAACTGCAGCGTCGGAGGCAGCGGAAGGGTATGGCTGGGGAGGGCGTGGAGGCCATTTTCGCGCGTCGTCTTCGCCCTCTGCACCATGTCTGAAATCATAGCTCCGGAGGGTTGGAATGACTTCAACGACCCTACCAGAGACTCGTAAGTCTATTTTTCTTTATTTTTGGACAAACACGTCTCCTGAATTTTCAAAAATAACCTTTTTAAAAATAAACAAAAGTAAAATTAAAATTTAAAAAACACAATAAATATTATAATAACAATTGGATTGGAGTCCAAAACTATGGTCTAATTTTAATAATAGTGTTTAATTTATTTATTGTGCAAAGTTTGACTTTTAATTTTGTTCAAAAAAAATTTACAATATTCATTTTGTTTAAAAATAAAATTTAATTTAAACGAACAATAAAAATTAAGAATTTAAATTATATTTTATCCTTATATTAACTACTTGCGTAGTTAACTTGTATTCATGACGTTAATTATTCATGAAATTAACATGCACATTTAGGGAAAATGGTACGCATTGCTCTCGTCTAGTCGAGGCATGCATGCATGTGTAATGACAAAACTGTCCTTTTTCACACGTGACAACTAGCTTAAACCTTTCTAATTGGTTGAAAAATGTGTATATATATATATGATTACAGGTCGATCTTCTATGGAGAATATAACTGCACAGGCCCAGGCTCAAACGTGACACTGAGGGCTCCTTACGTTCAAAGACTAAATGAAACACAAGTCTCTCCATTCCTCAACCTCTCCTTCGTCGATGCTGACCAATGGTTGCAACCCTACTACTCGGATTAACCCACCGTCATTCTTCCTCTCTCTCTTAATTTTATTTGACATAACTCAGTGCTTTGTTGATTTGTATTACGTGACCCTTCATTTGAATTTAACTAAATAAATAATAACTTATGATTTAACCTATGGTATTAGTTCGATATATACCCGGATATTTACGTGACGAGAAGATAGGTGTTTTAAACCGAGAATAACTTATGAAAACAAAGGGTTTTTGGACAAGTAAATCTTCGTTAACAACGGTGGACGTAGTCTGGTTTCACCTCAGAACTAAAGTCACGGTTTCATGATTCTGTCATTGGAACCGGGACAAGAATCGTGGGATTCCGAGACCAAAATTGAGAAACTTATTTAATATTTTATTATTTTTAAATTAGATTTTCGGATATCGCAAAATTGAACCAAACCGAGACCAAAATCATGATCGGGATTAAAACTCCTTTTACTGCCCCGGTTTGCCCTCCCCCTGATTTTGACCTTGGCAGCCCACAAGGCCTTCTCTGGAAGACTGTTGACATGACATCATGGCATTGCTGGACTGACAATTGACCTCTTGTCTTTCCTCGAGGATAACCACTTCTGATTGACTTCTTTTTAATAATAATATTCAATTTAAGGTTAAGTCAAGTCATCAAGTCTCCTAACACTTGCAAATGATTGACACCATCTTCACATATGATTGCAATAGTTAGTTCTCTCCTAATACATTGCCTTGTTACAATAGGTGGGCTAAAACTTTGTCTTTCTCATTGTCAAGTCCTTGTCTACTTCCTAGTCTTTTAGCCACCTTTTTCTTTCAATAATGTAGCCATACAATTTTGGAGGTCAATTTTACAAGAGTAATTCCTGATTTTTATATTTTCATCTTACACTGTGAAGTAGCGCGTAGTTATTGTCACAATTAATGTCTTAATTTATTGCATCAATTAATGATTTACAAATAAGTATCATGTTAGAATGTAAAATGAGAGTATCAAAATAGCTGATAAACTTAGCGTTACTCATTTTACAATAAAGTGTGGTTTTTTAGAGTGACCAAAATGTTGATTGGTTATTTTTCTAAATTTTTTGTTCTATCTAAAATTAGAAAGACCAAACGTCGAGATTTCTTATGATATTCACTCGAGAGAGAAAAAGAGTTCCATATAAACTTTATCAATGCATAACACATTAAAGTCATAATTAAATTAAACTCTAATATTGGAAAAGGGGCATTGTAATAGTTGCACAATAAAGATACCTATGACTCAATATGAAGACAGAAAAAGAGTGCTAATATTCATTGAATCTGTCTTGTGAAGTAGTCTATTTTTCCAAACTCTCCATTCGTTAAGTCAATGCTGAGTCAACCAAAGGATCCCTTTCTTCAACAAAGTGGATAAGGGTAAGATTACTCGAGCAATTGACGTCCACAATTTTGCAGAACCAGATCAATGAAACCGTCCATGGCCTGAATCGACGACCCGCCCTCCATTAAAGCCTTCCGGCTCTTCTCCCCCATTTCCTTCACCCTCTTCCTCTTCGCCGCCCCGCCTTCGTCTCCGTCCAAGCCCATCAACTCCCTGATTGCTTTCTCTATCACGGCTCCGCTTACCGTCACTGGATTTTTTAATAAGAAGTCGTTCCGGTAATCCATTTTGATCTCCACCGCCATTTCCAACTCCTTCACCAATTGAAACGCGTTCATTTGTTGCTCTGCGTACAGAGGCCATGTTCCGATAACCACCCCGTTCCAGATGCTCTCCAGCGTCGAGTTCCACCCACAATGCGATATGAATCCTCCCACTGCCTCGTGGGCTAGCGCCTCCACCTGCGGCGCCCACCCTATTATTTTCCCCAACTCCGCCGTCCGCTCCAGGAACCCGTCGGGCAACACCGCCTTCGGGTCCGAGTAGTTGGAGGGAGGTTCGCCGAACTTTGGAGGTGGTTGCCGGAGCGACCACAGAAACCTCACCTCGCTTTTCTCGAGGGCGTTTGCGATCTCCTTCACCTGATCGGCGCCGAAGCTTCCCATGCTTCCGAAGCAGAGGAATACCACGGACGACGGAGGCTGTACGTCAAGCCACAGCATGATGTCCGATGTCTCGCTCCTCAAGTTGGGGGCCGAGTTCAGATTTAAAATGGGTCCTACTGCGAACACCGGTGGAACCCCTTCAGCCGTCGAAAGTGAATCCAGTGCATAACTTTCAAGATCCAAAAACGTGTTAACCATAACACCCTTCGTCTCTCGGAACCGCCTCGCCAGGCCGAGCAAAATCTCAGACCATTTTTTGTCTAATGCAGCGTTAGGAAGACATTTAGCAGGAAATGGCCGGGAAAAGCTAGGAACATCCAACTCCACATCTTCCAACCCCTGCAACTCTGTAGTATCCAAAGCACCAGCGTCCCTAAGGGCCTGCAGATGAAGAATAAGGCCGAGAAACGCAGCGTCCGACGTGAAAAACGCGTAAGACGGAACGCCAAACTCGCCGGCGACGTCAATCATTGAAGTGCAGAACATATCGACCACGAAGCCCGCGAGATGACGAGAAGGGTCGGCGGAAATCAACTCACCAACAGCGTCTTTAACATAGACTTTCTGATCTTCAACGTAGGAGATCAGAGAGATGTCCGGTCCGACGGACAGCTGCGGGAGGTGGTGGAACCGTATGGAATCAGTGGAGGAGAGGGAGTCTGCGGAGTGGATTGTGGCGTTGGAATCAGAGGGTAGCTTCATGATGAGGATGGTGATGCAGAGGCGGTTGTTCCGATTGACGAGACGCTTAGCCACCTCTACCGTGGATCCAAGGTGGCCAACGCCGGGGAAGGGTATGAAAACGAGCTCTGGTTTCTTCATATTGGACTGGTTGGCCGATCTAGTTTTCAAGGAATAAGGATATGTGGCTGTGTCATTCTGGTGCACCCTATCGCCTTGTATAAATAAAGATGCCAAGTATATTTTAATTTAACCCGTATTCTTCTCTCTTTTTTGCGTAACTTATTAATTAGTAAATTATTTTTAATTTAGTGTATTAATTAAAGATAATAATTAAAATCTAAAAATGGAGAATACACGACAAATTACAGATTGCTTAAGGCACATGTGAGAAAGCTTTCAATCCGTCGTAATCAACAGAGTTTTAAACTCCAAGGCAATCGATGGTCATGACTAATCAAAACTACAAGTCGTTTTCACAGCTTTAGCCCACAATGAACTAGGAAGACCAAAACTAAGAAACCATTTCCAGAATATTCTTATTCATTCACTCTGGCAAGTACAGATAACTTCTAAGTGATGGTTTAGAAGCCAGACTAAACACAACTTGCCAATGCGTTATTCAGATAATCACTCAAATGTACTAAAATCATCCTCATCAACAAGTGTGGTTTACAGAACAGTAGTTCAGCGGCCACCCGTCAGTGTTTGATTTTTTATTTTTTATTTTTTATAATTTAAGATTTTATTTATTAGAATTTTTAGTTTAGTTGATGTTTTAAATTAATCTCGTACTTTGAGTTTTAAATTGGTATTTACCCTAATTTTTTTATACATTAATCTCTAAAAAACTTTGTTAATATACTACATTTATTACGATATGTTCTTAGCATATTAAACATACGATATTTTATGCATTGTCTCTCGATAGCACTAAAATAAAAAGGGTAAACTATATATTAGCTTCTATATATTACAAATAATTAGATTATACCACCCCACGTTACATGCAAACAATTAGTGATACATATCATCATATCATTCCATCGAGTTGGGACTGATTCACGTGACATAGGTCGAGAATGGGAATTGGATCGAAAGTTTCGAGCTGATTTTGGTCCTCGAACCGGTCCTGTATCGCTCGGGATCTCTATCCAGGATCAGTCCTAATAATAAAATTTCCATGGAAATTGATCCGGTTCTTGATCCGGATCTAAGAATTCTTAAAATTTTGGACCCTACTGGACCGGACCTTTAGTTAAATTAAAATTAGGGCTGAACTCAAGCCTTCAAGAAATCCAAATTCCGAACCTTCAGTTCAATTTCTTTCTCCCCTCCCGAGTCCCGTGTCGCGTGACTCCCGTCAGCCTCCTCCTGCTCGCCGGCCTGACTCCTCAGCTCTGCGCTGCCTCACGCAGGAGTCCTCGGACCCCAGCCTGTGCTCGGTGCTCCTCAGCTCTCCTCGGCAAAAACCCCAGCCGCCTTCGAATTTAATCCGAGGTTCGGTTTGTCTCGGCTTTTGCCGTTTGTATTTTCAGAAAGTGACGATGACATAACTCTGCTTAGAATGATGACATAGCTTTAATTTTCGTAGAGGTATTAGGAAAAATCAGTTTTGAATCTTTGATTTCAACAAATTTTCGGAAGAATAGACTCATTTAGTTGGGATGTTAGAGCTTCGTTAATAGAAACTTGATGAATTTAAGATTCATGGCTCCATTTCCAAGCTGTTTTTTATCCTGAATGTGGTAAAAATTTCACTGATTTCTTTTTCATTCTTTTGATTGCAGGTAGAGGCAAAATCTGTAATGTCAAATCTGAATGTTGATTTTATTGGGAAAAAAATCTGACATTAAATATTGCAATTCACTGTTTTTTTAAAAACAATAATTCAGAAATATGATGGGAGACACTGGGACTGGACCAAAGAAATGATCGGTTCTGGGATTCGGGGAAAAAATCCCGAATCCTAGGGTCTCGGCACGGAACTTGACTGTGCCCACCCCTGTCTGAAGGCTCACTTGTCTGCTTTATTTTTCTTCTTTTGCAAGAATTCACTTCCCTGGACTGTCGTCTCTCTAGTCCATATTCCAAACTTGGAGTTCAATGACGGCGCAGTCGGAGTACGAGATCAAGGATGAGAAAAACCCTCGTCCTCTTGACGAAGACGACATCGCTCTTCTCAAAACATACGTATGCTATTTTTGTTGTTTTATTCTCTTAGTTTCTCTAATCGTAATACGAAGCCGTAGGGGTTTTTTTATTCAAATGCTTTTTGTGGTATTGTTTGAGAAATTTACCGATTCAGTAGTTAGACCTAGGGTGTACTGGGGTTGGATCCTTTAGGTGAATATGAAATGATTATGCTAGTGTGTAAACCGTAACAATCTCTACGCTCGCCATTTGGAAAAAAATGAAGGCTGATAGATGATGGATTTTTAAAATGTAATTTTATGCAAAATTAGTGACATCCGGGTGGACGGTGTGGATAGTGCGGTGTTTTCTGTTGGGTCTGCTTATTTGATTATATTACCAGACGAAATAAGCTGAGAATGAAGGAATACAAGCTTGAACTTCTCAAGCTTTACATTGGTGGATTATGAAGTTGCTGTTTCCCGAGCAAAATTATGCAGAGTTAAAATAAGTGACTTTGGACTGAATTTGTGTGCTCCAATTTAAAATTTCTGCTGTTCAGCGTAAGATAGTATTAGGAAATTTTGATATGTGGTGGTCCAGTATCTCGTTACCTTGTTGGTGGGCAAACGTAGTGGAAAACCAGACTGCTCTTTTCCCCTTCATTGATGAATATATTGTGCTCCGGCAGGAGTTTTTCCAGAATTATTAATTTGTTAGTGAGTTATTGTGACATCCAGTTATGCTTTTCAGGGCTTGGGACCTTATTCCACTGGCATCAAGAAAGTGGAAAAGGAAATTAAGGACATGGCAAAGAAGGTCAATGATTTATGTGGTATGTGGTAGTTTGGTTTCTTTAGGATCATATTGCATGTGGTAGAGTCTCTCTGTTCATTTGTTGATATATTTTGACAGTGAAGATCCCTTTCTGATTCTTATTTCTTGGAAATGATTTTAGTTCAGATAATCCTTCACAAACTACAGCAACTTAGCTTCCCCGTGTATGCTCTCACTAGTCTTTAAAAACTATGTAGCCGTAAAATCAAATTGAATTTGATTAACTTCTCATGTAATACAAGTTGAAGAAGTTTTAGGTTGCATTCTGCCAGTTCTAGTTTACTGGTTTTTTTTTTTTTTTTTTTTTTTTTTGTGTTTTCACATTTCTTCTTAAAAGTAAAAAAAGACTACTCGGTATTGTATGACAGGTATCAAGGAGTCAGACACTGGCTTAGCTGCACCTAGTCAATGGGATCTTGTTTCTGACAAGCAAATGATGCAGGAAGAGCAGCCACTTCAGGTTGTTTTCTTGATATATAAAATTATATATATTATTATTCATCTAGGATGATTCTGATATCTTGAATTGCTTCAATGACCAGGTGGCAAGATGCACAAAGATTATTAATCCTAATTCTGAAGATGCAAAATATGTGATCAACGTGAAGCAGATAGCAAAGGTCTGGTTATATCATTAGCTTTATGTGCAGCATATTGCACTTCCCTTTTGGTTTAGATGATCAGAATTATTGAATTTGCCTCTTTTGTTGTAACTTGAAGTGATGATAATCATCCATTTTTGTTGCTCGAGGCAATGATGTAGAGTGCTAATAATATGCCCATATAGATGTGCTTGTTTCCTCTTTGTCTTGAAACAATGTTCACCATACATGTGCTGATCCAACAATGAATGTGCAAATCGTGAGAATTAACCTCTTACTTCTCTTGCAGTTTGTTGTTGGGCTTGGCGATAAAGTTTCTCCAACTGACATAGAAGAAGGCATGCGTGTCGGGTAGGTCCTTCAAAAATTTGGTAGCGTGGACACTTTACTTTATGGCTATTATATTAGAACATGACTTATAATTTTGAGGAATTCCATTGTTTTCTAATACTACACGCCCTCTTTCACTTATGTCCTAATTCGTTTCATCAATGTTTCAAATGTAATGAAATCTCTCCACCTAGTTTGATTTCGGAATAGGTAATACATGCAAGTTGCACACATGTATAAATATCTTTCTTTGTGTTGTTGTTTCGTTACACCTTTGTTTGAAACTTTGATATGCTATATGGCATATAAGCATTTTTCTCTTTTTTTGACCCCTTTAATTGATTTCTGAACTTCGATATGATTTTGAAATTGATAGTGTATCAGTGTTTTTAACTATTATGTGATGACATGCTTATGATGCACCCTGAAATAATTACTGTTTCACTCTGTTATATTCTTTAATTAGAATATGTAATTTCTTGGTTGCAATATGGTGATAAATATTTGTTACCTCTTAAGTGATACTCTTTTATATTCTTTTATTAGAATTTGTAATTTCTTTGTTGCAATATGGTGATAAGTATTTGTTACCTCTTCGGTGATTTATAATGCTTCTAGATGCTGGCACGTAACCAACCTTGTAATGCCATTAGTGGGTTTTGCTGTTGTCTAATAGCAATTTGTGACTTTGTTATTTATCCCTCCTTTGCAGGGTTGATAGAAATAAATATCAAATTCAAATTCCATTGCCACCAAAAATTGATCCCAGCGTGACTATGATGACAGTCGAAGAGAAACCTGATGTGACATATAATGACGTAGGTGGATGTAAGGAGCAGATTGAAAAGATGAGAGAGGTATGTAGAAGCAATTTTTTATGTCATGCTGAATTTCATCTCATATGAGTTGCATTTGAGATTATATGTTATATTTTGCAATTGAGCAAAGTGTTATTATACTAATGATGATAGCTATAGGTTGTTGAGCTGCCTATGCTTCATCCGGAAAAATTCGTGAAGCTTGGAATTGATCCTCCAAAGGGAGTTCTTTGCTATGGTCCTCCTGGAACTGGTAAAACACTTCTAGCTAGAGCTGTGGCTAACAGAACTGATGCTTGTTTTATTCGAGTCATCGGGAGTGAACTTGTTCAAAAATATGTTGGTGAAGGAGCCCGGATGGTCAGAGAACTTTTCCAGGTCACTTCTTTACTAGTATTTCTAGATCTTTCATATTTCATTTATTGTGCTTGCTCTTACCAAATGGATCTATTTTCTGTAGATGGCACGTTCCAAAAAGGCTTGTATAGTATTTTTTGATGAAGTTGATGCCATAGGAGGTGCTCGTTTTGATGATGGTGTGGGTGGAGACAACGAAGTTCAGCGGACAATGCTTGAAATTGTCAATCAACTTGATGGGTTTGATGCTCGTGGAAACATCAAAGTTCTGATGGCAACAAACAGGTCGGGTAATTAAGGGGTCGATTGCACGTATTATGTAAAGAGAAATCATTGCACATTTTGGTCTTTGTCAGCTGCATCTGAGATTAGATACTTGGTGATCCTTTGGTTGCAGATTACCTAGGATTTTCCCTCAAGCTATGTGTTACATTATGCTTGTTGCTTTTATATCAGTTATTGATGTTCTTAGTTCTTTCTGTTTAGGCCGGATACCCTAGATCCAGCTCTGCTACGGCCTGGGCGATTGGATCGTAAGGTGGAGTTTGGACTTCCTGATTTGGAGAGTAGGACACAGATTTTTAAAATCCATACTCGAACAATGAACTGCGAAAGGGACATTCGATTTGAACTCCTGGCACGACTCTGCCCAAACTCTACAGGTAATGGTTTTGTGGAACACTTTTAAAATGCCATTTACTTCGACCTCAATGTTGCATCTATAATTCAATTTGGGAACTAGTTTTGCTCAAGCTGATATTTTGTCAAGTTGGATTGGACCTTAGTTTTCTGCCTTTTTTGCCATATTTACCGCAGGTGCTGATATTCGAAGTGTATGCACAGAAGCCGGAATGTACGCCATCCGAGCAAGAAGGAAGACGGTGACAGAGAAAGACTTCCTCGATGCCGTCAACAAAGTTATAAAGGGGTACCAAAAGTTCAGTGCTACACCCAAATACATGGTTTACAATTAAACTGAGCTATGCTGCTAAACTTCCAATTCGCAAAACAAATTTCAATCTTGAGGTGCATCTTTCTCAATTAATCATCTATGCTTAGAACTTTCCATACTGTAATTCCCATACGGCGGTGGAATTACGTTTCCAGCTTTGTCGTACTTTGTTACAGAAGCTTGTGTTATTTATGAAATCGTGGGGTTTTCATATTCTTCTGTGGAGGTGCTAGGTGGTTGATTTCAGTTGAGATTAGCTGGCAAAAAGCATTAGGGCCACCGTGGTGGGATTCTAATTTGAATAAAGATACTTTAATGTTTTTGAATTCTAATTTTTAGCGTAATTAATAATTTATTTTAATTATTTATAATGACTGCATTCTAATTAATAAGTGTCTAAGCTAAAAGTTAAGAAGTAACACGGACAACTCAGATGAATTCTTTGCCATCCCCACATAATACACATCAGTCAATTATGGTAAAAATTTGCTACAAAATATATGATTTTTTTTGTTTATTATATTTATATAAATTAGTTAATAATACTGAAGTGAATTTATTTATATTTTTATTATTACCATAATTGATAAAGAAAAACTTAAAATAAATTTATCATTATCCTCGAATTAATGATATTTATCTAAACATATACTTAGATATAAGTTCATCGTTGTCGATAGAAGGTTATTTTTGTCTTTATGTATATGTGCGTGTGTATATATATATATATGATACAGTTATCAAGAACAAATGAGCCAGTTGGGGACTTTTGAAATTTTAACTTCGGCTTATTCCCATGCACTATGTTTTGTTTTTCTTGATTGTGCTCTTAACAGAACAACATATCTCGAGAAGCTCAAATGATGATCCTGGTTGACCATCCTAGTGTCCTCAAATCACACTGCTCAGCTGTATATCCATATGGTTTTTGAAGAAGTGGTTATAGCAACAGTGTTGTGTGAGGCATTGAAGGGTTCAGAGAGAGGGGTGGGCAAGGCCCTGTTCGGTACAGTCCCAAGCTCGAACCGAAATCAGACTGAGGTTTTGAGAATTTTTTTTTAAAACCTAGAACTGGCCTTGGGAGGAACCAGGACTCGACCGAAAATTTTGGTCCTTTACCGGATCCACCCATCTTTTATTTATTTATTTTTTAAATCTTAAAAAAGTTAAAACTAAATGAGGAAGAAGACTAGCCCCAAGTCTGTGAGCAAGAAGACTAGCTCCAATCCAGCAGAGCAAAGAACCATGAATTCAGCAAGTTATCAGCACGATCCAATTCTCACCAACGAAAAGAACCGTTGGCAATGGCTGTTAAATAATTTTCTTTCAATCTCCTCTCCTGTTTATGTTTTAAGTTCATTCCATATAAACTCAAAACTCAGATCCGAGAAACTCCGAGCAAACTCTCAAACAACCAAAAAATGTGATCTAAAACTCCAAAAAAAGTTGGCTCTCGTGATCTAGTAAGTCAGCCAGAGACATCAGAAACAGCATCAAAGCTCAGATCCAAATCAATAATCTGAATATATGGACGTAACGACAACAAAATCCAAGACAATAAATGAACAGAATAATCGAAGGAAAAAAACCCGAGAGAGGTCCGAACAAAGAAAGATCAACAAGAAGAAAAAAGAACATAATAAGATCAAATTACTCACAGAGGTGAGGCAAACAGCGTCAGGCCATTAGCACGTTATGTAACATCCAGAAAATTCATCAGATAAATTGTTTTCAATGCGCAATATTTATGTTCTAAGATTTATCGTTTAATTAAGTGTAGTAGATATTATTGGAGGTTGTAAAGTCAACAATGTGAGGTTGAATGAGTCATTAGATCAATGAGGCAAACTAGAAAAGGTAAGTATGTAGTTAGATGAGTGAGAGGGCAAATTTGGTAGAAAATAAAAGTTGGCGGAGTTGAACAAAGAGAGTTAAATGTTTTTGGTTTATGGACGATAGAAATGAGGTTAATGTGTTGCTTTGGTTGAACAGGCTGGGGTTTGATGTACAAAAATTTGGTTTCACTTCTCACATTCTTGGATTATTTGACGCTTAATTGGATTATGATGTTTGGTTGAGGATTGGAAATAGAAAGAATAGAGGAATTTATGTACGTTGGATTAGTTAATTTGGGAAAAAAACTGGAAATCTGGACATGCTTTGGTTTTAATGTTTTTAGCTTAATCTATGGATGTCCATTTGATAAACTGTTTTGGTACGTTAAAATAGGCTCTTTGAATGAACTTTTGGCTTTGAAACCAATGCATTTGGATAACTGAATCAAAAGTTATGAAATTTTGAAATTTGTACAAATTATAGGTCAAAATCTGAGACTTGATGAATGAATTGATTTGTTGATTTGCAATTGGTTCAAAACTAATTGGTTGGAAGTATATTTAAGGCTCCATGTTTTTGGATGCTTAACTTGAGCTATAAGGTTTTAGGTGATTGTTTTGGTGGATTTTGAGATTGGATTCAATATGTTGGATTGGTTAGAATTTATCATTTAAATGGTGATTATGCATTGGATAGCTTATAGTTATAATCAAAGGTTTGTTATTATAAATGAGGATATTGATTTTGGAGTTGATGTGCTTTAGGTTTTCAAGTTACAAAAAGAAATTGATCAAGTTAAATTAAATTACTAAGGACTCCAAGTAAATATGTTTTGCATGTGCATTTCCTTTATGGCCTACGTCACAAAATGCTAGGGTTTTACTATTTATGATCTATGCTTACATTACATGCTCATGCATCATGTTTTAGAAAATATACGAAAACAAATTATGCATATGTTTTTACAATACGATATGAAATGAAACAAATTAAAATGAAACGAAACGAAATGAAATGAACATGTATGCTTTGAAGGAAGTGATTCGCCATTCATCGATTATGAGAATCTCAGGAGGTATTGATCGCCTTTTCATCGGCACTTAGATCGTAACCTTGGTTAGATTCTAATTTTTCCAAATGTCAACTTTAGAGAAACTAATCCGCTCTCTAATGATTATGAAGATTGCATCTTTGGTGGAAGTAAAATTTCTCATTGTCAGTTTTGCAGGAATTGATTGTCCCTTCGTCGTCATTTAGATCTTAGTTTTAGGGAGGAATTAGATTCTTCCAATTATGAACGAAAAGAAAACGAAAGAACATGTTAGAAACCACATATGTTAGGAAATTTAGCAAAAGTGTTTTAAATTTCATGTAAACATACTTATTGAGTTGAGTTTTGTGATGTAGGTGAAGAGATAAATGCTGAGATTTACGAATCCACTCAGGATTAATGGAAGCGGTTGAAGAAGGATGTCCATGGCAATGATCTTGAGGTTGTTGGAGTGATTTTGACCCGTGGGCTAGAGTGTACATGTTTTTTGTTTTAGATTGCATATATATGAACATATGAGTTTTAATGTTTTTATAAATCATGTTTTGATGTATAAAAATTTTTGGTATGAAAGTGGATATTTTTTAATAGAAATGTTATATTTTAAAAAATTGAAAGGTTTGGATTTAGTTTAAAAGCTGATGTTTTGAGGAGGTAGCCAACCGATCGGCCAGAACAACCAATTGATTGGCCCTCAAATGTTGAAATGAATATTGGGACCCGAGAGATCGCCGATTGATTGGCCAAGACAATCGATCGATTGGCCCTTAAAGATTGAAGATTGGTTGGGGACCCGAGAGGGTGCCGAAGCCGCCCGATCGCCTCCTCTTGTGGGCAGCTCTGGTGGCAAACAGAACTGGTGTCGACCGATCGGCTCAGGTGAATCGATTGATCGGCTCTCACAGTTAAAAAGAAAAAACTTTTTTTTCTATGTTTCAACTTTGGTTTGAAATAAAGGGTTTTCCACGAAGGATAAAAGTTTTCCGCTACGCATTTTAAACGATTTCAGATTTCCTTTAGAGTTTACAAATATCTCAATTTAAAAGTGTACGTTTATGAACATTCCAAAAATAGGGAAGATTTTCGAGATCGTTACACGCGAGGACAGAGGCGAGGAGAGTCAAGGCGATCCGAACAGGCAACCGGCGCAAGCACGAGGTGAGTGAAGGGGAAGACCGAAGACCGAAGAAGAAGCACCGAGCGTCGAGCGAGCGCGAGAAAGAAGGCGTATTGCGTATTGCTAAAGAGGAAGATCGCAGGCTGAACTCTGAAGACGGAGCACGGAGTGTCGAGCGAGCACGAGAGCCTAGAGGAAGACTGCACATTGGAGTCTAGATTTGCACATTTGGAAAGTGGAAATTCAAAGCAAGCCCCAATTGGCTAATATCAGAATTTGGTTTTTTTAAGAGTTTGGTCTGGTCCTAGTTTTTCTGGATTTTGAGCCCGAGGACTGAGAACCAGACCAAAATCGGTGGTTATCTTAGTCCTCAATAGAAACCGGACCAAGGATCGCCGATCTGGGGCCAAAAACCAAACAGAAAATGGTGGTCCGGTCCAATTCTCGATCTTCGGGCTAGTTCTGTCCACCCTTAGGTTTAGATTATCATCATCATTATGGACACATACATCGAGATGTAAAAGTTAGTAATAGTATATCTTATTTGTATTGGAAGAGAGAATTTTTACTCATCGCAAAAGCATTCTTAACACTTTTTCTCATAAAATTGGTTATACTGCTTTTTTGGTGGGACAATTTTAAATTATTTTTAGTTGTTTATATAGTAATATTATCCAATGCTAACATTTAGAGTAGTGACGGTTGAAATATGCGTATTACAAAAATATATATTTAAAACTTTCAACTTAAAACTACTTTCATTTACATGATTAGTTCCTGAAACTTCTACTTAGCTACAGTATAATTTTATAACATCGTAGTATAGGATTAGAAGAATATAGTTATACATAACATAACGTTTTTTCAGTGATCATTTGTTCCTCAACATAACATTTTTTCAATGATCATTTGTTCCTCCTTAGTTCACTCATGGTTTAATCTTAAATTTGTTTTTTGGTAAAATAAACACGATGAAGTAAAGTATTGCATATGCAGCTTGCTTAATGTGATAGTGTTAAGAGAGAACAGTTATCTGTTTGCTCAGCTTTATCTTCTGTATTTGAGTGCTTGTAGGCTGGAAATATCCTTATTGATACACGAGGTGTGATCAAGTTGAGTGATTTTGGAGTTTCTGCTTGCCATTTTGATTCAGATGATAGGCATCGTGCGAGGAATACATTTGTTGGGACACCTTGTTGGTAAGTTCATTTGCTTAATTGCCATATTAATCATTTCGAGATTTCATACTGTCAATTTTTTTGGTGATTTAATCTAATATCGTGCATTCTAGCTCGAGGTAATACAAGGTATGACACCCATTGTGGTTGAGAGTTTTGATTTGCATGAAAGTTGTAATCGTGAACTTGTAGTATGACACTAATATCTTATCTGTACCACCTGATTATATTTATTCTGTAAACTTTTTAAGTGAATTTGTCTTTATTTTGAAGGATGACGCCTGAAGTTATGAAACAATTACACAGCTACGACTTAAAGTCTGTCTTCCTTTCTTGATGTTATTGATTTCTTTTCCACGTTTTTGATGAATAGCTTATTCTATATTAATATTTACAAGTCTATAATGTTTTACGTTGACAATTTTTATGCAGAGTTGATATATGATCTTTTGGCATAACTGCATTAGAACTTGTCATGATCATTCTCCTTTCTCAAAGTATCCTCCAATGAAGGTTCATTCATAGTCTATTATAAACAACTTGTTTATCTTCATTTCCTACTGTCTGTAGATTGATTGAAATAAAATGAAGCCTTATTATCCATAGGTATTGTTGATGACCTTGTAAAATGCTCCTCCTAGTCTTGATTACGAGTGAGATAAAAAATCCTCAAAGGTACGTTGCAGACATTATAGATTTCAAATGTATATATAGTCATTGTTGATATTCATATTACTTTGATGTGGTTTTTTCTTTTCCTCTAGTCTTTTAAGCAGATGATTGCAAGTTGTTTGGTGAAAGATCTATCTAAACGTCCATCTGTACAAAAGTTGGTGAAACATTCTTCTTTCAAGCAAGTTTGATCATATGAATGCATAGAGTGCTCTCTATTAGAGAGCATGCCTGCTCTTGGTGATTGTATAGAAGCCCTTAAAGTTTGAAAATTGTTATTATATTATATCCATGGAAAGATCCTAATACATAAAATAAAATTATACATATTACATCATAATATTATTTTTCTTCTTTTCGGGATCACAGAGAAAGGAAGAATACATGCTTGCCCAAAAGAAATGCCAGATGGGCAAAAAGAGGAAATTTCAGAAGTTGTGTTTTTTATCTGTAATGTTTGTTGATGTTTATATTTTTCCATAAAATTCGTTGTTCTATCTTTTTTGGTACTTTTGAATTGAAGTTTCAATAGGTCATAATTCAAACTCAGTTCAATTAGTTTAGCCAATTTATCTATTATGAAGAGAATTTGATTATAGAGTTTGAAACATAAAGGGGCTTATGTAGAATATATTATAAACGCGCAAAGTATTGTCTAGTTCTCTCATCAAATTACTTGTTCCAAAACAATTTATTTCAAAATTTTGTGTTGTGAATTTTGTATGCGGGAAATAATTTGGTCAAACCACATTTACTGATGGAATTTATAACAAACATTGTCTTTTTGCCAACTAATTGATCAAATATAAAATCTAGCGTTGAAGATTGAAAACTGCATTACCATCTATCGTTGCGCCCTACATGTGAGAGATCTTCTTGAAAATTGTAACCCTGTGAAGATTCTAATGGCCACAAATAAAAAATTTAGCATTGAAAGAGGAGAAAAATTTGATGTGAGTATCTACTGAAGTTTGATTGGAAGTCTACTTTATTTTACCAATACAAGTCCTGACATTCTACAATGTACGAGTTTTTTGTCAAGGTTTATGCAAAATCCAAACAAAATGCATTATGGAACTACAAAAAGAATTTTACGATACTTAAAGAGAACAAGTTTGTATTGAATGTGTAACAATAGTGATAATTTGAACTTACTTGATTTTTCTAACAGTGATTGGACAGGTTCTATTGATGATTGAAAAAATACCTCAGGATATGTTTTCAAACTTGGGTCATTTGCAAGATCATGGAGCTCTCGAAAGCAACCCTCTACAACTTTATCTTCATCAGAAGTTGCATACATGACAGTATCTTCAGTCGCATGTCAAGCAATATGGTTACAATGGATTGTGAAAGAGATGAGATATCAACAAATTGTTACGACAATTTATTGTGACAATCAGTCTACCATTGCCATGACCAAAAACCCAATTTTTCATAGTCGAACAAGGCATATTGAGGTATGATATCATTTTATCCAAAAATTAGTTGCTGATGGAAGCATTCAGATAACTTATTGTAGCATAAATGAACAACAAACTAACATGTTTACAAAGCCTCTGCCTTTAGAAATGTTTGTAGATTTATACGTTAAGGGAGACTAGTAGAAATAATGAAGAAATTAGTAAGTGGTGTTTTTACTTACGTGTCTGGTGCTTATTCTTATAGGGTACTTAGAATATATTTGAGATTTATTAGGAGTCTGATTGGTTATTGGGAACCGTAATATGTCAGAATCTGTTGCATTTAATATGTATAAAATTTTCAGTTTTGGCCATGGAAGAAAAGTATCGAACATCTTCAACGCCATGTTTGTTAAAAGTCCTGTGTGAAAGTTCCTCTTTGATGTTTATACCTCTCTTGATTTTGTCTAAGAGAAAAATTATTTGTTTTCACCAAGATATAAGCTTAACATCCAAAACATCAGCATCCCCAAAGGCCCGAGGATGAAAAATGAGGTCGAGAAACACAGCATTCAACGTGAAAAATGCATAGGAAGGAATGCCGAACTCGTCGGCGACATCAATCATTGAATTGCACAACATATCCACCACTGTTCGGGCTCGATTCCTCCCAGAATCGGATCTCGATGAGTGGTTCGGATTTCCAAAGTGGGAAACTTTTAGAAACAATTTACAACAAAACATGCATTCCCTAAATGGTAACTTCCAAACAACATAATCCATGCATTTTCTACTTGGCATCCTAAATTAAGATCTGTTAAAACTCTAACAAAACACATTTCATATATTAAAATGTTTACATCATCGACTACATCAACCTCATAGTACTTAAATAGAAGCGCAAAAGAAATAAATACTCATAAGCCACGACATGTGACTTTCCACAACCCAAATACCATCAACCATGATCTTTTATCTATACCTCATTGCATACTTTACCTTGCCTTAATTTCTCCGTCTTGGTGAACGTCATCGATATTTAAAAAATAGAGATATTCCACATAATGAGTTTTACACCCAGCAAATAAGTCTAACGACTAAGATAAATAGTGCAGACTCTATCCACAATATTTAGGACCAATCTCTATCCTCCGCCTATCATTGATCATTTTTTAAATCAACTTAAATTAATTTGTTTGATTTGAAATTCATGTCATTTATATAAAAATACATGCATGTTCATAATTCGAACCATTTAAAATCCATGTCATTAACCGTAGTTTAAAACAACCAATCTTTTAAAATCTATAAACCACGGTTTAAAATCATTCTCAACGAATATATGAATCCAATCCATTATAATAAATATGCAAGATTTAAAACCATCATTTTCTCAAAACAACCAATGTCATTTTTAACATTCAATTTGATATGTAAAAATACAATCCACTCTAAATCAATTCATATGACCATCAAACACCTACATGTTCCCGCGCTTTCACCGGTAAGACTGTAGAACACCACCATTGCTTACTCGTAAGGTTTAAGGTCTTTCAACCTAAGAAGGACATACAATTAACCTCCTTCTCTTTTCATAGTCATATTTATCACACACGAATAGACGAGTCCAATCCAATGGGTTCTTATGTTACCACGACTTTTATACTCCCTCCTTCTTAAATGCATGCTTTAAAACAGTTATAAAGCAATGTTATGCATATTTAACCCATAAAATTTATATTTAAAATCAATGAATTCAATGTAATGTAAAATATTTATTCAAGACGTTACATTCAATTTCTTCAATAAAAATCAAAATTTAACCATTTAATAAAAATCACATTTAAACAACATTTCAATAAAATCGAATAAATGATTTTTCAATATTTATATATATTGGAATTAAAAACAATATCAATTTTCTCACTTCAACATTCAATTTCACTTCAAATCCCAAATAAATATATCATATCCAGATGCAAAACAATAATTGAAACTATCTTCACCTACTAATGTGGTAAAGTATAAATTAATTATTTTAATCGTTAGATGTATTTACCGTATGTCAGTTCCTTCACTTCACACAAAATTTCTACTGAATCTTTCGATTCTTCCACCAAAACGCTTATCTCAACGAACTGAACAATTTTCCCTCGAGGACAAATCGACAAATTTCACTTCTCCTTTTCCTTTTCTCTTCATTCTTCCCTTTTTTTCCTCTCCTTTTTCCTTCTGTCTTGCTTACTTTCTCTCCTCTATAACTTTCTTTCTCTTTCAACGTAAAACCACAAAATGAAGGTCAACTAACACTTTTCAAATAGTGTTTCAAGGATCAATTACAATTAAATCATTATTATCATATGCAAAAGATGAATTTGCCCTTCAACTTTAGTTAATTACCATAAAATCAAGTTTAATCAACCCTTAATCATAATTAATTGAGTTTTTTTCAATTTAAACATCAAAGTGTAGCTTTTTTTAAATAAATCTTAAACTATCTTAAACTTAACAAATCAAATCCTAATGGACGGACGATCACCGTCCGTTCATTGTTCACACCCGAGCAATGAAAAAAATAATCTTAAAAACTTTACCACATGTTTATCATATTATGAAAAAATAATCTGAAATTTTTTGTAATTTTCTAATACTTATACGATTTATTATAATTATTTTATCTATATTTTATAAAATAATTCAAATTGTCATTTTTTACTCACCAAATGAATGACTAGTTTGGCTTGATATTGGATTTTCTTCCACCTCGCTTAGATTCACAATAAAATAATAATATTTATGAAAGAATAATGTTATTTTTTTTAATAATTATTAGTACAATTCACGGAGAATTAATATAATAAATAATAATTATTATAGAAGTTATATTTATCAATGTTGGACAAATTAACGATTATTTTTAAAAATTTTAATAAAAGTGTAAATACAACCTTTATAGTTTATTCTTTATAAAAATTGCCACGGCCAACTTGGGATAATTCAGTGATTGATTGAATATTTAATAATAAAGAGGCAGTATTCATTAAATAGTTGAAGAAGTCTATTTTACGAAAGTCCCCCACTTGAGTCAATACTCAGGATAAAGAAGGCTTTCTTCAACGGAAGAAGATAAGTACAGCCAATTATTGATGTCCACAATTTTGCAGAACCAGGTCGATGAAACAATCCATGGCCTGAAGCGACGATCCGCCCTCCATTAAAGCCTTCCTGCTATTCTCTCCCATCTCCTTCACCTTCTTCCTCTTCGCCGCCGCACTTTCATCTCCGTCCAAACCCATCACCTCCCTGATCGCTCTCTCAATCACGGCTCCACTGACCGTCTCCGGATTGTTGAACATGAAGTCGTTCCGATAGTCCATTTTGATCTCCACCGCCATTTCCAACTCCTTCACCAATGTAAACGCGTTCGTTTGTTGCTCTGCGTACAGCGGCCAGGTTCCGATCACCACCCCGTTCCAGATGCTCTCCAGCGTCGAGTTCCACCCGCTGTGCGATATGAATCCTCCCACTGACTCGTGGGCTAGCACCTCCACCTGCGGCGCCCACCCTATTACTTTCCCCAACTCCGCCGTCCGCTCCAGGAACCCGTCTGGCAGCACCGCCTTCGGGTCCGAGTAGTTGGAGGGAGGTTCTCCGAACTTCGGAGCCGGTTGCCGGAGCGACCACAGAAATCTCACCTCGCTTTTCTCGAGTGCGTTTGCGATCTCCTTAACCTGATCGGCGCCGAAGCTTCCCATGCTTCCGAAGCAGAGGAATACTACGGATGACGGAGGCTGAACGTCCAGCCACAGCATGATGTCCGATGACTCGCTCATCGAGTCGGGTGCTGAGTTCAGATTTAAAATTGGCCCTACTGGGAACACCGGCGGAACACCTTCAGCCGTCGAAAGTGAATCCAGAGCATAACTTTCAAGATCTAAAAACGTGTTAACCATAACACCCTTCGTCTCTCGGAACCGCCTCGCCAGGACGAGCAAAACTTCGGCCCATTTCTTGTCAAATGCAGCGGTAGGAAGACATTTAGCAGGAAATGGACGGGAAAAGCTAGGAACATCCAACTCCATATCTTCCAGCCCCTGCAACTCGGTAGTATCCAAAGCACCAGAGTCCGTAAGGGCCTGAAGATGAAGAATAAGGCCGAGAAACGCAGCGTTCGACGTGAAAAACACGTAGGACGGAACGCCAAACTCGCCGGCGACGTCAATCATTGAAGTGCAGAACATATCGACCACAAAGCCCGCGAGATGACGAGAAGGGTCCGAGGAAATCAATTCGACAACAGCGTCTTTAACATGGACTTTGTGATCTTCGACGAAGGAGGTTATATTGGCATCCGGGTTTACAGACAGTTGTGGAAGGTGGTGGAAGCGTATGGAATCAGTGGAGGAGAGTGAGTCTGTGTAGTGGTTCGTGGAGTTGGATTCAGAGGGTCGCGTCAAAATGAGGACGGTGATGCAGAGGCGGTTGTTCCGATCGACGAGGCGCTTAGCCACCTCGACGGTGGATCCGAGGTGACCAACTCCGGGGGAAGGTATGAAAACGAGCTCTGGTTTCTTCATAGTGCAGTGTTTTGCTGAGAGAGAGAGAGAGAGAGAGAGAGAGAGAGAGAGAGAGAGATTCCCAGGGATGTGGCTTTGCCGCTTTGGTGTTAAACTAGTCCATCCTCTTGGCCTGCGTATATAAAGACTCCACCTTTATTATTTCATAGAACCCACAAGACGTCGGATATTTCATATTTTAATTGGATTAACAGACGTGTTGTGTTAAAGTTAAACCATTATTTTAAACGTAATTAGTTAAATAATAAAGAATTAATTACTTTGGGGGAAAGTGAGGGTGGCATTCTTGGGTTCCACTCTACAATTGATGACGTAAGAGTAAACGCAATAATAGAAATGACGTCATGGCTTCGCTGGAGTCGCAACCTTGTCTTTATGCAAATCAATGAATCAAGAGTTAATATCAAAAGACAAGTTCCCCACGTACTCTTAAATCCATGTCTTTATTTTAATACGAAACTTTTTAATATATATATATATATATATATATATATACACACACGCATATACGTATATATATGCTTATATTTTCACATGCAATGTCTCACCATTTCCATTAGGCATATGCATCGCGTGGCATTCTCGGTCGTACGGTTTGTAATATCTAACGGGGGTGGCCAGAATAGGACTTGACTTTCCGGTTTAACCAACTCTTGCAGCTCGGATCAAATCTACCGCCAAATGAATCAATGCAGTTCAATAATTTCAAGAACCGCGTGACACGGTTTGGTTTATGATTTTAGAAGTAAAAAAAATTATGAGAATCAAATCGAACGGTGGTTTAAAAATAGAATCCAAAACTGTTAAAACCTAATCCAAATCTTGAAAAACTATGTACTCAAAAAGTAGTTTCAAACTCGACTCAAATTTTGATAACCAGCTCAAAAGTAACAAAACGTAAAAATAATTAGAAAAAATTAAAATTTTAAAAATTTGTAGAATGATACTTTTATCGAACCGGTCTATTTCCACCCCTTATATCTATTTGCATAAAATTAACAGACTTAGACCTTTTCCAACTTACGTAACTTTCTTTGCATGTCTTATGACCCTCGTTTAAAAGATTTGGAGGACTGCACCGAGGTTCTCGTTATCGTGATCTGATCTTCAACATATAATATAATATTATTTATTTTGGATTAAAAATTTTTTTGAGTTTTGTCATGTATATCCTTACGCGAGTTTGGAGGTCAAATCTTTCTCACGAAACATTCTTTTCCCAAGCAATTTATTTAATATTTCTATGAGCCTCATGCTCTCACAAAATGGACTAACACCTTATCTTTGGATAGACTTTCTTTAAATTCCTCGAACGTGTAAGAAAACTATAAGAAACTCCATATTTTTAAGATAATATTATATTTATTTTTTAATTTTATATTTTAATTTTATCTTCTGACTTTACGTTTACCTGTCAATCATTACTTGATTCTATTTTAATAATTTTTTCGTTTAATTAGTTTATTATTTTATTTAGGTTTCTAAATTTTTTATATTCGTAATGAATTAGTTTCTTAATTTATTATACTTTCTAATGATTATTTCTTTTTATACTATTATTGAAAAACACTATAAAAGAGTATTGTTATAGTAGAAAGAGACTTTTGACGAGAACTACAAATTACCACTAATTTGAGAATTATTTCTTTATTGATATTTTATTTTTTTGTTTTGATTTCGAAAAACATCTTTTGTGGTACTAAATTTATATCAGAGCAAAGATTTCAGCTCAATCTAATGGTTGACTATGGTTCTATTGAAAAAAAGTCTCCCACAATGAATGGAGACTCGATGTCGTCGAGCAACAACTTAACAGAGGATTCGTTGCTGTTGACGAGAGACTAATGCAATTGAGCACTGACTTGACAAAATAGACGAAACTTTTCGTGGCATGAAGCAAATTGTTGTTGCTTTAGTTGCTAAAAGAAGATACGATAATGTGAAACATTAATTGAATATCTGAGTTTTCTTTTTATTTTAAACTTCTAATGATGACAAGAGCGAAGAAAATAATAGCTAATAGAAAATATCTTGCGAATTGCAATCATCTCGTTGTTGTTGTCCACAGTCATAGCGACAAACTATCATCTCCTATCGATGGCAACTATCACAACAACCGTTGTTTAACACAAAAGGCAATCATCCAACAACATATAGACCTTGCAAATCATCCATTATTATGGTTCAAGAGTGGAATCATGATATTCAAATCTTAAAATGCGAATTTTTTTTCTTTCAACCTGATAATTAATGCCTCCAACAAAAGTTTTTAGCCTATGATAATATTAAATTTGAAGCTGGCAATGATTTTTCAATGAGATAGTTAAAGTGTTGTGTAAGACAACTGATATTTTTGACAAAATCATGAATTTGTCCCACCTCAAAAACAAATAGATTGATAAAACAATCGTTAAGCGGCGATCCACCCTCAATTAAAGCCTTCCTGCTCTTCTCTCCCATCTCCTTCATCTTCTTCCTCTTCGTTGCCGCACTTTCATCTCTGTCCAAACCCATCGCCTCCCCGATCGCTCTCTCAATCACGGCTCCGCTAACTGTCTCCGGATGGTTGAACATGAAGTCGTTCTGATAGTCCATTTTGATCTCCACCGCCATTTCCAACTCCTTCCCCAATGTAAACGCATTCATTTGTTGCCCTGCATACAGCGGCCAGGTTCTGATCACCACCCCATTCCAGATGCTCTCCAGCGTCGAGTTCCACCCGCTGTGAGATATGAATCCCCGTAGTGCCTCTTGGGCTATCACCTCCACCTTCGGCGCCCATAGGTAATATCGCGGTCAAGGTAAAAAGTACCGAAGATAATTTTTAGAAAAAACTACCTTTTATCGTCTTTTTGGACATAATTAATTTTTCAAGTAAATTCAGAAAAAATTACATGGATAATAAATGATCATATTTAAAATTCAGTCTTTTATACAAAATTTATTTAAACAGTACAATTATATACTAAAATAATAGTAGATACGATCTAAAAAATACTAAAAATATTTTCTATGCCGTTTAAATATAACAGAATTTGGAGAAATAGTGACATAGATAGAAATTCAAATCCATAAAAAAATCACAGAGATTAATCTAGAAAAATCTCTAGAATTTATAATATTTTTTTAAATATTAAATATTTTATAAAATATTCTCACGTATCTCGCTGATTTTTCTGGGCGCTCTTTCTTCTCTCTCTTGTACTCGCTATTTGTCTTACTCTCTAAGAAAAACTTTCTTCTTGAAACAAATGAAGAAGTCTCCGTTCACGCGCAAGGGTCCTTCCTCGTTTAAGGAGGGACCCTACACCTATTACTCTCCCCAACTTTGTCGTCCGCTCCAAGGATCTGTCGGCCAGCACTGCCTTTGGGTCGGAGTAGTTGGATGGAGGTTCTCCGAACTTCGGAGGTGGTTGTCGGAGCGACCACAGAAACCTCACCTCGCTTTTCTCGAGTGCGTTTGCGATCTCCTTCACCTGATCGGCGCCGAAGAATCCCATGCTTCCGAAGCAGAGGAACACCACAAACGACGGAGGCTGAACGTCCGCCCACAGCATGATGTCCGATGACTCGCTCCTCGAGTTGGGGGCCGAGTTTAGATTTAAAATAGGTCCTACTGGGAACACCGGTGGAACCACTTCAGCCATCAAGAGTGAATCCAGAGCATAATTTTCAAACTCTAAAAACATGTTCCTGCAACTCGGTAGTATCCAAAACATCAACGTCAAGAATTAGGCCGAGAATCGCTGCGTTAGATGTGAAAAACAGGTAGGACGGAATACCAAACTCGCTGGCGACGTCAATCGTTGAAGTGCAGAACATATCGACCACAAAGCCTGCGAGATGACGAGAAGGGTCGGAGGAAATCAATTCGACAACAGCGTCTTTAACATGGACTTCTGATCTTCGACAAAGGAGGTTATATTGGCGTCTGGTTCGCAGGGACAGTCGTGTAAGGTAGTGGAAGCGTATGTAATTAGAGGAGTGGTTAGTCTGCACAATGGTTGGTGGCGTTAGATTCAGATGGTTGCCTCAAAATGAGGACGTTGATGCAGAGGCAGTCATTCCGATCGACGAGGCGCTTAGCCACCTCGAAGGTGGATCCAAGTTGCCCAAGAAGGAATTAAGTTAATATGAAAAGTTAAGCTCCCGACATACTCTTAAATCCATGTCTTTATTTTCAGAACAACACTTAACTTAAAAAAAAACATGAACGATCCCATCCCAAATTTCAAATTTCCAAAAGTAATATCTTCCATTTGTCACACGAGTGCTACTTATAATACCTATTAACAGAAGTAAAATCGAACTTGACCCGTAGGTTCAAGCAACCCATGCAGTTCGAGCCAGTTCTACCCGTCAAATGATTATCTTAGGTTCTACAATGTCAAGAACTGCAAGTGCAACTTTGTTCGCATGTTTCATGACCCTCATTTGAAAAGATTTGGAGACAGGACACCAAGATTGAAGTTATTAAGATTCAATATTCAACGTATAATACAATATTATTCATTTTGAACTTAACTCATCTTGAGTTTTAACCTCAAACTCATTACACTATTTTAGAGAACAAATCATTCTGACCAAATACATTTTTTCAAACAATGTGATATTTTATATGTTTATGGACCTCATGCTCTCTCAAATTGGACTGGCACCATACCTTTGAGTAGGTTTGCCTAATATCCCATGAAAACCGGAAAAAATTTTGAGAATCTCTTTTTTTTAAAGATAATATTTGAATTTTACTAATTAATTCATGTAACAATTAAGATAAATTATAAATAGTTAAAATAAGACATTAATTACACTAATAAGTGAGTGACACAATATAATATAAGATTAAAATATAGAATTAGAACGTAAACTTACTGTGACTCTGTCTTCCGTCTTCATCTATGCATCTACCTGCCAATTCTTAAAATTTCTCAAGTTAGCACAATCAAACCAACCTGAAAATTATCACCCATCTTATACATATATGACATTGATTTCAAGACTCCATCTATTAAATCTCTCTAAAAGCATACGTTCTCACTTGGGAAATGCATATAGCGGTACACACTATCAAAGGACAAAAGACTTCTTTAAATACTACTCTCAGTTGTTTGACATGTTACAACAAAGAAACACTACTTTATTTCTAAACCCGCATTTGAACACAAACTACGCAGAAAAAGCAAGAGATGACAACTTCAACTAACTTGGTTAGATCCATTCTTTTGGATTGATGCAAGCATCCAGCAGCTTCCATTCTTCAGTTCCCTCTTCCGGTTTCTACCAAATTAAGGGAACTAATTATACAAGAACATCAAAATTCATCACATCCAAAGTTAAAGAAATGGCAATTCCAAAAGAAATGCAGGAAAAAAAAAAAAAAAAAAACTTAACTTTTTTGATTCGTGAAGTTTTGAAAAATTACAGGTCAAGCCACCATGTGAATCTAATGTTCGAGAAAGCTTACATGGTCATATTCCCATCGAGCGGTTAGTGGAAGAGAAACCAGAATACTTTCGATGCGTCCACCAGTTTTCAATCCAAATGTTGTACCACGGTCATAGACCTATCATTAGGTTTTGAAAAAAAAATGAAAGATATGACTTTGTGGCAAAACTGCTTTGAATAATAGTTTCATTCATACCAAATTGAATTCGACATATCGCCCCCTCCGCAACTGTTGCCAAGCTTTATGTTGATCAGTGAATGGTATATCCTTCCTTCTCTCTATAATAGGTATGTAAGCAGGAACCACGGAATTTGCACACTCTGAAAATTGGCACAAGTTTGTGAATAAAGAATTTAACGTACTCAATTTGGCTTCTTTTTTGCAGAAAAACAGATTACCTGTAGCAAAAGAAAGAAGCATCTCCTGATCATAATCATTTAGATCATCAAAAAATATTCCTCCAAGTCCTCGTCTTTCACCTCGGTGCTATGATAAAAACAAACATTTAGTAACCAAAATGCACCTACCCAAAAGTAAATTAATTCCATTAGAAGATTATAAGATTAAAAAATTAAATTCACATTTTTTTTCCTGAGTTAGCTTACCTTGGAATTATGTAAACTATGAACTAATAATTAGCAACATTTTTGTTCAACTTAATAACCACACAAAATTGTAAATCCTTGCATAAAAGTCAAGAAACGTTAAGTATAGAGAAGCTCTTATATACATTTTTTCATCACAAAATCAAGTTGCAGTCCCTATAACCAACCCATTAAGATATGTATAACCTTCTTTAAGGAATAAACACAAGCAGACAGGAAAAAAAACTTGAAAATTGCATTACTTGAGTGCTCATTTACTTCAAATATATGCAACGCTGTCATCTTATCAGTAAAGTCACTCATATCGACCCTATAAGCATCATTATTGTAGAATAACCAATGTCCTTAATGGATATTGAGTACCCAGATTTAAGCTGCAACAAAGCTTAGATTTTGGTTTTTGTTCAGTTAGTTTTTTAAAAGAACAAGACAAGAATAAAAAGAGGATGGGTGACAAATAGACTAAATAGATTTTAGAAAACTAATAGCTCCAAAAGGATTGATGCAAGCCATGGAGAAAAAGATTTAGATCACATAGGAATACGCAAATGAGGAAAATTTGGGAGAAGAGAACTTTGGAAAAGAGAAATGAAAGGGTGAGAAAATAATGCGATTGTTAAATAATTGACACCAAGTGAACCTACAGTCTTTTTTGTGATATTCAATAATTACTATACTTGCCGATCTACAATCTTATTTATATAGGCCAAACTGCATACTTCTGAAATCCCTAAATAAATAAATAAAGTATAATATTTAGTAACTTATAATAAGTTCAAGACATATCCTGTAATTCTTATATAACTAATTAATTTTCTTTCATATCCTTTATCTGTTACAGTGAATCTGATTTTAGAAAATACAATACCCTAAATATCCCGCTCACTAAAGTTAAGAAGTGATGCTTTCTAAAAGAACATAACAATCAAAATATTTTCGATACTACACTCTACTCCTCTGGATAAGACTACTCATGATAATTCTAAATAAGTTGTAGTGAGAAAGATTAAAAAAAATCCAGGGAATGAATAGCTGCCAATAAAGGCTAAAAGAATCAAGCGATTCAAAATTAATTTTCATTTGTAAGAGCTGGTTATAATTTAAAATCAATTCTGTAATAATTATTTTGCAATTTAAACCAACTAATCAAGTACAAATTGTACCTTAATATAAAAATAATCATCACACCATTTCTTAAACCGAGGATAGAAGGTAGGGTGGAATTTGTCACAAGCATTTTTCTGAACCTGAAAACACAGAACATCCATATAAAAAGGATACATTACTTTAATAATGATATTAATTCTAGATTATGCGATCACAGGTCTGCAGTGAAAAAGTCATATTCCAATTTTGGAGGTCTAATAGATTTATGCTCTCAGTAATCTAAATAACTAGGAGATAACTATGCTGAACAATTTATATCAATAACATTCCATGACAGAATAAATTTGTTAATATGTAATCTCAAGTTACAATTAGGAAATATTAACAAATTATTATAGCCAGAGATAACATGTCCAAGTTTTTGTCTCCTTACTTTAAATGAGTTGTAGTATACAAAAAAAATTAAATACTAGTCTTAAACATTTGATGAAACAAGTTGACTATTTTGGTTAATCAATAATTGAAATGATGCTAAGCTTAAAACCTCATCAATTAGTGACTAAAATAATAGCTTACCATTTGTTAATGAGGATATATTTTCTTTTGTAGGTATCATAAGTAGGATTTATAATATATTATCTCTCATTATAAGAAAAAAAGAACTACTTCGAAAACTTTTATTATGAGATAATTTGCTCCTTATTTGTAGTTGAATTCTCCTCTTTCTATACTCTTTCCTTTTTAATACACTTCTCTTGTGTTATTAAAAAAATTATATTTTTTATTCATCTAATTATTACAACTATAGGGAAATAATTAAAATCCTTCCTATTCTAATTCGGTAAATTAACAGAACTATCCACAGAAGAATCCAAGAAAAAGCATTTCAAAAAATTTAATGAAATAAATAGAAGATATTTTAAAAGAACTCCAGAAAAACCACCAGCCTTCAAAAATAGTCAAAACAAAGATTTTAAGTCAGGGCAGGGCTCACATACAATAAACTTTTACTAATAGAACAACTAGTAAAAAACATTTAGAACTTTCACCAGGGCGAATGCAATAAGATGCTGACAGTTTACATACAGTGTGGAAGTGCTTGACGTCATCCTCAAAGATGTAAGCTGGAGTCAAATCAGTTCCACCACCAAACCACCACTGTCTTGGCGCACCAGGAGCATCTGTTAGTAGTACGATAAGTTACTAATACACGCTTCTCCAGTATAGTTGTAGCAGAATAGCAAACCCGAAGCAAACTAGAAGAATACAGAAATAAATTTACCCATTTAACTTCTGCAAGCCATACACAAAGCGAATGAACACAAGAGCAACCTCATAGTTGACTTGGATAATTCATATTGTTTTTATTTGACATCTTTTGTCAAAATTTCTATTATTGATATTTTGAGAAAGGATTCCGTATTCCTTATCTCTCATTATTAAAATTTGCAATTGCAAGAAATGATACTACATTTCATCTTGGACCACTAGACCTTAATTTAGCTAAAAAAATACATCTAAACAAGAGGAAATACAGTAGCGCATTAATCTTTCCTCTGTTTAATGTAAACATAAACATATGTCAGTAGTGAGAAAAATAGCCAATCATATATTTTAGAGTAATCATCCTGCGAAATATATGTAGAGAACTTACTTCCAGGATGTTGTCACTGTTAAATAGCTGATCATATATATATATATTACAGAAATCAAAAGATCTTCCTGACCATCAACAACTATTATCCTTGAATCCTTATTTGAAAAAGTTTCAGCATTGCACACCCATCCACAAAGCACTTATTTTTTGACAACACCAACCTCTCCCACTTCCTCATCTTCTTCTCATCTTTAGTGACAACATTATGCAAAGTATAACTTCGTAATACTACCAATGACCAAACACAAGAATAATATAAATGTTCACACACAGTAGCACGATATTTTATTTCAGAATGACAAGAGAAGTTTATACCTAGATGACTAAAAAAATATTCTCCAAAACCCTATCATATTGGGCAATCACACAGAATGGGGGTATTCGAGTGGATCCAATAGATGAAAAGGTTGACACTTAAAATCAAACTTCATCAACTTCTTTACAATTTATCTAAGGGATTTTATTTTTTGTCACAAAATCCTCAAATCCATGATCATTATAATAATGGATAGGAGCTTCAAGTTGCAATAGAGATTCAATTGTCTTTCTGATTCCATCAAATATTCTCCATTAACCAACAAATGGTTGTGCGACCATCACGCAGTTTCCACCTCTAAAATGAGTCCTAATTCAAGCTCTGATACCTACAATTGGAGAGTAAATTGAAAACACAATTCTTAAGTCCCATCATGGATATGAGTTTCAATTCATGCTAGGGGATGGGCTTCGACTTTCTCTCTTTGGTCCATCAAATCTTCTTTGTTGATCAATAAACAGTCGTGCCACAGTATGACAGCCAGCAGTTCTGCTTAGAGGCATATTCATTTCCAGCTTTCATACCGACTAACCAAGTCCAGACTTTAAACCAAGTGGACAAAAAGAAGTAACTTTCAGAATAGAAAGTTATTAATAACTCTTTAGGAATACTAATCTAAATAACCATAGGAAATAAGATAAATAAACAAAAAGAAATGTTAAACTATATAATATTCAATAAAGGAAATCCTAAGATAAATATAGTCAGAATAAGAATAAGACAAACTTAAATCTCATCTAATAAAGCCAAAAATTATACACATTTTGGTCAACATCCCTGGATCAAGATGAAATAATAAAGATGGAAATATGATTTGTGGTACTGATAGTCTACAAATTAACCTGTAGGAATAGGCTACCAATGACAGCTACAGTGGAGAACAACTCATGACAATGGCCCTCACGCAAAAATTGACATTCTCGATCAAGTCGCTATAATACATAATTTTAAACAAGGAATCAAACATTTCATCCTTTAACCTTGATCAATGATCCAAACTTGAATTAAGAAACTAGCCAACACAACAAATGAAAATTCACAAAGCAAAGTGGCTGAATGTTTTTAAAAAATATGTGAGATGGAAGAGTTGTTCTACCATATTGCGTAGGATCATAGATACCTTTTGGAGAATCAGTCTCAAAATATCGATAATTAAAATGTAGGGTTGGCGCAAATGGATTCTTCGGGTGCAAAACCTGAAAATAAGAAAAGGTTTGAGGTAAAAACTTGATAATATACGCATAGTGCTTGAATAGTAACAATTGTGGCGCAATCCATACGCAGTAACATTATAATAATGGCATGCTCAGATTCTCTTAGTTTTACTCATATAAGAATATTATGGCATTTGTTCTTATCATTTCAGTGCTATTAATTTCGAAGGAGCAAGTATGCAGGTTGAACGCGACTAGCAAACCTATATTGCAACGTAAGGAATAGGTCTAATGTGGCGACCCAGAAATTTGGGACAGAAGTCTCGACGTTCCAATACTCGACGCGAGAAAATCAGAAACAGTTCATTCAAATAATTAGGAAATAAATCACAAACCGAGCTAATTCCTGCAGCAAAGAACGGAATCGGACCAGGTTTATGATCGCCGGCGGCAGCCTTGGCCGCTCTATAAGCATCAGGAGGCATTACTCCGTACACAACCGAAACATTTACACCAGCCTTCTCCCAAATGGCCCCATCCTGGAGGACCCTGCTAATGCCTCCACCGCCACCAGGCCTCGACCAAACGTCCTCTTTGAACTTAGCGCCTCCATCAGCCGCCTCAAGTGCCGAGCAAACTTTGTCCTGGGCGTCCCTTATCATCTTCTCAAATCGCGGTCTCACAGAGGAGGAAATGCCGTCGCTGGCCTCGTCATATTCGCGGAGAAAAGTGTCAGGTCGTTCAGAGATTGCAGTTTCCTTTTCAATGGAGACAGCAGACGGCACAATAACACTCGTCTTCGTCCTCCTCAAACTGACGAGTTGACCTCTGAAACTACAGGGCGGAAAGACAAGGGAATTGAAGGGAGAAGAGGAGGAAGACGATGAATTTGCAAACAGAGTGAATGGCGCAGACGATGAACAAGTGGCAGAATAACAAACTGTAGAGGCCATTGCTAGAAATCAAGAAGCGAATTGAAGTGAAATCTTGTTCAGAATCGATGAACTCGTTGTTCGCAATTCGCATAAATAGCGCCGGGAAGAGGAAGAAGAAGGAAGAGAGAGAAGAAGATAAGGATCAGGTTCAACGCCCCCTCCACTGTCAACAGACGACACTGTAAAAAAGGATATAGGTGGGTCAATCGCCTATTCCAAATGGCGCTCATGGTTTTGGACCCTTTTTATAGTTCCATCAAAACCTATGGGCCTCTTTGCAATTTTAATTTTTTTTATTAGTCCATGACGGCCAAGTTATTGTAGTTTACAGTACCGAGGTTCTTTTCGACTCCCCTCGACTGGTACTCATCTCCGGTTAGTAAAGTAGTTTCCATTTCTAACTAGAACCACATAACAATTGAGGAATCTTCTCGTATACTGGACCTATACCTCAGTTGTCGATGTGGGATCACATCAATAGGTTTTTGTTCGCGTGTTTAATGAGTCGTCGCATCATACAAAATGCTGGGGATAGAATGACTAAGATGGAACTGATTCCAAATAGGATGGGAAGAATACCCTCAGATTTTATACTGCACCACTCAGTTTTATCTCCGTTGGATAACAATTTCCAACCTCAACGAAGAAGACAACGACATGAGAAATGGGGGGAGGGAGCGGATCATCTACAGTTACCAAAACGCCTTCCATGGAGTTGCAGCTCGATTGACCGAGGAAGAAGCTCGGGTTCTGGAGCAAGCAGATGGAGTTCTAGCGATTTTTCCAGAAACAAAATACCAACTTCACACAACTCGAAGCCCTTCGTTCCTCGGCCTCGAACCGGCAGAGAGCAACAGCGTTCGGTTTGAGCAAATCGGAGACCATGACGTCGTATTTGGAGTTCTGAACACCGGCATATGGCCGGAGAGGGAGAGCTTCAACGACGCTGGTCTAACCCCAGTTCCTCTAAGTTGGAAAGGAGCTTGCGAAACTGGTCGAGGCTTCACGAAGAATCAATGCAACAAAAAAGTTGTGGGCGCGAGAGCTTTCTATCATGGCAATGAAGCTGCTACCGGGAAAATAAACGAGCAAAACGAGTATAAATCGCCACGAGATCAAGACGGCCATGGCACTCACAGTGCAGCCACCGTCGCCGGAGCTCCAGTTCACGGAGCTAATCTTCTGGGTTACGCCTACGGAACAGCGAGAGGAATGGCTCCAAATGCGAGAATTGCTGCTTACAAGGTCTGCTGGAGCGGAAGCTGTTTCAACTCCGACATTCTCTCAGCCGTCGATAAAGCCGTGGCTGACGGAGTTAACGTTCTGTCTATCTCCCTGGGTGGTGGAGTTTCTTCTTGTTACAGAGTTTGTAAAATAGTCAACGTGTCATTTTAACAGAATATTCATATTTAAGTTATTCAAGTAATATAATTAGCTATAAATTTAAGATTTTGGGCATAAAATGAAATTCTGGTATTAGTGTGTGCGAAGGTTGATGAGGTTGGAGGGAGTGGTTTCATTTCTGAAATTGGTTCCGGGACGATGGATCTAGACGGAGGAGACGCCATTGTTGGCATAAGGGAGAGTATCAGAGTGCAGGGAATTGTTGACTCCGGTGTTTCTCTAGTTCCTTCCCAATATATCCAACCTTTACCTAATCGTCCGTCTACTAATTCTCACGACGGCGATTATGGTGATCCGAAGAGCATTCCGGTTATCGACCTTTTCGGACTGGACTCTGCGCATAAGGATTCGATCAAGGCGGCAATCAGGTCCGCATGCGGTGAATGGGGCGCCTTTCAAGTAATCAATCATGGAGTTCCAACTGAGCTTCTCGAGGAGATGAGACGTGTTGGCCTCTCCTTCTTCAACGAGTGTACTATGGCGGATAAGCTCACCTATGCTTGTGATCCTAATTCGTTTGCTTCTGAGGGCTATGGCACCCAAATGCTTGTCAGTAATCAGACCAATGAGAATCCGTCGTCTTCGGTGCTGGATTGGAGAGATTACTTTGATCACCATACGTTACCTCTCTCCCGTCGGAACCCTTCTCGGTGGCCGAATTTTCCCTCCAATTACAGGGAAACTGTGGCTCAGTATGGCGATCGCATGAAAGTGCTTGCTCAGCAGGTTTTGGCCGTCATCTCCGAGAGCCTTGGACTGCCCTCCTCTCTGATTGAAGACACAGTTACAGCGGGTGGAGATTTCTTCCAGAATATCACTTTTAGTTATTATCCTCCATGTCCTCAGCCTGACCTTACGCTCGGTCTGCAACCCCATTCTGATATTGGCGTTCTGACTCTCCTAATTCAGGACGACGTCGGTGGCCTTCAGGTTCTGGACAAGAACGAAAATTGGGTTACCGTTCAGCCTTTGTCGACGGATGCAATAGTTGTCATCTTAGCTGACCAATTGGAGGTTAGTTTCTCTGTCTCAATCAACGTTTCTTTCCCGAGACTTTAGAAATTATGCATACATGGATGAGAAGATTTACGTCACATATGTACTTCCTTGCGGCGTTAAAATTCACCCAATCGACCTGCTTCAGTTGTAGTTAAGTACAATGAAGTAATCAGCTATCCTAGTAGTTATACCTCTTAATTGCAGTCATGAATCTATTAGTTAGTATCACAAATCTCTGGTTCCTAGAAAAGTCAGAAGTAGTGCATTTGTGGAATTCATTCTTATTTCCTGGCATTTTATTCCTTGAATCAAATGCAAATTCTTGTTAGACACTGAGTGGAATAGATGTAGAAACACAGTTAGAATTATACTAAAGTGGGTTTTCATACTTTTTGTTGAATCTGCTGTTTTGTTCTGTTCTTGTTGTAACTGTGAATGTATATGTTAAGTTCTTCTGATCTCTTTGTTTCAAGTTCCACTGTTGAGTTGAATTGTGGCAATCTTTTGCACTTAACTATTAGGTTTTGTATTTGATGGACTTCTAATAAAGTGCTCTAATTCTAGAAAAAAAAATAATATCTAAAATATAATAAGTTATTGTTGTAATATGATGGGAAGATATAAGTTTAGAATCAAATGGGTGCTATTTAATTGTCTTTAAAGATTCTTTAGATAACACTTTAATTATATGTTTTAGTGTTTTCTACGTATTAATTATTTAAAGGAAAGATTGTTGCATCTAAAGGGAATGTGTGTTTTGGGAAATACCGTGAATTGTGGGAGAGAGTTAACTAACCTATCGAATGTTTGTGATATTTTTGTAATTCCATTTTCTCGTATCGTTCTTCCTTTATTCTTTGTAAATTCTACTTGTTCCTATCTGTATCTTCGATAGTGTTTTCACTCTATACAACCGCATTAACATCGAGGCCTCGATAAAAAGAACATGCCTATTTGATATCTGCATCTGAATTATCCATCTAACTATGTAGAAAATTTGCTTTCACAAGTAGTTCAACCGGCAAGAATTAATTGTTCTCACCAAATATTTGTAAGTTTAGGTCTATTTAGGTTCACTAGTTTTATTCAATCGTTAATTCAAACTCTATAAGATCAATTAAGGCGTGTGGTGGCCAGGACACCAGTCGTTATTGATTGAAAACAACGTAGAAAGTTTATTGATTAGTTTGACTACTAGTGTATGTTTGCATCCCCCTGTTGTTCAATAACAGTTCATTAGTGGTAATTTTGGCATTCAGCTGGCAAGTGGTAGTGGATTTACTTTCTCCCTATGGAAATTGGAAGTTGGAAGTGTATGTAGATATTTTGTTCTAATGAAAATACTTGCTTTCAGATTCTAAGCAATGGAAAATGTAGAAGCTGCGAACACAGGGCAGTTACGAATGCGAGAAAAGCTCGACTCTCGGTTGCAGCATTCCATGATCCGGCTAAGGGAGTGAAGATATCACCTGCTTCTGAGCTGGTCGGTGAGTCTTCGCCGCCTCGATATCGAGACATTGTTTATGGGGAATACTCATCGTCGTGGTATACTAAGGGCCCAGAAGGGAAAAGGCAGCTTGACGGACTTCGACTCAACTAGATCGCCTCATGTATAGCTAAGCTCCTCTCTCTCTCTCTCTCTCTCTCTCTCTCTCTCTCTCTCTCTCTGTCTCCATTTTCAATTAGTTATATCATAGTCTTTATCTGTGTAAGAATTAGACGAATTTATTGGTTGCAGGCTGCTCCTCGGACCTTTTTCTTTGCTGGTTTTGTGCTGGAGAATTGATTATGTATCAATTTTATTTTATTTATTTTTTTAATTTTATGAATTTGCATAGAAATGCTTGAAGTGGTCATTGCACTAGCCAACTGCATTGCCTCCTCAATCAAATGTCTCTGCAGATGAGTTTGTTTTACAAGGATAATAAATTAAGGAAGACCCATGTGGCTGTCATGAATCAAATTCCATGTCTACTCAAGTCTATGAAGACGAAAGATCGATCTATGTCTGACTTATTGTCGTAGTGATTCGCGTGCATCAGATATTCTTATGGCTTCGAATTTTTGACTCCAACGTATCCACGACAGAAAATTTACTTGTATATATCAGACTTTAGGACTTGCTTGTTCGTGTTGTTAACCACGAACGCTGGCAAAGTGGGTCTCAAACATCATCAGTTTTTGTTTATCTTAAGATTAGATTATTGGACAACAGTCAAACATATTTTCAAGTATTTAAATAAATTAAAAAAAAAAAAAAACAAAAAAAAAACAATACCTGGTTCATGAAATCGAAGACTGGATCAATATTTTATTTATTTTTAATGTAAAAAATTGGAATTTCACTAGTTCGTTATGACAGTTTACGGTTAGAAGGGATAATGCATAGGGTGGAGTCTGAATACGTGGCAGTTTTCACACACTTGTGGACTGTTTCTGACCTCTAACTGGATCCTGTGGTCTGCGTATCAGCTTCCATCATCAACATCCCTTCCCCGTCGTGTTCCTCTTCATCTTCTTCGCTTTTCCTTCCCCTTGATTTCCCCTGCCTCAACCCCTCATCTGTTCTTCGCCCATTTCTCGGTACCTTTGTTATCCGATCAGCTCTACCTAGTTGAAGTTCTTAGATTCCGTCTGTACTTGTTGTTTGTTTATCCAAATTGGCACAGTTGAAGGAGGAGAATTCTGATCCGAGTGAATGTTAAATGACGACGGAATCGTAACTACTGATTCTCTGAATTTTGAAAATCAACCGTCATGAGTGCCGCCGCTGCAACTCCTACAGCAACTAGCAGCAGTAGGTGCCGCCGCGATTTGTGCGATAAAAGGTGGAGACCTCGTTCAGATTTGCGAGGGGTGGTTTCTTTCGTGAGCCCTATAAATGGCGGGAACCGGAGGTTGTCTACATTCGTCGTCCCAAGAGCTGCTGCTCCCGATACCAGCAGCCGGGACAAAGCGAAGACCAAAATCAAGAACGATTCTCCAGTTCTTTCTTCCGGTTCCGATGATAATGAGGACGCCGATCGAACTGGAAACCGAGGCTTACTAGAGCCGCAACAGCAACCGAAGATTAGTCTGGATGACGTCAATCCAGTAGGCTTGGGGCGGAGATCGCGCCAAGTGTTCGACGAGGTATGGAGGAAGTTCTTGGGATTAGGTCAGATATCGAGGACCACTCGGGCCGATGACAAAGAAGCCTTAGATGCTCTTCTAATCAGAGAAGGACCCATGTGCGAATTCGCCATTCCCGGCGCCCAGAACACGACTGTACTCGTAGTTGGGGCCACCAGTCGAATTGGCCTCGTCGTTGTTCGTAAGCTCATGCTTCGAGGTTATACCGTCAAGGTTACTCCATTCCTTATCACTATGGCTATGTGTATTCTGGCATTGGAAATCGTTTTTGAAATCTTAGAATTCCGTAGCACTAAAGCAAGATTCCATCCATAATCAGGCTTTATTAAGGAAGGCAGATCAGGAAATCGTGGATATGCTTCCAAGATCAGTGGAGATTGTTGTTGGAGATGTTGGCGATCCTTCTTCTCTCAAGAATGCAGTGGAAGGTTGCAACAAAATTATATATTGTGCAACTGCTCGTTCGACGATTACTGGGGACCTTTACCGAGTTGATCACCAAGGCGTTTACAATGTCAGCAAAGCATTACAGGTCTGCTCTCATACCTTCAAATTTTTATTTTAGCTCTCTTTATGGTTTTCTACCATGCATTTTGAGCTTTGGGTGTGACTGCATTGGCACATTTATGGCTGTGCGTATATTTAATTGTTTCCCATTCTTAGCTCACTGTCAAATATAGGAATGGATGCTTCTTACAAAATGAGTACAACACTTCTTGAACGAGTAAAAATGATGCATTTCATTGTCCTAATGCTTATCCATTGGGTATATAAAGCATGCAGAAAGACACAAATTAAGTTTCCCTTTTATTTAATTGAGTAAATTTGATCTCTAATATCAATTATAGGACTTCAACAATAAACTAGCACAATCACGAGCGGGAAAAAGTAGCAAAAGCAAGCTTTTGCTAGCAAAGTTCAAGTCGGAAGATTCGCTCGATGGTTGGGAAGTTCGGGAGGGAACTTACTTCCAGGATGTTGTCACTGCTAAATACGATGGAGGAATGGATGCGAAGTTTGAATTTACAGAGACCCAAAATGCAGTTTTCTCAGGGTATGTTTTCACCAGGGGAGGCTATGTTGAGCTCTCAAAGCAGCTTTCTCTCCCTTTGGGCCGCACTCTGGACAGGTGTGTGATTCTCAGATAGATAATGGAAGCTATAATCTGGACAGGATGTAATTTCTTTTGATTACATTTCAAATGGCTGAATTTCAATGACCAGATATGAAGGGCTCATCCTGTCAGTTGGTGGGAATGGGAGATCTTATGTACTGATTCTTGAAGCAGGTCCTTCAGTTGATACAACTCAAAGCAAACTTTATTTTGCAAGAATAACCACAAAAGTTGGATTTTGTAGGGTAATGATCTCATCTCCTACAACATCTAAATACAATTTTGTGTGTTATGGAAAAAAAGAAGAAAGCGCATGCTAGCCATTCGACTTAGGAGCGAAGAACAAATAGGTCATTGTATTTTTATAACCCCTCAACTTAGAGATATTAGTAATTCAATCCACGTCATTAGAGTATGTCAAAAAAATTATGTTTTTGTTACGTGATTTTTCAAGTTGGCGATTTTCAAAATAAAACAACTTTTAATAAAACGGTATTTAGAGAAAAACAAGTTAAAAAATTCAATGCAGCAAATGATTTTGGCGATGATACCAAACTCCAGAAGCCAATTTTCTTAACAACTTGTTTCTATTTCGAAATCGCCAAACAGAAAAGATCATGTGAAAAAAATATGATTTATTTGACGATAATCCTGAGAACAAAGACGAACGCTCTTAAATTTAAGTGGTTATTTGCCTACAAAAAATTATAAGGACTTAGTTGCTATTCATCTCTAAATTTAAGGACTAATGTGCATTTTAAGAAAAAAAAAAAAAAAGGTTTCTAGCCTTCCATGCATTTGTAAGCCTTTTGCCCGCATTAGTTCCCCATTTTTGCTCTTTATGTTCTTCAAGTATTTAGAATGCATAACTTTGTCTTTATCGCACGATGTATTTGGCATGGCAGGTCAGAGTACCATTTTCATCTTTCCGTCCTGTGAAACCCGACGATCCACCATTGGACCCTTTTCTCGTCCATACATTAACTATTCGCTTTGAGCCCAGAAGACAGGTTTGTCCACTAGCTTGTCTTTCAATAACTAGTTATAAAGTTGTTAAACTGTATCAATTTGCTTTTTCCTCTAAAAAATGGACGTATTAGAATGTCAATTGAAGAAACCTTTCAACTTTTTATTGGTTTAATTGTGCTGACTGACTTTGGTATTTTTCTTTTCAGAGACCTGCAGAAGGAACTCCATCAATGAAGCAAGACTTGAGGAGCTTTAAACTGATATTGGAGTACATAAAAGCCCTGCCTGTGAGTTTGTAGCTCCAAGTTTTTCTTTTTTCTAATATTTTATACTCTCATGATCAATTACTTGAGAGTAAATATCAGTTGTTGTATAACCTTATATTTTGATTGGTCACCATTCTGATTTACATTTGGTAGAAAATTAATAAGGGTTAAATAAATTTAGGAGAGGAGGTTACAAGTAGTTGCAAGATGAGTCTATTATATAAAATCTAAGTATAGTTAGAGAAGAGATTATGAGATTTGTAGAGAAAGAAAGTGTTAGGAGAGTAGTCTGGACTCTCGACGATTCGGTGCAGAAGAAAAGAGTAGTCTGTACTCTTGAATATCCGTAGTTCATTTTGTGTGATTAATTAAGGTGAGATATTTCTTGAATAACTTTGTAATCAATCTAGATTCCTATTATATTTCAACACGTATGGACGGACAAGTGTTATCGCATTGACAAAACTTGAAGATTTACTACTAATGTTGAAGCAGAACCTTTTAGTTTTCCTCAATCTCCTAAAATAAATGGGAATATTTGATTTTGATTTTGATTTGTTTTTGCAGACTGGGCCAGAAACAGATTTTGTGTTAGTTTCATGTACAGGTTCTGGCATAGAACCCAACAGAAGGGAGCAAGTTCTCAAAGCCAAAAGAGTATTTCCTGCCTTTCACCATTTAGCTCCATTACTAATCTGAGCACATTTCATTTACCATAACTGATATTGCTTCATTATCAGGCAGGAGAAGAGTCATTGAGAAAATCAGGCCTCGGCTATACGATTATCCGTCCCGGTCCACTAAAGGTAGGAACAATCAGCCAATCTGAAATTTTCTCTCTACTGATAAACCATAATTTGACTTATTTATCAGAGACCCACTTTGTAAAGTTTATATCTTTCTTCTTAATTACTCGTGTTGTTGATGTGATATTTATTTCTCGCAGGAGGAACCCGGGGGCCAGCGAGCTCTCATATTTGATCAAGGAAATAGGATTACTCAGGTTAGATTATTGATATCCATGTTCTTACATTAGTAATCCAATATTGTGTAAACTGAAGATGAAAAACATGTCGTTTGTCCATTTAGGGTATCAGTTGTGCGGATGTTGCCGACATCTGTGTCAAGGCATTGCATGATTCAACCGCAAGAAACAAAAGCTTCGACGTGAGGCACTCCTCTTTTGAACACATTCAATTTGACTTGACTACACTTTAATTGGTATTGGTCTCCCAGGTATGCTATGAATACGTCGCGGAGCAAGGAAAGGAGCTCTACGAGCTGGTACGGAACAGCAATTTCGACACGTTTTTACAATATGTTCCTGAAAGAAGCATTAAAAATGAGTACATTTTTCGGGTTAATTCGATTCTTATTGAACAGAAATCAGTGTTTTTTGTAGTCTAAGAAGTTTATACATAATGCAGGTGGCACACTTACCAGACAAAGCCAACAACTACCTGACGCCAGCCTTGTCTGCCTTAGAAAAGAATACATAAATCATACTCCTGTAAAATAGTATTCTTTGGGGATGTTCTCGCTTTGAATTTGACTAAACTGTTGTGAATGATCATTGATATTATCCAATCTTTTGAACTCAATTGTAGCTTTTGTTATTGACTACCTTTCAATTTGAGAGATATAATGACTTATTTATTCTCATTACAATATTGTCTGCATTAAGTCAGAGTTTACACGACAAAATGTGTTGTACTAGGTAAGAATTAAAAATCTATTTATAAATAATATATTTTTTACTTTCCTAAACAACATGAGATTGTACACTCTCACTGATATAAATTTGACTCTACTGAATCATCATTGACTTTATATAGCAAGTTGTTACATTATCAAAGCCCTCTTCTCATTACGGAGTGATAATGTTTTTAATCTTGATAAAATTAAAATTAATAATTTAAAAATTTATATATTTTTTTATTTTGAAATATATTTGATTTGAATAATAACGTGATTACTCTTTAATCCTACGTCATTAATGACTTATTTTAATTATTTATAATTTATTATATTAATTATATTACTTGAAATTGGTTCGGTTCGATTCAGTTTCTCCCATAATTCAAACTGAACCATTCTTGATTTTTTTTTTTTTTTTGGTTCTGTTCGGATTAAACTCAATTTGAGTCAATTTTAATGAAATTAGTTCTATAACTTATAATTTTTTAATATAAAATTTTAAAAATATATAAATATTATAAGTTTGGAAGGAACCAAAAAACAAATAGAAAATCGAGTCGGTTCCAAAATTCGTCCCAACATTAAAACCAAACCAATATTGATTTTGGACTGATTCCATTCCTAATAAAGCTCGGGGAACTTTCCTTCGTCTACACAGAAGCAAGTGTGGCATGCACAGAAAGACAACTCAAAGAACGTCAAATGAGAGATGGATGAAACTGAATTGATACAAGATACGAGATTGCAAATCGGTCGGTCGAATAGAATTGAGCTATAAAAAACTTGGCTAGTCGAGTTGAGTCTCTTCAATTAGAGATGATAAATGAGTCGGTGGAATCGAGTCGAATCAGAAGTAGTTTAGTTCATTGAGTCTAACAAGTCAAGACTAATGAATCAATTTAAAAAAATTTCAATTCGATCTTGTTTGCGAGTCAAACGACCTAAGTTGAGTCGGATCAACGAATTGAGTGTATATAAATATTTTTAACTTATATTAATATAATATAAATTTTTATTTAAAATTATAATAAATTTTAATCATCTTGATTTTTTTTTTTTGTTCTATTCGGATTAAACTCAGTTTAAGTCAATTTTAATGAATTTAATTCTATAATTTATAATTTATAATATAAAAAAATTATAAGTTCGGATCGATTTGATTTCGATCGGTTTTTAAAAGAAGGAACCAAAAACCAAAAAATCGATTCGGTTCCAAAATTCTTCCCAACGTTAAAACCGAACCAATATTGATTTTGGACTGATTTCATTCCTAATAAAGCTCTGGAACTTCCGTACGTTTACACGGAAGCAAGTGTGGCATGCCCAGGAAGACAACTCAAAGAACCTCAAATGAGAGATGGATGAAACTCGAACGAAGCAATCGCCCAAAATGATCATTTCCAAGTTTGGATAAGATTACATAAACTATGTACCAAATAGAGTAGATCGATAACCATTAAGAGTATCAAAAGAAAGAGGCCCGAGTTAAAGCTTTGATGGATGGAGCCCTTCGCCCTGCCTTCTCTCTCCTCCTCGTATTCCTTCATTTGCTTCTTCTTCAGCCTCGTCGACCATCTGCTCATAATTACCGCTAGTGTAAGCCAAGTTAAAGACAACAAAAACTCCCACAGAACTGAAATTTGACATACTTGTTTGGCGGCGGCCGGGGAGAGAGAAGGGAGGAACTCAACGAGATGACTTTTGATGCGAAGCAGGGCGTCTCTGGTGAGGCCGTGAGCGGCGAGGGTGACGTCTCTGATGACCGTTTCCAAAAAGTTTCTGGCGTTTTCCATGGCGTCTTTGGGCACAGAAGAAGCAGAAAGCTTCTCCAAAAGCCGATCTTTGATGGCTCCTAGATTTCTCCTCAACTGATCCAATGGCGCACCCGCAGACATCGCAGCTGTGGTGGCGGTGGCGGCGGCGGCGTAGTCCGGGGGGTACAACTTGGCCTGTCCGGCGTGCATCTCGTCTACCACAACAGTCTGAGCAGAAGAAGGGCCGGTTTTAGTGGTGGGATTTTACGCGATTATCTTCAGCTCGGTGGACGAAGATTCTGATGTTAATCACTTGAAACGGACAGGCTTTGTCTTTTCATAAGAAGATGATCCACAATTAGCCACAGCCAAGCAGCCGTGCCACTCTCAATTGGCACGTACACCATCAGTCTCCCCACCATTTTGACGTCTGTAGAATTTACGAGGATCCCAAAATTATTCTCCCAAACTTTATTACACGATCCACAATTTTTAGGGTTTTTAATTTTGTTTCTTAAAAATATAATCTTCTAAGTTTGCAATAAACAGAACAGGAATTTTTCGAGCTACAGCAACGTTTTGCCACATTTCATGGGTAAATGTCAGCGTCAACTTAAAAGAAATTTAAAAAATAATACATTTATTTTTATATTCTATTCTAAAATAATAAATTAAAAATAAATAATTTATTACATCAATTTCGACACGTTTGTAAATTTTAAAAAAAAAAAAATACGATGTTGACGTAATATTCTTAAAAAAAAATCTATAAAGAACCAAAAATATGTTATAGTAGTAATAAAGTTCGGATGGTTCAAGATGAAATACATTCCAATGACACAATAAACAGTAACTGTGTTTTTTCATTCTAATTATACACTAATCTCACGCTGTGACATGACATCATAATGCTTACGGAGTTATTTTAATATAATATAAATATTTAAAATAATAAATTATGTAAATCAATAAACAAATAACATATATAGAAGACGTAAAATTAGAATATAAATAATCATAATAATAATAAAAAAAAGAACATAAATTAAAGGCAGTGATTTAAAATAAAAATAAAAACTCTTAATTAAAAAAAAAAAAAAATTACCGACCGACTCAAATAATCTTCTAACAAACACGTCAAATTATACAACTAAACCAAGAGTCAATGAAAATTGGATTGATAAACTCTAAAAGAATAAATAATGTGTTAGGTAAAAAGGTGGCCAAAAATAATTATGTGGTGTCTTGCATTTGACGATTATTCATGCATTGAATAAAACATAAAAATAAGACAACTAACACAGACAAAAACAGACATCGTTGAAGCATGTAACAAAAAACATGTTTATTACCTCCGTAACATTTACTTACATTTCCAGCTCATATCGCGTCCAAAAGCCAACACCAGAACAGGCAGACATCCTCACTCAGTCGGGCAGGAACAGGTAGCGAAAGCGCGAATCGAAAGGAAGAATACTGCAGTTTTGCGAACTAAGAAGGCTTTGCCGCCTTTGCGATATGCATTGTTGGACAAATGCAGCCTGGTTATCGGGAAGATATCGTGATATCCAAACTGCTAAATTTGCATCGGAGACCAATCCTTTGGCAAAGGAGTGAACCATTTTTGGGACCAATAATCGGCCCTTGCTGCTCACACCGACACATGCTCGAATAAAATCGTGTTGCGCTACTTCAAGTTCTTCTCTTACATTTTTTGCTCTGTAAATCTTCACCTTCACAAGTCATGAATTATGTTGAGCACAATTTCTATTACGTGACAAAAAAAATGTACATGAAAATGTTCAACTAGATTTCAAAAAATCGTCTACAAATTACCCCAGGTGAAGAGTACATTCCACAACTCAGTGCAAATGCAACGAGCTGTTCGGATGATTCTATGGCGTTCTTCTTTTGCTCTTCGGACATTCTCAGCTTGTGAATGGCAAGAAGCAAAGCCTGATCATGTTATAGCAAGACAAGGTTGTCAAATATTAAAAATATAACATCAAGATTAACTTAACCCAAAGCTCCTTCCTCAGACGGATATATGTACATACTATTTGGGGGCGATGAACTGGTGGTTTCATCTTGAGAATACCGTATTCGATAGCAACTGCACTGAACGAATGGCCGCCAATTGTGTATGCTGCCTGGAGTCCAATAATTTTTTTCCGTAGAAACAAGAATTCATCAAGAATACCATCAACATAAAGTCCAGTTAACAAACACAAATCATCAACTACAGAATTTCCATGCAGTAAGTACATAAAAATGGAACCCAATGACACAAGTACTAACAGCTTTAGTCAAAATACAGAGTTAATGTAGGCTACATTAAGAACAACCAGCATAGTTGAACATACGATCTACCGGAGGTTAAAGGGTTTTTGTTCTTATAGTTCGACCAATGAATAAATACAACATGAATTGCACAGAAAGATGCATAAAGTGGCAAGCGCTTCCTCCAATGAAATCATCAAGGTACTTCTCGTTTATAAATCATGTTAAATAAGGCTATGAAAGTCAAGCATCAGAGGCAAATCACCCAATTAGGGGCACTTTTAAAAACCTTAAAGAGATAGAAAGACTGTCGCAGAATAGAGTAAAATAGCTGATTGAACATATGCTAAAAAGTTACTACCACTGTAAGAGCCCTATGGGTGGATAAATTAAGTGGTATAAAGAAGGGACTCTAGCAACTACGTATAATGGTTTTACATTTCTTTAAAGACAATTGAAAATTGGATCGACACATAATAAACAGCACCACTGAAAAAAAAATTGAAGCCAAAAATCAAACCTTTTGCATCAAAGAGAAGAGTTTCAAATCACTTCTTGGAACTCCATATGCTAAATAAGCCTGTCAGGAGGAAGACATGATTAAGCATTTAAGTTAACACTCATTAAAACATACAGATAAAACACCCACGTGCATGATTAGTGCATTATATATGTTGATCCAGAAGGCAAGCCTCTCGTCATTATTCAAATGGATAGGGTTCACTTTTGCAAGCTGCTCAACAAGATTACTGTCCACCAAACAAGAAGTCAAAAAATTTTAAAAATAAAATTTGAAAAATGACAAGGTAAATAGACCAAGTAAAAGAAACTCTTTACCGAAATCTTTTTAGAGCCCCAGAAGCATAATCCAATTGCTTCTTTCCTACTGACATCCAAGAGACTTCAATTGCTAGTCCATAGTTTCCAATGTCAGCCCAACTAAGTTTCCCATGTACTCTGTAAGGATCGCAGGCGCTACTTATATCTAAAACTTCTGAATTATCCAGTAAATTAATTTGAGGGCTCTGCAGCCATGCGGAAACTATTGACCGTTCAGATGATGACCACCATGAAGAGTTGGATAGATGGCCTTGTGGTGAAACAGAAGAACTTTGGCTTCCAAGGGTAGGTGATTTGGAGGGAAAAGCAGAATCTGCCAGAGAGATAAATATGTTTTTCATACAGTTTACCATCTCTTCTGATAATTGATTAGGGTGATCCCAAAGGTTCATTTGTTGGATTCTGTTAGAGATATCTCTAAATTCTACAGGTCGACATGGAATGTCCTGTCTCGCAGGTGTTTTCTCCTCATTGCAAATCACAACTGGGCAAACTGCATCCTGCAGATTCAAATGTTGTCGGTTGAGAGACATCAAGGTTTAAAAAAATAACAACAAAAACTATGTGGAACACAAAAAAGGCAAGAGATACGAACTTTTTCATTACTGATGAGTCATTTGAGCCAGCAATATGCTGTTACTTGTTAAAATGAAAAGTCATATGACAAAAAAAAAACTCTTAACTAAATGGTTTTCTAAATGCTCAAGCCAATCCCCTGCTGATCTACACAATTAATCCTACTGGAGACAAGGAGATGACTTATGTTATAGATACAAAAATGGATGAAGACAACAAGATGTTTTTAATGCACTCTAGGAAAAATGAGATGCCATATAATATATCGAACATTGAAACAACAAAGCAATAGTATCAGAATTCCATAATTTACTTATCAACTGATAAAAAAAGTATAGAGACCTGTGATTAATAGATTCTTCATGTAAGAGAACGAACTAAATTTTTAAGGAACATATAAACTTCTACATTATATCAAAGTTATAAGATCACGTGTTACTGAATGGTCATTTTATATCCTAGACACATGGTTTTCATAAACAAAAAAAAAAAGTTACAACGAAGTTTTAATAATGCAAATGAGCAAGTTTCAATAATAAATACCGAGTAAAATGTTTTATAAAGACAAGAAAAAACATTGAAATCAATAGAAATTTTGGTAGAAAAAAGGAGTACAAGAGAGCATTAGATGACAGAGTGGAATTAAGTGGGTATGAATACCGGGGTTTTTGCAACTTCTGAGGACAAATTGGATATTGAATCAGAAAATGGATGCCTTAAATGATATTCTGCAAGTTTTCGTTCATTTCTTTCTTGACTGATTTGGAAGTGCAAGGAGACCATCTGTTGTTCAAGATCTGAAATTGTAGCTTCCAACACTGATATATTGGATAGGAGCTCTTTAGCCTGCATAATTTTTAAATTGTAGACCTACTCGTTGATCAATGTATGGGAACGTAAAAAACATCATAAAAATCATCTCACATTTAATGTACTCAACCAGAATCTAGAAGTATCTCAAGGAACCCATATGCTAAACAGTGTAGGAGAACATGATGCTAGATTATGTGTCTACATAAGAAGATAAGTAAATACTACGAGCTTTAGGCAACGTACTTGACTAGGGAGGCATGAGTGGCTGGAGATTCTTCCATCTTTTTTCTGAATTGCATTTTCCAGTGTAATGTGTAACTCTATCTCTTCTTGAAGCTGCTTTTGTAACATCTTAATCTATAGCAAAGCATTTTCATCAAGCCAATCAAACTAATATCAATCTACAGACTAGAAGTTTCATTTCAATTGCAATAAAAAGGGACCAAGAACAAGTATTCCCGCCATGTACACAGGTCGCAAAGTGATGTTTTTATTCTTTTAAGTCTTTAATTTCTGTTAAATGAATCTCCAATGTCATATAAATTTAGAATGTATCCCGGGGGGCCAACGTCCATGGAGGATGCCAGATTGGCTTAAGATGATGGGAAGCAAATAAATCTTGAAATGGAAAAAGTATTATTGATAAATCCTATGAATATTCAGTCCGTAAGTTGTTAGAGAAAACCAAATCTAAATCCCATGTTAGCAATTTTTTTGGAGTATTAAAGTTAAAAAATTTAAATTGAAATGCTCAAACATACTTATTCCTGAACTTTGATGAAGTATACTACCTTTCGCCTACTCATAATAAGTTTCATCCTCCTTTATATGCCTGTTTTAAATTCAATTAAATTGTTTCTTCTCCAATTACCCAAAAGAAAGCAACTATGATATTTCAGCTACATGCCCCATCAATAGTCATAAAAAAAAAAAAAATCATATAATCAATGAAGCTGCTCATGATTCCCAAGTCATAAACAGAGATTCTAATTTATCTACGAGTGTACTTTTTATTTATGAAAGAACAGATTTATCAACAATATTAGACAAAATCTTGAATATAGTCCAGAAATAACCGAGAATCTACAAATGAACAATCCTTGTTCTTTAATGAATAACTTTTTTTGGCAGAACCCAATATTAGAGACTGAAAAATGCAACTATCTCAAAAGAGAGTTGTGGCCAGAGGCTTACCTCCTGTTCAAGCTGAAACTTATCAGAAAAAGATTTGTTCCTTTTGAGCCACGATCCCAAATTGCTGTTCTTCTGGTTGAGACTTCCAGACTAGAAAATCCACATAATTGGAAATTTAAGGTCAATACAAAAACACGTACTCAAAGTTGGCAATAATTTGATGAATAGCTAAAATAGTTCATCTGGAAACTATCAAGTAAATAACGAAGGATGTTTGTGACAGTCACAATAGTCGATTAGGATAAATGAAAATTAACTCAAGTCAAATTAAAAAATATAGTGGCAGAAAAGGAAGACAAACAGGATAAAAGATAAGAACTAAACAGATAAAGCAAGTACTTACAGTGAAAACTAACACAACGGGCTTGTAAACAGGTATTTGACAACTCTTAAGGGAAAAAGAAAAGAATAGATGTATCATTACAAATTAATCTCCCAAAAGAAGAAACTATTAATAAATAGCAATATAGTGACGGTGTGTAAGGGCAACCTACAGTATTCAAATCCTCTCAATACGTATTCAATAAACAAATAAATGAAATCTGAGACAAGCAAAACTCCCAGGAATTACCTCCGAAGATACAATAGAACACTGAGCATTTTGTGTAATGTGTTCTAAGTTATAGCAATTTAAATCATCTCTGCAAACATGAATGGGAAAAGATAAGGAAAACCAGTAAGAATCTAGCATTCAAAATCTCCATGTATACACTTAGAGAAGCACAAATCCACTCTTACTGGCTAAACTCAATTTGCACAGATGGTGAGTCGCACATCCTGAGGTCATGAGGTCTGACCGTTACAAGGAAAAGCACATCCAGCTATCTTAAAGTGGCCTTTTTTGCTCCAAATATACTCACTGGCAAACAAGAACTTTGAATCAATTATGACTCATTTATTTTGAAAATATTTTAACTGAAATCTAGACTCCGTTTGTCAACATCGATCTCAGAGATAAAATTGACAAAATTGTTCACAAGTGATCGGATATAAGCCCCAAAAGAACCTTGAGAACAGCTACCCCTCATTATTAACACAAATACACAATTACAACCAAGCTACTTTAAACTTTTGCGACTAACAAATTTTTTGTAACCAAATTAGGCGACAGTTAGACAATCTTTGCTTCAAAGAATACAAGTTAATACAATTAACTAGCTATATTTTTACTTTTAGGAAATTAAGGACCGAAAAGAAAAAGGGAACGAAAGAAAAGTAAAACAGCGAAACCCTACTGCTACGAGAAAATATTTTCCGTATAAAAGGTTGGGAGAAAAAGTTGTCGAATCGTCATTGCTATATAACTCACAGCCTTTCCATTGGAACAGCGGAAAGCGTCTACAAAGCCAAAGAAAAGATAGGAACGTGGGGCACCTTCCTAGCACCTCATGCAGTTTAAACGCCATGGCATTGGAGAGATGATAGGAGGCATTCCATTAGCATAGCCTCTCTCAGAACCACGAGTTGGAATTAAACTGAAATTTTGACAATACACTCAAATCACAGAATGTAACGGAAACTTTCCCACGCTCTATCGCAATCGTCGCTGAGAAATGTGAAGATTCTGAAAGATAGTGGGCGAGAGATTGGAAGCATATGGAACTTTAAGAATTCAACAAATGCATCAAATCTAAAGTAAAAAAAACCGAGCTAAATCTTTCGCAAGGGAATGAGTAGCTGAAGAATGCTCCAAAACGATGGATCTCAGTCCTTCAACGACCAAAAAAATTCCTTCACTCAAACTTGCAAGCGAGAGAGAGAAAGGGATAAACTCCAGCCGGCGTTACAGCTAAAAATGCGGAGCCTCACAGTAGCCATATCCTACTGTTGCTTGAATGGAGACCATGAGAAATGAGAAAATTGAAAAACAAGAGGAAAGATTGCTTTGGAAATGGAGCCGGAGGAGATAAAAAGCAGCAAGGAGACCTTACTTAGCTAGCAGAGAGAGAATCGAAAGCAAAAGTGAAAGATTCGTGGCGCATCGTGAGAAGCGAGGCTCCCTCTCTCTCTCTCTCTCTCTCTCTCTCTCTCTCTCTCTCCCTCCTCCTGTAAATGTAAAACATGAGCAAAGTGGGGAAGAAAGATAGGAGAAAAGATTTATTAGATTATCTCCTTAATAACCTAATTAAGCCCAAACTCTTTCCCGCTCAAAAAGTTCAATTTTCATTAAATACTCTTTTAGTCGCTAATCATTTATTTATTATTAATTTTGTTGACCTTAATGAAATTTTGTGTATCCCGACCTAAAATAATAATTATACGTTTACTTTTTTATTATATTTTGTAAACATATTTGTTGTACGTGACAGATAATAATTTGTACAATTTAACTATAATTAATATAAAATTAATTATTTCATTAATTGAATCCATCATTGTTTAACACGTTAATAAATATGTTTATATATTATAATAAGAGAGTAAATATATCATTGCTCGAGAAAAAAAACCTAACATCACGTAAGGTTATACAATCACACATCACTTGACAATACGTAGAGAATTTTCTACTATTGCTACACTAAAAGTTGGCAAAAATGTTATTTGTCATAGGCGTTTTTAATATATGGTATCGACAAAAAAAAAACTATAAAACTATACTTATGGATTTCATTTCATTGAATGTCAATTTTACGATCAAGAGTGTTGTACAATTTTTAACTGCAGTTAGATAATCAACAAACTAATCTCAATCGTTATTTCGTCACTAAACAGTAACTAATCACTAAATAAATCGGTATAGGCAGACAGATTTTTTATGATTTTGAGTCAGATTTTAACTGATTTCGAATCGAAATTTTGACCCATGATTTGGTTCAAAAACTATAGACTAGATTGTTGATAGCTTGTCTTGAAAATTTGGAACTAGAATAAGGAACCGAGGTGGGCAAACCTGGACCGAACGGTCTGAACGGTGGGTAAATCTGACTGAAATTATGATTTCGGTCAGATTTGTCCACCTTTACTTTCTGACGTATTAAACATTTATTAATACAATTAAGAGTTATATTACTTGTACTATTTTCAAAAATTTACCGTGTCAAATATATATTGATGCAATTAATATAATAAATTATAAAAAATAATTTATTATATTTTAATTACATCAATAATTATATAACACGTCAGTAAAATTTTTTAAGAAATTGAAATAAAAAAATACAGCTACCATTTTTTTATATTAATAACTTATTTAATTATTTATAATTTATTATATTAGTTAGTTGAAAAGTAAAAATTAAAAAGTAAAAATAAATAATAAACATTATATTACTCTGTCTTCTGTCTTCTGTAGATTTAATTATTTTATTTTAATTTAATTTATTTTTACCGTGTTTATTTATTTTTAATTAGTTAGCATCCCTATTTAAATACATTTATATTTAATGTTGCGAAGTTGGGTCCAATCATAGGTAAGAATAGGTCGATGCCCATTTGAAGATGAAGGAGTGGGCAAGGAAGCATCTGTGTAGATGTTTTCCGAGAAGTCGTCGGCCCGCATCAACAGGTCCAATGGAGGTCCAATTCCTTCCATTTACCTGCGAAACTTCAGTCATGGCAGAACACAAAAGTGTAATTACCTTTCGTTTAAATTTTTGTGCACCATATAAACACAACTGTGGGCTGTCGGTGGTTCTGATTTGTCCAAGCCTAAGAAACTATCAATCGGGTGGTTTCAGTAGGGGTGGGTGTTAATGCCTAATGGTTGGTGCCAATGCTTGACGTCCAAGCAAATGATGAAACCAGTTTTCCTACACACTTGAACTATCCTTTTCCTTCCCCCACGGGCCACGAGCACGACGTGTTTGAATTTGAGTCAATGTCAGGACAAGCTACGAGTGGATAGCCTCGAATCCCTCGTATAATTTCTCTGATTTTGAGGCGCGAGAGAGATTGTAATTGACGATGAACTGACTATCTTCGGTCTCATCCAGGACTTGTAGAGGTGAAGGTAGCTTTTCTCTTTGGTTTATACTTTAGCGGAAATCCGACGAGTGGTATCTTTATTGTTCATCCTGCTTGGTGATTTCCATTTCCGGTGGAATTCTCGGTTTTATTCGTGATTGAGCGGCGGACTCGAAGTCTGGAGGCAAGCGAACTGACCAAATAAAGAAACCAGGACCTACCGATCGACTTTTTTTTTTTTTTTTTTTAATGAGATCGATGGGTAGTTCGTTTCAGGATTTGGAGAACGAGCTTTGGTTTCAGAACATTCTTGCCGCCTGGGCAACTATTTTGTCTCTCTGTTTAATTATAATTTGCCATTGTTTTTTTACCAAGAAGAATTTTTTATCACTCTTTCGGTTTCGGACCTCTATTGTCGTATCTAATTCCGCGGATCTCCCTGCGTCTCGCTCTCAGAATCCACAGTTCAGGTAATTTCCTTAATTTTTTGCGCTTGTATCGATCAGATTTTATTATTCTTTCAACTTTTGATTTTCCTTGTTCGTAATTATCAGCGACTTGTTTCAAAATTCCTCATTTCACAGTTTGTATTTTACTGGGTATTTAGTCGTTCCAGTCTGGCTCAACTGGCGATTTCTCTTTTTTTTCTCTGGCTTGTTAGTAGCTTTTTTTCCAGCTATTTCGACTGTCTATAAAGAATGAAACTATGAAATTTCACCTTTGGGAGAATTCATGAAAAGAAAACATAAAAAAGAAACTATTTACAGCCCAAACTTTAAAGACAGATTTTTGTCGTTTGATGCCTGAAAATTGATTTGATTTTGCGTATCTAGTTTAACAGTTTAACTCTACTGAAACCACAGGATTTTCTCTGAAAAATTTTCAGAAAAAGGCCATTGAATAGGGACAATCTAGTTCAGGAAAGTTACCCTTCATGGCGTACTAGACAATTTAAACCTATCAATAAAATGTTATCAGATAAAACCAAGCTTAAGTATAATTTCTAAGGCAAGAGAGATCTTCTTGTAATATCAAGTGCATTTGCATCAACGCAACATATTATTCCTTCATTATCTTCTATTTTGCTATTAACAATTACGTTACTTATTAATATCTATGTTATTGAACTGGTAATCTTTTATTTGTGCAGAATACCAGGGTTAGTGACAAATGATGATTTGAAGTTTTTAATTGAAAACCTGGATGGGAAAAACTTTGAGAATGAGAAATGGAACAATGTTGTTGATAGAAAAAATGGTTCAGTGTACTACAATGCCAAATGTTGCAAGCCTAAGGTTCGTTTTCCGTATGTTTTATTGTATGTTTTATTCATTTGATATGCTGAGAAACAAAACTTACTAATAAAGGACGTATTACTTCTTTCAACACAATGGATTTTTTAAGGAGTACTTTTACTGTTGTGTTTTATTTTCATAAAAGAAACTTGACGTGTTCTTGAATTCAGAATGGTCCACTGACGTACTTGAGTGTGACGGTGTTTGAAGATTGTCTTCCTGAAATGTTAAAAGACTTTTACATGGACAATGATTATAGAAAGAGTTGGGACAAAATGCTGGTTTCGCATGAGCAACTACAGGTGGATGAAACATGTGGAGTTGAAGTTGGTCGCAGCATTAAAAAATTCCCACTATTGACACCTAGAGAATATGTGCTGTCCTGGAGATTGTGGGAGGGAAAAGATGGAACATTCTACTGTTTTATAAAGGTAGTTTTTATCCACACTATGGCGTCAATTAGCTAATAATTAATTACTTCTTGAAACTTAACTGCCTTATACGTTTCCATTAAAGTACTGATACGTCCCTTCTGTATCCTTGTCATAATGATTCCACGTATGTAGTTGCATCCCTTGTTGTGGGTTATATATCAGGACGATTGGCTTATCAAACACATAATGCAGTAAAAATCATTTAAGTGAGAAATTTTAGAGTAGGAAAAGAAGTACCATTTTTCATCTTCAACATTTTTTCATATGATTAGAGATTGAACTTGATGATGGTAAGGGACCTTGTGATTTTTTATGAATATTTTGGAAGGACAACGACTCTTGTTAGAGAACTATGATAAGTTATGATAGCTATAGGGAACACGATGACCTCTGTTTCTTTATGCCCTCAATCGTGTTTAGCTTGCTTTCTTTCTTTTTTGTTTTTTTTTCCCTTATTCTCATCATGCTAGACTATACTTTTGTGCAATGACCTTGTTAGGAATGCGAACATCCTCTAGCTCCATGGCAGAAAAAGTATGTTCGAGTTAAATTATTCAGATCTGGTTGGCGAATTAGGAAAGGTGAGTTTCTCTAGGATATGCCATGTGTTTGTCTCTTATAAAAATTGATATAAAATTTTTAGATAAATTTTGATCCAATAAAACTATCTCCTGATTTTCTAGTATCTGGTAGAAATGCATCTGAAATAAAAATGTTTCACCAAGAAGATGCCGGTTTGAATGTGGAAATGGCTAAACTTGCTTTTGCTAAGGGTATATGGAGTTATATATGTAAGATGAATGTGGCATTACGCAAGTACCATCAAATCAACCACCCCCAGGCCATTTCAGCAGTGACTGCAGTTACTTTAGTTAGTAAGGTGGGCATTCGGAACTGTCTTATTTCAATGGTTGATTCAGGTTAACGTTTACATATAATTTATAGAAGATTCAAGATTGTTGATAAATCTTTTATTCCTTTCTTTCCAAATGCACCAAAACTAGGTAGTCATTTAATTATGCAGACGTGGGATAGTTGTAAAAATCTTTCTGATTGAATTGGTAGCCATTTGAGATTATGAAAATGTGGGATAGTGGTAAAAATCTTTATTTCTGCACTCCCATTTGACAAGGAATGCAGTTCGATTGGGCCTGCTTGTATACGACAGTCGAAGGGCTCATTTAGTATAAGTGTGACCTTTTTATTCAAGTGGATTTGCCATTTATTAAATAATTTTTGTTATTCAACGCTGTTTATGCTTCATTAACCAGATATTGTTTATGATGATAACTTTCTGGGTCTAGGTTCCTCCTGAGATCGAGGGCATGAATGGTATGATTAGTCAATCAACCTCAGCAGAAAGTGAGACCCAAAGGCAAATTACTGGTGGAGATAGGAAGTTGCCGAAAAGATCATCAAGAAAATTGGTAGTTAATGGTTTGGTTCTCGTCGGTGGTTTAGTCTGCCTCGCCCGTGGTGGCACTAGTCTTGGTGCCAAGGTATGCATGGCCTATATTCTGACAAAGCTGAGAAAGCGAAACGCATCATCGGCCTAAATTATTGCCTAAGGCGCACATAATACAAATAATGCGCACACTTGGAAGTGCTTATTTCATACTACAATTGCCAGCATACTCAAGGCACTGTCGGCGGAAACTTGATTTCTAATGCTTTTGTTTCTGCGCTGTTGCAAATTGTGGAAGCCGAATTGGGTAAGATCTGGCCAAACCTGTAAGACAATGTCATTTAGTCATGAGCTTGGATGTGTCGGATGAAAACGAGTTTAGATCGAGTAATCTTAGATGACATTTCAATTTAAGCCGTGACATAAAAAATAATACTATCAAGGGGTCTATTTGTTAGTATATTACCTGTATGCACTATTAACTGTAGTGTGAAATGTTATATAATCAAGCTCTTTGTCCTCCTAGCTGACGACATCGAGCCATTTTTGCCCCGACTATCGGGAATCGCTTGAGATGGAAGAGTTAAGACAGAGCCTACACTTTTTTTAGAATAATTTTTTTAGAATAATTTTATTTTATTTTTTAATTGTACAAATTAATATTTGACTTGTTGAGAAATAATAATTAAAAAATAGCCTGTTTATTTTTTAAATTTAATATTATACTGGAGTTTTACAATTTATTTTTTAAATAATTTATTATAATTAATCTAGGAATGAATTACATCTAAAAATTGAAAGTAATGGCTAAATTTAGCTCGTGATTTTATATTTTATTTCTATTTTTTATGCATTTTTTATTAATTAATTATTACAATAATCTAGAGATTGTAAATAATTAAAATAAGATTAAATAAACGTTAAAGCTAGCATTATTTTATAATTAATCTTTGTTATAAATTAATTTTATGATTAAATTTGAAAAAAAAAAAATAGTAAAAGAATTCTATAAATAGAAAGAAACCAGAAAAAATAAATAAACAATTGCCCAAAAGCGGTCTTCTGAGATCAGTTAAAGAAGTGGCGGGTAAGGCCGGTGGAGACTTGAGTCCGAAAAATGTTGAGGAGCTCTCATTCTCCCTGCACTTCCGGACTGACGTTCTTCATGAATTCTCTTTCTCTCTCTTCTCTTCTCTCTGTCGATCTTTTGCAGCTTCAGAGTTTTCCGTATGATTTCCAGACCTTTTCCACCCAACTGTCTTGCTCCATTTTTAGCGACAGGGGAACTGGGGCCAATACATTGTGGCAAAACCTGCCCTGACGACGCCATTGGACTGATGACAAAGCTTCTTTGAAACCCGTAGCCGTGGCTGATTCTATTTTGTAGTCGATCCATCTGGAGCTTCTGTTTTTGCTCCATTTGAGAGACGACGTACGACGTTATTCTTTTTTCTACCTTCCTCCCGTCCGAGTACCGGAGGTAGGAAGATGCGCTCGGCTATTGATTTGTTGTGGATTTTATTGGTGGTGCTTCTGGGGGCTCCAGTTAAATCAAAAACGGACGCGCCGGATGGTATGTGTGTCTAATTTAAACCAAATGTGGGTGTTTGTTTGTTAATACCAGAGAAAATGATGGATATCAAATATCAAATGATTCCTGGGTTTTCTATGCGCTGAATTTGGCTAGATCAGAAGTGGGGATGTGACGTTGTACTTGTAATGTTTTCAATTAAAAAGGGATAGTTGTCATGGAACTTTGTCTGTAACATTTATCATTATGCTGAGGTTTCTTCTGTTTCTGGTTGTTTTACAGTCTCTGCGCTTAATGTGATGTTTACTAGTTTGAGATCGCCCTCGCAATTGCCTGGGTGGAAATCTAGTAGAGGTGACCCCTGTGGTGAATCATGGGAAGGAATCAAATGCTTGGGCTCGTCAGTGACTGAAATGTATGCATCTTCTCTCATAGTCCAATTTTTCTGGGAAAGAAGCTTATAGTTTGAATTTTTAGAAGGAAATTTTGGTCCATACGAATTGAAATTTGATTTGTTAACTGGTTTTCAGAAGTTTATCCGACTTTGGACTCAGTGGATCGATGGGATACCAGCTATCAAGTTTGACATCTGTCACCTACTTGTGAGGCCCAACTGTTGGAATAAATTATTTTCTTTTGAATGAGAGTAGTTCTACTAGTGAAATTCTTAACCACATCAACTGAACGTAAATGTAATATTTTTTTTATGTTTGATACAGTGATTTAAGCAAGAACAACCTCGAGGGAGATATTCCATATCAACTTCCACCCAATGCAATTCACATGTAAGTCAGCAAGACCCTTCCACAGTGTTTCTCAATTTCAGTATAATATCAGGTTGGTTTTCATGATGATGGACTTAATTGTTTTGTGCCCAAACTCAATGTTACTGTCATTTTTAGTTTGACAATTCGTAATGTAACTGTTATTACCGATCTGCCAAAGAGATGTATACTCTTTTTCTTGTAACTGTTATTACCCATCTGCCAAAGAGATGTGTACTCTTTTTCTTGCATAACTCTGTCCCTGACGTAGCTCATTAACATATATCTCACGTCTTACCAAATCACTATAGTTAGGAGTCTTTTTCTCCTGGTAGTGTTTGGTGAAGATTTTCTATCATCAGTTGTGTTGACTTGATTTGCAGAGATCTTTCAGAGAATAGCTTCACGGGTAGTGTACCTTACTCAGTTTCTCAGATGGTTGATCTTGAATTCCTGTAAGTATTTTATTTTTTGGTATATTCTTGCAATGCTTTCAGTTGTACACATGTCTGAATATTTGTAGTTGACTGCAGAAATCTCGGTCATAACCAGCTTACTAATCAATTGAGTGACATGTTTGGCAAGCTTTCCAAACTCAAAAAGCTGTAAGTGTTATAACATATCCTTCATCTCCTCCCATCTTTCGGTCATGTGTTCTACTAGACCATGAAAAAGGAAAGAGGCTGATGCTAGGATTTCCACATTAAAACTCTCAGGAATGTGGACTCACAATGTTTTTATTTTTATGGACATTTAACTTACCTGAACTTAAAGATTTGTTTCATACAGGGATCTCTCACACAATTCTTTGTCCGGAAATTTGCCTCAAAGTTTTCAGAAACTCTCAAGTCTTACTTCTCTGTAAGAACTAAATACGTTTCTAGATACATTCTTTCGAGTTACTCGTGACAAATCGTCATTATCTTCGCACAGGTATTTAGAGGACAATCAATTTTCTGGTACAATCAATGTTCTTGCAAGCCTCTCTCTTGACACCTTGTATGTGGATCTTTGTTGAACTTCTGTTAGTTTTCTCTCTCTTTTTCTGTAAGTATAGTAAGGGTAACATATTTGAAAAAAGAAAGACAAGACATTCTACAATATTTGTACCGAGGATCTCATCTTATTGTCTTTCCTGGTACACTAAGAAATGTGGATCAGCGGCGTGGGTGAATTTAATTGTATGGAAATCTTTCCTAAAGAATGATAATTTCCTCATTAGAGAGACCGAGGAACTGATAGAAAATCCTTTCACTGCAAATCCTGTTTCTCTGTTTTTTTTTTTCTTTCAGTTGTGGCCTGTTTTGACATCTTGCTCTTGCAATTTTATTTCTGTTGACAGGAATATTGAAAACAACCAGTTTACTGGCTGGATTCCTGACGAGGTGGAGAAAATAAGTAACTTGGAGTGGGTGCAACTTAAAACTTTTTCATATCTACTTTTCATTGTTTCATTTAAATCTTAGTAAGGGTTTTCCTTTTATATTGTGCAGTACTGGAGGAAATTCATGGTCAACTGGACCAGCTCCTCCTCCTCCACCTGGTGGACAAGTCCATGCTAACAAGGAGTCGGAAAGGAAGGATGTTGGGAAGTCGATTTTGAGTGCATTGGTGATAACTGGTGTAGCTTTGGGCATATTAGTGATCCTTGTACTTGGAATTGCTGTTTTTTCGAGACGATCGTCTTCTCCTTCCATACACTTTCTCGATGAGGAGGCAGAACGAAGATCTTTTACTCCTCTTACATCTCAGGAGTTGCCCTCAAACTTCCGTCCTGAAATACCAAAAGACTTCAAAGGTAACTTGGATTTGGATTAGTATTATAGGATCTCGATTGAATTGAAATAACTGTAACATACTATGTATCATTCCTTTCCTAGAATTAGATAGACACATTGGATGAATGTGCTTTGGAAACAAAGTTATTATTTGCCAATAGTATAAAATAGTCTCGTTGTTTTCTGTACATAAATACGCAGTTAGGAGATCTTTGTTGTGATTAATACACTATATAGCAATCATCCCGTCATTCTCTGACCTTTAAATTCAAACCTAAGTAATGGTTCAAATTATAGATCTAAATTTAGTTTTCTTCATTGACACATGGTCTATATAGTTACCAATGGCCTTGTAGGTGTTAAAAATTTCCATCCTTGCAACAACTGACTTGATGATATATACATGTGCAGAGCTTAAATCATTTGACTCATCTGCCTCAATTGATGCTAAGGATTTGCAAAAATCTCCTTCAGTTGGCAATAAGCATTCAACTTCTGATCGTAGACAGTCCTTTACTGATAGCGAATTTGCAAACCGTCTAAATGGTAGACGAAGTATTTCAGCTTCTAGTACAAGTTATTCTTTGGCAGATTTGCAGACTGCCACTGCTAATTTTGCTACAGGACGTCTTCTTGGTGAGGGATCCATTGGACGTGTTTATAGGGCTAAATATGCTGATGGAAAGGTACTTTCTGGCTGATTCGTTATTTCTTCCATTGATCAGATGAATAAAGTGAAAAATATAAAGGACCTTTAGTTATGTCAGTGGGAGTCATGTTATTTTGGGAATTTGAGAACCTGGTAGTTATCTATTGAATTTTTTTTTTTTGTTACACCCTTTCTCACTGACTCAGTTATATTTTCTTGTTATACAGTGCCACAAATGAATCTGTGAAAGTAATAGTCTGAGATGCCTCTTCTTGACGTGTCTTTTTCGGCACATTTATCTTCTTTGTGATGATTTTGATTGCAACATATCTACTATAGGAGGAACATGAAACTGAATATGAAGATATACTTAGATGTACTCTAAAAACTTCCTCCAACACTGTAGTGCCGTTCACATGATGTAGTTATGAAATATGATTATTGACCTATCCAAATATGTTTCTATATTTTTGTAAACTAATTCATTATCTGTAATTTATTTTGATATAAGTTGATGAAAAGGAATTACTTTTTTTTTTTCTTGTTAATTTTTTTGGAGGCTCATTTACTTGTCAATAATTATTTCTTCACATACAGAGGTTTTTTTTGCATGCAAACTTTTTTGAGAATATGACGACTATACATGGTTGCCCCTTAATACCACTTCTTGGTAGTCCTCGTAATAGTGTTCTCCTTTTCTGTCAGGTTACAGCTGTAAAAAAAATAGAGTCATCTCTTTTTCAAGGATGGCAGCCGGATGAATTTTCTGAGATTGTGGCTAACATGGAGAAACTTCACCACCCAAACATTGCAGAGCTTGTAGGATATTGTTCAGAACAAGGGCATCGCATGTTAGTCTTTGATTATTTCAGGAATGGCTCCCTTCATGAATACTTGCACATGTCAGATGACTTTAGCAAACCACTAACATGGAATACTAGAGTTAGAATCGCCTTGGGGATGGCACGGGCCATTGAGTAAGTATACACCATCTTTCTTTGATGCATCAATACATTAATGTACAATGAGTTTCTCTTTTGTCTTCCCCATGATTTTATTTAAGTCCTGTGTAAATTTGATATAATTGACCTGCATTTAACTGATGTTTGACACAGAAAAAAGAGACCAGGAAAAAGTGATTAGGAAAGCATCTTTACATGTATTATATTATCAACTATCGTGGAATGGAATTTCAAAAAATAGTGATACTACGTTAATTTTGAAGAAAAGATTCATAAATTTTTTATATTAAAGATCATTGATACTTTTTTTGGATATGAAATCACTGAGATATCTTAGTTATGTTGAATTTTTTTCTCCTTTCAGAATGTGATATTATCGCCCTTTATTGAACTTGCGTGATTGATGGATCTGTCTGTTCTTAGGTACCTCCATGAGGTGTGTTCACCATCTTTAATTCACAAGAACATAAAGTCGTCTAATATTTTGCTGGACACTGAGCTCAATCCCCATCTCTCTGACTGTGGATTGGCAACTTTCTATGAGGTTCCGACCATAAGCTTAAGTTTCTATTACAACATTTGGACAAATTTTAAGCCAATTTGTATTGCCTAAATGTTATTATCAAATAACATATTTGATGGGATGTGGCCAATTTCAGCGTACTAGCAAAAATCTGGAAGTTGGATACTGTGCCCCTGAGTGCAATGAGCCATCAGCTTATACATTGAAGAGTGATGTGTACAGTTTTGGAGTGGTGATGCTGGAGTTGTTGACGGGTCGAATGCCTTTAGACAGGTATATAATGATGGATTTCTAATCAAGTTCGTTTTTTTTTGAAGGTTTATGAATGTCTATGCAAATCTTCTTTTCTGGTTGAATTTGTTTTCCTTTCTTTTTCCAGTTCAAAAGCAAAGCCAGAACAGTGCCTGGTCTGGTGGGCAAGCCCACAGCTCCATGACATTGATGCTTTGGCAAAAATGGTCGACCCTGCATTGCGTGGATTATACCCTCCCAAATCGGTTTCTCGGTTTGCTGATATCATTGCCCTCTGCGTACAGGTGAGGAAGAGTTCCATTCCTCTTCCATGATTGAGTGTAACATTTCTTATCAAAAGAAAAAATCTCTTTTTAGTTGTTTGAGGAAAACAATTATGACATGACTCTTAATTTAGTCTGGCAGATTGTGAATTCTCTAATGCTTTTAGTCTTTTCACCTCCTATGTAGTCTGAGCCTGAATTTAGGCCTCCCATGTCAGAGGTGGTGCAAGCATTGGTCCGGTTAGTTCAACGATCGAGTATGACAATGAGGGATGATCTCGGAGCAAGCTTTTCGTCGGACGGATGATAGTCTCGACGTGGGAGGAAGGGAGAGGTTAATCTGTCCCATGTTTTTCTCATCCTGCTGCTAAATAGAAAGATGTAATTTTACTTATTTATACTCATTTCCCCCTGATTATATAAAGACATCTGGTCATTATCTTTAGGTTTAGGTAAGATGAATTCACCACAAAAGCAAAGGACCACCCTATGTAATTCAATTAATTTAGATTATGAACCAAGTTTGTGCTTCTTGTATTGAGTTTCCATTTTGATAGCCATGATGATGACGATGATGGTGAAAATGCAGTAGCTTTCTCAATATTTATCCATGAAATTTACACTAGACAAGCTTTGATAGTGGCTGTCACGACCATGCGCAAAAGGGTCCGGGATGAAAAACCATGAAGAACAATTTGATATTCGAAGAGTTTAAGGTACTTTGATCGATTCGTATCCAAGATCCGTGAACTATTTAAAATGTTTCGATCTAATTTCACATGAGCTATCAATAAATTAACTATGACAAATGAAATATTATTTATAATTTATTATATTAATGATATCTCGATATCGAGCGATAAATACCCGATGATAACAATAAAATTGTAATTTCTAATTTTTTATGGTCTAAAATATATATTATAAAATGCCAGGATATGGAATTTCAGGCTCGGAAGAGCAAAATATACCAAAGTATGGCTTTATATGAACCAACAATGCTTCCTTGTTTGCCTATAAAATCTCCCTCTCCTCTTCCCACCTCTTCAGTCTTTACTACCCAACAAGATTCAATCTTTGATCAATTTTGTCTGAAACCACCATGGAAATCCTCTTCATCTGCAGCGTTATTGCACTCATAGTGTTTCTTTCCCTATCCATGGCTCTCCTCCGCCGCCGCAAATCCTACTCCTCCCACCCAAATCTCCCGCCGGGAAATATGGGCTTTCCCATCGTCGGAGAGAGCCTCCACTTCCTCAACGCCGGTCGGAAAGGTCACCCGGAAAGCTTCATAATCGACAGGATGGCCAAATTCTGTCCTCGTGTTTTCAAAACCTGCATTCTCGGAGAGCCGACGGTGGTGTTGTGTGGAGTACAAGGTAACAAATTCTTGTTCTCAAACGAAAACAAGCTCGTCACCGCCTGGTGGCCGAGCTCCGTCGATAAAATCTTCCCGCCGGAGCCCGATGTTCAGACCACTTCGCAAGAAGAATCATTGAAGATGAGAAAGCTCCTCCTTACCTTCTTGAAACCAGAAGCTCTGCAACGCTACGTCGGAGTAATGGACGGTATAGCGAAGAAGCACTTCGAAAACAGCTGGGAGGGTAACCAGAAAGTTACAGTTTTTCCTCTTGCAAAACGCTTCACCTTCTGGCTCGCCTGCCGGCTGTTCATGAACATAGACGACCCAAAGCGAATCGCCGAGTTGGAGGGTCCGTTCAACTCGTTGGCCGCCGGGATCATATCGATTCCGATCAACTTACCGGGAACGTCCTTCAACAAGGGCATCAAAGCTTCCAAGTTGGTAAGGAAGGAGCTGACAGAAATCATCAAGCAAAGAAAGGCAGAGCTCCCCGGGGAGAAAGCGTTGCCGGTGCAAGACTTTCTGTCGCATATGCTGTCGGCAAAAAACGAAGATGGTTTTGCGTTGAGCGAGGGGGAGATTGCTAATAAGATTCTGGGTTTGCTCATCGGCGGCCATGACACCGCGAGCGCCGCTATTACGTTTGTCATCAACTATCTCGCGGAGCTTCCAGAGATCTACAATCTCGTCTACTCTGGTATAATCTCCATTGCTGGCCTCATCTTATCGACTTCATTATCTATTCTTTTGATGCTGTTATTTTAAAATATCATTAATTAATATCCGATTCTCAGTTCATTTTGAAGCTTGTTTCCGTTTTTTTGTAGAGCAAATGGAAATTGCTAAATCTAAGGAACCGGGTGAGATGCTGAACTGGGAAGACATGCAAAAGATGAAGTACTCATGGAACGTGGCCTGCGAAGTAATGCGGCTGGCGCCGCCGCTGCAAGGCGCTTTCCGGGAGGCCATCCACGACTTCGATTTCGCCGGCTTTTCCATTCCCAAGGGTTGGAAGGTAGCACAAGCACCCACTCTTCATTACTCTTACAACTGTTTTCTTTCTGATTACGTCACCTTTTCAACCGGTCTGTAATCCGGTGGCGCAGCTGTACTGGAATACCCACTCGACGCACAGGAACCCGGAGTACTTCCCGGAGCCGGAAAAGTTGGACCCGTCGAGGTTCGACGGGAAGGGACCGGTGCCGTACAGCTTCGTGCCGTTCGGAGGAGGGCCTAGAATGTGCCCCGGAAAAGAGTATGCGCGGCTGGAGATTCTGGTGTTCATCCACAATCTGGTGCAGAGGTTCCGGTGGGAGAAGGTGATTCCGTCGGAGAAAGTCGTCGTCGATCCTCTGCCTGTTCCTGCTCAAGGCCTCCCCGTCCTCCTCTTTCCCCACTCTCCGTAGCCCTCTCCTTACTACAAACTGTTCCAACGCCATTTTCTTGCTCCCCCTTTGCCAGCAAACATGTATTGCATGAAATAATAAGATTTATTATATTTGATTGAATTCAAATCTTTTGGTATGCCCGTTGTCACAGGGCCTAACTTGTCTTTGCCTTGTCCATCCGGTGGCCCAAGGCTGCACCATGACCGAGCATCGAGCCTTAGGGTCTAACACCTATCTACAAGTCTGTATCTGTTTACAAACTATACACTAAATTGGACTTCATCTAATAAATTCAGTGCATACATGTTACAACTCCGATTTCTAACCATTTTATTGATTTCTAACACAGTTTCAAAATCTATATAGAGTTCAAAATCGCCTAATAAGAAAATAAATACATTTCTAAAACGTAATATACACGTTATTACTTCAAAATTGCGATGTAAAATTTGCTAGATTTAAAAAATAAAATGACTACAAAATTAAAATTGATTATATATATATATAGATGAAAGTTTGATTTATCTATAAATAATAATTAGTTAAAGTACTTTTTCTTAATACACAATTACCATTTTACCCCTCCACAAAATGAGATAATTACCATTCTGCCTCTGCACATATTTGTACCGTAATCTATATCATTTTATATACTTCAAGTTCAATTATCAAATTTATATTTAACTATTTTTTATGAGGTTAACAAAATATATATATATAAATAAATTATAAGGAAGCGTCAAACTTTGAGTCAATTGTTGTATTGGATTTAAGAGTGTTATCCAGTTTGGAGAGAGATGACATCAGGTCAGGTGTATAATCAGTCCAACTGCGTCTCCGCCAGTTCCAGAAACAAACGGACTCTCCACTGTCATCCATCGGCAATCTCCGGTGAATGGGTTCGCCGTTTTCTGAGGAGACAGGTCCGAAGATGGCCATAGATAGAACGATATAGAAGTGGACGAGCATTAATGGAGAAACAGCCAGCATGGTTTCTCCATCGCAGTATCTCCTTGATAGAAATAATAAACCGATGAAAAACAATAATAACGGTCCTAAAACACGTAGAGTATTGTCAAGATAATTTTTAAAAAAGACAGATTTTCATAGGCTCTTTCAACGTAATTAACTTATCAAATAAGTTTCCATAAAAGATTTTAGGGTCACAAACGGTACTACTTAAAATCAAGTCTCTTAAATAGATTATATTACTAAATAAGCAGTACGAGAAACAAATAGGATCTAAAAAATACTAAAAATATTTTTTCATGTCTTTTAAATATAACAGCCAAGAATTAAGAAAAATAATAGCTAAAAATGAACATCGAGAATTTTTACGTAGAAATTCAAATTGACAAAAAAAATACGAGAACCGAGTCATGAAAGATATCGCTATGAAAATAGAATTTAGAATGTTTTTCTAGATATCGAATATTTTTTAAAATATTCAATAATAGAAATCACCTTTCTTATATTTCTCATTGTACTAAAAAATACATCACCTATTTTTCTTTATACTCTTGCTTTTCTCACCCTCTAAAATAATTCTTAACTATTTTCTTCCTCTTCTCTATATAAGATTTTTCTTCTTCTCTTCTCTTCGAATGGTTTTTCCTTTATCAAGAACTCTCTATTTATAGAGAAAGTTCCTCACAAAAAGATACTCATCGGTAAGATTCGAAAATCTTGCCAAAGAGTACGGTGCAGAAGGAAGAAAAACTTTCCTTCTGCATTTCATTAATAGGGTGGGTCTCTCATCATAAAGGAAAGACTCCACAAATCTCTCACTCCCAACTTATGATGAGATATCTCTATTCCTGTTGATCCTCTACAAAATTCTTACTCATACTTTTGTAAAGTTTTTGTCATCATGTCTGAATCATTGTCATCCGTGTAAATCTTCTAAAGATGCACTTGCTTATTATCTAAAACATCTTGTATTCAATGATACTTGATATGTATGTGTTTTGACTTCGAATGAAAGCTCGGCTTCTTGCTCGAATGAATAATGCTTTGACTATCGCAATACAAAATATACTTATCATGTTTATGACCTAATTCTTTTAGAAATTTTTACATCCACAACATTTCTTTGCATGCTTTTATAGTTGCAATAAATTCAGCTTCTGTTATAGATAGTGCAACTGATTTTTGTCATTTCGATTGTCATGATACAACTTCCTCTCCAAATATAATCATATACTCTGATGTTGATATTCTTGAATTAATATCTTCAGTTATGTCTGCATCAGTATAGCCTACTAACGAAGACTATTCACTTCCAAAACACAAGTTGAATTCAAAAGTATCTTTAACAGGACTCGGTCTCGCCTGAAACCTGGCCTTGACGGGTGGAACGGATTCCCAAGATAGGAAGCTTCTCAAATGACAACCTACATTCGATATTCATCAATATAATTCATATTAATGTAATATAATATAAACTTAATCCATCAATCCTGGATTAGGATCCTCAAATTCAAACCAACCAAAATGCAACACATTTCATATATTGAAACAGTTTACATCATCATCCTCAACATTCACATCAGAGTACATATGCAGAAACGAATAAAAATATAAATATATATAAGTCACGACATATAACTTTTCATAACCCTAAAAACCATTAACCATGATCTATCACATATGCATCTTTGTGCACTTTACCTTATCTTAGTTTTTCCGTCTCGGTGAACGTTCTCGATATCTCAAAAATAGAGATATTCCACATAATGAGTTTTACGCTCAGCAAATAAGTGTAACCTTTAGAATAACTAATACAGACTCTATCCACATTATCTTGGTCCAAACTCTATCTTCCATCTAATCATTGATTATTTTGAAATCAACTAAAACCAATTATGTTTTGATTTAAAATACATGTCATTTATATAAAAATGCATGCATGTTCGTAATTCGAACTATTTAAAATTCATGTCATTAACCACAACTTAAAACAACCAATCTTTTAAAATTTTATCAACCACATTTTAAAAACATTCTCAACAAATAAATAAATCCAATGCATTATAGTAAATATGCACGATTTAAAAACATCTTTTTCTCAAAGCAGTTAATGTCATTTTTAACATTCAATTTGAAATGTAAAAATGCACTCCACTCTAATTAACATATAGGACCATCACATATCTACGCGTTCTCGGGTTTTCACCGGTAAGACTGTAGGACCCTACACATTTCTTTCTTGCGATGTTTAGAGACTTTCAACCCAAGGAGGATATACAGTTAATCTTCTTCTCATTTTCATAGTCATATTTATCATACACGAAGAGGTGAGTCCAATCCAATGAGTTCTTATATTACCATGACTTTCTTACTTCCTCCTAACTAAATGCATGTTTTAAAACAGTTATAAAGCAATGATATGCATGTTTAAAACGATGCAACTCAACTCACTCATGCAATTGATAATTGAAATCAATATGCTAAATTTAATTAAAATTGTCGTTTTCAAAATTCTTTGTTTCAATATTTCTTAAAAATCAGAAAATATACAATTCAATGTTCAATTTGCATAAAAACAACATTCGATTCGTTCAATAATTAAAAACAATATCAAATCCTTATTTCATCCAATCAAATCTATCTTATCCAGATCCAAAACAGTAATTAAAACTATCTTCATCTATCAAGGTAATAAAGTTTTAACTAACTATTCTAATCGTTAGAAGTATTTATCGTATGTCAATTTCTCCACTTTCTCCACAAAGCTCCGTCAAATCTATCGATTTCTCCACCAAAACGTTCCTCTCGCCAAGACGAACATTTTTTCCTAAATGACGGATCGACAAATCTCCCTATTTCTCCTAATCATTTCCTCCTTTTCCTCTCAATTTTCCCACAATTTTATTCTCTGGTTTTTACTCTCTCTATCTCCCTCAAAGTGAATACTCCGTATGAATGCCACCTAAACACTTTTGTAATAGTGTTTCATAGCAAAGACTTGTTAAACAAGATTCTTTAAGCTAACGATTTTTTCTCGTCTGGACCCACGATCAACATGTCATCAACATAAAGTAAGAGGTTTATACACATAATGAGTTTTACGTTCAGCAAATAAGTCTAATAACTAGAATAACTAGCTCATACTCTATGCACACTATCTAAACCCAAACGCCATCTTCCACTTAATCTTTGATTATTTTGAAATCAACTTAAATCGATTATGTTTTTATTTGAAATTCCTGTCATTTATATAAAAATGCATCCATATTTGTAATTCGAACCATTTAAAATTCATATCATTAATCACAGTTTGAAACAACCAATTTTTTAAAATTTCATCAACTACGGTTTAAAATATTCTCAACAAATAGATAAATCCAATGCATTATAGTAAATATGCACGATTTAAAAATATTATTTTCTCAAAGTAGTCAATTTCACTTTTAACGTTCAATTTGAAATGTAAAAATGCAATCCACTCAAATTGACACATATGACCATCACACACCTGCACGTTCCTGGGCTTTCACCGGTAAGGCTAAAAGACCCTATACATTGTTTTCCTACGAGATTTAAAGACTTTCATTTCAAAGAGAACATACAGTTAATTTCATTCTTATTTTCACAGTCATATTTATCACATACGAAGAGGCAAACCTAGTCTAATGAGTTTTTATGTTACAATGACTTTCCTGATTCCTCCTTACTAAATGCATGTTTTCAAACATTTATAAAACAATGTTATTAATGTTTAAAATAATGCAATTCAATCCACCCATGCAATTTATATTTAAAATCAACGCGTTCAATTCAATATAAAACGTAATTTTCAAATGCTATGTTTAACAATTCAATTACTTCACAAAACTGAAATTAAATCATTCATTAAAAATCGTATTTAAACCAATTTTTCACAATTTATATTAATTTGTAAAAACATCCTTTCTTCACTTCAACATCTAATCTCAACCAAATCTATTCTATCAAGATCTAATACAGTATTATAATCTATCTCTACTTAGTAATGTATTAAAGCATAAATTAATTATTCTAATCGTTAGAGGTATTTACCGTATGTCAGTTCCACCATTTTTTTCATAAAGCTCCACTGAATCTATCGATTTCTTTACCAAAATGTTTCTCTCACCAAACTGAACAACTTTTCTTAAAAGACGGATCGACGAATTTCACGTTCCCTTTTTATTTTCTTCTCTTTTTTCCCAGAGTTCTCTCTTCTCCCCTTCTCTCTGTTTCTCTTTCTCTCTATTCTAGTTTTTTTTTCTACGTAATGCACTGAAAGGTGCCACCTTACCCTTTTGAAATAGTGCATTAAAAGTAAATTACTCTTAAACCAAATTTATTCCATTAAAATGTCCATTTTACCCTTAAATCCTTGATTAATTACCATAAAATCAAGTTTAATTAACCCTTAATTATAATTAATTTTTATTTAATCACAATTAAATTAATCTTAATCAAATCTTATCTTTTTAACATATTCTTTTTTTAATACACCATTTTTTCAACTTAATTATCACATAATCTTTATATATGTACATCCACAATTACATATTGTTCACATATATATAAATATTCACTCTTAAGTCATTGACAAAAAAATAATAATTAAAAATTCGAACTGATACAGTGATAAAGGTTCGAACCATTACAAGGCATAATACCAAACTTTCCTTGATTGATCATCAATAAATGTGAGTATGTATTGCACACCTCCTAACGTTTTCGTTGATATGAGATCCCAGACATCTGAATAAATAACTTTTAACACTTCTGGTTTTTTTGATGCAGAATTCTTTTGAAAGGAAACTCTGTATTGTTTTTCTGTCAAACAATGAACACAACTTGACAGAGGTTCATTTATGAGATGTATCAAACAATCTCTTTTGCTAAGCACTTGAAGTCCTTTTTCACTAATGTGACCAATCTATTTGTGTTATAACTCAATGAACAAATCATCTTGTGCATTATTTACTTATTCTTCTTTCATAATCACTTGAATCACATATAAACTAGACTCTTTGATTTCTCTCGCTACAACTAGCGAGCCTTTGTTGAGTTTCCATTTATTATCAGCAAATTTACTCTCGTAATCAGTCTCATCAAAAGTATCGACTGATATTAGATTTAGTCTAATATTTAGAACATGTCTGACATCTTTAAGCATCAACTAACATTATGTGTTGGTCTGTATACAGATATCTTATTTTTCAATTATTTTGAAAACGTAACTATTTCTCATTTTAACAATGTCAAAATCATCGTTAGTGTAAGAAGAAATATATTTTACTTTTGAAGGCATAATATGATGCTCCAAAGACACACTCAACGCGATTCATTTATCACGAGACTGACGACATCTTCGCATATAATGACATCTTCACCATCAGAGCCAGTTGCAGTTATACTTTTCGTTTCTCTTTTTACAGCTTCTGCACCTTGTTCTTTTTTCAACTTCTAGCAAATTTTTTTCATGTGAAACTTACCACAATGATAATACTTAACGCTATTTTTACTTTTTGACTTTGATCTTCCTGATGCGTTAACTCCAGAGGCCCCACGTTCATTTGATTTTACTCTCGTTATTGATAAAGCCTCCACAAAAAGTGTCTCTTTGATCTTCCCCCTACTTTCTTCATCAAGAATTGCAGCTGCTATATCATTGAACATCAATGTTGTTTTTGCAGTTCCATTGAGCAAATTTATAATGAGCTGATCATATGAATATAACAAACTTTGAAATAAAAGTTTAATTCGTTCATTTTCGTCGATTTTGTGCTCCATTACTGTAAGTTGAGAAAATAATGTGTTGAGAATATTGATTTGGTTTGTCTGACATCCGGAGAGTATATAATTTTCTTTATAAGAAAATTTTATTATACCAAGACTTTTTCTCGTATAATTTTGTCAGTTTATCCCAAATTTATTTGATCATTACCATTTTCGAGATACTTGACAAAATTTCATCTGCTAGAGTAAGATTCAAAAGGTCTATAACATCTTCATCTGCTTTGTTCTATTTTTCATCTTCAACGTTCATCGGCCTGTCGCCGAAGACCATAGGACAACAATCTCTCTACAATAACATCTTCATTTTTAATTTTCATAAAGAGAAATTATTTCCGTTGAATTTTTTAATTTCAATCTTTCCCGCCATAATCACGAGACTCTGATACCACTTGTTGAAAATAAAAAAATTGATGGGAACAATAATAATATCGCCACTGTAAAACGTAGAGAGTACTGATCAGAGTAATTTTCTGAAAATATTGTTTTTGACAATTTCCTTAGACATAACTACATTTCCAAGTAAGTTTCTAGAAAAAACTAGAGTAGTCACAAACGGTCCCACTTAAAATCCAGTCTTCTAGACAGAACTCACTTACACAGTACAATTATACTACGAAATAAGCGGTACAAGAAACAATAGCAAATGCGATTCGAAAAATATCAGGAATATTTTTTCACGCCTTTTAAATATAACGGCAAAGAAGAAAGATAAATAATAGCTAAAAATGGATACCGAGAATTTTTACGTAAAAACTCAAATAGAGAAAAAAAAAAAAAAACACAGCAATCGAGTCTAGAAAGATCTTACTATGAAAATAGAATTTTCAATATTTTTTTAGATATCGAATATTTTAAAAAATATTCAATCAGAGAAATCACCTCTTTTAGAGTTCTCACTGTATTCAAAAGTACATCACCTATTTTCTTTTACACTTTTTTTTTTCTCTCCCTCCAAAATAATCCTCACTATTTTTTTTCTCTTTTTCACATAAGATTTTTCTTCTTCTCTTTTCTTCGGATAGTTTTTCCTTTATCAGGAATTTTCTATTTATAGAGAGAGTTCTTCACAAAAGGACACTCATCTGCATAATTCAAAAATCTTGCCGAAGAGTGCGATGCAGAATGAAGAAACTTTTTTTCTGCATTTCATTAATAGAGTGGATTCCTCATCATAAAGGAAGACCCCACACTCCGATCAACCCAGACTGTCATAGCGATGTAGGCAGAACGCGGCCACCAGCAAACTTTTTCTGTTCCCAATTTTTCGACCTCTTTCTCCTCTCTTATTTCATTGTTTTTATCCAATTTTTTTTGGGTCTGTCTCTCTGCCTCTTTGTCTATCATTGGGTCCAAGGTCAACATTAGTGAGATACCATCACGAGAAATGTGTTTTCGTAGCAATTACTAACTGGACTAAAGCTTTATGAATTCTGTTGTCTCTTTGCACGCCACTTTACTCGAATTTTTTCTAAAAAAAATTAATCATTTATATATTTATTAACAAGTTTTACTCTGTTTGGTCTGGCCAAACAATTTATATTATTTGGCCAAATCTCGACTAGGCTCGAACCTATTTTTTATAGGTGACCTAGCCCCAATGTTTTATCCAACTGTCACTTTTTTAAAGAGAATGCCTTGACGCCGGCACGATTAACCAATGTTGGTGGGCCTAACCTAGGATTGTTTCAACGGGCTTAGCCCACACATAAAGCTAGTAGTCTTGCCCTGTGACACCAACGGAATTATTTTATATTGTTTCACAAAATGACTCGATCGAGACGTTGTAGTTGCGGCTCCAACTAGAAGTTCAACAATTTAAAATAACAACTGCGAGTGCGGGGGGTAGGACATAGTCGGGATGCCCTTGATTCATATTCTACATGTCAAAACATTTATTGGCATCTCAAACTGCAACCGTAGATTGAAAATTCAAGAAAGTAATAAAAAGTCGACCTGCCCCGATGATCCAAGATCTCCGAGGCCGACCCCTAACCCTCGATCATAGCCCGTGTGTTTTTCTTGAAAGTCTTGGTTTCTATCTTCCTTTCTAGCAATGTAATGACTATATTTATTCTATCTAAATCGAGGAAAAAGAAAACTTGCGAGCCACCTAAATCAAACACTATTAATTCAGATTGCCAAACGTAGTTAAGAGTTAAGAGAAGCCACCAACCTTGCCATTGCCAAGTGCCAAATCAGAGCTAATAATAGAAAATCTGTGGAACACTCGTTTAAACACACATTCAAAGGCCTGCCTTATATGTCTCCCACACACAGTTCAGCTTCATAAACACCCAAATTAACCTCCTAAGCTGGCATGACAGAGAGCAATTTAAAAAAAAAAAAAAAAAAAAAGAACCTCGTACCTTATCAAGAAAGATTACCCAAGTCTTGTTTCTAATCCTGTATCCATCCCATAATTTCACCCTCCTCCTCATTCTTCACCTATAGAGCATAGGAGGAAGGGAGGGAAGGTAAGAGCAAAAACAGCCTGCATTGCATAGAAGGTTTGCTTGGATTGATTTGAGAATCTCATGCATCGATGCTGATGGGGGTGCGCGTGATAGGACTTATGCGCACAAAACCTACACCATCAAAGCTCTGGCAATTGCCAATTGTCGTTCTGTTGATATCATGCTTGATTGGGTCGCGGTTGGCTCATCCAGACGGTGACACCCTCCTAAATTTCAAGAGCTTTTTGACCTCTGCCGAAGCTCTAAACAATTGGAATTCCTCCACAATCCCCTGCAATGGAAACAGGCCGAATTGGGTGGGCGTGCTTTGTGATCTAAATGGGAACATTCGAGGGCTCCGGCTAGAAAATATGGGACTCAAAGGTGGGGTTGATCTTGATTCGCTTGTGTCTTTAACCCACATTCGCACCCTTAGCTTTATGAACAATACCTTGGTTGGTCCTTTTCCGAATCTTGAAAATTTCAGAAGATTAAGGTCGTTGTATCTCTCGTATAATCATTTTTCTGGAGAAATCCAGGACGATGCTTTCGAGGGCATGAAATTCCTGAAGAAAGTTCTTTTGGCAAATAACGAGTTCACAGGACCCATTCCTTCATCTCTCTCGTCGCTCCCTCAGCTTACGATTTTGAGGCTTGACGAAAACAAATTCACTGGCCAAATCCCTGATTTTCAACAGGGAACCTTGAAGAGGTTCAATGTTTCAGATAATGAATTGGAGGGTCCTATTCCTCCAAGCCTGAGGTCAATGGATCCAACCTCCTTTGCAGGTATATTTGTTTAACTGAAAATCATTGGCTAATCTAGCTCTCATCTTTATTCTGTATGTCTGCATACTAACCAATATTCACCGACTCAGGTAATGAGAACCTATGCGGGTTGCCTCTCAAGAAAATATGCAACTCCCCTCTGAAAACAGAAACAAAAGCAACTCCTTTGCTGAGAATTGCCATAGCCATCATGGTTGTGGGGCTGATACTAGCACTTATAACAGTAATTTTCATAATTTATTACTTCATAGAAAGAAGAAAACAGTCAGAACAAGGCTATGCAACAGGCACAAGAGCATCGAATGCCCACAACGGGTTTGTAGGCTCCCATGAAAACCAAATAGAACAAGCAGCGCAATTAAAGAAGCCGGAGCATGGAAAGCTTACCTTCGTAATGGAAGAGAGAGAGAGCTTTGATCTGCACGATCTTCTTCGGGCTTCCGCGGAAGTTTTGGGGAGTGGAACATTTGGATCGTCTTACAAAGCCACCATACTGTGCGATGCTGTGGTGGTGAAGAGGTATAAACAGATACTGAACACCGTGGGAAGAGAGGAGTTTCATGAGCACATGAGGAGGCTTGGCAGATTGAGGCATCCAAACTTGCTTCCCATCGTTGCTTACTATTACCGGAAAGAAGAGAAGCTGTTGATTTCCGACTTCGTGGAGAACGGTAGTTTGGCCAGTCACCTTCACGGTGAGTTTCTGTTCTTCATAACTTTGGCGAGATTCTGTCTAATTTCTTACAGGAATGATGCTGCATTTGTTAAAAACATGAAGAAACATCACAAGCGATGAGTTAAAACTTGATAAATAAGATCTCAACGTTCTCTTTGTTCTTGATTTCTTCATAGATCTGATTTATTCTTCTAACAATTATAATCCAGAAGTGAAAATATACAGCCTTAAGTATTATAATGGATTGTCTCTCTGGTGGGTCTACTAATTTAGGAATTGTTAATGGAAGCTAGAGATGATTGATGAATACTCACACATATTGATGTAAATTACGAGCAGGAAATCACAACGTGGAGCAACCAGGCCTGGATTGGGCGACCCGGCTGAGAATAATCAAAGGCATAGCCAGGGGATTATCGTATCTTTACAGCAGCGCACCGCAAAGCATCGCTGTAGCACACGGCCACCTGAAATCATCCAATGTCCTGCTAGACGACGCGATGGAACCACTACTGACAGACTACGGCCTCCTCCCGATCATCAACCAGGATCAAGCCCATAACCTGATGATGGCCTACAAATCGCCGGAATTCGCCGAGCACGGCCGCATAACCAGAAAAACAGACGTCTGGTGCTTGGGAATAGTGATATTGGAGGTATTAACGGGGAAATTTCCGGAGAACTATTTGACGGAGAGGCACGAGAGTGGTGCGGACATAGGGGAATGGGTAAATGCCATGATCAAGGAGAAGCGTACGAGCCAGGTGTTGGATTCAGAGATGAGAGGGGTGAGCCGAGGTGAGATGCTGAAGCTGCTGAAGATTGGGTTGGGTTGCTGCGAGGAAGACGAGGAGAGGAGAATGGATTTGAACGAGGCCGCCATGAAAATCCAGGAGCTCGAGGAGGGAGAGACGTGGGACTGCAGCCCAAGCGACGACTAACAGTGAAACGCTGTCGTTTTAAATGTTTCTCTAGCGAATCTAGGTTTTATACACTTAAAAATTTATTCCAAAAAATCATATAATAATGTATTAATTCATGTCACACTCCGGTTGATATAATTTGAACACGTGGCATGACCTATTACATTCTTATACCGTTTAAAATTGTCGAATTAGTGGGTAAACTTGGATTATACATTTCGCTTGCAAAAATAACCGTATTCGTTGGAAATTAACAATTAATATTTTTGAATGCGTCGTTAATTTAATTTTTATTTTCTATTGAAATAGAAATGTTCAATCAATACCCGTGTCTGATGGCGATACGTGCAATGCATGTACGCGTCATAACACACGTAGACAAAGTAGAGATGACGTAGATTTAAAAAAACAAAAAAAAAAAGAAGAAAATTTACAAGAATAATAAGCGTTATTGATGATTTATTTGAATTGCTCTAAAAATGAGTACAATTCATCTAATAAAATAAATTAGATAAATTAATATAATATAAATTATATTAATTACGTTTTAATTGTATTAATATTTTTTATAATAAAATAAAATAAGAGATTACTTATAATATTATTTTTTTTAAAAACACGTTTCAAAACAACTCCGGTTTACAGACGAGAGAAATCAATTTCTCAAACAACCAACATCACGTGTAGTTTTTGGGTCAAAATTTGGACCAGGACCAAACATAAGGGAAAGCCAGACCATTAGCGGTTATAATCTGAAAACTGCAAACACATATTTCCTCTGTTCCTTGACTCTTTCACCAATGCGGTCTGTTTTCAGACGAGTTGTCGCCGCGATTTTGTGGGTCGGGGGGGATTTAATTGGGTTCTGGGCTCTTGAAGGGGAAGGGATCTAGTTTATTCGTCTTTTCCGGTAATGGGTTCGGCCATAGGTAAAGCTGCAGATGCCATTGGAGGTGCTGTAGGAAACGCCTTCGTCGCCCCGTTCAAGTCTATTTTTGGGGGATCCTGCGAGTGAGGGTTTTATTTCACAATTCTTCGTCGATTTCGTATGGATTTGCTTTATTCTCGCAATTACCCATCAATCTGCTTTGATTGAGGATGTCGAATGCTGTAATTATCAAAAATTCGTTCAATTCCACCGGTGATTTGCAGATGTGAATTTTATACTCGTCTGTGATTTGATTGTTTTCTTGCAGGGGTGTTTGCTCAGGGCCATGGGATGCCCTCTGCTTCCTGGAGCATTTGTGTGTATCAGACCTGGTTAAGCTGTTGATGATCTTGCTTCTTTGCTACCTCTGTAATTCCTCTCCCTCCATTTTTCATCCAATTAATCTTACAACAAACTCAAAAGGCTTGTTTTTCTGTGGGATATTGTTTGTATTACGCTTAGACGTCATTTTTCTCTACAGTGCTGATGTTCTTCTACGTATTGCTGAAGCTGGGGATTTGGCAATGCATCGTCAAAAGCCTCTGCAAAATGTGCTGGGCTTCATACGAAGCTTACTGGTTTGCATTGGCACATACAGCCTGTTTCTTATGTCACAAGATCAAGAACACGAAGAGGGTGAACCGGAGACGAGGAGGGCGCCGTATCCAAGACGTCGAAGGAGGGTACAGTTCGAGTGGCAATCGTTCGAGTTTAGAATTACGCAGAAAGCGAAAATCAGACAGGGAGGGAAGACTCTTGTCGATAAGGCACGGTGCCCATCGCCATCGCCATCATCGGAGTAGTAGCTACTCGAGGTCAAGGAAGAGGAGAAAAGTGAAAGTGAGGATCTACGGCGGTTGGTCGTCGAGACGGCGGCATGTGCAGCAGAGGAAAATGAGAAAAGGCGAGGAGGGCGGGGAGTTTAAGAGGCAGAGGTTGACTTGATCCGTTGACACTTAGTCTCTTTCTTCCTTGGTTTTTGACTTTTTTCTAGTCCAGTTTGTTTATTTCTAGTGCTGAGTTTAAATAATGCCAAGATGCTAGCCTGCTGGTTTCTTTTATTTTTTTAAGTAGCGTATGACTCTTCCACGCATGCATGCCCCATTTGGCTGCAAGGGGATGTAGCTTAGTTGGTAGAGCTCTGGGTTGTGCGATTCTAGGTCGAATGTCTAAATATTTAAGTGGTACCGATAATACGTTGCACCTCAAATGATGGTCCGACTTTTCTAAGTAACGGGGAAGAGAATCCAAATATGTTAGTCAAAATTTTACTAAGATAAAAATGGACTGTCGAGAACGTCGAGGTAGGGTAGCCAGTTGGTTGGTTATCGGGCAGCACAGATAGTACATGGACGATGGTTGTAGTTTGTAGCTCTCTTAAATAGTTACACTTTGCCAACAATTGTCTCCTGCGCATGTTGTGTATATTATGTCAATGAATGATCCATCCGTTAAATTATATAATAATTTTAAGAAGATAAAATATAAATATATGTCTTGTATTTCTCGAATATTAATATACAAATAATTATAAATAATTAATTTATTATATTAATTTTATTTATTAATATTTGACACGTAATTAATTATTTTAAAATATTATAATATCAAACATTATTCTTAATACACTGGCAATATTAATGTCCATCAAGGTTAGCTCATTTTAAAATTAATCTTTTTAAATATGTATATTTTAAATTCTCTTAATGAGGACAGTATCGGGTCAGCCAAATTTCCTGGGAGACCCGACCCGGGCCCTCAGCCATCTCTTTAACCCGGGTATTGTGCAGAAAGCTGAGAACTCAAATTTTCCTTATCATACTGTTTGGTGCTACGATGAAGCAGCCGGCGTTTCCAGCCGCTCTTCCTCCGAAGAGCAGTGACACCACCTACGCTACTCCGGCCACCGACAAGAGGAAGCTCCGGACCCCGACGGCGCAGGAGCTCATCTCCCACTATGAGTCCCAGGGCCTCGACTCCCAGCAGGCTTCCATGAAGGTCATCGATGACCTTCAGGCCGCGCTCTTCAGGGTCATCTCCTCTGGCAGAGGCAAGAATGTCAAGCTTATGTCTGAGACTTCTAGGAAGATTGATGCTACAATCAACCGCCTTGCGTTTCTTGAGCTGAAGCTCGACTCCAAGCCTGGTTACCCTCAAACTTTTGCGTTAGGGCTCGCCTCTGGAGCTGCTTTGAATGGAATTGGAGCTGTTCTTCCCCATATCTGGACTTCTCTAGGTCAAATTTGGGTCTCCGTTGCGAGTATTACCAAGCCTTCTTCTTGAGGACGAACGCATTATCTGTTAGAGGTAGAATCTTACATACCATCTTGATTTGGATCTCATTTTGAGTTTTATGCCTTCTCTTGGGTCGAAGAGGAGTAAACATTTTGAACTCAAGCTTTTTCTTGCCAATATGATGTATTATCTGTAATGGTACAATTGGGTACCACCCAACTCATCTTCTGTTGCTGATAAATTGGTAAAAATGAAAAAAAAAAAAAAAACACCCATGGATTTGAAGAAATCCAGCAAATATGAAGCTGTGTTTTCATTTCAAACTCAAGCAGATCTCATCTACTAGTTTAACTTTAAAAAAAAAAGTAATCTTTTTGGGATTGGGATCATTTGAGATGGAATTAACATGAAACCCACTTAAGCTAATCCAGCAATATGCTAAACTAATGGCTTCTGTTTTGCCCAACCTCAATTTTGTTCTTGTATGTTACTGCTTGAAACAAATAATCTAGTTAAGTGAATATTAGCCAAGTAAACTATTAATTATTGAAGAACAAACAAGAGTAATTTAGAACACATCATCTTCAAGGAAAGCAGGTACAAAGTCTACCTTACTACTGTATACTTCCCTTCCTATTTACCTCAGCCTCAGTTCCTATTAGATGCTTTAATTGCATTTTTCCTTCAAGCAAGCTCCATTACGGCTCCATTAAGTTGAAGCTACTTTAAACTTAATCAAAGAGTTACATAAATTAAAATTCAGTTTTGGCTTCACCCATCTTCATAACTAGTTTTCCTTTTTTTTTTGCTCATCATAAATATGTGAAAAGAGAGCTTCCCTTCCTTTCAGATGTATAAGCTTGTTGAGACTTGAGATACAGAAATTGATCATAGTTGTTTAGGAACTACCTTATGAAAGCTTTTCTTCATGTCTAATAGCTGCCACTCTCAGAACAGACTCTGCTGCGTTAATGGTACGTGGGCACATTGCAATGCTGTTGGGGTGACCTGAGATATTAGCCACCCACAGGAACCCACCGGCACCCTGATTTTACTGCCATTAAATATTGGTTCAGTCGAAGCAAAGACAGTACCGCAATCACAGAGTTTGGAAGTTCAGCCGATCTCTGCAAGTAAATTACAACATATCATCGCAATCAATAAACTGGTTTTCAAATTTTCGCTATTTAAAGTGTAATGACTTTTTTAGACATGAATATTAAATTTTTCTGTATCCTAATTTTCAACAAGAATTTGAAGGCTCAATGATTACGAGTTACTATAACAAACGAATACACTGAATAAATAAAAGTCCCACTCCATCTATTGTAATAACGATGTTTACATTCTCTCTAACAGTATGAATTCAAACGGTATGAACAGATATTTAGCCAAATTGATATACATTACATCACCCACCAACAGCAGAAATAAACAGGGCAAAAAAATTTAATGGATTTGCCTCTCATTTCCAAAGAAGGGATTTATTGAAGAACAGGATTACCTTCGTGGCATTACTGCTGGTTTTGCTGTCTCTGTTGGCCGAAATTCGGATGGCCTTGTGGCAAGTTTTGGAGTGTCACCATTCCAGATTGCAGTGTCTGTGCATTTGTCGGGAGATTCCCAAAAGTACCTTGAGTACCATGTTGCTGCTGCTGTTGTGGTTGCTGTACAGCCATCATGCCCCCGGGATTAACTCCTCCCATGTTGAACACTGGAATAAGAAATCTCAGAATCCGAATTAGCTAATAAACACATTTCCATTTTCAAATATGCAAAAGGAAAGCTTAAGTTTCGTTCTTTTGTGCCACACCATTCATCTTTAGAAAAACTTCGATAAAACTAAAACATGCAATCGTTTACTCCAAGTAGTATACTAGTAAGAATCAGTTCATACTCTGATCAGTCAAAATCTGGGAAGCATGTGTTCGCTGGGAATTGCTACCAGGCAATCCAAACTGAGGAGCAAGTTGAACAAGAGAAAAAGTTATCAAATGCGTGAAAAAGGTAGAGACTATTCTATGATTTCATAAAACTATACCAAGTCGATTTCACACAACATCAATTCTTTTTTACAAGGAAAAAAGAAATAGCAATTCAGTAATATGTTACACAATACTTTCAGCCACGGACAAGAACAATTGTCCTTGGCTACAGAAAGAGTAAGTCACGTGGAAGTCATAATTTAACAGTCATATTACATAAAAAAACAACAGTAGTAGCATTCATGTTTTTTATTTTTTTATTTTGTACACCGGTGTTCAGCGAATAAAACAGCTTCATCCTCAAGGATCAATACCTTCCCAAAGATACAGCTCTAGCAGATGCTGATTAACTAAAATGGGTCAGTCCGATACATCTGTAAGTAAATTTAGAAAAAAAAATGCCAACATCCTTTTCCAAAGAGGCAAAGACCATGAAGAAGAAATTATTGATGAATAGCCTAACTGGACCAACATGAGACCAATTCGGTTAAAATAAAAACTAGTGGGCTGATAATGACCGCTAGCCCTTGCAAATATGATAATTTTTTTAATTCAAAGTCATCAAAGAAGAACAGTTCATTACCAACATAAAAAAGGAGCACATCTATGGGTCGGTCATGAATTTGTAAATAAGGCATTATTTTACTCTTTCAAAAATTATGGATGTAACACTCGTGATTTTTGCCAGAAACACGTTTTTTACCGGTGATTTTCTCACAAAAAATAATTATTCAGAGCAACTTTCAACTGATTAAAATCTCTTGGAATAAATTAGATGAGTGTCACGGAGAAAACCTGCATTCGTGATTGGGATGTCATTGTAGCTGAAACATTTGGAATCTGAAAACCACATTAAAATAAATTATTTTATCGAACATCAAGAAAACTGAAATTATTAAAAGAAACACAAAACTTAAGCATATTGCGGGACGGGTTAAGCTTGGCAATATATAAATAAGAAATGCATATCAATAACATATCATCCTAAGTTTGAATGAGTTGTACCTGCTCAAGATGCAAGAGATAAAATTTTTATGTTTCAATACAATCGGCATGTCTAATAAAATGAAATATTATAGACAGTAAACAAGGAAATATGATAGAAATGTATACAATGTACAGGATGCCCTCAGGTGATGAAGATGTGATCATGGTATTGAGGGCGGAATAGACATAAGGAAATAGAAAAATCATGTCAGCCAGGAAAAGGAAAACATAAACTACTATACATGAGGTATTGGAGTTTCAACTTCAATGCTCTATTTACATACAATGCCTCAACTTCAGGTTACCATAAGCGTAGAGATGTAACAAATGTAAACTTGCATGAAATAAGAACATTATGAAAATAAAATTGGCGTTGGATAATAGGCTTTTGATGTTTTATGTGATCTAATGTCAACGATCCCTAGTTAACTGGGAGTGCCAGACAGGTGAAGTTTAAAACAGGGCAAGATGAAACACTTCAAATGCAACAACTCTAAATATAGCCCTCCCATAGAAATGCTGCTCAATTAGGTAATGTTGAAAGGAAAAAATACAATCTTAAAATGGCAAAATTATTAAGCTTGAAAATCAGATCGTGGAGCAAAGGGTGGAAATCAAACATTAAATAGGATATATATTAAACAAGGTTTTCATGCTTCATATGTTTATAGGAAGTCATCCCTCTTTCTATGTACAAGTAAAATGAATACTAAACGTCCAAGAAAAGGACTAGAATATCTGACCATTTGAGAATTCTGCGTTGTTTGATTGGGGTTGAACAGAGGATTATTAGCTGTGGCTGTGAATTGGCTTAAATGGCGATTCATCTGATTTCCTTGGTTGAATTGGCTTTGACCAATGCCATGTTGAACATGTCCAGAAGACAGCTGCCTTCCCTGAAACTGTTGGTTCCCCATTGACTGAGAAAGTTGCATCTGATGTTGTCCATGTATCTGGGAAAAAGATAACACAATAAGTCACCAATAGTTAATAAAGTGATAGATGAATAACTTGGAAGTGATGCCTACAAAAATGGTATTGATGCATTCACGTAAGCACATATTAAATTACTTAACCCTTGCACATATATAAGTTGTCAAGATGATGCAAGTACTTAAGGCAGATAGTGTTAAATTTTCTGAAAAATCTTACTGACTGAAACTTCTGCTGAGTCTGGCTTTGTAAATCATGGAGCTGGTTCATCTGATTCTGCAGAACATAGATAATTGGCAGGCAATGCTTACTTAGCACAATGAAGCTACATTTAGAGGATTGAGCAATTAATTATACATAGCTGATAAATTGTGCCAAACCTACTTCAATGATTGGTCAAATGAGTGCGGAGTGAGAGAGAGTTTATGTAAAAGTTGTATCTTAATTTAAAGAGCTATAATTATTAATGTTATAAGTCAAACACATACAAGGCTCATTAGCTATGGAATGCAACCCTCATGTATTAAAAAAAAATATTTGACTTCAGCTAGAGCCCATCAAAGAATACAATTCAAGTACAGCCATATCATGATATAGGACTAATGTTGGCAAAACGATCAACAATGTTGGGAAAATACGCTTAGATCCCATTAAATTTGACAAGATCACTCATTCAGTTGAAGATTATGAGCTAGTGTTAGCATTAATACCTGTCCTAATCCTTGCATCGCAGATTGCCTGAACTGTTGTTGAGCAAGCAGTTGCTGATGCTGGGGTATTTGCATCATTTTCTGCCTTTGTTGCATTATCTGCTGCTGTTGTTGATGCTGCTGTTGTTGTTGGGTTTGTTGTTGAGGAGATGGTGTATTCATCATGTTTGTACTAGATCTTGGAGAGTTAGCATAAGGCAGCGGAGATGTTGTATTATTTTCAAAAGAAGTAGCACTTGTAGCATTAGAGGGAGAATTGGCTGATCTTCCAATAAGCTGAGATCCAGCAGCCTGCTTTGAAGAAATACGGTTACAGGCTAAACAACATCAAGATGTGATATAGCTGGTTGAACAGTTTAAATATTTAAAATTCTCATTGCAGTAACCAGGATACACTTAAATAAAAATAAAATTATAAAACAACACCTACAAAAATGATGACTCCGTTATCTATAAGAAATACTTAATATAATTAACCCCTTTTTTGAGTAGTTACATGTAAGACTATGAGACTTGGCCAAGCAAATTTTTACCCATAAATTATTTACACGATCTTCCTGGCTTAGGTCTTTCAAGTTAATGGACCTTAAGATGTCATATGTCCGAAAGATCCATAAAACTGAAGCAGGAAATTTTTTGAGAAAAAGCGTCAGATATTGACAGAATAATGACCAGACTATAAAGATGGAAACATAATAAGAGGGTTATTATATCGACGGCACATGGTGACTAGACCTATTTCTTGCATGAACCCAAAAGAAATATGTAAATGATTCAACTTTACGAGAACTATGTTTCTAGTAATATGTAATAGGAAGGTAGAGCTGAGACAATAATGAAACAACTAAATGGCAACTATTTGATATTCGGTTCAGTAAGCACCTTCTACAAAACAATAAAGATAAATCTTAAATTCCAAATAAACGGTGACCTGTAATATTGCTCCCTGAGCATTCATATTATTTGATGCTAGATGGGTATTCTTCATATACATACCTGAAAAGGACCTCCATTAAAGCCTCAAATTGGTCAAGAACACCAATCGTCAATTGCCATATCAGCTTAAGGATGTAAAATGCTAGAATGTGTAACTGGATATAATTACCAGAAGTATCAGTAAGACTTTGCACTCCATCGCTTGTATTCAGCACATCGACCAAATGAATTGGAAGTGCAGGCGAAATTTGTCTTTGGTCACCAGGTATTCGAAGTCCTGCAAGCATATACTTTTAGCGGTCTTAGATTCCCCTCCCAATCCATCACTTTCTCGGTGAAGTATCAAAAAACAGGTTATTTGATGAGTATCCAGAGAAGTAACATTATTTTTGCTGATGGAAGAAATTATAACAAGAAAGTTATAGACAGCTGAGGACCCACCAAACAACACAGTAACAATGGCGCCAGTAATTATTTTTTGCAGGTAAAGGTTCCACTTTTGCATAGTATTTGGTTCCAAATTTTCAAAATACAGATAATAAAAGTTAGATTGCTCTACGTTCTAACATTTGTGAGCTCATTTCTTATCATACAGAATGTGGAAGAAAGCTAGCATCAAAATCACACAAAAGTCCAACAGACGCTAGTATCACATTACCTTCACCATAGTTCACTGCAGCTCGAAGTAAATTCTCTTGCTCTTGAATTTTTGCCGCCTGAGCCTTGTCCAGAGTGGGAGCTATTTGTGGTCCTTGACGCGTCCCAAAACAATATGCTTTACGAGTCTCAGCTAATACTTTTTCAGCACTCTCACAGGCTTCTCCAATCATGTCAATCCTCATCTGTACATATATAAAGAAAACTAAATGGAAGGATACATAAACAAAGAAAATACGTCATTTAGAAAATTCGAAAGCACCTTTAACTTCTCAATTTGTGTGGGTAAGGGCAGGTTTTGCAACCCTTGCATCAGTTGCTCTCTCTTGGAGTTGTCGTCTACTTCCATCTCAGGCAGTAGCTTTGATGACAACATAACTGGTAGTACTGAATGCATAAAAAGAAAATGGGTTTCACAATAGCAACAATTTTTATGCGCGAATGGATGGACATAACTTTGTGCCATAACATGGCAAGCATACGAAAACGTACTTGTTGAGTTCTCAGCATTAACATTCTTTGGATGTACAACAAATGCCTTGGAGACTTTCTTAATCTCATCGACAATGTTGAAAAGCTCCAGATTCACCATAGAATATTGGCTCAATACGTCTTGCCTGGTGCAGAGCACGAGTACAGCAATGAATATCTATCAAAACTGATCGTTGTTCAAGAAAGAAACTCATCCATCAAGTTCTATAGGCCTACAGAATTCAGGATTTGAAATGCTGAAAAGGTAAACGTTAAAAAATGGCAAAATCTTCAAGTGCTAGCCACTGTTTTGACCTAATATTAGATGAAGATAGAAACCACAATAGTTTTCCCTTTTATTCATCAGTTAACTAAACAAACACAATCAGAGAAACCGCAATGTAACAGTCAAGTCTCATGCACAAGAGCAGCTCGATGATAAAACTTTGAACGAATTTTTCAACATATTTTCTACTTTTCTCGGCTTTAAAACTAAGCATCATTCGGGAGATTGTGAAAATTTTCCAAAATAAGAATCGGCAACAATTTCTATGAAATCTCAAACCAATGCAAGAGGCACAGAAAGAGGAAGTTTTTGAAGTCGAGACCATTTGGGGTTGGTGTTAGTGCGAGCATAGGCATCGAATTCCTCGAGGATGCGAGAGAGAGCATTGAAAAGACTCAGTGCCCGAGTCTTCACAGCCTCCAGGTTCAGCTGCTGCTGCACCGCCGGGTTCAGTCTCTCGACCGGCAAGACTGGTTGGTTCTGTTGCTGTAGTACCTGCTGCACCGCCTGGTTCTGCACAGCTCCTTCCATAGCCACCTTCAGAGAAATTATTGGGACGCTGCAGTAGGATACGCGTATGACGTAGAACTGGAGATCTGCCTCTGCTCCTAGCTCCCGTCCCCGACTTTCTTCCGAGAACGAGCATTTACTTCCTTGCAAGGAGTATGACGAAAGCCACGACTTTTTTAATACCAAACGTACCCCTTTAGTTTTAAAAATTTACCAAATTGTCAACGGTTAAAAATGGGGATAATAAAAAACGAATAAATGAAAGCTTAATATAATTAACTAAATTTTAAACGATAAATGGATGATAATATAATATCAAAATTGTTGATTTTAAAGGTAAAAAGTTCAATTCATATCTATAAGTAATTTAAGATAAAAAAATATTAAAATTTAAATTACACTTTATTTTTAATATTAATACATTATCATAGAATAACAATACGAGATCCTGATGTTAACTTCTTTTTCGGTCAAATTATATTATTTAGATAAGGATTTTTTTTTAATTTAATCGCTAAATTAGAGGTCAAATTTACAAAAATCACTCAAATTTATTATTCCTCAAACCAACTATTAAAATATTAAAAAGAAGCAAAAAAAAATATCATTAATTAATTTTAAAAAATTATTAAATAATATTCAATTTTTTTAAAATTTTTAACAATTTAATAATCATGAAAAAAAAATTTAAAAATTTTTATAATTTTAAAATACTAATGAATAATTTATATAAAAATTATAAAATTACACAAATTTACAGATAGTAAAATTTATAAATAAATTAAATATTTTTGTAAAATTAATTTCAATTTATTATTTACTTTATAAATTAATTTAAATAAATATCAAATGATATTTAAATTATTTAAAATAATATTTCCCTAATTTGATGAATAGTCAAGTGGTGTTGGTAAGTTTAACAGTTAAGTTCAATGGTTAAATTGAAAAAAAAAAAAAAAAAAAAAAACTTTTTAGATAATAGAATTAAGTAGAGGTAGGCAAAAACTAGTCAGGCCGCTGGTATGCTTAACCTGCGCGATTTGGTCCGGTCTCGAGTGGTTCTGCGAGTGTTAGGAACCACGAACCAGTCATGATTCTCCAGGGTAGAATTATACCGAACCCAGGAGTGACAATATTTATAATTTATCAAAATAACAATACAATCAGAACACACCCAAATGAAAGTCATCTCCTATGTGCACTGCAGGATGCGAGTGTGGAAGCCGAAGACTTTGGTTTCTGTGATCACCGGAGATGACGGAGTCAGAGCTCAGGATCATCGTCCTCCGATCTTCTTCCCTTAAAGCTTTTCTTCACCGTTTCCTTCGTCTTTTTCACCGTTTCACTGGCGATTTTAGCCGCCGATTTCGCTGAATCCTCCACCGTTTCCACGCTCTTCTCCAAACTCTTGCTCACAGCTTCTTTCATTTTACTTCCTCCTCCGGCGCCGCCGTCCTCGCCGCCCTCTGTTTTATCTACTCCCCGGAAACTAAACCCACGCCAACAAAAATCACTCTCTTCTTTCCGACGCAGGTATTAAGTAAACAAAAAAAAAAAAAAAGAGAAAATCAGAGGGAAGTTATTACTTACTCAACGTTTGGGGAATAGAAATAGCCACGAACGTGAGTTACGAGAGCCCGAACCTTGTCCCAGTAGCTTACGGTTGCAGGCGGAGATGTAGAGACGGAAGTAGAAAATACCCGGCTCAATAGCACCTCCGCAAAGGAGGGTTTGCTTTCTTCTCCGGCTCCTTCCGCTCCGCCAGTCCCTTGGGCTCCGGCGAGGAAGAGAAAGACGACGGAGATGAAAACCCAGAAGGCGAAAACTCTGACCGTGATCCTACCCATGGGAGGCAGTGCACAAGCATTCAGAACAAATCGGGAAGATCCAAACAAAAAACCAGTGGATAAATACTCGAGAGAATGGGACACGTTTCGAGGTTGTCGCAGTAAAGAAAAACATGAAGAACTTGGAGAAGACGTGTCCCCTGCAATCATCTGCACGTGTTCGTGAAGCTTTACACGTTTCAAGTCTTTTCTTTTTTATTAAATTTCCTCTGTTTAATCACCCTTTTTTTTTTTGCCAACATTCCCAGGCAAGAATAAGAACATTCTTGATGTAATTTAATCAAGGCATATAGAGTTTGAGAGATGAATCAAACCATCTCTTACTTGAATGCAACGACTATTTTCCTGATCCCATCGTAACGCAGGACTGCTTAACACGGATATTCACCGCAAATACTAGATTCGCTCGTTATCACCGAGATAATAGTCTATTACTTAACATTTGTCACAATGCACGACCAATTAACAACGAAGATAAAGATCTAATGTATCGTGCAATACATACAGTTACCGATAGTGCGCATGTCTAGTGAATATCATTGTTTCTCAACTCCGGTCCGGAGTACGAACCAAAAAGACGAGGAGCCGACGAGTGGGAGGTCATCATCATATGCGCTCATTTCCTGCATATAATAAACTAAGCAGGACGCCCCACAAATAATAGAGAGGGCAGTTTCAAATGACAGGTGTTGGCTATCTCTGCGCATAAACCATACTTAAAACATAAACAAACTATCAAACTCCAGATGACTAAACTCTGAACTCTTGTCGTTGCAGAGCTCTTTAGTCTACGGTTATCATCAACGACAACTTGTCAATGAGCTAATAACCAAGATTTACATTCCTAATTGCAGGTTGGGAAGGTGTATTGAAATGCAAGGACGTGATTAACAATAACTAATTTTCTTCACTTTTCCAAGCACAAATTTAAGTTGTATTACAGGGGAATTCTTATGGGTCATAAAAAATTAATACTTTAAACACTTGTTTTGATCAAATTTGCTATCATCCTCCACACCTTCACCCAAAAAGTTCATATCATGATAAAATTCATCAAATGTTTCGTGTTTTTTTTGTTCATATTAGTCATTGTAACCTGCAAGAGTCACCATGACTCACTCGATTTTTCCCACAAACTTGATCTCACACTCGATTTTGAAAATTAGAAGACAATTCACTTGAGGACTGTGCCAAGTTTAGAATGCGCAGAAAATCGAGTGAATCAAAATAACTAGAGTGATTAAAATTGTCATCGAGTGCAAAAACATAAAATATTTTATGAATTTTATCCCGCAAGTGTATTTTGGTTTAACATGTCAACCCCTAAGTACAAGAGTTATATTACACTTGACCCTTTATCAAGTAATCATAAGTAGCCACTACATCAAAATTTACACATAATAGCATTACCTTTCAAATTCGAGAAAAGGAGAAAAATTCGTGAATTCAATGCTTCATGAACACCATATCAGTTACTGAGTCACTAACTCACTGAGTACACCGAATGTTTCCATCCACAACAAACAAACACACTTTAAGCTATGTTAATGGACATATAGTTCTACTAACAGAACTTTCTGTAAGCTCCTCTTCAGCTCAGACTAAGATAACTCTGATTCAACCACGTATATAGGTAGAAACTTCCAAACCCTCTGCATATCTTTCAACGTCAACCTACAATTCCTAGCCTATACCTTCAAAGAATTAAACTACCCAAACAATAAGGAGGATTCCTAAGAGCCAAACTGATCTATATCAGGAGGTGCAGGAGCAGCATTACTCACCAGCTCCACTAAATTGGTTCTTGTTCCCACATAGATGTCGCAACTTGTCCTTACTGCGAAATTTATTAATATCGCCAACGTTGCATTCTGCGGGAAAGGGGGCAGATGGTATTTACTGGGAAGGTAAGAACAGGGTTGATCAGATTTCCCTTTCTTACCTTTTCTCTAAGTTTCTCTCTATCCTTATCTCTTCTGTATCTTCTCCTTCTCCTTACACTTGTTTCTTCCTCTCTGTAACTCTTCTCCCCATTTCTATAAACCTTCTCAATCTTAATGGAGAATCTCTTTTAAAGAACGAGTTTTTCAACTCCCACAATGTTCACCCATGTGTCTGGTTCTAATCCAACCATGACAACAGACTAGCATCTCTACAGTAACAATAAACAACGAAATCAATGAAGTGGGACAATTCCAACTATAAAAATGACACTCCCATGTAAATATTTTCCATTCAGTCAATTTTTTTGTATGTATGGCATAAACATTAAACAAAACTATCGAGAACCACCAAAACCAAAATCAAAACCAAAACCAAAACCAAAACTGAAATGAAACATAAATTTAACAAAAAATTGTACTATTTCTTACTCTTATCAGTGCTATCCAACAATCTGTTCCTTCAATAATGAAACATAAATTTAAACAAAAATTATACCACTTCTTACTTTTATCGATGCTATCGCATAACTGTCCAACAATCTGTTCCTTCAATACGCTCCTCCCACGCTACCATGCAAAATTGATCCAAGCAAACCCAACACGGCAAATGCCAAAAGCGGGCTAACGTCCAAAGTATCGAAAATTGGTGGAATTATGTTTCGAAACAGATTCAAATAAGGATCACACAGGTCTCGTATTGCCGAGAGTGGCTGCCGGTCCCAAGGAATATTGGGAAACCAACTCAGCAACACCCTCACCATCAAAACCCCACTGTATATGTCCAGCCACTTGCCCAATCCTGCTGCCACAACCGTCAGCGGCGTGTTGAGGTATCCACTAGGACGATCTCTCAACGCTGCAAAAAACAGCGGGCCCGTAGCATTGGCCAAAGCGAGATGTGGATTAGGGTATTGGAAAATAGGGGAGATTAGAGTTGGGTAAATTTTCTGGAACAGTTTGATGATTAGGCTAGATAGTGCCAAAGTTACGGAAAGAACAGTTGCGACGACCCGAGTCGGCCCAGTGAGATTGGAGACGACCGGAACATCTGGTAATTGACAGAGTACTGGTGATAGATGAGAAGAAGGTGAAACTGAAGCCAGGACCCTAAAGCTAGGGTTTTGCGAGGCAGGGTGGAAAAGATCGACCCTTAATGGAATCGATTTTCTGTGGGGGAGGAACTGAGAAGAAAGCAATAGCGGATTGAATGGTTTAGGACGAAGAGCAAGGGGAGCTCGGAGGAGAAAAATTGGGGACGTAGCAAGAGAGCTCGCCATTGTTCTGCAGGCGGGTTCCCAAACAAGAAAGCTGCACACCAGCTGACAAACGAGCGAACGAGGGAAAGATAAGGGCTTTATATCTCTCTTCTCTCCATCAACGCAAAGGTTGAGTTTTTATTTTTCTTGGTAAATTCCATTTTAGATATTAATAAACTCAACAAATTAAATTCTATTATTAACAATTTTATTATATTTGTCACGGAAATTACCCGCGACACGCTCGCATTTTAGTTGATTTTATACGTGTTGCTCGACTCAAAAAAATAGATAGTCAATCAGACGCTGACCCATGTCGGACATTAAGTCGCAATTTATTTTGTGCACAGAGCATAATTTAACGATTATATTATATAAAAAAAGTCATTAAATGTATGAACTAACGTGAAATGAAAGTGTAGAGAGCAAAAGAATACTGTGTTAATGTAACATTTTCATATTTTTAATTGATTTATTTTTGTAGAATACAAAAATTAAATTTTGTTGAAGATCACGAACAAAAGGTGGACGCAAGTCTATGTTTTTCCTCCTCAAACAGACATTTAATGGTCTTGTACGAGGTCGAGGAGGGCAGCGAGGAATGCCAACGGGCTGATCAATCCCCTCCTAGAAAAAAGACAACTTTCAGCATAATTAGTTCACTTTTTTGAACACTTGCTTAGAATTTGGAGGGTCATCGAGGAACAGAAATGAAAAAAATGGCAGTTCAGACATTTTACAACGATTACTACGAAGGGTCATTCGCTGGTTGAGCGTTAGCAGAGTAATCGCCATTAACTCTGATAATTAAGAAATATTTAAGTGTATTTCGAAAGATTACTTCTTTTTTTCCTCTCTTTAAACGGGTTTAGTCTTTTGTTGATTTATGTATCTTTCCTGGAGCTTCAAAATCCTTTAAACTTAAAAACAAAAAAATTTCCCGTATCCTCTGTTTGTTGTTTTTGGGCAGACGAGACAGACGAGCCACCAGTTGTTCCGGCTCGAGAGAGAGAAATTGAAGGTTTTGTAAAGAGAGATAATAGAGTGAATTTGAAGAAAGGGATAGCGAATCAGATTTGGATTGGCTTGGGAGTTGTCTCTATTCGACTCATTATGTCTCTTAATTTCCAGATTTCAACTCGTAGTGCTGCTGTTTCGCCTACTCGTATGTACGAAAATTTTCCCCGTCTCTTTTAGTTCTTAACTCTACTTCCTCGACTCCGACTGCTCATTTGAAATTTCAGCTCAGATCTTCTCTAACCTGCTAATTTTTTGCTGTAATGGTCATATGGGTATGCTTCTGCTGTCTCTTGCTACGTTTTCTGGTGGATGATTTCCAAATACGGAACCTTCCATTTTTGCTTATTTCCTTTTTCTTGACAAATGACTATCTTCGAGTTATTTCGTTTGTTGAGAAATTATGGGAAATGAATGGGGACGAAATTGGGTGTTAGAAATTGAGTGGGATGCCAATTCACACTTGGCTGAAGTTCAAATCTGTGAATCTCTCTCTGTAATCACAGATCTTTCTCAATTTCTCAGGGTTTTGTTCTAAACCCAGTACGGTATTCTTTATCTTCTTTGATTTAAACTTTATCAGCGACGTATACTGTCTACTAATTCTGTAGTGGAACTGAGACTCGAGAAGTGGGACTTCCAAATGATTTGACTTTGTTTTCTGACATGATATGAGCAACTGAGTTTTTCAAAATCTGGGTTGATGAGAATGTTTTACAATTTAAATTGGGTCTCCAGGAATTTAACATCTGTTTCTTAAGTTTATCCTTGTTAGCTCAGGCCTTATTCTTTGTGATTTTTCTCATAACTGTGCTATGACAGTTATCTGAGTTTGTTCTTTCTCCGGGCTTTGCTGTGGATTGATTCAATTCATTTTCTGTAATTTGCTGGTTGACTTTTCTGATTGAATATCTTGATATGCTGAGTAGTTTGTTTTCTTGAATATTTGTTGGTAGTTTGTTTTTTTTTTGTTGTTTATTAAGTAATCCCATGGTACTATTGTATAGAAAATGATAATTTTAATTGCTTGTAGATTTTTCATTTCAGGAATTCAACTCGAACAGTAGCTATTGCAGTTTGAATTGGCCGTGAAATTGGTCGTAAAAGTTTTTTTTTCAGAGTGAGATGAGTTCGAGAATCCCTTCTCATCAGCTAAGCAGTGGCCTTTATGTCTCTGGTCGGCCGGAGCAGCCGAAAGAGAGAACTCCGACAATGAGCTCAGTAGCCGCACCCTACACTGGTGGCGATATAAAGAAATCAGGAGAGTTGGGGAAAATGTTTGATATCCCAATGGACAACTCAAAGTCAAAGAAATCAGGACCTATAACTGGGGCTGCTCCCACAAGGAGTGGTTCTTTTGGAGGCACAGCTTCACATTCAGGACCGATCATGGCTAACCCTGCCAGTCGAAGTGGGTACACTACCTCAGGCCCCGTAACTTCTCAGAGCCTTTCCGGTTCAGCTTCAGTTAAGAAATCTAATTCCGGGCCATTGAGTAAACATGGAGAACCTGTAAAGAAATCATCCGGTCCTCAGTCAGGTGGTGTGACACCTACCGGCCGGCAGAATTCCGGGCCTCTTCCTCCTGTCCTTCCTGCAACTGGCCTCATCACATCGGGACCCATTTCTTCCGGACCGTTAAATTCTTCCGGAGCCCCGCGGAAGGTTTCCGGCCCTCAGGAATCAACAGGGTCAATGAAACTACATGGTTCTGTTGTCCACAATCAGGCTATAACTATTCTTAGTCAAGATGATGATTATTCGTTCAAGAGGAATTTCCCGAAGATAATATTGTGGTCATTGATTCTTCTCTTTGTAATGGGGTTCATTGCCGGTGGTTTTATTCTGGGAGCAGTCCATAACCCGATTCTCCTTATTGTGGTTGTTGTCCTTTTCGGGGCTGTTGCTGCACTGTTCACTTGGAATTCTTACTGGGGAAGAAGAGCTACTATGGGTTTCATTAGTCGATATCCAGACTCCGAACTAAGAACTGCGGAGAATGGGCAGTTTGTCAAGGTCTCTGGGGTATGTTTATTGCTCAGAATATAATTAGTTTAACCTTATCTATGTTCTTACGAGATTTAAATTCTAGGCAATAGAAAGTGAAGTAAAAATTATTCCTATACGTACCTAATTGCATCAAAATGGAAAGTAGATGATTGCGTGTTCTCGTCTAGTAGGTTATTAGAAGAAAACAGAAAGATGCTATGAATTTGCCCGATCATGGTTTCATGATTTCTGTCTTGGACCGATTGATTTTGTCTTTGTGATGTAGTTTGAATGCTCTTTATGGCCGCATAATCGATATTTGTTTTTGATTGTTGAAGATGGTCACTTGTGGTAATGTGCCCCTTGAATCATCATTTCATAAAGTTTCTAGATGCGTGTATACGTCTACGAGTTTGTACGAGTATCGAGGGTGGAGTTCGAAAGCGGCCAATCCTACTCATCGGCATTTTACTTGGGGGATAAGATTGTTAGAAGTGCGTATCCCACATTACTTTCTTGATTTTTTCTATCAATTAGCATTTGACTAAAGCCAATCTTCTCTGATAAATTTTGTCTATTTACATTCCTTGGTTTTCTATGATATTAATTGATCCCATTTTTTGATCCTAGAGACGTGTCGCAGACTTCTACATCTCCGATTTCCAGTCTGGGCTGAGAGCATTGGTCAAGACGGGCTGTGGAGCAAGGGTCACTCCTTATGTTGATGACTCGATTGTTATCGATGTGAATCCAGCAAAGGATGATTTGTCCCCGGAGTTCATTCGGTGGTTAGGAGAAAGGAGCCTTTCAAGCGACAATAGAGTGATGCGGTTAAGCGAAGGGTAAACATAAATCATAAATCATAAATTTTGAACATAGTCGTCTTGTTAAGTATTACATACTCGTTTATTCGATAAAAAAGGGTAAAAATGTTGCCTCTGAATGCTGGGTATAGCTTGAATTAGCAGAGTTGTCTGCTGTTTATGCAGGTATATCAAGGAAGGAAGCACAGTTAGTGTAATGGGTGTTGTTCAGAGAAACAATAATGTGCTAATGATCGTTCCTCCTCCCGAACCGATTGCAACCAGATGCCAGTGGCCCAAGTGCATATTTCCAGCCAGCATCGAGGGTATCGTTTTACGATGCAAAGACGCATCGAAGAACGATGTCATACCAGTCTAGAAGTGCATGAATTTTCCTCATTTCCAATGCCCAGCGAAGATTTTATTTCTTTTTGGCCTCTTCTGATAATGCTGTTGTGGGAACTGAGGAAGGTTGATGGTGTTTTTTATTATTTCTTTGATTGGTGTATAGTTCTTTCCGATGAGCTTTCTGTAATGGAGAATAGCTAGATTGATGCAGCCTCAGTGAAGATTGAGCTTTGTGTTAAATAGAATGTGAAAAGCTGTTAATTTGCCTCTTCAAATTCCTTTAATTTATGCCATAGATTTCTGATTTCTTCCCCGATCACGAGCTCGTAGAGTTCGCTGGTTTGAATTCTGTTTGGTCTCACCCGAAAAGCCCAGGGCCCGAATATTTGACGAAACTTCAATTGAAAATTTTTTAGGATCTGCGTTAGTCGCCGAGAAATGAGTTTAGATTTGTTAGTGTTATCGTTCTCGTTTGTTCCTTTGTATTCGTTGTTTTTTATTGGAACTAATGCAATCGACGATCTTGAGCTGATAGAGTTTGTTGGTTTGAATTCTGTTTGGTCCAAGTATTTGACGACACTACATTTGAAAAATTTCGAAAATCTGTGCTAGTCTTTGAGAAGTGAGTCTAGATTTATAAGCGTTATCGTTCTCGTTTTGTTTCTCCGTATTCGTTCTATTTCATTGGAAATAATGCGCGTACATATAAGTTGGATATTTACATGTTTTTGATGACATCCAAAACGTGTTTAATCTTATTCGACCGATAAATCCTTCTAATTTATTTTACTTATTAAAATAAAAGTCCATATATTTGCTATTCTAAGTACGTTCCATAAAATTAAAATAATATTTAGTTGGGCAAAAATTAAATAAAATATTGAAATATGAGGTATTTTTTAATTTAAATACTGAATAATTTTTTTCGTCAATTTAAACATCGAACTATAAAATTTTTTCAATTGAAACAGTGAATAATTTTTTTCGTCAATTCGAACATCGAACTATGAAGTTTTTTCAGTCAATATTTTTCGATAATTCAAATATCAAATTATGCACTGTTAGCGAATTGAACCAATATGAAAATGCCATAGAAAATAAAATCTCTGATTTAATTTTCGATTCACTTCAGAAAATCGAATCAGTCTGAATTAGGACATCTATTTATTTGGTCCCGAACGGTTGATCTTTCATGTCTTTGATCAACTCAAACATAGTGAGTCCGACGTTTCTCTTTATCGGTAACTTCGAGTACTACAAGTCCCATGGCCGAACAAATACGGTCCCCGCCGAACATGTTGAATTGAATTTTTAGGCCAATACATTCGCTGTTTATGACTGCTCTCAACGGTAAACCATTTTCAATATCTTGAAAAGATTTATTTTGATAAATGAAATGAAAGAAAAATATGAAATTTTTTCAAGAATGAGATAAAACTTAAATGTTCTTCGTTACAAATAATTGGTTTATTTATAAATTGATTTTCGAAGTATCAATTTATTGAAGATTAAAAGGGTATCGCAGTTACCTTTGAAAATTAAACTGGTTTAATTTTTTAAAAATAATCAAACGTTAAATTAGAGATTTTATTTTTTTGAGTAATTTCAGAGTGGTTTAATTTGTTAATAGATCATAGTTTAACGTTGATTGACGAACGAATTAAAGATTTATTAATACCTTAAATCATAATATTTGAATAAGAATTAAAGATTTATTAAAAAATAATACAAAATTTATTAAATATATTATAGATTTATTTTTCTTCCACGTAAGGAGACCGCAGGCAATGCTATTGGTTTCTAGCCTGTCAGCGTCGGTGCTCTTCCGACCCATACCGCCTTCGTCATCTCCGACTCTGAATCACTGCGTCTCGCGAATCCATCTCCCGGGAAAGCTCTAGAAACAATTACCGCTACCCTTTGCGCGAAAAATTTTGAGGGTCATTGTTATCTCATTGAATCTCCGTGTTCTTACTCCATCAGAAAATTCGCCACCCTCGCGTGATGTGAGCTATGGTTAGGCACTCGGCTAAGCACGCCTCAGCGAAATTGGTGCTAAGTTTTTTGACGCTTCTTGGAGTTGGTCTTGTCGCTGACTTTCTCTGGGCTTCATCTTCACGTGTCGCGTCTTCTTATTCGTCCATTGCTTATCACTGGGCTCCTCCTCGTAACTCTCAGGGTAGCTTAATTGTGCCTGGAAAGGCTGCAGATCAAAAGCCTCCAAGGGTCAGCTTCGTCGCTTAGTTTACTTTTCTATTTGCATCCTTCGTCTTTATGATTTGGCAAGGATCAGGGATTGACATTGTCGTCTGATGCGTGGGGAAAAGCTTCAAAATTTTGTGCTTTTGTTTGTGTTTTTTGATGTTGAGTTGAGAAACATTGAATACTTGGTTTAAAATTTGAATTCTCCGGCTATTGTCCTCGAGCTGCTGCTCTTAACTGGGTTTGTTGCTCACCCTGGAAACAAAGGAAAGATAGTCTTAATCTTTAGGCCAACGGATGTTGTTTTATGGTAGAATAAAAATAGTTTGACATTGCGGACGTGTTGCAATTAATGAAGTTCTGCATGGAAAGTTTGAGTGTGGTGATTAACGATCAATTCATTCCACTCGTAGGGAGAAATCACGAATGATACCAAAGCTTTGATCTCTGGTAGAGCCTTGTCTGCAACTTTTGCTGATTTGCCTGCTCCGGAACTAAAATGGGAGAAGATGGCAGTTGCTCCTGTGCCCCGCTTAGATGGGGCTGCTATTCAGATCAAGAATCTTCTCTTTGTATTTGCTGGATATGGCACCATTAATCTTGTGAGAAGCTTCCCTGTGCTAATGGAATTGTGTCTTTTCTTTTAAGAGAATATGTTGATGATTTGGTCTTGTAATTCACTAGTGATGTGAAATAATGAAGTGAAATACTTGTTTTTTAAATTGAATTATTGTAACCCTGCAAGAACAGACTTACAGCTCTGTCAGCTTAAAAAACTAGAACACTATTTATCCACAATTTTTTCTCAGACTTTGGATTTAGAAGTTTCTTTTTTGAATTTGTGATATTCTTTCTGTTGATTTAATTAGGTACATTCACATGTTGACATTTATAATTTTACGGATAATACTTGGGGAGGAAGATTTGACATGCCAAAAGAAATGGCGCATTCACATCTTGGAATGGCAACTGATGGTAGATACATATATGTAGTCACGGGTCAATATGGTCCTCAGTGCAGAGGGCCTACTGCCCATACATTTGTGCTAGATACTGAGACAAAAGAATGGCGGGACATGCCTCCTTTACCAGTTCCCAGGTACGTGTTCTTCTAAAATACGCTGTCGAAGAAAAAAGTTAATAATTTACATTTGATTGTGTTTGCAGGGTAACACAAATCTGGTTATTGAATTTTCAATGAGAATCCATTCGGTGTGAGTTGAATTGCGTATATTTTGTACGGTAGTCAAGATATATCAATTTGTGAATCAGCTTGATCCTATTTATCAGCAAATGAATGCAAAAAGAATTGTTTGGTAATTACTTTTGCAGTATTTCACCTATTTTTGAGTGTACAAGAACTTCTTTGGTATATTTACCATTTCACCTTGCAGCGACAGCCTCAGAATTGAATAAAGTAACTACCTACCCTGGTATTAGTTGTTGGAATTATTTTGCTGCACATATCTCTGAACTAATATATGAAAAATACATTTAATCCTCTAGAAGTAACCGGTTAATGTTACCTTGTTGTATACTTTTACTCAACCCATGGCTAAAATACCCCTAGTCTAAGAGGAGCGAAGAAGGGTTTTTCGTGAAATAGGAAATGAAAACTATTAGTCCCACACGAAGTTTGTGAATAATTGATTGTCTGATAATGAATAAGGAATATTTGTATTTCTACTAAACATGATGAATTGAACTCTTAATTCATTAGATATTTTTTATAAATGTCAACCAAGTATCATAAGTAAATTGTTCCCGGTTGTTAAATCAGTTAATAACTATAGTTATTTCTTTGATAAATGATCACAATGAGTTAGATTCAATAAAATTTGATCAATTCTTTTTTCTGTTCTTACGGTGGATAACTGAATAAAAAATTCTATTTCTTTATCATCAATCAAATCACTTAATATTTTCCAGGTATGCCCCGGCCACACAACTTTGGAAAGGCAGGCTTCATGTGATGGGTGGTAGCAGTGAAAATCGATATACGCCTGCATTGGAGCATTGGAGTCTTTCCGTGAAGGACGGAAAAGCATTGGAAAAGGAATGGAGGATTGAGACTCCAATACCCAGAGGAGGACCTCATAGGTTGGGAGATATCTTATGAACCCTGGCTTTCCGTTTCCATTGTGCCAAAGTATCAAATCATTTATCTTTCATACTTCTTCCAAACTAATTATTTGAAAACCAATTATCAGTTTTGCAAATGTGTTTTGCATAACAAGTAGAAAAATTATGATATCTTGCATCGTTATTCTAGTCTTTCTTTTTCTTCTCAAGGTGTTTCATAAGTCTATTGTAGTTCATATCCTTCAGTTCAATTTAATTCTTCTACATTTATGATTTTTATCATAATTGATAAGTTATACTAATCCCAAAAATTTAAGTTATTGAGTTAGTGTTAATCTAATTATAATTTGCATTATTGCTTTCTCTTGTAGGTTTAATTTTAGTGGTCTTTAGTTTAAAATGGGATTAAGATAGTGAGACAGAGATTTGATCTACAACCATAATGTTAAATCAGTAGTCCCAAAAAGGTGGTTATTGAACAGTAATAAAGAAGTTTTAGGTTAGATCTTCAATCCAAACCTCTCTGTCGAAACTTACAAAGTAGACCGATGATTTATCGGGTGCCATTGAGGTATCACTTTGAGAAGTTGGTTTTTCGATCAATCACCATTGATAATGAACCTACTGCGTGCTGAGGCGGGCTAGATATTACTTTTTTGAGGAGCATAATGAATGAGCTTTCTAAATATTGAATTTCATCATATATACTATATATGGTATGATTTTCTTTTTGTACTATTATTGCTGCAGGTCTTGTGTTGTGGTCGATGATCGACTTTATGTCATCGGTGGTCAAGAAGGAGATTTTATGGCCAAACCCGGATCACCAATTTTCAAGTGCTCTCGCAGAAACGAGGTAAGCCCCACTACTTTTTACTTATAAGCTTACATTTTTTTTGCATAATATATTTGTTAGGCTTTTCACATATTGTACTATTCAAAGTGGATATGCATATCTTTGTCTTGTATGGGTAGTATCCAGGACTATGGTCCTCACTAGTAGGACTGCAATTGATAGAATTCAATTAACAATATTTTCGAAAAATATTATTCATTAGTTTGATTGTGAAGATGGATTTGCAGTAAATTGTATATTGAACATTTTGCACAATGAGGATTGGTGTTCTTTGGGCGTTGTTGTTTATTTGAACTAAGTCATCAGAGTCAAGGGTCACTAAAAACATACACAAAGCAAATCGATGACTTTTATTTTTGCAATTGTTGCTTGTTTTTATAAGAAATGATGTTTATTGATAAAAAGAAAATATATAGTAAAAATAAGAACCCTTAATTAGTTTATAGTGATTTCCCTTCATTTAAATAGAATCAAATTAAAAGGATAAATTCTAAAAAAATTAAAATTATAAGTTTATTTAGCAACCATGAAATGAATGTTTTACTTCAAATATCGATAGTTGATTTTTTATCTTCAAAGAGAATCGTATTGGACGGAGTCAGCTGACTCAAAAAATCGTCAAAATGACTAGTTTCAAGAACTTCTGCCTTTTATATCCTTCTTCCCTATTGCATTTTGTTCGTATTGTTTTGCAAAAGTTGATAGCATAATGACTTGTGATTGTTTAGGTAGTATACGGTGATGTCTACATGCTGGATGATGAGATGAAATGGAAAGTATTACCATCAATGCCAAAGCCGGATTCTCACATTGAATTTGCTTGGGTGGTGGTGAACAATTCGATTATCATCGTCGGCGGCACCACAGAGAAGCATCCTCTGTCCAAGAAGATGGTCTTAACTGGAGAAGTCTTCCAATTTAACTTGGATAAATTGGTATGGTCTCACTCAAATGAGATTTCCCTTGGTTCAACTTGGGCCACTTTTTTTATCCATTTTGTTTCATCTTTGTCTTCAACTCTTTTTTTTTTTTTTTTCTTTGCAGAAATGGTCAGTGATTGGAAGACTTCCGTATCGTGTGAAAACGACGTTGGTTGGATTTTGGGACGGGTGGCTCTACTTTACGTCGGGACAACGAGACAAGGGCCCGGACGATCCCTCACCGAAGAAAGTATTGGGAGACGTGTGGAGAACCAAGTTGAAATTGGTTTTGTGATCGACTTCCCACCAGTTTTTTGTTTTTTTTTTTAATGCATCATCATTTTGGATATATTTGTTCTGTCATGTAATTTGATCAACTTCCAATCCACCCAATTGAGTTCAATGGGGAAGATAATATATAGATTCATTCTTTTGATCCCTTCAATATAGCTTTCAAGATTTGTTCCCTTAAAAGGCCAGATATCTTACTGCATAGTGCATATGAAATTACCAAATTCAAGACTCATTTTTGTGTGAAAAAGAAGCTTCGGGCAGTCCATTTTATTTCAGAATCAATCCGAGATCATGATACAATCGAGGGTTGCTGCAATCGAGAGTTTCTACGAAGCTAAGTATACAATATGCATCATGTTTCGATATCAACTCTGAAGGATATATAACTGTTTAAATCTGAAGCAGCTCCACCAGAAAGAGTTCTCCATCAAACCTCAGTTCTCCCGCTTCAGCTTGCTGGGCAACCCCATCAACCATTCCTCCAAACAAGTACAAATAACATCCGGAATGATCCACGCAAGCACGATGAAACGATCGACTGTTGGGTTTATAACCGCCCACCTTCAATCTTTTCCACATTGTCCTCAATAATCCCTCGGAATTCTTTGCACTAATGTCCAAAACCCACAAGTCATCTTTGCGATGTCTAAACGAATCTTCCCCTCCGTAGATGAGAAGCCGATGTCCTACAATTAGATTTGCAGAGTGACCAACTCGAGGAAGAGAAATTCCTTCCGGGATGTTCTGCAGATCGTAGAGCACTTGTACCCATCTAAAACGATCCTCGAAAATTTCAAAAAGCCAAACATCATTTAGCACTTCATAACCCAATCCTCTGCCACCGAATAATATCATTTGTGCCCCTCCGGTGCAAGTCAACGAATGGCCTGATCTGGCAGGAGGTGATGGGTGAGTCGATATCTCTAGCCATGTCCCACATTGAAGATTCTCGGATATTTTCAAAACCCATGTGTCGCTCAATCTCATACCACCCATACCAATTCCTCCGTTGATAACCATTTGCTTGTCTTTAACGCAGCATGCCGCATGTGCTCCTCGTGGAGGCGGAGCAATGGGACCCACGTCGAGCAGCCTCCATGAAAATCTTTGTCCGATCGTTTCATTTCCTCCCACATGTCCCAACCACGTGTCGTTTTGTCGCATTCCCCTGTCGTTGATTCCTCCAAAGAGAACTAGATAATCGCCAACCGGAACACAGGTATGACCAAATCTCCCACTAGGGTTGCCTGATTCGACCTTTTGCCAATTTAACATGCTCCGGAATTTGTTACCAACATAAGCCACCCACGTGTCGTCAAGGTGCCGTCCTAAGACCGAAACAGAAGAAGAAACTGAGACAATAAAGTCGGGAAAGATAGAGCAGCATCTCAAATATCAAGGTTTTCAATTTCATGTGATCATGCAGAATGTGCTTTTACCAATATCTTCCGAACACACAGCTTCTGATTATTATTTACATTCTAAAGATGCATAATTTATTTAATTTTAACATATCTAATGCATCCCATAATTATACTTCCATTTTTCATGAAGAAAAAAATAGCATGCCAAATAATAAATAAAGTAGGATTCTAGTCGGCCTCTAATGTCCCGTTCTAGTATTCAAATCCCACAAATATGGGGAAATTAACAAGAGAATGAGAACATCAAAGAGTGTCTTTCTCCATGGAAAGATGATGCATTGTCATGAGATTAGATCAGGAAAATAAACACAACGTAGAGCAATTCATCCAATTGGGAACAGAGAAATTTGGTTCAGACTGATGAACAAATCCTGGTTAAATTATCACTTCATAGTACCGTGATTGGTGGTATACAAACTACAAAGTAAAGGCTAAGCAATCTTCATTCTAAGTGTCAATATACAATAGAACACTCTGCAAAACCTCATACAAATAACAGGCACGAACAAAAAGAAAAATACATTCACAGCAAATTCTTAATGAACACACAATCATAAACAGATTGAAGCTGAGACAAAGAAAAGTATGTCATAAAAGATACTGACCTCCTTCGCATCCACCGCCAAACACTACCAAACAATCCGAAACAAAGTTCAGTGAATGCGACGCTCTGGGGCTTGGTAAAAGCAATCGACCATCTGGGTGTGGCAATCTATGACAAGAAACGGCGTCGAGCTGGGAAACTTGCATGTAGACGCTCATCCATGATAAGCGATGGTGATAGAAGGAGGATTTGAGGACCTCAACGGAAGTAGGTCCCCATTCCTTCCTGCACACGGATTCCCAGAGAGTATCAGAGAGAGCCAGAGTTTTGAATCTCTTGCAAGTCATCGAGAAAGAGAGGATAGAGTCTGGAGGCAAGAGAAGAAGAATAGTGAAAAGGTGGTCCGGTGCTAAGGTGGTAATCGGCGATCCAAGTCCGGCGCCTCCGCCGCCACTTCTGGCTTCTGCCATGAGCTTGAGTAGTGGGTTGTCTCGATGACTTGGCAGCTTGGTTAATCGATTGCAGAGCGAAGATGGAGGACTGTGGCGAGGACGAAAGAGATGTTGTTGGTATTAATCATGTCAGAGAAATGGTATAATGGGGTTTCTGGGTTGTTCTCTGCGTATAGGCAGATTTCAGAAGAAAATGGTAAATTCCAATCTCCGACAGTGACAGATTTGGGCACCCTTTTGGTTTGTTTCTGTACTCAAAATGATTATCAGGACGACAAGTTCCACCGTCCATGGCTTCGTTCTCCGGTCGACAGATGACATCCAGACTACAAAACCCAACTATCTCTCCTCTCCCCTCTCTCCTCTCTCTCTCTCTCTGAGAATACTCGGGCGAAGTCACGGGCTACCGGTTACCTAATTAATGATGAGATTTTAGAAAAACACTGCTTTTCCTAATCGAAGCTCTCTTCTTCAATTTTCTAATGAAAACTACTCGTTTAAGCGTGAGAATTACGAAATTAGCCTCACAATAACTCAGAACGATGTTCTTACTGGTAGCAAACATGGGTATTTTGGCCATTTCACAAAGTCTAGTTCTCTCGTTGAAGAACAACATTCACAACCCAAACCAGAAAAAAGCTAAAACTCCAAAAAAAAAAAAAAAAAAACACTAATTCACTGTAGTTTGGCTCTTACAGGCTACACCCTGAAGGAAGAACTAATCCAACAACCAGAAGAAGAAAGTCAAAGATATATATATATATATAGAAGAGTTTTATCAGCTTTACTTTTGCAAATTGGGCAATGGGTCTTTCTTGATTAGTTTCCACAGAGCCTCCTTGGCTTGCTCTAACGCCTCAACACCATGCCCTTCTCCAAATGATATCCTCTGAATGTTGAACTGCATTACATCAAAAATGGTGCTCTTAATGTTAGCATCAACCTCTCCCAAACACTTTCCAGTTCGTTTTTTTTTTTCCTTCTCTTTTCGGCACCATTCTAGTTGGAATTTGATGTTATAGTGTTTCTTCTCTTCAGCATTTGATTGGTCGGTAAATATTATGTTTCTTACAGAAAAAAAAAAAGAAAAAGTTGGCGTACCTGAGCTCCTTGTCGCACTCGAATATCAGTTCCCTTGCTATCTATTGATATGAAAGCAGCATCGTCTACCTCAGTTTCAGCTGATAACAGCTCTTTCAATGGCTTGGAGAACATGGCATTAAGTTCCTGAAAATCGAACGAAAAATCCGAATGAAACCATGAGCTGACACCATTTTTTTCCATAAAACGGTCTACAATCCCGGCAAAATTCAAGGTCAAAGATCTAAATGACCTGATAACAGTTAAAACAATATAGTAATATTCACCTTCAGAGTCTCCTCGCCCCCATTAAGGGCGATCTTGTCCGGTTGAATATTCTCGTATTCCTTCACATCGACCCAAGCAACAGTTCCGAATCCTCCAATGAAGTATATATCGCTGGAAGAAAGAGTCCACTGAATTAAGATAATCCTCAAGCCAAACAAGCATTTACTGTCATTATTATTGCTATTACTTCATTATAATATTTTACAGATAACTTTGCAAAGTCAAGCCTATCCTAAAATAAGCCTCTACTGATACCAAACTTATAGCATTGGTCATCGCTCCTTAACCCACCATTCTATTTTTTTAATCAGTGAAGAAGACCAACCATGCATTACCACAAATCAATATTATATTTCTAAAAACAGCAAATCTTTGATCACATATCGTATTTTTAAAAAATCATTCGCCATATATCATATTGCAAGCATTATGTAGCCAAAAGTTCACTCGTTATTCGTCATATCCCATTAAAGTTTTCTCATGACACTGAATTGAAATATTGAAATTGTTCACCATCAACGGCAAAGTTTATAAATTTTGCTTCGTAAAGGATTAAAAGTGTGTCATCTAATTAAGATTCAATATATGTAAAACCTTATCCTCTGCATCCTGAAGTAGTAGAAGTTCCCCCATTGTTGAGAAGGCCCTTGTTGATGTTTAGCAAAATACTGCTTATGAGCACATTCCTGCAACCTCAAGTAGATACAATTAACTCTAAGAGTTTGAATGATGAACATCAGAACCCATTACAGAATATTTAACGAAACTATTAAACGACCAAGACCCCTAATCTATCTCCAAGTCTAGCAACAATGGTAAGACTCGAAAATTACCCTAAACTAACCAGTAATCTAGAAATCCACAGATTCAGAATCCCAATAACCAATTGTATCATGTCATTCTTTTAGTTTACCAATCCGCCCTCTATTATTGCACTCTCAATATTGACACTATTGTAGTGAAATTAGTGATCAATCGTCAAATTCCTAAACAAGGTACATAATACAGCTAAAATAGGATTGCATGGCTCTAGTTCATGGCAAATGAACAGATTGAAAGAAAGAAAAGCACTCGCTTTTGAATATATTTAGAGCTCTTTTCACACCTGTTCGTGATCTGGAAGTGGATAAACATCTCCGAAGATTGTTACCCTTGCATTTGACAAGCCAGTCCATCCAGGTACCTATGAAAATTAATTTTTAATAGATTATAAAAGGAGAAAAAAAAAAACTGACTTTGATAGAGTAATGTCGATGTTTTCATAGTTACCAACCTGAACAACAAGTGTGCATCTGGGATTGGCTAACAAATTTCGTGTGTGTATGGCCAATGGTGAAAATGAAAATATAGGATCTGCCAATAGAAATACACAATCATTAAAATTAAAAATTGCATGCAGTCCTTCTACATTAACAAGTTTAACTTAGAATGCACAAAACTTACGTCCCATGGAATCAGGCGCAAAATCTACCAGAGAACCAAATGGATATCCTTCTCGTCGGTGATGCATCCGAGACATTACAGTGCATAAATGAGCAAATCTGGTCTTAAGAATTTGAAAAGTGCCCTCAGAATTTTTTTTCATACACTTAAATGACAAATATAATGAGAACAAAACCGACAAAAAATAATTAGCATTTAATAAAAAACATCTTAAAAGAAAATTTAAGGTCTTACCTGCTCCATCAAATTGCGAACTGCTTTGGCTGGTTTTGGTAAACCATGTGCCGATGTCGCACTCTGCACACCGCCAGAAATTGGTGTTCTAAATAGCCCAGCTCTAGCTCCTCCTCCTGTTCCAACTCTAGATGGTGAAAGACTCATGTCCATTTTTGATGAAACATCTGGATATGTCTCGCTACCTTGGTTGAGATTCAAATTGTCCTTAAACCAGAGACGAGACCATCACAACCAGCCCTAGTAGCACTATGATAATAGAAATATATCTCTCTCCTACTTCATGAAATAAATTTCTTCCAAAATAAGTCATAGAACCAAACATATTTCCATCCTGTATAGTCTGTCTCCCTTTCCCAGAGAAAACCCTCTTTTTTTTTACATTTTTACTAAATAATCAAACCAGTTACTATATTACATAAATGTATAGCTTCTTGTCATCCATGGAAAGATGCTCATTGTCGGATAGCTGTGATTATCAACATAGCATAATTCAAATATAGTAGGCTTGTATTTGTAAAATCTATATATAGTGCAGCACAAATACATAGCCATTAAAAAAAATTATGAAAAAAACATTCAAATAATGGCTCTTCCTAGTTTAAGAGGTATGGAATGCACATGTCAACAAAAGGGAAAAGAAAGCGGCGCATAATCGAACCATAAAAGACTACTGTAACAAAAGTCACGCCAATCAATGGTAGAAGTAAGAGCTAAAGAAATAACAGAAGAAAATGAAAAGGGGAAGTAAAGATGAACAGCCGCACGTGATGATGCACAATGTCATAATCCGACTGCAAAAGATGAAGCAGTTTGATTATTAATCAAAATGAAACAAAACTCTCGATCCACATTAAAACTTCAACCTCTTCTGTATATTTAGGACACCATCCAGCATTGAATTTACTTATTGGGTTTGTAAAAAGTTGAAACTTTGAGCCGACACTAACTTTAGGAAGCTGAAAAGAGGCATAGGATGCTTAATCTGTGTATGAAAAGACCAGATAACTCAATCATCAAAGAATGCCACCTTTTTCAAGTTTCTCAGAACTGTCAATCAAAAACAACACTTGTACATTTCACAAAATTTCGATCAGCAGTCAATTGAACTATTTACTTATAAAATTTTCAAAAATATCAAAACTTTGAGCCAGGGCTAAGGCTGACTACATTCTCCGTCCTCTATTTTCTGATCAAGATAGCTGATCATAAAGTTTTTTTTCCCCGGCAGGCAACCATGTTGAGGGAAAAAGAAAAAAGAAATTGCAGGAGTCCATCTCACAAGCACATGAACGAAAATAGTCACCTGATATAAAGAGAGGGCTTCGTCTTGGGGAAGTAAGCCAGAACCATTATTCGACATCCACGCCTCTTCATCCTCAGCAAGGAGCTCCCTCGAAAAAGCGCGAATAGCAGAAAAATTAGAACTTTCGCCAAGTCTGAGCAACCCACATGGCTTGCTGGCTGCTCTGATCGAACAGAACGAATTACTCGGCGCACAAATCTCGGAAAGCTTGGGAATAAACGCAGAACTGGCAAGAGCTTCCATTAAAGAGAGATGGGATAAAAATTGCAGGGGATTTCTTATAGATGGAAGGACGAAGAAGGTGATGCTGAGATTTTTACCTTTTGGGTAGGTAGGTTAGGCGTGATCGTTCTTTTCATGAGGAAAGCTCAGATCAAATAAATCTATCTTTTCCTATAAATTTTCAGGCTTTCCATGTTTCGATTCACATTTTCTTATAATTAACATTTTAATTAATTAATTGAATAAATTATTCGATCAACAATCTTGAGAGAATGATATTAGATCGTTAATATTTATATATTTTGAATTATTTATTTTTATTTTTTAAGCTTTGATCCTCCTCGAACTGTGTCCATATTTTATAAATTTCAGGACTCTCCCATAAAACATAGAATAAATTACGTTAGTAATCATTGTCTTGCTATTGCTTATTGGGACGAATCACGTTAACAATCATTGTCTTATTCAAAATTAAGTTTAGAATATCTCCGCTAAATTATCGGGTTGGGTCGTTTCCTGTTCAATCTCAAGTCCTCGCGTGAATCGTTCACATTTTTATTGTTAAACGCCAACTAGATGATCTACGCCTAAATCCCGTCTACTAGGGCTCGTCCCTTTTTGCAAAAAAAAAAAAAAAAAACAACTGAAGATGGATCTGAACCTTTGTTTCGGGTCTCGGTTCTAACGAAGGAGACTGTATAGAATCGAACCGAAACAAAATCAAAGATAGCATTTTATTTGTATAATTGAATTTATAACTCACCCGGCTAAACCAAAATTTTCGGTTCGGTTCGGTTCATGGTTATTATTATTGAAACCCGAACCGAAACTCAACCATAACCCTAACTTTTTATATGTGATTTCCAAAGTGCACTTTGCAGAAGTTCGAGATGGGGAGAGGGCAACCACCGTCGACCAACGTCTCGCAGAACTGCAAAAGCGCGATAGCGCGACAGAGCCGAGGCGTGTGAGAGAGGCTGCGATCTCCTTCGAGCCGAGGCGTGCGAGGCTGTGAGTTCCTTCAAGTTGAGTGCGAGCTCTTCCAAAATTTGTTCACTTAGTTTCTGCGTAAAGCTGAGGTACGTTAATCTCGGATATCTTTCTCTGACTTTAATGCAGCTTCAATTTGCTCTGAAAATTTGGGAGAATTTACAATCTAAGGGGTTTTTTTTTCCCATAAAACTCTATTTGGATTGAATTAGGGAATTTTCTGTGAATCTAGTCGCAAGAGATTAAGCTACTAGAAGCTATTAGTTGGTGTTTGTTGAACTGTCTGGGATTCGTTTTTGTATTTTTGTTGGAAAGCAGTGGCAGTGTGTTGTTTCCCTATTTTTTTGTCCTTTTCTAAATTTTTGTGCGGGTTGGGTTGGGTTTGCTTTGAAATTTCGACAGTAGTTTACTATCATCAAGTGTAAGCTTCTCCGGTGCTGTGAAGCCTAAGTTTACACATGCTTTGAAATATTCAGAATCTGTTATTGTATTAACGTTGTAACAGATTATGATTGAACAAGTTTTTTAGTCTGAAATCAAACGAATGCCAAAACCCGCCCAAACCGAGCCCATTAACCGAACCTCAACCTAAACCGAACCGAATTTCTTCTTGGTTTTGGTTCGGTTTGATTTTTGCTAAAATCCGACCGACCCGACCCAAAAGTTTCCACCCCCAATCATCACTACATTACGCAGTACACAACTGAATCTTTTATGATTATTAAGTTCCTATTTGTATTTTTTAGGATTTTACGGGGGATTTTGGTTGTAAGGGTGTTAAGTTTTGTAAATGCCACAAGGATTGTTGCCCAAAGTTTATGAGGAGAGTGTTTAAGCCTCTCTTGAGGGCTTCCCTCCTCCGTTGTTTCTTTCATTCGTCTTGCTGCTCTTTCAATGTCTATCGCCCCGCTCTTTTCTATCTTAGAAGCACAGACTCCGGCCACACACTACAACACGAAGCTGCATTATTATCTCGGTGTCATTTCTCCACAAGGTACAGCTCGAATACGGTCCTTTCGTCAAGCTTTGGCTCTCTTCAGCACCGTTTCGGTCGTGGTACGTTCTCATGTCTCTGTTCTCTTTCTAAGTTTATTAGAAATAATCTAATAAAAATTCATCTTGCAGTTTCTTGTACAAGCGTTGAACCTACACAAAAGCTAGGTTCTAGCGATCACAACAGGTTTGTTTTTATTTATTTTTTTTAGGAGTCATGACTTAGAATGTGAGTTGGAGAGCAAACCAAAGAGGCTCTGTCGAAACTGATCAAGAAATACCCATTGCCCAATTTGCAGAGGTAAAGCTGATAAAACTCTTCTATATATAGTTCATGTCAAGCTTTAACTACAGTAAATTAGTGTTTTCTTTTTGGAGTTTTAGCTTTCTTCGGGGTTTTTGTGAGTTTTCATGGAAATAGCCATATGTCTAGCTCTGTCTTTTTTTTGGATGCTGAGAAAATTGATGAGAGGATAGAAAAAAACGTTTACTATGAAGTAATGTTGTATATAGAAATAGGTATGTTTCGCAGTAATCTAAGAACATTTAGAGCTCTCATTCTCTAGGGAGAAGAAGATTAAATAACCTTTTTTGTAATATCTACAATTGCTGTGAATTTTAATACCTCTTGAAGAAAGAATTCTCTAAGCTTCAATTATGAACTTTCTACGTAAATATCCTCAGAAACCAACTATTGATTTTCGTTTTTAAGTCTATTAAGGTCTCTTTCTCTAGCAATCTTAATTTTCCTCCTTGTAAGGATAATTCGTTTATTATTATTCAAAACTTAAAAAAAGTTCATAATTTAGATTTTGATCAAAACATCTCATATCAAAATAGACAAAAATATTGTCAAAGGTAGCTTCCACTTCGTCCTTTGGTACTTCATTAAGATGCAGATCACCAATTTCAAAGTTACTACATGAATATGTATGTTGTGATTTTATAATTTAGAACTTTATCGTATAGAATTAACCAATATTTGTTGAAAAATTTGTCATAGTTAAACAGAAAAACATCTCAAATCTTAAAACTTATAAAGGTTAAAGATTATTAACCTCTCATAGACATTCCTTTGATCCAATCTTCTTAAGACAACTTTTCGACAATAACCTTTCGTTGAGCTCTATTTCACACATCATAAGTGAAAAAAAAAAATACTAAAAGTCAATAAAAACAAATATTACAATAATTTTAATCTAAAATAAATATGTCATTATTATCTCTCTTTTCTGACTAGTAACGCTGACATTAAAAAAAATTTAGAGTAACACTAGTATGTATTATTGATTTGCCTAATTTTAGTTAAAATAAATGAGAATAATCAATGATTAACCATCAGTGTAACAGTAAAACACAATCAATTATTTATATTTCAATCGTAAGTCAGTTTTAGATTTAGGGATAATTAGATTATATGTAGTAACTAATGACAATAAAAATGATAATTAAATACTTATTTTGACATTCGGTCTGCATAAGTCAAGTACTATGATTTTCACTACAAATCAATATAGAAAGTACCACCTAAGAGTAAAAAACAGAATAAAAAATATTACTTGTCACATAAATAAAGTAATAATAATAAAAAATAATAAATCTTGCATATACATACATAATCTTCTCTAAAAAAAATTAGTGAATTTTCTCCTTGTTTCTTTTGTTCAAGGTTTTTTCTATCAAAATATGTTTGTTCTTTTAGATGAGAAAAATTGCCACCTGAAGAAAAAAAAAAAGTAAAAGTAATCTCGATAAATAGTTTCATGCATAAACGGAGTCATGAATGAAATTTAACGTTAAATTTTCATATCACCCCACAAATATAGATCTAATGGTCGTGAATTTGATTTTTCGTAAACCTTACAGCAATAAGTGATGCCCCTGCAATAATCAGTCCGATTATAGCAGCATTATCTTGCATATTCATTTTGAAATCATTAAACGACAACGATTTTAGAAATAAGATAATAATAATACAATTGGCTAACCTCAGCCAAGATAGCAATAGAGGTCGAATCATGACCCTGCTAGATGTAGGTCATAAACGCGATTTGTTGTTTGGCAACACTTTTTTATACAACTTCTATGGCAACTACAAAGGAAGTAGCTAGGATAAATAACATTTGGATTTGCGAAGGAGCTACTTCCGTTGTAGTTGCCATAAAAGTTGTTGCTAGACAACAAATCACATTTATGGCCTACATCGGGCAGGGTCATGATTCGACCTCTATTGCTATCTTGGCTAATGTTAGTCAAGTGTATTATTATTATCTTATTTTTAAAATTGTTGTCGTTTAATGATTTCAAAATGTATATGCAGAATAGTGTTGTTGTAATCGGACTTATTATTGCAGGGACATCACTTATTACTGTAAGGTTTATGAAAAATCAAATTTACGACCCCATTAGTTCTATTTTTGTGGGGCGGTATGAAAATTGAACGTTAAATTTCATTTATGACTTCGTTTATGCATGAAACTATTTATCGAGATCACTTTTACCTTTTTTTTTTTTTCAGATGGCAATTTTTCTCGTCCAAATGTCATATTTTGATAGAAAAAACATTGGACCAAAGAAACACGGAGAAAATTCACTATTTTTTTTTTAGAGAAAATCATGCATGTTTATGCAAGGTTTACTTTTTTTTATTATTATTGCTTTATTTATGCGGCAAGTAATATTTTTTATTTTTATGTGGTACTTTCAATATTGATTTGTAGTGAAGTCATAGGATTTGGTATATGCAGATTGAATGTCAAAATAAGTATTTAATTATCATTTTTATTGTCATTGGTTACTGCATATAATCTAATCATCCTTAAATTTAAAACTGATTTATGATTGAAATATAAATAATTGAGTGTGTTTTAACGTTGCACTGGTTCTTTTCATTTATTTTATATAAAATTAGTAGACAACAGTGACATAAAATTAAGCAAATCAATATACATAGTGTTGTTACTCCAAATTTTTTTTAATGTTAGCGTTGCTAGCTGGAAAAGAGAGTAATGATGACATATTTGTTTTACATTAAAATTATTGTAATATTTATTTTTATTGACTTTTAATATTTTTTTTTCACTTATGATTATGTGAAATAGAGCACATCGAAGGGTTATTGTCTAAAAGTTGTCTTAAGAATATTGGATCGAAAGAATGTCCAAGAGAGGTTAATAATCTCTGTCCTTTATAAGTATTCGCCATTGAATTCATTAACATAGTTACAGTTTTTGACTTGTTATTCGTGCTCAGTACATGAAATTAACTGTGTGAACATTTTAGTAGGCATTGGTAAACCGACTGTATTGTCATGGAATAATTTTATGTTTACAATCTAATTGTATAATGTAATATCATGTTGTGTTGTTTGTGTTTGATTTATATCATTTATAATATCTTTTTTAATATTAATGAATAACTGCCAACATTAACAAAATGTCGATATGTGAAAGGCTAAACTAATCTTGACGATCTATTTAATAATTAAGAGAAATAGCAGAAAGTTAGATATTTGAGATGTTTTTTTGTTTAACTATGACAATTTTTTTAAAAAATATTGGTTAATTCTATATGGTGAGGTTCTAAATTATGAAATCACAGCATGTATATTTATGTAGTAATTCTAAAATTGGTGATCTACAACTTAATGACGTATCAAAAGACGAAATGAAAATTGCATTTGACAATATTTTGGTATGGTATGAGATGTTTGATCAATATCTAAATTAAGAATTTTTTTTAAGTTTGAATAATAATAAATAAGGGTTCCTTGTAATGACAGAATTAAGATTGCTAGAGAAAGAGAAATTAATAGACTCAAAAACGAGATTTAAAAGTTGGTTTCTGGCATTCAAGATATTTCTGTAGAAATAGGTATTAACATTCACAGCAATGGTAGATATTACAAAATGAAGTTATCTAATCTTCTTCTTCCTAGAGAATGAGAGCTCTAAATATTCTTAGAATACTGCAAAACATACTCATTTCTATATACGACGTTACATGATAATAAACGTGGAAGATATTGAATCATATATAATATTTTTCTATTTTCTCATCAATTTTCTTAAGGATCTAAAAGAAAGTCAGAGAAAGAAATATAGTTATTTTTATGAAAACTTGCAAAAAAAATGGAAGAAATCTAAAATTCCAAAAAGAAAACACCAATTCACGGTCAGCTTTGCATCTGCAAATTGGGCCATAGGTCATTTCTTGATCAGTTTCCACAGAGCTTCCTTGGTTTGCTCTAATGTTTCAACACTATGCCCTTCTCCAAATGATATCCTCTGAATGTTGAACTGCATTCATAAAAAGAAAAAGTTCTCTAATGTTAGCATCAACCTCTCCCTGACACTTTCTGGTTTCGGTGCATTTCTAGTTGGAATTTGATGTTATGGCGTTTCTTGTCTTTGGCATTTGATTGGTCGATAAATATTATGTTTCTTACGAAAAAGTTGGTGTATGTGAGCTCCTTGTTGCAGTCGAATATCAGACCCCTTGCAATCTATTGATATGAAAGGAGCATAGTCTACCTCGGTTTCAGCCGATAACAGCTCTTTCAACGGCTTGGAGAACATGGCATTAAGTTCCTGAAAGTCGAACGAAAAGTAGGAATGAAACCATGAGTTGACATTGTTTTTCTCGTGAAATGTTCCACAATCCCGGCAAAATACAAGCGCAAAGATCTAAATGACCTGATAACCGTCCAAAACAATGTAGTAATTATTCACCTTCAGAATCTGCTCGCCCCCATTGAGGGCGATCATGTCCGGTTGAAGAGTCTCGTATTCGTATTCCTTCACATCGAGACCCAAGCAACAGTTCCGAATCCTCCACTGAAGTACATGTCACTGGAAGAAAGAGTCCAGTAAATTAAGATAATCCTCAAGCTAAACAAGCATTTACTGTCATTATTGTTGCTGTTACTTCTTTATAATATTTTGCAGATAACTTGGCAAAGACAAGCCTATACTTCTTTATATACATACATACATATACATATGTATATGTATATGTATATTATTGTCTTGCTATTGCTTCTCGGATGAAACTAGTCTCTAAAAATACGAGTAGAAATTGGTTCCCTGTTCTATTCTTTAAAAAAAAAAAAAAAAAACTGATCAAAATCAAATTGAATTTATAATATTTATATTAATTTTATACTGAAAATTATAAATTATAGAATTAAATCGATAAATTGAAAAAATTAAAAATTGAAATCGAACGGAGAAAAATCATAAATATTTGGTAGGGTTCGGGGATTTGGTTCAAATATATTTATATTTTTTTAAAGAATTAAAAACTGAAAAGAAAAAATAAAATTCGCTTAAGTTGGAATTAATATAAGCGGGTGAAATTAGATTCAACAATGGAAAGGGAGAGAGCAGAGGGGATTATGGAATACGCCGCCGATTCCTAAGTAGTCTGAACTGCCTTCTCCCTCCGATCTCGTCCTCCTCCTTCCCGTCAAGCTGTGGCTGCCTGCTCACTCGAATTTAAATGCCGGGGATCGTCTTTTTCTTTTCACTGAGGTGCGAAGATTGATATGTATAATTTCATCGACCATTGCAGAAGACGATGCAGAGAAGCCCAAGGTCTTGCCTCGTCGTTTTGATGCGAACATCATCTTTTGCTCGCTCTCGCCTCCTCCGTTTTCGTCATTTCTCATGTTGCTGCTCTTCCATTGGCTGTAGCCATTCTCTCTCCTACCTTTTAAGCACGGACTCCGGCCAGTCACCGCTACAGCTGCTGCAGGAAGCAAGATTATCATCCAATTCTCAAAAAAATTCCACTTTTTTTTATTCTCTTCGATGGAAGGGTCTTTTTTCTGCTAAGAATAGCTTCAATTCGCATATTTCATCAAGATTGGTCTCGCCGGATGTTTATTGTAATCATCCCTATTTTTGGCGGTCTAGTTTCAGTCGCAGTAGGTTTCCATTCTCTCTTTTCTCTCTCTCAGTTTCTTAGAAATAAGCTGATAAAATTTGATCTTGCAGATTTTTTTACAAGAGCTAAACCTATTCAAAGGATAGAATTTAACGACCAACACAGGTTTGTTGTTGTTGGTTTCTTTATTTATATGAGTCGCCACTAAAAATATGATCGCGATTCTTCATTATGGGATAAGAAAGTTTAGTGCAAAAGATAGTTGTGGTTGAATATGTCATGGCTTGAACTAGTTAAAAAAATACATTCAAAGATTCAAATGTTTGAAAAGTAATTCAAAACTGGCTAGTGATATTTGAAGTATCATTATTCTAAGAGGTTTTCTTGGATTGTCTCATTTATAGCATTAGGTACCAACGTAATTGAAAATTTTGAATTTTTGTTCTAGTCAGCGAGCAGTCACAACTGCTTTATGGTGCAACTTCCTTGTCTTTTCTCTCAAGTTTGGAGTTTGGCTATCCACCTCTAGCCATGTTATGTTGGCTGAGGTTGTGCACTCAGTTGCTGATTTTGCAAACCAGGTACTTGTTAATGTTTGTTTCCTTCATATTGGTTGCGGTATCTTTTATTTTTATTTTTGCTCTAGTTAGTTCATTTAATCTATTATTGAAAGTGGTGTACTCTTTTATGTTGACATTATAGGCACTTTTAGCTTATGGTCTAAGTAGCTCAAGACGTGCACCTGATGCTCTTCATCCGTAAGTTTTTCAAACCTTGAGCAACATTGATTTGAACTTTACAAATGTTCCACATTCAGTGAAATGTGGTGGTTTCTAAATGTTCTTTTATTTTAAAAAAGAGACCTTACTTTCTCTTTATTGATCGCCACGATTTTCCATCTCCATTCTAATCACTTTAGTTTTCATATCTTTAATGCTTGCAGTTATGGCTATTCCAAAGAAAGATTTGTTTGGTCTTTGATATCTGCTGTTGGCATTTTTTGTCTTGGGTCCGGTGCGACAATTGTTCATGGGTTTCAAAACCTTTGGACGTCATTGGTAATGACAGAGTGAATCTTTGTTAATTATTATTAATATGTCTAAATCTTAGATCTTCTTTGTATCTTTTTTAATCCTGATTTTCAGCAAATTAACTGTGTAGTGTTAATTTTGTGTTCTTTATTATTCAGCCCCCGGACAATATTCAATATGCAGCTCTTGTGATTGGCGGCTCGTTTATTATCGAAGGTATTACATGATCATTAGAGTTTTATGCAAATGAGTTGCAAAATATCTAGGATTTAGACATGAATTTTTTTTTCTTGACTTATATTTCTTTATTCTAGGTGCTTCTCTAGTTGTTGCTATTCAAGCTGTCAAAAAAGGTGCTGCTGCAGAAGGAATGAAATTGAGGGACTACATTTGGCGGGGTCATGATCCGACGTCTGTTGCCGTCATGACAGAGGTTAGTCATGTGCATTATCGTTTCTTTATTTGTGGTGTTGTCGTAAGTATAAAAAAATTGCATGATATTCGACTTTCTCTTAAGATCATTCATTGAATGCCTTTGAGATACTAATTATCCTGTTTCCTTTCGAGCTTGATGTTTTAAGCAGATATTTGGTCAAGAGTTATGCCTAAGAGGAGACAGTGACAACTCTATGTTTATTAATTACACCATTTCTATCTAACACAAAAATTTCACGTTAGTGCTCATTGGTCATCACTCTTGACGATGATAAATTTGATCGAAGAACATTATCTAGTCAAGATTTTATATTTTTCTTGTTTGTTCTATCATTGGTCATTTGTTAAGCATTTCTGTAAAACAACACAGATATATTAAAAAAGATGACACAAGTTCTAGGTAACTTATGTTGTTTAAACTTTCTGGTTACTTTTTCTGTATTTCTAAAATTGTGTATACATTTATGTCATTTAATGATTTCAAATTAAATTTGCAGGATGGTGCTGCTGTAACTGGTCTTATAATTGCGGGGGCATCACTAGTTACAGTACATATTACTGGAAATGCAATTTATGACCCCATTGGTTCCATCGTTGTTGGCAACCTACTTGGAATGGTACATATTTCTATTTATTATGATTAAATTATTTATGCATGATTTATAATTATATCTTAAACGTGGTGGAAATGTTGAATGACTTTCTTTTTTATACACACCCAAATGTAGATTTGTTTTTTTACTTGTATAAAAAGCACTAGATCCACAGGTAGTTCTAACTTTCTCATTTAAGTTCAATATGTGCCCTTTATTCGTCATTTTGACATTTTATCTATTGGGAGAAAAGAAGCAAAAATATATTTTTTTTTCATATGTCATTCACTCTCATTTGGTATAAGTTTTAGGTTAGTCCCTATGTTTTAGAAAGAGGAAAACATCTATTATAACCAAAGATTGCCATAGGATGATCAGGTAGGTTTGAAAGAAAATTTGTTACTAATAAATAAGAAAAGAAAATAAATTCTTCTATATATTCATGTCGGTCATAGTTAGTTTTTTATTCAAGGATTTTGAAGTAATTAAAAATTAGAAATTAAATATAATGACATTTGGATTTGAACTGTGTAAGATAACTCTATTCCATTAATAAGTCCGTAAATTCATCTTCAGGTGGCCATATTTCTCATCCAAAGGAATCGTCATGCTTTGATTGGAAGAGCAATGGATGACAATGATGTGGAAAAAGTTCTTTATTTTCTGAAAAACGATCCGGTATAGTTATATAAATTCTATTTTTTATTTTTAGAACCATATTTTATATATCAAGAATTTCAATCCACTATTCATATCGGGAGTTTTTCTATGTTTTTTTATCTTTACTTTATTAATGTAGCAAAATTATACTTTTTATTTTGTGTTTTAATCTTAGGTTGTAGATTCTCTATATGATTGTAAAAGTGAGGTTATTGGACCTAGATTCTACCGATTTAAAGCGGAAATAGGTAATTTAACTATCATATCTTATGGTCAATAGTTCTATTTTGCTAAGGATTTCTATGTAAAATTTATATCTTAATAGATTCACGTAATATTATTATCCACGAGGAAGGAAAAAACTAGCTTATGACTGAAATATGGACAATTCAATGTGTTTCAAGGTTGCACTGCTGGTTACTAATTGATTCTCTTAATTTATTTTATACAAAATTAGTGGACCGCACATGGTACATTATCAAGGAGCATAAAACTAGGTAAATTAATAAGCGTTTCTAGTGTTACTCCAATGTCTTTTAATGTTATTAGGCCAATTGAGAAAACCTGCCGATGATGTTTAAAGAACGGAAAAAAAGAAGACATCACACTAACATATTTGTATTTGGTTCAAAATTATCATAATATTTGTTTTTATTCACTTTTGATGTATGGAACAGATTTCAACGGAGTGGTTGTGGTGCAAAATTATCTTAACAGAACAAGATGCGATGAATGGTCCCGACAGGTTAATAATCTCAATCCTTTACTAGTATTTAACATGGTTACACTTCCTAAATACAGTCACGTTTTCTATTTCGTTGGGCACTTGTAGATCACCTGTGATGTCATTTGATTGTCATTATGTTGAACTAATTTAAGCTCATGTTTGAGTTTTATCTCACCTTGGTTTGGTTTCACACAGTGAAAGTAGATTGTCATACAAGTTATCATTGATTAATTCTACTTTTACATTTTAATCCCACGTCATGACGTGTTGTTTATGTGTCATTCGGTTGATTCATGTAGTCCACCGATGAGTGAATGCTACATTATCAACACGTCATGATATGATATGAGGTTAGAGAGTGCAAACGAAATATCACCCGTTATCATTTTCAAGAATCGAAGAATGTGATTTGGAGCAACTTCGATGTAGTTCTAATCTCGATCGGTCTATCTAGTGATTGAAAGAGACTGTTGACAATTACTCGTATTAGATTTGGATTTGAGATGTTTTTATGTTTACGTTAGCCTTGTTATTTCTATGTAGTGAAGTTCCAAATTATGAAATCGATGTATGCATATCTATGTCAATAAATCTGAAATTGATGATATGCAGTTTCGTGAAGCTGCAAAGGATAAAGACGAAACTGCCCTTCTCAAGATTATGTCGAATTATGGTAAGAGGTGTTGATCAACTCTTAGTTTTCAGATAATAACTAAACAGATTTCTTATTACAGGGGAGGAAGTCGTTACTGCTATAGGAAGTGAAATCGATAGACTCGAAAAAGAGATTCAAGAGCTAGTTCCCGGCATTCGGCATGTTGATATCGAGGCACATAATCCCCAAGGTCTCTCTCCCTGAGATGTTCAATTTTTATCTTTTTTTTTTTGGGTGAATCTGGAGATCAAATTCTTGTGAAATGGTTCCTCCTCAAGTGAACACACTAGGCCAATTGAATGCTTAGATGAATCAAGTAAGTAAATATATTTTCTTGCGCAGTTTTCTTTTTATGAGCTTGATGAAATAGACAGGCGTCACATTATTCAGCATGAATTCTTGAGTAAGTTCTGCTCTCTAATCTTTTCATATGCTCAAAAACTATAACTTTTCAAATGCAAAAATGGTGAATTGCAAATTATCCTTCGAAGGCCAAAAACAAAGACAAAAAACTGGACAATCAAATCTAGCAGCAGAGCTCAGAGACGCCTAATTCATTCTCGGGATCAGCTCGATGATGTAGGTCTCGCAATTTCCGGCATCTCCTCCTTCAACATAGTGGTTCCTCTTCTATTTCAAGCCTCACCTTCAGATTGAATGGCGACAAAAAAGTTGTTTGGTTGAATGGTGACAAAAAAGTTGTTTGCTTCCTTAAAATGAGAGGTCCGACAGTCGAGATCTCATGGATCAGGTCTTCAACGCAGATGATTCCCCATTGACAAACTAATTACATTCTAAACCATCTTCACAGAAAATTTAAGCTCTTGGCTGGTCTGTATAGAGAATGCACATGTTAATGGAAGGGAAACGAAGGAACCATCAAAGACCATCTCGCGAGCGCATAAACCTCGTTAAACAAGGAAAAGGAAAATGGCTACCTGATGTAAAGAGAGGGCTTCGTCTTTGGGAAGTAAACCAGAACCAGTATTCGACATCCACGCCTCTTCACCCTCAGCAGGGATTAGGGAACAGAATTACAACTTTCGCCACCCACATGACTGGCTGGATGTTCTGATCGAATAGAAATGAATTATTCGGCGCACAAATCGCAGGACGCTTGGGGATAAACGCAGAACTGGCAAGAGCTTCCAGTGAAGAGAGGGGATAAAATTGCAGAGGATTTCGTGTGGATGGTAAACAAAGGTTTATAACGGCGACGAAGGTGGTGTTGAGGGTTTGTCTTTTACTGATTTGTCTTCCTCGATTATAACGGCTACTTTCTGGTCTTCGATCCTCAAGCAGAGGCAATAGCAGAGAAGCCCAAGGTAAAGAAATTTTTTTAGGGTTCGAATCAGAGAAACAGGTGAAAATTAGATTGAATGGGAGGCGGGAGAGAGAGAGAGAGAGTAGACTTTACCACATTCTCCCAGCATTCTCGTCTTCCTCGTTCCTACTCACTCGAACATGCAGTGAAGCCCAAGGTAAAGGGGGAATTCATAGAGTTGAAGCTGTCCTTTCCAAGATTTTGTCCAATTATGGTTAGAGATGGTGAATTCACCGTAAGAAGCGAAATCGTTGAGAGTTGAAAAAGATATTCAAAAGCAAGTTCCCCGGCATTTGACGTGTTGATATCGAGGCTCGTAATCTCTCAGGTCTCTTTTCTTGACGTGTTGAAATAAAGGTGGCAACTGAATGATGCAAATATCACGTCATAGAGTGAAATTATAGTGCAAAGTAGAAGAGAAGTACGAAAGTTCTCCGTATTTAAATGAGGAAATGTGCTGAAGAAGGATTGAGGGAATATGCTCAAACAATAAAATGCAAAAATGGTGAATTCATTTGTTCTCAAATTGCAAATTATCCTCGACGGGCCAAAAAGAAAGACAAAAACTGAATAATCAAATCCAGCAGCAGTGCTCAGACTCCTAATTCATTCTTCGGATCAGCTCGTTGATGTAGTTCTCGCGATTTCCGGCATCTCCTCCTTCTACATAGTGGTTCCTCTTCTTTTTCAAGCCTCCCAATGGCGCCTTCAGTTTGAATGGCCACAGAAAGTTGTTTGCTTCCTTAAAATGCGGTCCAACAGTCAAGATCTCATGGATCAGGTCCTCAACGCAGATGATTCCATACTTGCCCAGAGCCTAGTTCAGATCAAATCATTTAGTAATTTCCTTGACAAACTAATTACGTTCTAAAAAAGCAGTAAGATGATGAACCTGCTCAACAATTGAGTTGTCAGTCAATGCAGTTCTCTGCTTGTTTAGCTTCCCATAGCCTCTTTTGTAGATCAACTCCCTCACACTCTTCAGATTTGGATAACTGGTGTTCAAATGTAACATTTTTCACATGGGAATTGAAGAAAATATAAATTATTTAGAAGAATAAAAAGCCTCGAAGCAAAAACTTACCCGTAAGTTACATATGGCTCAACCCTCTGCAGCATATTAAGTGTGGCTTTGTTCACCTTAAGGAAGACACCATTGAAGATCTGTTTCAAATTCAAAAGTAACCAGCATCGAGTTAATGAAAATGAGCTCTAGAGGTTGATTGTTTGCCGTGTGATTCCGGGTTATTGACAATTAAGCCGCTGAAATTGACTGCACTGGCTCTTCTTACTCACAAGCATTGAAGTTAAATTACTGAAAATTTTATCTACCTGATATTTAGATTGTAAAATAAGTTACTATAATTTTGTAAAATCATCTCACATAATAACTCATTTACCACTCCCTTTCGTTTACACAGATAAACAATAGATTAAAAGGTCATTTAAATAGTCTCCAACGTCAAGTTACTTGTAAATTTTTCAATTTCACCGAAATCTTGAATCAATGAACTTTATGGACCACAAGAAGATGGAAATTTATTGTTCAAGACTTTACAAATTCAACCATATTGAGGTATAAAATTCTACCTGTCTCAATCGCAAGAGCTGCAATATCTTCCTTGTCTTTGGGTGCATGGCATTGATACTGGAAGTTCAAAAGTTTAATCCAAGAAAAGCATAATGATATACCCAGTAATCACTGAATGAAAATCAGATAACATACCCACGGATGCGAACTATAAACAAAAGCTTAGCCTCGGGATCAACATAAAATCCTCCTTTCAGTTTAGCCTCGCGCTTTAGTTTAATTAACTCATTTTCCTAAGACATTAACCACAAAATATTTTTTGTTCATATTATAAGCTCAAAAGGCCTTACATAATAATAATAACATGGTACAAGACTTTGAAATGTTAGTAATACATACCTGCTCCTCATACTCCTTTGCGTACAGCTTAGCTCTGTTGAAAATGAGTTTTCTGTTCTCTGAATTCTTCTTTTTAGCAGCTTCAACTTCTTGCTTCTTTGCCAAAGCCCACTCCTCATTCCTCTTCCTCTTCTTCAAGACAGACTCTGGAATCACTGGTTTGGCGTCTTCATTCATATCGGCTCAACAAATTCAACAAAAGGGAAATATTAGAGATTAAAAATGAGAAAGAATATACTTTGACCCAGAAATTTTACTCCAAGTTGTTTCTTTCCTTCGTTCGTGGCTACCACTAATCATACCATCTATTTTGAAAAACAAACATGCTGACTAAGCTGTTTAATTTGATATATTTTCATTTGTATGAAAGTTTCGTCACACTTGTTCAAAAATATAGAAGAACACATTTGTGTTTCCAGATCCGACTCTAAAGAGCGAGCGAGACACGGATAATCATACTCTACCACAATCAAAGTAAAGCAACATGTCTTAGAGAATGAAATCCGAAACTAAAATTCATTTCTCACCAATCACCGATATTCCAGAAACTAAAAAAAGCGAACAATAAATTCAGATGAAAATCAAATCAAAGAAATACCAATTGGAAACCAGGAATTGACGAACCAGAAAAACAATCTAAAAGGAACTCACTGGTGCGTGAAGGGTCAGCAGTTAGGGAGTAAGGATGGCTGCTAGCCTGCTACCACAGAGGAGGAGGGTGGCTGGAGAAAGGGGTTGACAGTAGGGTTTGAAGAAGGTACTTGTAATGCATTCTGACCCGGGTCAAGGCCAAGTAATCGTGATCAGTAGGGACTACAAAAGCCCATTTAACAATACAAATAGAAATTTCCATTCCATATTATTATTATTATTCTTATTTTTTATTTTTTATAATAAATAATAACAGCCCACCCTATAAAGATAAAGAGAATCTTGTGAGACTCAATCTATACCAATGGGGGTGCACAATCTCATATTGCTTGGAGGAGTGAAAAATAAATGATTTATAAATTGAGTTTCCATCTCTAACTATTACAATACGTTTTGCAGCAGAACTCAAGAAGAAATTCGTGCGGATTCTGTTTCAAAACAGATAATATTTTTACTGAGAGAACCGAGAGACATTACAAATAGTATCAAAGTTACTGTCCAACGGAAAGTGTCACCGATGAAGACGTCGAACTCCGAATGATGGAAGATTGTGATAACCCGTCATGTGAAATCAATGAAAATCCGGTGAGGCCTAACTTATACCAGTGACAGTGTACAATCTCACATTACTTGGAGAAATGAAAAATATATGATTTATAAGTTGAGTTTCCCTCCCTACCTAGTACAATGCGTTTTGGAGTAGACCTCAATAGCAAATTCGTGCGGACTATGTCTCAAAGCAGATAATATTTTACTAGGATGACTGAGAGACGTTACAAATGATATGAAAAGTCACTGTCCAAAGGGAAGTGTGGTCGATGAGGACGTCAGACTCCGAATGATGGGAGATTGTGACAACCCGCCATATGAAAGCAATGAAAATTCGGTGGGGTCTAGCTTATACCAGTGAGTGTGTACGATCTTACATTATTTGGAAGAGTGAAAAATGAATGATTTATAAGTTGAGTTCACATCCCTACTTAGTACAACCCGTTTTTAGCAAACATGAAAAACAAATCCGTATTATTTCTGATTTAAAGTGGACAATATTATACTAAGAAAATCAGAAGATATTACATAAATTAATTTAAAATTAAACAAAAAATTATAAAAAGGTATAGTTTTGAATTAAATAATCATTCTTTTAAATTTCAATTCATCAATATTATCCCGTATTTTATAAAATAATATACTAAAAATAAAACTAATTATTGTTGGATATATTTGGGATGTTACGTTTATTATTTTATTTTTATATTTTTTTTAACTTTTTCTGTTTGATATGACATTAATTAATTGATGCGATTAACAATTATTTTAATTATTTTAATTTATCACATTAGTTATACTAATTAACGAATATCACGTCAATAAATAAAAATATAAGCTAAATATAGTATTACCGACATATTATTGTTCTTAGAAGAAATATTAAAAAAAAAAATCACAAGTAGTCTAATGTCTTGAAGAGACCTCTCAAAAATAGAAGTAACGGTATACACATTTATAGAGGAAATATTCAAAAAAAAAAAAAAAAACTCATAAGTCATTTAATATCTTAAGGAGACTTCTAAAAATAAGTATACTATAACGTCTTACGGTGCTTTTAATACAATATTGTCAGCTTTGGAGTCGACCCCTAAAAAATTTGTTCTTATGGTATCTCCAAAAACACGTTGTACCAAGCAGGAAGGAAAACTCTACTTGCAAACTATGTATTTTTTACTCTTTCAAATAATGTGAGATTGTACATTCGGACTGGTATGACTGAGCCTCACTGAACCTTTATTATCTTCACATGTCAGACTGTCACGTATACATATATACACATTCACTCAAACTATTTGATTTGTGAGATAGCACATTAAGTCATACATAGTGATTGTCGAATAATAACACGTGATTAACGATAGTTGATATACATGCAAATAAGGTGTAAAACACGTTAGATTCTTATTATTTTAAATATTTATAATTTATTAGAATTAATTATTTATTTGTTTTGCAAAATAAATTCGACCGTAAAATTATTAGTTTATAATTATATAAAAATAGAAATTGGAAAAGACGTTTGTAACGAACCTAACTAACTCTCCCTCTCCTCGCGATTTCTCTTCTCGGCCTCCCGTTCCCATTCTTCTCCTCTCCTCCATCTCTTCTCCCTTCTCCATTCTCTCCTGTTCGTTTTCCAAATTCTCTCTCGTCGCATTGATCAATCGCTTCATGACGACGACCTCGCCATTGCCGTCCATGAAGCTTTCCCCCGCGCCGAGCGACCAGGATTTGGAGGCAGCTTCTGGCTCTACCGGAGATTTTGTAGAAGAGGATGACGATTCCGTCGCTTCCGATCCTTTTGACATCCAGAGTACGAAGAAAGCTCCTCTTGTGGCTTTCAGGCGGTGGCGGGTAATCTCTACGCTTTTTATTCAAATGCCGTGCGTCCTTTTTTTTTTTTTTTTTTGGTTTTTTGCTTTCTTCGTTTTCAATCGCATTGGAAGATGAATCGCCTTCGGTAGCTGAAAATACGGGTAGATTGATACATTTTGAAGGGAATGCCCTCATTTGAAGTTTAAAGAAGTTTTTATTTCTATTTCATTTCATTTCTCTTTTTTTTTTTGGCAGCAAGCTGCTCTGGTGCTAAATGCTTCAAGGAGGTTCCGGTATACTTTGGACTTGAAGAAGGAAGAAGAAAAAGAGCAAAGAAGACGGATGATAAGGGCCCATTCACAAGTCATACGAGTATAATACTCGATTCTAACTGGCACTTAATTTGGCTGTTATTGTCTTTCTCAGGACACGCCCACGCACCCACTATAGAAATATGATCTTTCTCCCTATTTTTACTAATCAATATTGTCTATTACTTGTTAGGCAGCATTGCTTTTCAAATTGGCTGGGGAGAGGCAAACTGGTAATATTCATCAACTTCTTCTGCCATCTTCTTATTAGATTTTCTATCTGTGGAGATTTTTATTAATCGATCTTTAGTTTTCTACTCGACTATGACCAGTGGAAGGATCACTAAAGGACCAAAAATATTATGATGCTAAAAATGTCGCACTTAATTGGATTAGGGAAATGAAGAACTTTTCTTTTCGTCTAGACATGCCATCTTATAGAGTTCAAAATGTCATTTTTTATTTTTTGTTGGATTTTCTATTTGGAAAGATTGTCATGAATAGATTAAAAATTTTGAGGACCATAATGGTACCAAATGATTGAGTCATAATGATATTTTGATCGTGTTAGGTTATGCAATTCATCTTATATGGATTCATGATTCTCTCTCTTAATATTTTTTTCATGTCAATGTGTAACTGGCTCCAGGATCAGTCTCTTTGACAGAATCTCCAAATTACAATGGGGATTATGGGGTTCAATTGGAACAACTAGTATCGTTAACCAGAGATCATAATTTTTCCGCTCTACAACAATATGGAGGGGCAAGTAAACAGTGAATTTATTTCATGCAGTAGACTGTATCCTTTTTCGTACTTAGCTTGAATGAAGGAGAGATTATTTCCTTCACCAGGTTAAAGGGATAGCAAATGTGTTGAAAACTAATCTACAGAAAGGAATCACGGGAGATGATTTGGATCTATCAAAACGAAGAAATGCATTTGGATCAAATACATATCCTCGCAAAAAAGGGCGGAGTTTTTGGGTAAATATTGTTAACTCTGGCTTATTTTTGCATTGCTTCATCATATTTTACTATTTTCTTATTTTTACAAGAAACAACATGTATATAAATGGGAATTTACAAAGAAAGAGAACAAGGAATTCTTGCTAGATAAGTGATGTGATTGCTCTACTATGGCTTCTTAAGGATTGCAAACTACCTAAACCCTAAATTGTTATTTAATTTACTTGTCTTGTAGAGGTTCCTTTGGGAAGCTTGGCAAGATTTGACTCTTATCATATTAATCATTGCTGCTGTTGCATCGTTAGTTTTGGGAATAAAAACGAAGGTATGTTGATTCTTACTTCTCTACTATTTAACTATTTTAGGAGTTGTTGTAACTAAGGAAGATTTTCTTCTTTATAATTAACTTTTAATTAGGATAGATCATTACTTGTCTATATCGATGAATGTTATAGCTGAGTAACACATTAAATTGCTCAAATCCCGTCAATGTCTTTTCTTTCTTCTCGTCTCTGTTAACTGATGTTGTCCCTCTTGACCTTCCATGTAATTTGTTTAGGGTCTTGAGGAAGGGTGGCTGGATGGAGGGAGCATAACATTTGCTGTTATTCTAGTAATAATGGTTACAGGTACTGCTGTCAATTTTATCATTATTTACAGTCGCTGAAATAAACTATGATTGCTATCTGAGCTAAAAGTTAAGCTAAGTATATGCAAGTCCGAAAGCAACAACAACAGGTTGTTTTATAATGATTTATGAAAAATATTTTAATCGTCAAACCATATTTTCATTGAGATCAAACTGGATTTTCTAGATGGACTGAATTAATGCTACAATGCTAGTTTTGTCTTTAGGACTAAATTATTCTGTTTAATTTTATTTGCTGTGATCTGTTCATTTTGTTTGGTTGGCTCCATTCATCTCCCTTCTAATTCTATTGACATTTCTTTGTTCTCGAAGCTGTTAGCGATTATCGGCAATCACTCCAATTTCAAAATTTAAACGAGGAAAAGCAAAATATACGAATGGAGGTTGGAATTCTTGAGCCAAAAAAAAACAATGTTCATTGTCTTTTGCGATCTTGCTAATCAAGTTATTCAAACATTCATGCAGATCATGAGGGATGGTAGAATTGAAAAGGTGTCAATATTTGATATTGTTGTTGGTGACGTCATACCTCTCAGAATAGGTGATCAGGTATGTGTATTTCAATTTCATTATTGAGTTTTTGCTGCTGGGAGCTTCCTATTAACTCGAACAAGTGACTAAATTCAATCAATTAGGTCCCTGCTGATGGAATTTTGGTTAGCGGTCATTCACTTGCCATAGATGAATCTAGCATGACAGGAGAAAGCAAGATTGTGAGTTTATTATACTGCTATGGTTCAAATTTTTGTAATTAGATTCACTAATATTCTTTCTCTTCAGGTCCATAAAGACCATAAAACCCCTTTTTTGATGTCTGGGTGTAAAGTAGCAGATGGAGTTGGTAGTATGCTGGTAACGTCATTATCCTGTTCTCCTTTGACGTACTTCTTATACAGACATTGAAATCTCTTTTACTAACAAAAAGATCTTTGGAAAAATAGCAGATATCTTGATACAAACTGGGAAAAAACCAGAGTTTCATGTACCAAAAAAACAGTTCTACGAAGCCTTAAATTCTAATACCGGCATAAGCTTCTGCCTTTTCCATTGCATGAATAAAAAGATTAATGTCACCATTGAGATGTTTTCCCGTTCTGATATTTTTTTTGGTAAAGCCGTGTTACTAATTTTGCAGACTAAACATCTTTGAAAAACGTAATTTAAACTGAATAATGATAACAGAATTTATGTAGTCCAAGTTTGTTACTTCAAGTCATAGGCATTTGTTGTTTTGTATCATGACAGTTCTTTTCTTTTTCTTGAAAAGTTTTTCACTGTCGTTATTATCTATAGCTTCATATTATATTTTCTTACAGTAACTTCACTTTATTGACACCCTAGCTACATATTTGTGTAATTTTTTTCTTACACAAATATGTTTCATTAATTTCCTATAGGTTACTGGTGTTGGAATCAACACTGAATGGGGGTTACTGATGGCAAGTATTTCAGAGGATACTGGCGAGGAGACCCCCCTGCAGGTATTTCTATAGTTGTTTTTCAACTAGAAGAGCTATTATGTTTAATAATTTCCGTTTTCCGGCTATCTTTAAAACAGGTACGCTTGAATGGAGTTGCAACTTTCATAGGCATTGTTGGGCTTGCAGTTGCTTTGGCTGTGCTGTCTGTCCTTTTGGGCAGGTAACATTTATAACCACAATCTATACTTGAATCAATAGTTTTTCTTGATGGATAAATCGGATTTTGAATAGGTACTTGACTGGACATACTACAAATTCCGATGGGACTGTACAGTTTAAGATGGGCAAGACTAGCCTCGGCGATGCAGTTGATGGAATCATTAAAATTGTCACTGTTGCTGTAAGTGCTGCATCAATATGTTGTCATGATTCAATCATATATTTTTTGTTCCTAACCACGAGTTATGTAATCATATAGGTGACCATTGTGGTTGTTGCAGTTCCCGAAGGACTCCCCTTGGCTGTTACTCTGACGTGAGTTCAAGTCTTCACATCTTGCTTATACCAAAATCTCATCAATGTCTTGATACTGTTCTAGTGATGTTGATGACCTCTTCTCACTAACCTGTCTGGTTATTCTTTTTTTGCTTCTATTTTGTTACAGATTAGCATATTCCATGCGCAAAATGATGGCAGATAAAGCCTTGGTGAGCATCAGTTTATATTCTTTTCTTTACTTGGACTTTTGTATTTAATGTATTCAACAATGTAGTCTAACAGCAATAGAGTTACAGGTTCGTCGGCTGTCTGCCTGTGAAACCATGGGTTCTGCAACGACTATTTGTAGCGATAAGACAGGAACATTGACGCTGAATCAGGTGAGCACATGTAGAAGGAGGCATGATTTTATTAACTTCATATCAAATATGCATTTAACAATATACAAGTTTATTTCTCTAAATCGTCTCCTATTAATTATGGCCGTGTTTTCTTTCTTAACATAATAGATATTTCAAGATTATAATTTCTCCTCTTATCACATGCTATCTGGATCTGAGTATCAGCATTTTTTTTTATTTTAGATGACTGTGATTGAAGCATATGTGGGAAGAGAGAAGATCAATCCAGTTGATGATTCGTCGCAATTGCATCCAGCAGTATTGTCTCTCATAAGTGAAGGCATTGCACAAAATAGCACAGGGAACGTTTTTGTGCCTAAGGTAAAAGACAAAGATACATGGCAGGTCTCTTTTCTATATATGTGTTTTTCTGGAATCAATTCTTATGATTCAATTTATTTTTTTGTACAAATTCTTCAATTATTTAAAAGTTCGCATTGATTTATTATTGAGCGTTTTCGGTGAACCAAAAAAAAAAGAATTTTGTGGGTGTGTTGGTGATTTACATATAAACATATACACGGACAAATATTCTGTATATATGTTCAATTGTTGGCATCTCTCTTTTCTTTGTTATCATGTACTTTTCAATAAATGTTTTGCATCGTAATGCTTTTCCCATAATACAAAGTAATAATCAAACAAGCTATTTGTGCACGTGGCTTCGTTTATATATATATATATATATATATTATTTTTTTTTTCATTTATGGAAAATGAAGTTACAAAAAGTTCACTGCCTAATTACACGAGTAAAAGTTTGCATGTTAGTCCGTATATTAGTTTTCACATTCCATGTTTTTTTCTTTATCTTTTTTTTCACGTTGAGAAGTAGCTGATCTTCTATTTGATTACATTATTTTGGCAGAGTGGTGAAGAAGTCGAGGTTTCTGGATCTCCTACTGAAAAAGCTTTATTGTCTTGGGCCGTCAAGGTTATTGACTGCACTTTTTAGCTTTTACTATTGACTTAATTTCCATATTGACATTGATACAGTTGTGAAAATCTTGGTGCAGCTTGGAATGAAGTTTGATGTTGTTAGGACAGAATCCAAAGTTCTCCATGTTTTTCCTTTCAACTCAGAGAAAAAGAAAGGAGGTGTTGCAGTAAAGCAGGTATTTATGATATTTCGAAAATCTTTGGACTATTTTGGTCAGAAAATTAAATTCAGCTCACTACCTTTTTTGTTAAAAACCTTATAAAAAATACTCATTTGTCATTCTGATTATCATTGGCATTCTTAGCCAAAACTAGTCTGGCAACCTTGCTATAATAGCATATTCGTGATTTGCATAAGTTTCTTGGAACATTGATTCGTCTGGATCAAGAATTAATATAGATAATGTAGTGGGTTACTCAGTACAACATTCGGCCTTTATGACCGCAGCAAATATGCTGAAGCTTAAGTTCAAGTGTAATTGTTCCGGCCCTTTTCCTCGTGTACTAAATGTGGATTTGCATTATCTATACTCTTCATGTAGGTTGACTCAAAAGTTCATATACACTGGAAGGGAGCGGCGGAGGTAGTTTTAGCTTCCTGTACAGAGTATCTTGACTTGAATGGTGATTTACAGTCAATTGGTGAAGACAAGGTTAGTGTAATAGTAATCATAAAAATAATTGTAACATTCGAAATAATGTTCGAGAAAAATGGTGCGAACTTATCTTGATATGTGTAATGAACCATTTTGGAAATATTTTTACTTCACTGATGGATAAGTTGTGCTGAGGTTTTTTTATGCGTGTACAATTTGGATTGTAGTTAATAGTCATACCCTCCCTGTTGATGAGACTCGAATCCTGTTATTTGGCGTCTAATGGAAGACAAAATATATTCATTGTGGTCAAGGCAACAGAACAAATAAGATACTACAATATAACTACATGGGTTTTAAGGAGGTAAAATGGGGACTTGATATGTAGGGTAAGTTAAATGTTAAAGCAAGCATTCTTAGTAGTTAGTACACTGAGAGAACACATGCAACTACTTCGTTGGTTTGAAAGTTTTTATCTTCATTTATTTGATCAAGTGAGAGATGTTTGACTGATAATATTTTAATATAAAAAAATATTTTAGAAAGAATAATTCTAAAAAATTTTCTTCCGGATCGGAATAGAACTCATTGCTTTCATGAGTAAGTGTCAAATAACTTTTGAAAGCATAGTTATTATTATATGTCAAATGTCTAACAATCTCGAATTTTAAACACAAATTGTTTCAGAAATCACTAGTTGCAAGAAATAACTCAAAATGACAAATATGACTTGATTATAAAACATTATGATTTTAATTCTTAAAATGTATGATTGCAGGAATTTTTTAAGGCAGCTATTGATGATATGGCTGCAAGATGTTTGCGATGTATCGTCATCGCATACAAAGTTCCAGAGTTAGATCAAGTTCCAACTGACGAAGAACATCTAGCGCAATGGGCTCTACCTGAAGACGATCTTGTCTTGCTCGCTATAGTTGGTATCAAGGTAATTGTATGAAAGAACATGACCAAAAATGGGAGTGTGTGACAGATTTGAGGTTGGATTTCTTCAAACAATATATAATTTTGAATATTTTTCTAAGTCTCTATCTTCCTTCGTTGTTTAATTAAATTTATCACCAATTTTTTGCTATATTAAGATGATAATATAGTGATGTGGTGGTCATGATTAAGTCAATATTTGCAAAACCTTGCTATTATTCCACTTATCTGCTTGATAATTTTAATTTTAATGCCTAGGATCCTTGTCGCCCTGGTGTAAAAACTGCAGTGAAAATATGCTCAGACGCTGGTGTAAAGGTACTCCAACACTTCTCTTTATTACAAAAGTTCAGAGTCCTCTTTCTTGATTGACACTAATTTAGTTATTATAAACAATAGTATTCAACATAGAATTACTGGAAATGATAAAAATTAGTGGTATGTGATTTTGGTACATTTACAGGGAATAAAGATGAATGTTATGGTGTTTATATTGGTGTATCTGACCTAATCGAAATAAACTATTTGTTCCTAGATTGTATACTATGAAAATCTTATACTTTTGGTATCTGTAGGTGCGCATGGTTACAGGAGATAATCTGCAAACTGCAAAAGCTATATCTTTCGAGTGTGGGATACTTGATTCAAGTGAAGATGTGACTGAACCTCGTATTATTGAAGGAAAAGTATTCCGGGCACTTTCTGAGAAGGAAAGAGAACAAATGGCCGATAAGATTACGGTCAGTATCAAAAAGCGTGCTTGTTTTACTACCATATCCATCAGTCAATGACTTATTTTCTATTTTCCTCTTCGACATCACAAAATTGATCTACAAATGTTGATGTATAGGTGATGGCAAGATCTTCTCCTAATGACAAGCTTTTGCTTGTGCAAGCTCTGCGAAAGAGAGGAGAAGTTGTTGCTGTTACGGGAGACGGGACTAATGATGCTCCTGCACTCCATGAGGTTTGTCATGCTTAGGATTTTACTAGTTGATGAGCTATCTTCTAGTTTTATAAGCTTTATCGAGGTGCATCTCATGTTCTGAATCTTGGATGTGATCAAGATTTAATATTTCATTCATGGGAAACATAATTAATCGTGAAATAGAAACTTGTTCCTCTCCCCAGAGAATGTACGGAAGCTTTGTTCCGAGCCGTAACAGTTAAATATAATTGTTGCATATCAGCATATAATTCATATCTCTTGTTCCTTTTCGAGATCTATGGTGATTGCTTGATAGTTTACAAATTGTCATGACATATTTATGTACTAGAGAAGGAAAGAAATCCATTTTGAATATATCTTTTGCCTATAATATGGATATCTGCAGAGCCGTTCATTGTTTGTGTTTCCTAGTCATTATTGAACACGTCACATCATTTTGAAATCTAGGCAGATATTGGACTTTCCATGGGTATTCAAGGAACAGAAGTTGCAAAAGAAAGTTCTGATATTGTTATCTTGGACGACAACTTTGCTTCAGTTGTGAAGGTTGGTGAACCTCCCTTGTAAACATTTTTACCCTCTTCGTTTAATCTTTCAGGAAACTTCAGAAAACTTTCATATTTCCATCAAAACTGCTATAAACCAAAAAATAAAAAGAAGAAACTTTGAATGTTAGTTTATTCTTATGATTATTCAAAGAAAATTCTGTTTTCTCCTTGGGGATCTCAATTTTGGTACGTGTAGGTTGTTCGCTGGGGGCGTTCTGTATACGCAAATATTCAGAAGTTCATCCAATTCCAGCTAACAGTAAATGTTGCAGCTCTTGTAATAAATGTTGTTGCGGCAATATCTTCCGGCGATGTTCCTTTAAATACAGTGCAGGTTGTTTTCTCTCCCTCCACTCGTCGTTTACCATAAGTGAGCTTCATTTATAGGGCTGCACTGTGATACCCCATTATGTCTTTATACTATGTCGTCCTGCTACAGCTTTTGTGGGTTAACCTAATCATGGATACACTCGGCGCACTAGCTTTGGCAACTGAACCACCAACTGACCACCTCATGCATAGACCTCCTGTCGGCCGAAGGTACGAACTAGTCCCCATTGTATTCCATGAGATGCTATTATTCATTCACATGATCTTTTAGATTTATGTACTTGCAAATGACGCGTAAAATCGTCTCAGGGAGCCTCTTGTAACAAACATTATGTGGAGAAATCTGATCATACAGGTATAACTTCCCTGAAATGTCTTTTATAAAACACTTCCTTACTAATCTAGGACTGAGTAGGGGTAGAGAGATTTCTACGTCATTGTTAGAGTAAGATCCTTTTTGTAACCCATGCAGGCTTTGTATCAAGTTGGTGTGCTCCTAGTTCTTAACTTCTGGGGTACCGATATTCTTGATCTAAATGATAGCACAAGGGCGCATGTTGTTGAAGTGAAGAATACAGTCATATTCAATGCTTTCGTCCTCTGCCAAGTAATTACAATTTTTATGCTTACAAATCTATACACTGCTAAAGCCTTAAATTATACTTCAGTTATTTGTGTTTGACGAGCTTCATCTCTCAGATAATTAGCTTTTAGCTGTTATTTTCTTCAATGCTAATGAGGAGCAAATTCAACCAATGCAGTATACATCCATAACCAATCAGAATAAAACTCAATCAATGATCTTTGTATTTGCATTGGTCCTTTTTTTTTTTTTTTTTTCAGATTTCAAATGAGTTTCGTTCATTTACAGATATTCAATGAGGTCAATGCTCGAAAGCCGGATGAAATGAACATATTCAGTGGAATAACTAAAAACAATCTTTTCATGGGAATTGTTGGAGGGACCTTTCTACTTCAGGTAAGAACTCTTCGTGGCCTTCATGATTTTTACTTTTATCATCATACTAACCACTTGATACGTCAACCTTGCAGATCATCATCATCCAATTTCTTGGTAAGTTTACAACAACAGTAAGACTCAACTTGGAGCAATGGCTTATGTGCCTTGGAATCGGTCTTGTTGGGTCAGTCAACACTAACTTACTGTTCACTTATTTGTTGTTCCAACCATGATTAATAACCTACTGCTTTTTTGTTGCTTCTTTTCAAATGCAATTCGATTTGTATGAAACTAGATTATGACTTCATTTTGGCCTGCTCCTTGCAGCTGGCCTCTGGCCGCAATTGGAAAGCTCATCCCAGTTCCGGCAACCCCAGTTGCCAAATATTTCAGCAAGTGCAGTCTAATCCACCGACGCAGAACTGCTTGAACTCTTTTTTCACGCACAATGCCCGTAATGGTCTCGAGCTGCAACATGTATTATTTATATAGTTAAGCGGGTTACATTCTGATAGTGCATAGGTAAACTATTCGTAACGTATCAGAAATTTGCATTTGTATATTTGGAGAATGCTTGTAAACTGCTATTGATTTTATTTGGCGACCTTATACGAAAAGTTCATTATTTTTCGATTGCATTGTTTCCTAATTTCGTAGACAGTCACAATTCCAAGCCCTACTCCTAATTCCAGAAGCATATGTACTAGAATCGGTAGAATACATTCTTGATTTGTAATGAAAAAACTTACTGTTTGTTTGATGGTTGATACTTCTTCATGTCCCTGGTTCTGCCCTCTAATTTCCGAAAGTAGAGACATGGCAACGACCACAAAATCAGGTTTTCTGTATCGAGTTTGAAGAGTGCACAAGTATTTCGAGGCAATTGACAGAGAGCGCGAAATAGGTGACTGCCGATCGGAGAGGGCGGCTCATTTTTTCGATTAACGGAAATGAAGAGCAAGAGCAGAGTCGGCTTTTTTTTTTCAAGGCTTGGCATTTGCATGTAACAACTGCTTGACTGCATCTCTAGCCGTTGGTCTGTTTTTCGGGTCATTTTCTGTACATCTCAGTGCTACCAGAAGCACATTAACAACTTGATTCCTCGCATCTGAATCTAAAACTTCCTCCTTCAATCCTGAATCCACTATTCGGTCAATATCTTGCGAATCCCTCCACGCCGAGCTGACAAAAGACACGATATCGGTCTCCTGCGGTTGCTTTCTTGTTATCAGCTCGAGCAAAACCACTCCGTAGCTATACACATCAGAGGCTGCACTTTTTGTAGTTGCGAAAGCATTTTCTGTCACAAAACAAGCAATCGTAAGCATTCACAAAAGTCGAATATTTCATTATAAGTTTAAATCGAAAAATTACGAGTAAAACTTTATTTATATTCTAATTTGACACCATGCAGTGGTATTTACGTAATTTGTTAATTTAATTATTTATATTGTATCAAAAATAATTATAATTCAATAAGTGAATGACATGTAAGTACCACGACACAAGTGTAAAGATTAATCACCTGGTGCTATGTATCCGATGGTTCCTGCTATTGCAGTAGATGTCAATGAAGCCAAAGACGATTGGTCCATCAGCTTTGCGATGCCAAAATCGCTGATGTGAGGCTCCATATTAGAATCTAAGAGTATATTTTGTGGTTTGATGTCTCGGTGCACTATAGCAGGATTACAGTCGTAATGGAGATACGCCAATCCGTGAGCAGTTCCTACTGCTATCTTATATCGAATTCCCCACTCGAGAGCTCGAGGCGGATTTGTTCCATGGAGTACGTCGTGGAGACTCCCGTTTGACATGTATCTGTACAAGATCAGGCCGTAGTCGTCACTGATCCAATAGTCTTCGAATTTGATCAGATTTCGATGCCTAATGTTGCCAACTGTTTGAATTTCTCTCATCATACTCAAGTTTCTGCCTTTATGCCCTTCGAACATGAGCTTCTTCACCGCAAATACTCTGTCCGGACCGAGCGAGGCCTTGTACACGACTCCGTGAGCTCCTCTTCCGATTATGTAGCCGTCATTAAAGTTTCCGGTTGCCTCCATCACTTGGTTGAGGAGGGAACTGGGTCCCGCTTTGGCAGAATTTACTAACTTTTTCTTCCATCTTCTGCGGAAGAAGAGAAAGAGGATGGCAGATAGAAGAAAAAAGACGAAGAGAGACGATCCAAGAGCTATCATTGCAATTTCGATTCTGTTGAGGCCAATTCGAGAGTTTGATTGAGTATCGCAGGGTTTCAAATTACTGTTTCCAACACAAGATAAGCCGTCCGATGAAACACAATTGAGACATAGTCCGGGATTACCGGCGAATGATCGAGGAGATGAATTCAGCAAGTTGATCAGTGTTTCGGGGAGTGGACCAGTGAAGAGATTGTACGAAACATTGACATTGTCGAGTGATCTCATTTCACCGAGGACTGCTAAATTTCCAGTCAGATTGTTATGCGACAAATCCAAGAGCTGGAGCCTCATCAAATTCTTAAACTCGGCCGGTATTTCGCCAGTCAAACCATTACTGCTGAGATTCAAGACATAAAACAGATTCGGCAGATCCCCTAGCCAAGAAGGAATCTCGCCTCCGAACAAATTTCCTCCAAGTTCTAGCTCCGAAAGCTCGTCAAACTCCAACAAGAAAGACGGGATTCCACTGGTAAATCCGTTCTCTCTCAGAATTAACGACGACAAAAGCGACCAGCTCCTAAAACTCGATGGGATCGACCCATTCAATAGATTGAAACCCACGTCAAATCTATTCAATTTGGTACAGTTCGATAGCGAAGAAGGCAGGGGACCCCCGAAAAAGTTATGCGAAAAGTTCAAGGACAGTAGATTATCAAGAGCTCCAAGCTCTTCTGGTATAAGCCCTGCAAACCTGTTGTATGACAGATTAATGGAGCTGAGATTTCTGCAGTTTCCAATGCTTGAGGGAAGAAATCCACTTAAATCATTGTCACTGACGTCCAAATATACAAGATCTGCGGAATTCACAAAATCTGGAAGAACTCCAGTCAGATTATTGTGTTTCAGAATCACCCTCTGGAGGGTTGAACAGGCTCCTAGCTCAGAAGGTATACTGCCCTGAAGTTGATTCAAACCCATCGTCAAATACAACAATTGCTTCCCGGAGCAGAGATTCGGCGGGATATTTCCGGTGAACTTATTGTTTGTGAAGTCCACCAGCACCAAGCTGCTGTTAATCCCCAAACTTTGAGGTATAACTCCAGAGAACTGGTTGTTGAACAAAGATATGTTTTTGAGCTGTCTAAGCTCAGATATCTCCAATGGCAATTCCCCTGAAAGGTTATTGCCATACACAAGTATATACTCGAGCGTCGGAATTTTCCAAATACCAATTGGAATCTCGCCGGTCAAATTGTTGGCGAACAGTTCCAGATCTTGTAATTCGCTTAGCAGACCCAGTTCGGCTGGAATTTCTCCCTCGAGTTGGTTCGTATACAATAGTAAAGTTTTTAAGGACTTGCACATACCAATTTCAGGTGGTATTTTTCCAGACAGAGAATTTTCAGAGAGATCTAAATAAGAAAGGTTACTTAGCTGGCCAAAGGAGGAAGGAATACCGCCGGTCAGATTGGCATTCACGGACATAAAGATTCTCAAGCTGCTGCAATTTCCCAGTACTGGAGGTATAGGTCCAGAGAAACCATTGAAGGACAGATCCAAGGTTTCCAAGTTCTTGCAGCTTCTCCTGCCCAAGGGGATGACACCCTCGAGATTGTTGTGGCTGACTCCTAATCGAACCAGATTGTCCAGGTTGTTTAAAGTGTCCGGCAGAGCTCCGACCAACTGGTTCTGGTCCAGAAAAAGATGTTCCAGCTTACTGCAGTTTCCGATGGATGAAGGTATCTTTCCTGATAACTCGTTTGCATACAGATAAAGATGAACAACGTCCGCCAAATTTCCAAGATTTGTCGGAATGGAGCCGCTAAAATTGTTGTTATTGAGATATAAATACTGCAACGACTGGATTTGGAACAGTGATTCTGGAATTCCGCCGCTTAACGAGTTGGAATATAAGTTCAAGATCTGCAGACTCTGCAGATTAATGAAACTATCGGGTATTTCTCCAGAAAACCCGTTTCCGGAGAGATCTAAGTATTGTAGCTCAGTACAATTACCAAATTCCGGTGGGATTGCGCCGGAGAATTTGTTAAAGCTCAAAATAATAGTCTGCAAGTGGCTTAAAAGGGCTATTTCGGGTCCTAACTGACCGGAAATTCCATAACCAGAAAGGTTGAAGAAGATGACATTGTGGAGTTCGTCGCATTGAATTCCAGACCATGAACATGGAGTGGAATCAGAGGCGTTCCAGCCGGAGTTTAAAAGGGGAGGGTCAGACGTCCAGCGGTTCTGAAGAGATAACAGAGAAACCCCATCGGAGCTCAGAGCAGAAACAGTGGAGAACGAAAAGCAGGAGTAGAGCAACAGGGAGAGAAGCTTTGAAGCAAGTAGCATGGTATCATGCGAGTGAGTTAAAGAAGGAGAAACTCAAAAAGAGAAGAGCTGCAACAAATATGACTTTCTCACTCCACACTCTTCGATGGAGAGAGAGAGGAGAGAAGGAAACACCCGGATAGAGATGAGCTGCAAAAAGAGAACTTTCTCCCTCTACACTAGATTTCGCTGAAGAAAAACACAGGGAAGGAGGGAGGGAGAGAGAGAGAGAGAGAGAAGATGATAATCTTTCTGATGGGCTGGCTTATAAATGTGTTGGGTGCGGTGCAGAAATGATCATCCACGCCGCCAGCTTGCTTCTTCCCACCGCGTTTTGCTGTAAACATCAGTTAAAAAAGGTATCTTTCCGACGATCTTTCGTCTCGTCGGCGCACGAAAGACGAAAAGCACTCAGATATGAAATGAATCAAGTGGGCAAACTATGAAAAGTTGCAACGTCAATGGCGATTTATGATTAAAAATGTTGAAAATTTCAAGTCTTTAATGGACGTCTGTAATTGACATGCGTTGGCTGGTCGTCTCTTTAGAACTCGTGGGTCAATCTATATTTACACTTTGGATTTGTGCCTTTCTAATTTGCATGATCAAGAAAAGTAAGCTTTGTGGTTCGTCTGTGTTCTCACTTCAAGTTAGACTCTCTTGCGCGTCAAAACACCTTGAAATAGGGCACCACGACGACATTAGAGATCTAATTTCTGACGTTTGTAGACATTAAAAACAAAAAAGAAGAAGAAAGATGGTAACTTCATTGGATTGCCAAAAGAAAGATTGGATTTTGAAAAGAACCCCCCACTCTAAACTACAAATTCTAGATGAACATGATTACGAATGGAGATTAACCAACTAATTGTGGGATCTAGTTACAAAGTTGAGAGGAAAGATGAGTTCTTTTCTTCTCTTAATCTTGGTGTCACATTTGGTCCGCAGCCCCATCTTATCGAGCCACGACCCCAATGATTCTTTGCATTGAGGCCGCGGTTTTTTTAAACTTGAAGGCCGACCTAATATGGTCCAAAGTCTGGGTCGTACCAAGCCGAGCATTTCCAACACATCAAAAGTACCCATTACCCAAAAGCCAAAATTTTCAAAACCCAATCAAAAGATCCACCCTTTTAGTTAGTTGCTCTTCAACATAATCAATTTTCAGATGCTAAAAAAATTTGAGTTTATCAGGAAAAAAAAAAAACAGAATAGTAGCACAGAAATTGACATGCTATTTGGGTTGGCCCAGGCCCACTACTAAGCCCAAAGTATGATCCCCGTCTGCACTTCTCCTGCACCTTCACTTTCACCTTCGCTTCGTTCGCGCTCTGATAATTTTCACGCCGACGTATCTGCAAAACCAGACATTTTTTTTTGTTCTTTTTAATCTGGGAAGAGGATTTTGGGTTTGATTTCAATTAGAGGTTTTGAAATACAAGGAAGTACCTTCCGAGCATCATTAGACTGGCCTGTGGATTTGTTCCCGGCGATACTCCAAATGTTGAACCGTCAACCACTCGGAGCGCATCAACTCCGATGACCCGGAAATTGCGATCGACCACCCTCCCGACAACGCATCCGCCGTGGTAGTGCCAAATGGTGCTTACGGTGCGCCGGCAGAAATCGGCCATTTGCTCGTTGTCTGATGAATCCATAGGCAGTGCGGGTCCGACGAACCTAAAATCTCTGCCCCCGAATATGTCGGTAAACTTGAAGTCATCCATTGATCGGCTTCTGAGGACGTCGCCGATCTTGCGAGTGCCATTGACGCAGCGATCTAGGTCTATAGGATTGGCGAAGTAATTGAATCGCACAAGTGGGTTCACTCGGACATCGACTGAAGCCAGTCGGAGAGTTCCGGAAGAAATTGGGCCGATGATCTTCTCCATGAGAGTCGCGACTGTAAGATAGAGAGGCGAAGACGACGGTCTGATGAATACCGAGTGAGCAGGGGAAGCAAAAGCGACTGTATTGGAGGCAGCTTCAAGATAAGCGCCCGACTCTGTGATGCCAACCACCTGTATGAGAGAATGCTCCAATGGAAATGGGACGATAAACGAGACGCCATTTCTGGGATTATCGTAAAGATACTGCCCTACGAATGGAAGATGATGGGCCACTGGGATGCCCCAAGACGATAGATATGGGCGAGGGCCGATGCCACTAAGCAGTAGCAGCTGTGGGCTTCCAATGGCGCCGGCGGAGACCAAGACCTCGCCGTAATCACGTAACATTGCATGGTGATACCGTCCAGTTCGGTCACGATAAATGACTCCAAACGCCGATTGCCGGACACCTAAAGAGGTTGAAGATGGAGCCAGTAGTATTCTTTCGACGGTCGCGTTTACGGCCACTTTAATGTTGGAAGCTCTAGCATACTTCAGAAGATCGGCGGCGCTAAATCTTCTACCGGAACTGTCGAAAGTCGTACCGCCGATCTTGGTTCCGACCAAATGTTCCAAGCTGAACCCATTGTAGGGATCAATACCCGCTTCTAGAAACCCATCTCTGACAGCGGATTGCCAGTTTCTGAGCTCCGGCCGGAAGACAATGTCCCTCTCGACCCACTCGTAGGACTGGTTCACAATTCGAAGATCCCAGTTGACACCTGATTTCTGATAGAAATCTGGATCGGCCCTGCTGTAAAAACCGGCGTTAATGGCGCTGCTACCGCCAAGAATGTTCCCTCGGGCGTTTGGAACTCCTTCTTCGGAGGTAAAGGCTTGGGCTGGGGCATCACGTTCGTTGAAATCCATGAGAGTTGTCAAGAAACCATCTTGGGTCATCAAATTTGATTTCCCGTAAGCAATGCCGCCGCGTTCGAGGACGAGAACGCGAAAGAGATGCGAAAGCGTGGCGGCCAAAGGGCAGCCGGCGGTACCTCCGCCGACAATTATGTAGTCGTAGTAGTCCTCCGGTGGCATGTCCGAAGCGTTGATCACAAACTTTAGGTAGCTCGGATCTGCAACCAGAATTTACTCCGATCAGGCCTCAAAGAACATGGAAAAATCACATCAAGAACAGCCAAGAACAGAAACCAAGAGGAAATTGGTTCTGACGGCAAACGAAATGAGCGCAGTGGGATAAAATCAAACAACCGGGGCCGGAGAAGAAGGATAATAAAAAAAATAAAACAAGCAAATGCAGAAGCGAAAAAGAAGTCACCTTGGTTGAGCAGCTCTGGTTCGCCATGAGAAACGATTACGCCCATTAACAGCAACAACAACACCAACGAAGATGACGGAGAAATGGGTAAAACCATGGTAGCGCCGCCGGATTCTTTCTTGGAGGACAGAATTTTCTTGGAGTTTCCAATTCCCGAGCAGGGAAAAGAGGAGAGAGAAGGGAGTTGCTGTTAGTGTTTGAATTATAATAATTAGGAAAATAAATATAATTATTCTATTAATAAATTAGACTTAATTACCAAAATATTTAAATATTCTTTGAAAATTACCATAACAATAATTTTTATTAATTGACAATTACTTATTAATATGCTATACCTCCAACTATTTTTGCTCAATTTAACCTATGTACCAATCATATATCACTGTATGTCTCGATCGGGTTAGCACGGTTTCGATTTTTGTTGAAATCGAAATCAAACCGATTGGCTTTGGAGCTAAACCCGACCGGAGATTATTTTTCAGTTTTACGTTGATAATTTTGTAATTTTTGATATAAAAATTTAAGATATGTACACTAGATATTCAGTTGTGACCAAATTACCCTTTATTTATTATTTAAATAATTTTATAGGTTGATTAAATTTAAAGAAATTATTCAATTGTTGACGCGCCAACTTGCGCGTTGTCATCACAACAGGTGACCGGTGGAACTGGTCGTTGGGTTTACAAACGCAATTAGGACTTAGTTAAGAGAATCTAATTAGTAAATCAACGATAATCGTTACTATAAATACTTGGCAATGTCTTCTACTTCAGTTTCCGCCATTTCCCGTTGGATTCTTCCCCATGTTTCTCGGTTTCCACCAGGTACCTCTCCCTCTCTCTCTCTCTCTCTTGCCTGATTTTCTTTGACGGTTTTATGGCAATCGGATTCCTTCTTTGTAGGACTTATTGCGCGGTGGTCGGCTCGGAGGATTTGTTTTCTGTTGAAACAGTGAAGAACTGTAAATTTTTTATATTTTCAAAATCTCTTGAAATAATCTTTTGCTTAAAGCTCCTATGCACTACTGGATTCTCAATCTATGATGACAATTTAATGAAATGAAGTGGAACAGCTTGGAATTTTTAACGTCGATCACTTTGTTATAAGGAAGAGCATTCAATTCCCTCAAGTTTAACAGCTCCATAAAGACTATCTCTTGATTGAAAGACGACGTTGCTTACCCCTGTAACCAAACAGTTTCCTCTACCACAAACACCTCCATATGGTCGAAATAACATTAGCACTTCTATTTCATGTTTCATCTTATTTTATCGAGACATCATGCCCTCTTCAAAGTTAAACTGATCATTTTTCAGTATAAGAAATGGAAATGAGGTTACAACTACCCAATGGTAACTCACCTACTGAAACACTTATGCAGCTATATATTTTGGATTGGCTAAAACGTAGACCAGATGGATCTCAATGATCTCAACAAGGTTTGGGAAATCAAACCTCTGAAGAAGGATTTAGAGAATGATGCTAGGAAAATTCTTGAACGAGTTGCAAAACAGGTGCAACCTATCATGCGTAAACGGAAATGGAGAGTCAAGATCCTTTCCGAGTTCTGGTATTCATTTGTAATAGCAGTCCATTTTATTCTTATTATATAACTATCACTATTTCACATGCTCATCTTGAATTTCCAAATGCAGTCCTGCCAATCCATCTCTGCTAGGGCTAAACATTGGGGGTGGAGCTGAGATTAAACTTCGACTTCGGTGGCCAAGTAGTGACTGGAATTTCTTGCGATATGAACAGATTCTTGATACAATGCTTCATGAGCTATGCCACAATGAATATGGCCCCCATAACACTGATTTCTACAACCTTCTAGATGAAATTAGAAAGGTGATTATCTAATTTCCTGCTTCTGTTGATAAAGCTAATCGTTGACTTCAATGCAGTATTATTTAGTTAAAATTCATTATTCGTGAAAGCAGCTAAGCTCTTAAAGTTGTACAGATTCTTTTTTTTTTTAACATTTTTTTTCACTAGTTCAACTTGGTCTGATCTGATGGCTTATTCGTGCTCTTCCAGTTGAGTCATTGCAGCATCAGGACATGGATTTTTTTTAAATCAGTTCTCTTGATCAAGCTTGATCCGGATAACTGCTCATATAGGAAATCATAAATGCTTCTAGTATAAATAGGGAGATAAAAAGAACTGAGGGAAGAGAGAATTTAGAAGAACTCATTAGAGACAGGAAAATACAGAGAGAGAGAGAGAGAGAGAGAGAGAGAGAGAGAGAGATTAAAGGAGGAAAAATATTACCATTATTGATTTAATAATTATTGAAGTAAATAGTCTAACCCGGTGGCCTAAATAGAGGAGAATGAATTACTACAATTATGAAACGTCTAAATTGAGAAATCAACTAATAACAAATATACTGCTAAATAATAGAATACTATTTCATGATTTCCTAAGATTTTTGAGAATTCAAAACCCGGCAACAACGCCTTTATGACTCAAGAGAAAAGAATCTTGATCCGAATATTAAAATGTTGGTTGAATTGAAAGCTATTAAGTTTTTGCTAGGCTATAATGGGCACACGATAACGCTGGGTGGGGGCGCGCCAGGCATGGGCAGCTGGGGGCGCGGCCGTTGGGCAGGGGGCGCAGCACGGGTGCTAGGTTGAGCGTGCAGGGAGGGTGTGCGCGAGCTGTTGCGCCTGGACGCCCGCACTTCGTGCTATTTTGAGACCCTTTGGCCTTTTTCTGCCTTTTCTTGCTCCTTAAACTTGTCATCGATTTTAATGTCTTGTATTGGATCATGGCTCTTAAGCATGAGCTTGTGGGCACTTTTGCTCACATCATCTCACATATAACTTTCATCTATAAATAGGACAATAATTTATTTTCATATATATCTGCTTCAGACGTTTCTGATACAAATTGAACTACATCAATGATTACTTTAGATCAATAAGTAATTGTTCAATTATCTTTGGATAATATATTTCGGTGTTTAATGACACCACATATAGTTGTACGATAAAGCATTGAATCTTATTAATACCGTTGGAACTTGGAGTTAGTCTTTCTGAATATAGTCTTTACTTGATGTACATTTTGTTCTCGACAAAGTTTAGATTGAAACTCTTGACGTGCCATCTAAGGATCAGATTTTTAATTTACTTTTAAAATAATTATCATGTGACTTGGTTCGGTCAAAATTAAGATTTAAGGTTCGATCAAACGGATGACAAAATTAACTGGTGGCTCAACTTAAGTTTAATTTAACTTCTTTTTAGTTTTTTTTTCGCAAATTTGTGAAATGGATAGTTAAAAGTCAGCTATATATATTCAACAGTTTTGAATAATTTTTATGTTTGATGTGTTTTGTAACAGGGAACAAAGAATCCGTCAAAGTTTTATAAAACTGTTGCATTTTTTTTCTTCGCTAGTTCAACTATCTCTTGATTGTTAAAGTCCAAACTATCTATCTAACAACCCGTGCTTTCCTTCAGGAATGTGAGGACCTGATGACCAAAGGTATCACAGGCACAGGGCAGGGATTCGATCTTCCTGGAAGAAGGTTGGGAGGGGTCTCACGCCCACTCACTTTGCAATCTTTGCGTCAAACTGCCTTAGCTGCTGCAGAAAACCGAGCACGACGTGGAGCTCTAATTCCATCAGGACCTAAAAGTTTAGGTGGTGACAAATACATCAAAGCTGTTCTCAGCCCTACACAAGCTGCAGCAATGGCTGCGGAAAGAAGATTGCGGGATGATCTATGGTGTGGTTCCAAGTCAGTAGATGGAAACCAAAACATTGTTTCTTCTGTTGAATCTTGTGAAACATCGAATGCTTCAATATCCAAGATTGGCGAGTCAAGCCAAACTCTTCCCCATGATTCCATTACTCGTCAGGACTCAATACATGACCAAGCAACATGGCAGTGCTGCATCTGCACGTTACTAAATCAGGTAATTATGGATCTTAAACTTGCTATGAATTTCTTCATCTAGTTATATTTATAAAGTTAATCTTAAAAACTATGATGTCTCCTAAAACTCTGGTTTTGAAAATGAGCGTCTCATTTGGGTTTGTGAAGCAATCTAAAATTTTCTTTTGTTAAATAAGTTACATTTTAGATGGTCCAGCATCCTAGTTCAGTGTATTTTAGTCCCAAAAAGCTTGATATGGATGTTTTGCTGGAAAAGATGATTAGATCTGTCTTTTAAGCGTGAGAACCTGCACTTTTTCATAAAAAAAGATACCAAAAAAAGTAAAGGGTCGTTAAACGCATGGTTGAATCAGGAATATTAACGTTATTTTGTAGGATGGGCTGCAATGCTGCTCCTTAAATTTGCGTAAAGTTAAATTTGAAAATCATGCAAAACTTTGCAGCCACTGATTTGTGAAGTCCCCATGAAAAACACAACTATAAAAACTATTCGTAAAGAACTGTAAAACAGTAGCAGGAGTAAAATTGAAATGGTAAAAGATGTTACCCCCCTATATTTAACTTATGATCACATGAATGTGAACAGATTGTCTTTCTATGCAGGCTTTAGCAGTGAGATGCGAAGCCTGTGGGACTGATAAAGTGAGGAAAAGGAAAGGCAAAGGTAAAGGTAAAGTGGAGAGGATATGGTCATGTAAATTTTGTACGTTGGACAACAGTGGGGCTGTGGAGAGATGCATGGCTTGTGGAGAATGGAGGTACTCGCATGGCCCTCCTTCCTCTCTGTCTGCACCCTATTTGGGCACCTAACAATTACTTTTTGCTCTGCCATTTCTCTTTAAAGTCGTCTGCAAAGGTACAATACTTATATGATCGCTTGAAAAGATGCTTTCCACCTTCACACAAGCATTTCCTCTTTTTCTTAGTTCGTATATGCTCTGTGATTGTGAATTGGCTCATGGATTTATTGACCCTGTTCATGATGTGTTATTTATTAATGGGTGCAATGTCTTATTTAACTATTAATAGGTAATAGGTTTACCCTCACGTTAGAAAGTAAACATAAGGGTAGATTTATTGTTACGTATTTCTTAAATATTAGCTCACGAGTACATGTACGTGACACATGCGTGACATTTAAGAATTATCTAAAAATTGTATTTTTTTTTTTAACCCAAAAAAAACAAAAGATAAATAGAGAGGGTAGGGGTGGGGTGGGGTGGGGTGAGGTGAGGTGAGGTGAGGTCCACCCAAACGCATGTGTTGAATTTCTTAGAAGTTTCAAATGGGTTGAAAGTTTCAAGGTAGTGAGCTTTGCTTGACTTTCTAAACTCCTCCTACTTACCCAAATCCAATAATATGATTAATTCAAACAAAAACCCTTCCTCATTTTCTTCCTTATTATAAAACCGAAACCCCGTCTCTAAACACGACACCGAGCCCAAGATCGGCACAAAATTCTACCTTAATTTACAATTTGCACGATAACTTCTAGTCGGGTGGATGATATTAGACTTAACCGGGGACCCAAAACTTTGTAGCATTCGAGATTTATAGACTATTAGAGACTTGGGAATTGATAAGCACCCAAACATCAAGTTATGCCCATTAATTGAATACAAAACTAACTAACGTCGAATTTGTGCTCAAATAATATTTATTCCACAACGTCTCAAATCAATGATATTATTTTAGTCATAAAAAATAATTTTTTTTATTATTTTATTTTGTAATATATTATTTTATTGATAAAAATAGTGAATTATATAATTTTCCGAAAAGAAATAGCTTGACACTATAAAAGACTCAAGGCAGTGGCTGAAGTAGTCCGGACATAATCCAGCATTTCCGGACCTGGTTATCGGATTCGGGACCGAGAAATGGAACCAGCTCAGCCGCCGCCAGCAGCCAGCCGCCGCCAGCGTCGGCCGGACCTAACCCTCCCGCTTCCCAAACGTGACCCGGTAGTGGCGGTCCCTCTTCCGCTGCCTCCACCCTCTTCGAACTCGGCTCCGTCGTCCACTGCCCACCGCCACCAGCTCAGCTTCTCGGAGCTGCAGCGAATCAACCGAATCGGGAGTGGCAACGGTGGCACGGTCTACAAGGTAATCCACCTCCCAACGGGGCGGGTCTACGCCCTCAAAGTCATCTACGGCAACCACGATGACTCCGCGAGGCGGCAGATCTGCCGCGAGATTGAGATTCTCCGAGGCGCAGACAATCCTTATATCGTCAAGTGCATCGATATGTTCGATCACAATGGAGAAATACAAATCCTCCTCGAATACATGGATAAAGGTTCGTTAGAAGGGACCCACATACCTCTGGAACACCATCTATCGGATCTAGCCCGCCAGATTCTCAGCGGCCTCGCCTACCTCCACAGCCGTCGCATCGTCCACCGCGACATCAAGCCGTCTAATCTCCTAATCAACGCGCGGAAGCAGGTGAAAATCGCCGACTTCGGCGTGGGAAGGATTCTGGACCAGACGATGGATCCATGTAACTCGGCTGTCGGAACTATTGCGTACATGAGCCCGGAGAGAATCAACTCCGATTTGAACCAGGGTCAGTACGATGGCTACGCTGGTGATATTTGGAGTCTCGGAGTGAGCATTTTGGAGTTTTATTTGGGTAGATTTCCGTTTGCGGTGGGAAGGCAAGCGGAGTGGGCGAACTTGATGTTCGCAATCTGTATGTCTCAGCCGCCAGAGGCTCCGGCCAGCGCTTCCGTTGAGTTTCGCCACTTTATTGCTTGCTGTTTGCAGAGGGAGCCTGGGAAGAGATGGAATGCTACCCAGTTGCTACAGCACCCATTTATAGCCCAGCAAAAACAAAACCATCACTCTGCTCCTCAGCTCCTCCACCAGTCTGCACCTCCTCCTCCTCCTCCACGCTTTCAACCTACTTAGACTTCAATTCCCTTTTCTTTCAATTTTTTCTTTTCCTTTTTTTCCCCGGAATAAACACAGCTTCATTTCAACGTTCTGTGTTTTCTCACTTTGAAGGGAATTAACGATTTCAACTAGTTATCACGGTAATCTACTCCACGACTTCCCAGTTGGGAGTTCCTTTAAGGTTACCGAAGGTTTATCTGGATGTCAATTTAGAGTCTTGGGATAGTTGAGGGTCTCTGTACGTGTTAGTTGCTGTAATATTAGTGCTTAGTTGTCTGTCAACTGCTGTGATAATGGGCGATGGCTGTAAAAGGCGGTGGTTCATGGGTATGAAATGGGTCTGTCGAGTTTATTTTTTCAAGTCATGTTAAAGTTTGTTTAGAAATTAGACTTAATGAAGTTCTCCATTTCCCTTGAACAAAGTTTCTTTTCTAGTCTTTAGTCATATTCTCGCCGTTCTTCTACATTTGGTTATTTAGAGCCTAGTCATGAATGCCTCTCGAAAAGGTCGTTTCTTTACTGTAATCAGTTACCAGTTTTGACAAGTTCAAAACGAGGACTTTGTTTGTGTCCTATAATTTATGAAATTCAGGAATAGATATGTAAGTTCTGTTAATTCTTAGGTGTCTACAAGACTGACTACCGCTCAATGAAGTGAGATGTGGGAAAAGGAGCGGTATGCTAGGGCCCTTTTCTTAATTCGAGCAGCTGTTGATGATGCCATATTTCCACATTGTCATTAATAGGAAGGAGGCGCGGGATCAGCTTCAGGATGAACATCAAGGTACTAGTATGGTAATTACTGCTAATTTACTGACCCTCCATAGAGAGTTAAGCAATTTACTAATGAATCCTTTGGATTCAGGAAGCAATTTACTAATGACTCCTTTGGATTCAGGTTAACTTTCTTTTTCTGATTAGTTTCATCTATTGTGAGCAAAATCAAATCACGTGGAGAAAATTTGGAACAACAAAAAGTTGTGGAAAAGGTTTTGAAGCCAACCTATTGAATTTGATGATATAGTCTCTGCTAGGGGAGCATTGAACTCAAGGCTTCTCTTCAAGCACACGAGCAGCGCATTAAAAGGGTAGCAGAAATGTCCTTAGTGCGTGTGGTTGATGAAAAGAAAAATTCAGAAGATTTGGTTATTTCCGTGGAAGAGAGGGTAGAGGTAAATCTTATGGTCAGCAAAGATCTGAAGGTAGGAATACTATCTTTTCTCCATGGTCCTGTTGCCGAAGGACAAATCATGAGAAGGATTGTTGATACAAAAACAAGTCTAACAAAGATGTGCCAGCAATTGTCACCATGAGCTAGCAAATTCATGAAGAGACGAATGTTAGTGATGATCGATTTCTTGCCGAGCAGCTCAAGTCGATATGTGAGTCGAAATATGGTGTTTGGTATGTGCAAATGTTGTCCGGAAAGATTGTGGTACCTTGTCTTACAATGATTGAAAATGATGGGGAAGTTTGTGAAGTATGTATAACGGGGAAACATCATTGAGACAACTATTGGAAAAGAATGGAGGGTCACCAAACCTTATATTCTGGTTCATTTGGAGCAATGCAAATAAATCCTCAATATGGCTTTTAAGTATTTCCTTATTTTTGTTGATGATTACTCAAGGATGACTGAATATATTTTCTCAAAAAAAAAAAAAAAATCCGAAACTTTTGAAGTGTTTGAGCTGTATAAGGTGTTTATTGAAGAACAATTTGGTTTTTCTATATTGACATAGCGCACTGGCTGTACGGGTGAGTTGTACTGTATTCAGCATGTTTTGCAGTGAATCTGGCATTTTAAAGCAGCTTAGACTGAGCTTCACACGTCGGTTGCAGTGGAAAAAAAGAACAGTCATTGGAGGCATCTAAGGGGATGTGAAAAGACAACTTCAAAAGGAATTTATGGGATATGCAGTGGCCATGCCATTGGATTTGCAAAACAGATCACCGACTAGAGCAGTTGAAGGTAAACCTTCTCATGAAGTTTGGACTGGGAGGATGCATATGTCATATGCATATTCGATTCGGTTCAGTAATGAGACCAAAGGTTATGGACTTTATGATCAAGCATCTAAGAAATTGATTCCGAGTCGTGATGTTGTGTTTAATGAAAATGATGCTTGGGATTGGACCCATTACCTGGTTCTTTTCCTATTTCTATGGAAGATGTATAAATATTGATACTATTTATCACAAATCTCCTCCGGTTCTAGATTCAGATCCAAGAAGGGTTTTCAGGATGATAATTATTCTTCAATGTAATTTGGTTTGTTTTTGCCATTGTGCCGACTTGTTTTGAATATAGCAGATAAAAAGGAATGGGATAAAGCAACTATCGAAATTAATGCAATTGAAGAAAATACATGGAGTTTGGTAGGGTTATCCAGGGGAAACGATGTCGGTGGGCTGAATGAATTTTTAATTCTAAGTTTAACCCAGATGGTTCTTTGCAAAAGAGTAAAGCAGGGTTGGATGTCGAGGACTCGAGGGTTATGCACAATTCCAGGTATCTATTTGATACTCTTAAGCAATTTTTGGCTTTAATTTTTTCATAGTAGCTGACCAATGTATCCGTTGGACAAAAAACTGAACTCTTTTGAGTGGTGACTCTGGTAAAGAAGTAAGTGAATGTGGAACAGGCTCATCATGATGGTAAATTTTCTGTGTTTATATATTGATGACATAATATACACCGCGGGTTCTTCGAAATTTTTAGAGAATTCAAAGAAATTTATGAAGAAAACTTTTGAAATGTATATTGGTTTTTTGCTTTTTTTTTTGGGCATTAACATTATTCAAGATTCAAATGGTTCTATTATGTGTTAGAAACTTTTCAGTTTTGTTGAAAAAAAGTATTCTGTATGTTGAATAGCCAACAAGCAAGAAACCTTTCAACATCAATGTGAAGTTAGTTTGGACGATGGAGTATAGTGGGTGGTCTTGTTCATCTGACCCGATTGCCAGATTTCTTATGCTTTCAGCCTCGGATGCAGAGCTTTTCATGGGCATCAAAGAAACAAAAAACGACAGCCTTATCAAACACATAAGCTGAGTACATTATGGCAAGCAGTTCGATTGAGGAGATTCTGGGAGGATCTAGTCCAGCAAGGTCGATCAAAGCACCTCATCAGGTTGTTTGTCAACTGCCATGATAATGCGAAATGGCTGCAAAAGGCTTGGCTTTATGGGTATGAAATGGGTCTGTCAAGTTTCTTTATTTTCCTTAAATGAAATTTCTTTTTGTTCTTTAGTCTTGTAGCCCTCAATCAGTTTCACAGATTGAACTGGCCTTATTACGATGAGAAGTGGCAGAGCTTTCAGAAATGGCCTTGACTTGAGAACCAATTTGTGGGGCGTTGAATATATGGAAATGGGTTGTCTGGTCTTAGTCTTAGTTGATTATTTCTCCCAGTTTTAAGCTTCTGATCCTGGAAGCTAGCTTTAAACTAAGAGAAATTAATGATTCTTTAAATGCTAAATAGTAGAATAGTTCCTCCAGAACTTGCAGAATAGATTATCATCTTATTTTCATCTGCTTGCTTTATCTGGTCCTTCTCTTCTGTTGCTAATGTTTCAATTGAGAATTATGGAGTCTGTAAACAAATTACATAAATCTTTGTTGATATCATGCAGATAGCTTGGGCATTTTTTCTGTTGGGTTCGAAAAGGAAGAAGAAGCTTCTGAAAGTAAAGGAATTGTTAGATAGTTCTTATACCTTTAACATGGCTAGCCATGGCCAAGAGGAGTTCAAAAGTTAAGAAAAAGAAGAGAGAGAAAGAGGAAGAAACTAGTCATTTCATAGATGTAGGAGCTAATGAGCATACATTAGTAAGTTTGTTAAACCATCTAATCCAGCTTAAATTGTTGTTTGTTATGTAATTTACTTAATTTCTTGAACTATTCTTAATAGAATTTGGTGATTCAAAGTCTCTTTGCTTCGAACTGGAAAGAGTGGTACGATACAAACTCGTAGTTTTATTCAAAGATCCGTGCTTATATGAAAGAATGGAGCAGATAGGCTCGATCATGCCCGAATTCGTATGCATAAAGTCTCTCTTCAATAATCGATTTTTCTCTGCAAATAATTGGTAGAGTTTGACAAGTTAAATTCTGTTTACTTCGAACTGATGCAAATCAAGGTTTTTTGTTTCGGGATCTATAGTATTACCGAAAGAATTGAGGCCGATGACGCCCATGTTGTATGCATGAACTTTAGAAGATGATGCCCTCTCAACTTGGGGATATGGGACAGCCCAAATGGTCAATGAAGACAGCTTGAATGTTTGTAGAGATACTGATGTTTCATCAAATTTTTAAAAAAAAAAAAAAAACAGGGTTGGTTTTGTTTGAACAAAGTTAACCTGCTGGTTGGTTCATTGCTAGACCTCGTCCAACAGCATCAAATGGAGCTCAATTCTTTAATCTTGAAAGCTAATGGACTAAGCTTCATTGATTTATATATTCTAGCATTTCACGTCATTTACATATTAATCTTTTTAAAAAAAATTATATTTTTCAATTATCAGTAATTAATCTTAATATTAATTTATTATTCTATTTAAATTCAATACTTAAAATTTAGCTTAATTTTTAACCAAGTTGGAACTTTGTTAATAATTTTTCTAACAATTTTCAACTTTTGCTCATGAGAGCTTATATCAATGTTAGATGTAAACAATGCACAATTTCCAATTTGTCGGGACGATGAAGGCTCGCATCTTCCATGCAAACGCGACACTCAACACCTAGTATTTAACACACAAGTTGCAATGTTGATTGTATTTCGACTAAAACAATGAAATCATAACAAACGATAAATCATGAAAATTACAAAATAATTAATGTTTCTCTCTCTCTCTCTCGCTCTCTAACATTTGTGATTCGACCATCTTCATATTATCTCAATCATGGTAGATTGGGAATTCTCAAGTGTGGTTTCCTTAGTCCACATGCAAGAGGAATACTTGTCCTTCCGGTCCCAAACATACCATTGTGACATGCTACTCCGTTTATGACTAACGATGCATTTCACTTCTCGACGCCCGTGTATTAATACTTGAAAACGAGTAGATATCATGAACGGATCCCGAGTACGAAATTTACTATCAAAATGAAATAATAAAGTCAGTGTTGCGATTCAAACATAATATGCGTAGTTTTAAAATCAAAACCCTAAAACATTTTTAAAATAGCAAGGTTGACAACGTGTCTCTTTTTTGGTTCAACGTTGAGGCTGCAGACATTTGCCCGCTGGAATCACGTCGATTTTAGCTAACGAATCAACCGACCTGCATGAAATCAAGCCTAGGTCGAACCCAACCCTGACCTGACCTGGTACAAAGAAAAATTTTCATGACCAACGGCATATTATTTGCCACGACTGACCATAATATATATAGTTGTACATCTAAATCCCGAAACCACATGGACGAGGGTTGCGATATTGAGCATATCGGCCTACTCCTTCGTTACAATCATATATCCAGACTAAAATATCTATAATTTTCTTTCAAAACTATGGAGGAATTTGGATTATTTTGTAAATCATGCAATACAAACAGTTGGTATGCATTATTATAAAGTTTGCAAATATTAATCATCTCTCTCTCTCTTCAATCATGTAGATCAGATCTTGCAGCAGTGGGCAGTCTTAAATTCATACTTTCTGATAAACCGTTCAAAGCAGCCTAACAAGTGTATGCCTGCCTCCGCCCGCAGCCGCGGCGGATGGTATTGATGGCTTCTCCGCTGACTGCCTAAACTGGTTCAACTAGTTTGATTGCCTGTGTCTCTGATATATCTAATTTTTTATTTTTCAAAGTATTTTATTTTTATTTCAGCAAACATTTGTTTTATTTTATGTATAAATGTTGAAATAATAACTAACCTCAAGATTTCACTTAAAAAAAAGTTTAACGATTAAAATTACTAGGGAAAAAAATACTGTTAAAGTCGAAGTACATAGAGAGTTTTGTGATTCATCGTCCATGCCAAATGGATTGGGCTCCGACAACCCCCTACGATCCGTGAACCATGACTACCGAGAGGGGTTGTTGTAATAGTAAAGGGCAATCACTAAATACTCTTAAGAAAAATTCATAATTTTATTCGAAATTTTAGTTATACGGTGAGTTTCTGGGTTCGACCATATTCAGGTTATCGAACTCTAATAACTACGAGTGTGTGTATAAGGTAAAATGCATTATAACTGTAAGAAATAAGTCGTCGTTGTTAAGGATGACTTTTGTTGAGCAATTTCTAGAGAGCAACAACTTATAATACAACGATTTTAGTGATTTTCACGATTCTGGACATTGAGTTTTCCAATGTATTTGTCTTGAAAATCGTCAAAACTATTATATTAGAAATTGTTTTCTTCTGAAAATAGCTTTCTTCAAAGGAGATCTCATGCGAAGTAATTTCTTTAATGACACCTCTAACGACAAGAACTTAATGCTAACGTCTCTAAGGTCAGAGAATTATTTGCTTGAAAAAGTTTCAATGACATACTTACTTTTCACCTTTGAATTTAAAAACTAATTTAACTTTACCCGTGTTAGATTTCATTGTAACCCGAATTCTATATGAACAACACCGGTTAGCCATACTAGTGAGAATCTAATTAGAATTTTATTTTCTCTATAAATTAATTGAATCTAGAATCATAAAACTCGCGATTGTATTTGTGTACGATCCAATATTTGAATATATAAATATACGAACTGACTAGTACCTAATCGGGGGGTTTTTTGTTCCAACGAATCGTAGAAAAAATGATTTATTTTATTTAAAAACTCAAAATTCTTTTGAAATAAAATAACAAAAATCTAGCGTCTCATGTCATATTTTCTTTTTCCAATTATTTTTCGATTTCTAACAACTATTGTACATACACATGGACACATTTTAATAATGGTAATACCCTTTGATTGGTTTTGATTTGAGATTCAAAATTATTAATATAAAAAAGAAAAAACTAAAGAAAGTGACCTAAAGAAACAGGTGCGTTGGAACCTGGAGAAGGCGACAACATGGTTACAGTATCATTACGGAAGAGCAACGCCTAATAAAATCTCTCTTAAACTTAGACTTTGAACACCAAACAGCCACCTTCAAATCGTCGAATCAACAGCAATGAGTCCAATTCGAAGAAGAACTTCTCGAATTCAATAAATAGAGCTTCAGAAGAGTAAGAACAAGACAACGAAAAGTAGGTGCCTTTAATCATTGGTGTAGAAAAATTACTTTTTGGACAATTGGCCAGCAACTAGCCACTTGCCAGTTAATGGGTATGGTTGATATCGTAGAAATTGCCAAGAAAAATCATTAGAACAAACAGCATATTAACCCAATTAACTTGGGAAGGCAGCTAATCATCCTGCCTAGTCCCTTGGGTTCTCTCTGGGTTTAGATTTTCTCACGTTGTTTGAACTTTGAACACAAAAACAAAATATTAAATCCCAGTTTAGTATCATGTGGTAAACGCGATGAATCTAAATCTAGGGAGGATGACATTATTGGACTTCCCAAAAGGAGAACGTTTGGTCAGACGGGTAAGTTTTGAAAGGTGGTTAAGCCAACGGTCAAGTCTTCCTTTTTCCCTCTTCTGCTTCTTCTCTCTTCCCTTTCCAAACCAGAATTCCATTCCAAAACCCAAACTTAACAAATCTTGCGTTTGATTTTGAGTAAAAAGTTGAAAAATGGGGAGACCCAGATGGAGACAATTGGTTATTGGATCACCAGCTTTTCTCAGAGAAGACCCAACAAACAGTCAGCAATTAGATGGATCAGATTTGGCCTTTTTTCTGCTTGTAGTTGCACTGCTACCACAACCAGTTGTAGCAGTAGTAGTAGCTTTGATAGTAGATGCCCTTTTTAAAGATCCAGACATTGTAGTATTCTTTCTCATCTTTCTTAGACCAGTTGAGAGAAAAGGGAAGGAGGCTCCTCCTCTCTCTCTCTCTCTCTCTCTAGAGCCTGGTTTTCCTGTTTCTTCAGAGCTTTGAACCAGTAAGTTCTTTCGTTTGCTTTACCACTTGTTGTGAAGAAGCAGTGTAACATATTTTCTGAAGTAGTTTTTGGCTCTTGAAGTCTGCACATTATAGATAGCTATGAACATGTAGCCTTAACTGCAGAATTATGTGCGATGCATGTATGAAAACTTGCCTCGTTTGAGTCATCTGATTGAATCTTGCTGGCATCTTAATCGCAGATTTGAAAAGGGAGAATCATGGCTGAAGATCTGGAGAAACCGCTGCTCAATCCTGACAATTTCAACCGGGATGGGATTGATTTGGTAAGCTACTGCAATCGACACTCAATTCTTTATATTAATGTAGCATCTAATCTGAATTCGGGTCTTTGTAGGAACGGCTGCCATTGGAAGAAGTTTTCGAACAACTTAGAACATCACCTCAGGGACTTACCTCTGAAGAAGCCAAAGCTCGAGAATTGATCTTCGGCCAGAACCGTCTCGAAGAAAAGCCGGTAAGAACCATCTTTCTAAGCATCTTATAACTCCTTGTTTTCGAAAAAATCCAAAGATCCAGTCTGAAATAAAATCAGATTTACAATGTCGGACACTTGATAACAGTTTATCCACATCAAATGAAAGCAACTGAAAGATTTCAAACTAGTGTATCTGAGCAAAATATTAATTGATCTACACAATGTAGTGATAGTATGTGGATAAAGATAGGCGAAGGTGAATAGAATTTAACGCTACCTTTGTTCATAGGATTCATCATGAATAACATGACGAAATCTTTTCGTGATTGAACCAATCAATCTTCCTTCACATTTTGTGATGCAGGAAAACAAATTTTTAAAATTTTTAGGGTTCATGTGGAATCCACTGTCATGGGTTATGGAAGCTGCAGCAATTATGGCCATTGCTCTGGCTAATGGTGGAGTAAGTAAAAGAAAAAACTTAAAAACATTTTCCAATCAACTTCAGTGATTCTCTGAAGGCTCACTGACTTCCGTTTTTGATCAAATTGCAGGGTCAGCCTCCAGACTGGCAAGATTTTGTGGGTATTATTTGTCTGCTCTTAATCAACTCAACAATCAGTTTTATCGAAGAAAACAATGCCGGAAATGCTGCTGCAGCCCTCATGGCCCGTTTAGCTCCAAAAACACGAGTATGTAATGCATTTAGTTCAAAGATACAGTCTTGATCTATCAAGGATTCAATCAAACCCACTACAGAAAGTTGAATGCAAAATTATCTCAGAGAAGAACTAAAATCAAGAGCTTTTCTTTAGTTTGAGACTATACCTCTCATTAAATTGATGTGAGCTTGTCCTCATTATGTGCAGGTTCTTAGAGATGGGCAATGGCAAGAGCAAGATGCTTCTGTTTTAGTACCTGGAGATATAGTTACCATAAAACTAGGGGATATTATCCCCGCTGATGCTCGATTGCTCGAAGGAGACCCCCTTAAGATTGATCAGGCAAGTAAATATAAGAGTTTAATCAGCAAGGTAGAAAATCCAATTGCTTAAACTGTGTTAAACTGCATATTTAAAATCTCTCTTATACTGTCTTGTTACAGTCAGCACTTACCGGAGAATCCTTACCGGTCACCAAGAGAACAGGTGATGAAGTTTATTCCGGCTCTACCTGCAAACAAGGAGAGATTGAGGCAGTTGTTATAGCAACAGGCGTTCACTCATTTTTTGGAAAGGCTGCTCATCTAGTTGACTCCACTGAAGTTGTCGGACATTTCCAGAAGGTATGTTGTAGAATGTTTGAATCTCACTTGTTTAATATTTTCACATTGATGGAGATTGAGTCAGTTAATAGAATAAGATGATAAGAGAATCTTTAATTTTCTGCAGGTGCTTACCTCCATAGGAAATTTCTGCATTTGCTCCATAGCTGTGGGAATGATTCTTGAAATCATCGTCATGTTCCCTGTACAGCACCGTAGCTACAGAGACGGAATCAACAATCTCCTTGTCCTATTGATCGGAGGAATTCCCATTGCTATGCCGACAGTCTTGTCCGTGACTCTTGCAATTGGTTCTCATCGGCTTTCTCAACAGGTGAAACTCTAAATGGACGTTGAGAACAAATTTATTGTCTTGACTCCAACTAGAAATTTATGACTTATATACTAATTAAATATTTGTTAATTTAAAGGGTGCCATTACAAAGAGGATGACTGCAATTGAAGAAATGGCCGGAATGGATGTCCTATGCAGTGATAAAACAGGAACACTTACCCTGAACCGCCTCTCGGTTGACAAAAATCTTGTTGAGGTACACTTTATATCCAAAGCCAAATATCGGAGATTATTGAAATTAAAATAAAATAACAGAACAATAAGATCTAACGTGAAAATCCCTAACAGAAAAAAAAATCACAAACAGAGAAAGAAAATTCACTATATATAAAACTCGAGTATAGTAGGAGTTGCCCAATCAAGCACATATTTATAGCATAAAAAAAATCTTGAAATGATGATCCATAATGTGAGCTCATCAGTGCAACCCAAATAGAGGAACTCTAATAGATATTTGGTTTAAGCATCCATTCCTCTACATATATGAGTAGGATTGTTATTTAGTGATTCCAAATGTCTAGTAATTTTTTTTGTAGCCCTTACACAAATGGTCATTCCCTTATACAGGTCTTTAACAAAGATATAGACAAAGACACAGTGGTCTTGTTTGCTGCCAGAGCATCAAGAATGGAGAATCAGGATGCTATTGATGCAGCTATTGTCAACATGCTTGCTGATCCAAAGGAGGTATAATAAGAAAGGGCCACTATTTTATTATGTGTTCAACATATTTGAAGAAGAGTGTTCTAAACAGAGTGCACCTTTTCATTTAGGCTCGAGCAAACATCAAGGAAGTGCATTTTCTACCTTTCAATCCAGTTGACAAACGTACTGCTATTACCTATATTGATTCTGATGGTAACTGGCATCGTACCAGCAAAGGTGCTCCAGAACAGGTATTCTATCTGCATAAATTATGGTGTTGACTGAAATAAGTTCAAAAATGATTCATCTCAAATTGTTAAAAAAATTATTAGATTCTAAATCTCTGCAAAGAGAAAAATGAGATTGCTGGAAAAGTGCACTCTATCATAGACAAATTCGCCGAAAGAGGACTGCGATCACTTGGAGTTGCACATCAGGTATGAACTAAGGAGTTCTTCTGTTGTTGCTTCTAATATGCATACTAATGAAACAAATGATTCATCTCTTGACATTTTGGCCTTTTTTAACCATACTACAGACGGTTCCTGAAAGAAGTAAGGAAAGCGCTGGAAGCGAGTGGACATTTTGTGGGTTGTTGCCGTTGTTCGATCCTCCAAGACACGATAGTGGAGAGACCATCCGTCGGGCACTTAACCTTGGAGTTTGTGTGAAGATGATTACTGGTGCATATACTTCACATTTCTAGTAATTTTACTAATGATCAACTGTTTTGAGGAAGCTATAGATTGATATGCTGATTTGCTCATGATCTAGGTGATCAGTTGGCCATTGCAAAGGAGACGGGCCGACGTCTTGGAATGGGAACAAATATGTACCCATCTTCTTCATTGCTAGGCCGCCACAAAGATGAACATGAAGCTCTTCCAGTGGAGGAGCTCATTGAGAAAGCAGACGGCTTTGCTGGAGTATTTCCAGGTACTGTAATTCAATGTTATGCCCTTTCATTGATTTCGCTAATTGTTTTCTTTTTAGTCTGCTGAAAATATTCTTTATTTATTTCTCTAATTCTGATGATATGTTCAACTTCCAGAGCACAAATATGAAATCGTTAAGATTTTACAAGAAAAGAAGCATGTGGTTGGAATGACTGGAGATGGTGTGAATGATGCACCTGCTTTAAAGAAAGCGGATATCGGTATAGCAGTGGCAGATGCCACAGATGCTGCAAGAAGTGCTTCAGATATAGTCTTAACTGAGCCTGGTCTAAGTGTCATCATCAGTGCTGTCTTAACTAGCCGAGCAATTTTCCAAAGAATGAAGAACTATACTGTGAGTATCCATCTTTCTATCCTTGAAAGCAATTCCTTCCTGCAAGTAAATAGATTAAATGGCTCCTTAGTTTACCATTAAATTTAATGATTTGTCCTAAATATGCAGATATATGCCGTCTCCATTACCATTCGTATTGTGGTATGTATTGTTTCTTGAAACTATCTTGCTTGTTTGTCATCACTTTTGCCTCCATAATTACTATTCTCTCTGCTGTACCGTTGTTGTAATTGTTTCATTGTAATCTTTTGCAGCTTGGTTTTGTGCTTCTGGCTTTGATATGGGAATTCGATTTCCCACCTTTCATGGTCCTGATCATTGCAATATTGAATGATGGTAATGTTCCATTCTGCTTTAACTTCAACTTCCAAGTAAAACTAAAGATTTCTCTGTCATTTCTGCAAGGTTCAAATGAAATACTAGACCTATGAATCTGACAGAAAAAAAACAAACAATACAACCTCATCTGATCATGCATATATGTTGAGTTTCTCAAAAAATTTATATTTTTAACATGCTGAAAATGTCAGTCTTCGTTAATTTGATCCAATTTCATCCTGAGTTAATCTGACCCCTCCACAGGGTTAGTAGATTCAGAATCATGATGCTTAGCCATCTTTCTAGCTGTCTAAACATTACTCTGAACTTTTTGAACCAGGAACAATCATGACCATTTCTAAAGATAGAGTCAAACCATCTCCAGGCCCAGATAGTTGGAGGCTCCCTGTAATCTTCGCTACAGGGGTCGTAATAGGCACATATCTTGCTCTGGTTACTGTGCTATTCTTCTGGTTGGTAGTGGGTACAGACTTCTTTGAGGTACTTGATCTGATTCCTTCTCTTTTTTTCTTTCTTTATATTGCAGAAGACATATAGAGGCAGGCAAGTAAATTCTTTCCTTTTATGGCTGCAGACTCGATTTCATGTCGATTCTTTGACTAACAACTATGAAAAAGTAGCAGCTGCGGTATATCTGCAAGTGAGCATCATCAGTCAGGCTCTCATATTCGTCACTCGTAGCCATGGATGGTCATATATGGAACGGCCTGGAGTTCTCTTGATGTGTGCATTCGTGATAGCTCAGCTGGTAAGCACTCTACATCTCTTAAAACAAACTAAATGCAGTTCATTTTGTCCTTCCCTTCTTCACTTCTCCCTCTAGAGAAATGTCTTCCTGAAAAAGTCTAATCCACCAAACTCTCACCCATGATTTGTTGTTCAGGTGGCTACTTTAATTGCAGTCTATGCAAATATAAGTTTTGCTTACATCAACGGTATCGGATGGAGATGGGCTGGTGTCATCTGGCTATATAGCTTGATCTTCTACATTCCTCTCGATGTTATTAAGTTCATAATTCGGTATACCGTGAGTGGAGAAGCTTGGAATCTGTTATTTGACAGAAAGGCAAGTCTATAATGAGACCATTCATCTTATCTTGGAATGCGCATAAGAATTTTCTAACCTTTTTATTACATATATGCATCACAACAGACATTGTTTACATCGAAGAAAGACTACGGCAGTGAAGATAGAGCAGCTAAATGGGTGCAGTCTCAAAGAAGTCTCCACGGATTAGGGTCATCTGCAGAATTGGAGTTTGATGGTAGGCGATCGACTTTGATAGCAGAGCAGGCGAAAAGGCGAGCCGAAATAGCTAGGTAATGTCTAAACCAGATCATTAGTGAACTAAAAACCTCTAGAAACTATCCTCTACTCCATCTAGGATACATCTTAGCTCAACAAGAATCTTTCCAACAAATTCACTGTTTTTCTATGCATGTTTTTGTAATACTTGAATTCTGGCTTGACCTATGCAGGCTAGGAGAGTTGCACACTCTGAAAGGACATGTAGAATCTGTGGTGAGGCTTAAAAACTTGGACGTGGACATAATCCAATCTGCTCATACAGTCTAAGCCATTCAACATAACTATGGTCACGTTCAATTTCTACGGGAGCATAGCTAGTTGAACACCATCGGGCGTAGTCTGCAATAAAAATTGAGATAATCTCCCACTTCAGATTTCCTGAATCATCTTCATTTGATCTTTTTTTAGTGTATTCAATTTTTGTTTTCAAGGGTAATCGTTTTGAGGTCTTCAGTCAAGCTAGGTCTCAGTCTCTATTGCAAAATTTTGACAGGGAATAGGACTATCTATCTCTAGAATTGAACATTCTTGATTGAGTTAGTTGGGAGTGATTGCTTGTCTGCAACTCAACTCACTCAAATTTTCTTCAATAAACACAGCATGTATCCATTGGATTTGTAATTAATTCCTTGTACTATCAGACATAAATTTTGAGTCAATTTCTCAAATCTGAGATTTATTCTCCTTCAACTATACACAAGTCTATATTAAAGATGGCGTTAAAACCGAATACAAATGCTAAAAAGACAAATAAAATTGAACTCCTAGATTTTACAACTCCTAGATTTTACTTACAATATTTTAACAGTAAAAAATCAGAGATGGAAGAGAGAAATTCACTATCAAAATGCAAAATGAGTACCATGACTCAAACATCCTATGTGAAAGTATTCAGAATTTTCTTCCGAAACTTTTGTCACACCACCAGTTTTTTCACTCACCCCAAATAGAATTCAAGTTACCAAAACACGCTCAAACTTTAATTATTATTATTGTAAGAAAATTCACTATTTTAAAGATGAGTTAGTAAGAATAACCCATGTTGGGTTATTGTTATATTTATTTTTGGTTAATCTTCAACCAACAATAGAAGACATATAAAGAACATTCTTGTTGGAAAATAATTATAAGAGTAATTTAGAAACTAACTTTAAAGAAGAATATTATAAATAGAAGAGGAGAATATATTTAAGTTTGATGATAATTATTATTTGGATAATTTTGATTATCAATTAAAATTTTTTTTCTCTAATTGAAAATATCTTCAAAAGTGAGTATTTGAAAATTTTAATGTATTTGTTAAGGCAGTTAACGGTAAAGTTCATAAGACTTGCACAATTTAAATCAATAAATAGGTACATAAGCGATCAGTCTGCCCTAACTAAGAGGTTGTCCAATAAAATTTCATAGAACAAACAATATTTGAAAATCTATCGAAGAGGTTGACCAGTTCTTGCATAGGTCAATCGATGCAATTGACTTGTCTGAACTGAGGGCTCATCTTGAAAAACTCCTGAGAGCAACTTATTTTTTAAAAATCAGCTGAAAAGCTCAATTGCATACTGAACTCAAATAACAAAAAAAAAAAAAAAAAAAAAAAACCAAGAATTTAGCAACGCTAGGATTTGGAAATAAACCCTAAATCAAACCATGAATCTAGAAAATACCACAAACCCAAAACCCTAAAATCTCTCTAAACAAGACAATAATAGCAACATTCACAATGATCATTCCCCATTTTTTCTTCCTACATGCCTAATACATAGCCAAATAACCTCCCCAACTACAACAATTAACTCTGCCACATCACAATTTCCTAATCTACCCTCACATCTACTTTAATTATTTCATTCCTACTTTAATTATTTCATTCTCATCATTAATTCCCCCTTCGAAGTCAACCTTGTCCTCAAGATATACATCAATTTAATTTTAATTTTTCTCTGTCCCAAACAAAATACATCAAATGGCACAAAGGGTAAATCCAAACACATCTTATTGTATCCTTATAAATGTGCCAAGATGGGTCTCAACAATTATGCAGTCTTCAAGCCCAAAATGCGAGCCCTTAAGAATATTCACCTCTTCCCATTTAAGTCTTGACTCTTCTTCTATAACCCAAACCACTTGCGTGATTGACAATCGCCTTCTTCCCATTTTCAACCGGACTCTTCTCCAATAGTCCATAATACATAATCCTAAGTCCTACCCACTTTAAAGAGATTCTCCACCTCCCATTCAACCTCCACCAGACGACGTTCTGGTGTGTGAGGAGCCACAAAACTACACTTCCCAGGTCGACCACCACGGTGAAGCGTAGTCACATCCATATTTGTTGATGGCAGAGAAAGGATGTGGCGACCCATCTTGTGTAACTAATGTGGGTGTCAAATCCCATTTTGCATGGGAGTGGAGATTGGTGAGGGTTTATAAGTCAAGTTACTTTCCTTATCCAATACAATGTGCCTTAGGGATAGTCCAAAAATAAAATAATGCAGACTCTAACTCAAAGCGAACAATATTGTATTGACAGTACCAAAGAACTTCACAAATGATATCAGAGTCATCTCTCAATTGGAAGTGTGGCCGATGAGGTTGTCGGGTCCTTTGAGGGAGGGAGGAAGGAAGGATTGTGGCGATCCGCTCTGTGAAACTAGTAGGAGTGTCAAATCCCACATCGCTTAGGAGTGGATATTGGTGAAAATTCATAAGTCGAGTTCTCCTCTATACTCAGTACAACGCGTTTTGGGCATAGCCCAACAACAAAGTTATGCAGGCTTTAACCCAAAGCGGATAATATTATACTAAGAGCACTAAAAAAATCTAGAAGAGATGTTGAGAATAGGATCGAGGACAACCGATGCAAAGCTCGACCACTTCACTTGTTAGTTAACAGCCACACCCTTGGGCCTAAATTTCGGTCTAGGCGCCGACAATACAACCTTTGTGTCCACGGCCGGCAGAACATTTGTTGCTTATTCAAAAGACCGTGGATACCCACCACACTATGAATGCAATTCTGCCAAAATAATCGGTAACTTTTTCAGTGATTCCTCTATTTTGGATGTCCTTGAAACCCAATTTGTAAATTGTGCGACTGTCACCTTGATCTGTTCCATTTTTGTTTTCATACCGCTCAAGGCCATTTCCACAATATCCAAGCGATCCTCCTCAAAAGGTGGCCGAACTTGTAGATCTGATACCATTGTTGCTTACTGAACTCGAATGGCACAAAGAACAACTACGAATTTAGCAAAAATGCTAGGATTAGGAAATAAACCCTAAATCTAAACACGAATTTGGAAAATACCACACACCCACGACCCTAAAATCTCTCTAAACAAAACATAGTAATAACAACATTCACAATGATAATTTCCCCCTTTTTTCCTCCCTACATTGACTAATATATAGCCAAAGAACCTCTTCTACTACAATAACTAACTCTGCAACTTTTATTGTTCTATTTTTATTGAACATTTCAAAGTGTACTGGCAATGATACATTATTCTAAAAAAAAAAAAAAGACAGAAGAGTAACTACGTGCAATTTTATTATCCTTATAACTTCATGGCTGCATTCTTAAAATAAACAGAAGCTGAATTCAGTTTTGCAAAGAAATTTCTTACATGGATGACATTCGAATGATCCACTATTTTCCAAGCCCCCGTGCATTACTTGCATCTCCCCATGCAGAACAAGCGCATATGCTTACTCTGATAAGCTCTTGAGCCTACTTCTGACAGCATAGTATGCAGGTATTTATATCATTTCCGGCACCATCTTCTGGCAGATTGCTCAGAGAATTTGCTTGAAGCAGCAGGGTTGATACTGGTTTCTCCTGAAGAGGTAAAAACATCAGCTTTGTCGCCCAAACACCGAAGCTAATGAGTATCAAAATTGCATCTTTTACCTTGTCACAAAGTATGAACACTTGGGTGGAACTCATCTTTTGAAAATCATACATAGTTAAACTCCCATTTGATTTTTTTGGTTCACTAGCGAATATAACTAAAGCTCTATGTTTTTTTTTTCTTTCAATATATTTTCTTTCTTATAAAAAAAAAAGAAAAAATTTCAATTTGAACCTCCAACTATGGGGTAAGAGACAAAATGAATAATACACTATGTTTAGAAATCTTAAACTATGCATATCGAACAAGTCAGCCATCGTCGTTAGGTGCTGTTAAATACACTCGCGCTCTCCCACAGTTTAAGTGACGACGACAACGCTTCACACGAGGACGACCTTGTTTAAACGAGTGCAAACTCCGTAGTAGTCCGCGTTTTAAGAGAAGTCGCTCTCGTTTTAACGCACAGTCGCCCGCGTGCGAAACGCGGTCACCCGAGGATGATCTAATATAAAGTCGAGGTTGCCCTCAAATAGGCCACGTGGGACCTAGGTATTTCTCCGTCGATTTTGTCCGTGGTTTCGATCTCCCACAACATTTCTTCGCCGTTTCACATTAATTTCGGATGATTTTGTCCATTGCTGCTCAAGTTTTTTTAGCGGATTTGTCCTAACTTCGGCCATGAAGAACTCGAGCGCGGTTGCCCTCACTTAAACTGTGGGCAACCACGAGTGTATTTAACAACGCCTAACACTGAGGACTGACTTCACTTGTTTGGTGGGCACAATTTAAGGTTTTAGTTGTATCCAAACATAGTAGAGAGTTCATTTTGTCCATCACCCCATAGTTTGACGTTCAAATTGGACTTTTCCCAAGAAAAAACTAAAACTAAAGCTGAAGTAGCAATGATGGTTCACCGAAATCTTAACCAAAATTTGTTTTTTTTTTTTTACCATTCCAGTAGCCTAGAAAGTCCACAAAATGTATCTGCTTATGCCACAATTTATGGTAGTCAAGTTGATTCAAAATCCATTTTTTCTGTAGATTTTGTTTTCCTCTACCAAACGTTTGATGCATTTAGAATTCAAATAGGATTTCAAGACAAATAAAAACTTAACTTTGTTGGTTAGGGTGTGCATAAAAAAAGTAAAACTCGTACTCCCATAACAAAGTAGTGTCTTCAAAAGAATCTTGTTATGATTCAGCAAAGGATAGAGCAACGTTTCAAAGGGCAAGAAGAACAAGAAAATGCAAGAACTTGAAAAACAAAGCTGTCTGTGTGTGTGTGTGTTTCTGCTTGCATATTTTCATAATTGTCTTTGATTTGATCAGTTTGAAATTTCCCAGCATAATTCAGCTAATCAAATATAAACCTCCTTTTTTTATTATTTTGAAATTAAGTCCAGAACCATTTTAATGCATGATCGAAGGGGTAAGGCCATGGCCATCAAAAGTGAAGATATTTAAAAGTATGGAAAACAGGTGAAACTTTAAAAAATAAGACAACTAGTTAGTGTCTTAAAGCAGAAGAAAGGTATACAGCAAGATGGTCGTGTGAAATGACAGAGTGATCACTGATCACAGATCACAACTATCAAATGACCCTAAAAAAGATTAAGAAAATGGGGTTGCAAACAAAGTCAACTTTGTTTAGTTATGATCCTTATCTTACCTCCAACAAATCTCTGGCTGGCATTAATCTTTGACCCTCGTTTATAATTGTTTCTAGAATTGTTTTTTTTTTTTTGTGTTTGACAGCAAAAAACCCAAAAGCTAATTTCAAGAACAGGAAGTCCAAAAGCAACTTCTGGAAATAATGTTGCTGAGGCATGTTTAATGCTAATGACTATAGAATAGTAGCATCTGATGACATAACTAATAATAAAAAATTGTAGGCAGGTACCACCGACAGAGATAGGTAGAAGAAGAAGGAAGAGGCACGTCGGCGTTGGGGCGCCACGGGGCAAACGCCTGACGACGACAACCTGTTTGCGTTAATGTCCCACCAACAGCATAATGTTGTCGTGAAGCGCATCATAATTGTTAGCTTCTGGGTCTGTGTGAGAACTGAGAACCCACCACCCAATCCTTCCTGCTGTTTCGCGACAAAAATCATTGTGCTTTTTCCTCTCTATTTGAGGTTTTCTGTTTGTCTGCTTCGAACCAAGACATAAGAGTTTTTTAAGTCCCACCGTCTTGTTTTATTCGGAGATTAACTCAACTAATCCACTAACTACCAAGTACGAATGTGTCGAGTTCATTCCTTTTGACATTTGATTTCTAGATCAGCAGCTATTTGTTCAAGTAACGCGGTGGGATGCAGCGAAAATGTCGAGTTGGGTCAAAAAAGGAGGAAGAAGAAGCGGACTGCGATGCGTTTGACAGTGACCCATAACTCGAAACAGTGGCTACCCATTTTCTGTCCTTTTTTTAATCTTAGCTTGCCTTAATGGCCATAAATCGTCATTTGAGAAAGCTTCAAAGGCTGAACACAGACCAGGGTTGTAGCTTTTCCTTCCCGTTTACCCATTCTAATGTTAATCGACGTATGTTTGGTCAACAAAAAGCAAACTCTTTTCACCGCTTCGAAGTAATGTCCTGCTCGTTCAGCCGTTTGGTGACGCCATGAAAGCTACTCTCCCACGACCCACTGCTCATTTTCACTTTATAGTTTATACTAATGAGAGATTAAAAAAAACCCAGAAGCCTGTAATCCTAGTGAAGGCGACCGTTTCTTATTTTCTTTGATATCAGCTGACTTTCACCCATGACGGATACCACGTTTCCTCTGCTTTTTCATTTCTAATTTCTGAAAATGCGAAATAATGAAAGAGAGCTTTTTATGGCGTTGGATTGAGATTCATTTCTCTCTGCCAAATCGTGCCTGCCAGCTTTTTTTGCGTTCGAGTATAAAAAAGTAATTTTTCCATTCGGAAGATTATTTTAATAACAGAGAGAAAGAGGAGAGAACAAATCTCATTCTTCGTCGTCTTTTTGTTTGCTTCTTCTTTTCATCTGCTTTAGCAGAAGAAAGGGGTCTGAATGTGATTTGGTCTGAGATGGTGAAGCGCTGGAGCTGGAGCTGGAGCCCGCTGTTTTTGCTCATTAACGTCTGCATTCTGGAATGGAGGCCTAGTCTCGTGTATGGAGCCACAGATCCAGGAGATGGCGAGTGCTAGTCCCTCTCTCTCTCTCTCTCTCTCTCTCTCTGGTTTCTCTTTTTGAAGTTTTACTTTTATCAGTACCTTCTGCAATTCTGCTTTGTGCTCGTATACTTGGATTACAAGATTTGTATCGATTTTCTTGCTTTTTGACGGCTTATCTCTTTTGGGTTTGATGTACTGAGCGTACCGGAGAGAACTTGGAGTTTCCGATTCACCGTGATTCCAACGTCGAACGTCCCCCTCTGCGAGTTCGTATGTGAATCAGAAGAGTAGATACTACTTTTAAGAATCTTTAATCGCTCTTGATTGTTAAATACCAACTCGATGAGCTTCCGAAGTTGGAATTTGTTCCTTTTTTTACACAAAGCTCTTGCCCCAGCTCATTGTTAAGGTTGTAGATGGTCGATCAAGGCGCATTTCCGGTAAAAAATAAAGATATTCATAAAGTACACCACAACTGGAGATGAAATTGATCTTATGATGCCAACGGACTATGTCAAATATCTCTGTAGGAAGAGTAGGACCAGGCATATCATCAACCGGTTTTGAAGATTGGGTTGCAAAAGTCAATTCAAACTGCCATGAAATCAAAGCTTAGCTCATCCCATGACAGAGGAGGTTTATGATTGCAAGAGATCCTAGATTTTGCCTCGGGCCCAAGATTAAAAACTCAGAACAAATAAAAGATACAATATAGATGCTTTTGATGATTGCCGAGTCTTTTTCTCGACAAATTGTTGGTCATCTGAATAGATTATCTAATACTTCATGCTAAAGAATTGCCTTCAGAAGAGCTTGTTAGTCTAAATAAACTATCCATTATCACTAGTAAGCATGGAGCAAAATACATTCATGATGGGCCAACTGCAATGCACCTTGGTTTACAATTCATGATAAATTGATGAAAGATCTTTTGTTTTTTTTTTTTTTTTGGCTACTTAAAATTGACATTCCACTGTACTTTTTCTAATGGACAGCTGCTGCTCTAAGGGTCTTGTACACCTCTTTGAATTCTCCATCTCAGTTAACCCAGTGGAGTGCAAATGGTGATGATCCGTGCGGGCAGTCATGGAAGGGTGTTTCTTGCTCAGGCTCGCGGGTCACCGAAATGTGATTCTCTATGTCCTTTGTTCTTCTCTATGAATGTTGTTCTTCATATTTGGTGATTTTTTAATTTTTTGTTATTTACTTTCTGTTAGTGTACTGTCTGGCCTGGGACTTTCTGGATCATTGGGATACCAGCTCACAAGTTTAACATCCACCACCAAATTGTGAGATTATTATTCTTTCTTGTCGAGTCAAAATGATTCTAATGTTCTTTGTTTACTTTAATAATGTTTACTAGGATATTTGCAGAGATGTGAGCAATAACAATCTTGCTGGAGAGATAGCTTATCAGCTACCACCAAACTTACTTAGATTGTATGGTAACCTTACCATTCTTTTTTTTTTTCATAAAAAAAAGTAATGTATTGAGAGAATGAATTTACAATATGTGAGAGAAGAAGAACCCTTGTCAAGAAAAATAGAGCACAATACTTAATTTATAATAATTTATTTGCAATAAAGAAAACAACACAATAAGCATAATTTTAAAAAACTAAAAATAATATGTACACTTAGTCATAGTAAAACTATATTATCTCAAAAATTAATAATTGACTATTTGCCATCAAATATCGCAAAAAAATTGCCAAAACACTTGGTGTAAGGTGTAAGGATAAACATCTGCTTCTTATACCTTATTAAAAGTCTGAGTGAGAAAACTCTGAATGTCAGAATGCACTCAATTGTTTGATTATTTTATTGTATAATTATTGGTGACCATGTTTGTCTATTTTCTTTTATACGCAGGGATCTTGGTCGTAATAATTTTAATGGCGGCATTCCTTACTCCATCTCTCAAATGACTACTCTACAGTACCTGTGAGTAATTTTCAAATAGTTCCTTTTGGCTGCAAATTTATCCAAAGATTTCTGTTAAATTTAGTTTTTTATTTATTTCCATCTCTTGAATGGTAGAAATATCAGCCATAACCAGCTTCAGAATCAACTGATTGATATGTTTGACAGCCTTTCATCTCTTGTCGCCCTGTGAGATATATTCTTCATCCTCGCTCTGATGACATTTAATATATTACCATGTGATTTATCTTTTATTTTTTTATTTTTCTCCAGCTTCTAACCATGATAGTTTGCTTTCCTTGCTTCAGGGATATTTCATATAATTCTTTGCCAGGTGCCCTCCCCAGGAGTTTTAGCTCCCTCTCCAGTATGAACACTATGTGAGTATCATATTAGTATAACTGCAGCTAAATGAACATTAATGTTTGAGTTTTCCAGTTTATGTTTTGAAAATTTTTGCAGGTACTTGCAAAACAACCAATTCACTGGCACCATTGACGTCCTTACAAATCTTCCGCTTCAAAATTTGTAAGTATTATTAAAACAAAGCTGCAAATTCAAGTAAATAGAAATAACTATTATTTGATTATTGTCTTCCATAGGAATATTGAGAATAACCGGTTTACTGGTTGGATTCCAGAGAAGTTGAAAAACATTAATTTGCAGTGAGTGTTTAATTTTTATGCGCATATTGCTCATTTTATTTTGAACAAATTATTTGGGTATGGATCTTTTTGACCACAGGTCGAATGGTAACTCTTGGAGTTCGGGACCTGCCCCCCCTCCTCCACCTGGTACACCGCCAGTGCCCAAAAACAACCAAAATCGCGGCTCCAATGGAAATAATAGCCCCTCGAGTGGAGGTGGAGGTGGTGGTAAGTCAGGAATAGGAGGTGGTGCCATAGCTGGAATAGTTATATCTATTCTTGTCGTTGGATCGGTTATTGCCTTTTTCCTTGTAAAGAAAAGATCTAGGAAGTCATCCTCGGACATAGAAAAGCTCGATGACCGGGCTTTCGCGCCTCTTGCTTCGAATGAAGTTCAAGGTAAATCAATTGTGCAGATCATAAAAATTTATCGTAATGTTTTTTTTTTTGTCTTTAATTTAGATCACTCTCCTATTCTATTTTAACTTTCAACTAACACTTTGCTTAAGCTAGATCAATAAACAGGGTAAGTCAATTTTGTATTGAACCTTTCTCGCTACCCTTTCCTATAAATATTTATACACCGAAAACAAAACAAAATTTCTCAATTCTTAGGGATAAAAATTTGTTTTGTATGATCAGATACTAATGCCATGTGAACTCTTTAAATGCTTCGACAATAGGATGGTAATCCATGTCCTATGAACATGGTTAATTATCTTATACTTTGAATGTTTTAAGCTGTCTGATAGAGTTTTTCATGATGTCAATGATTTGATGAAAAATGAAATTCAGATTTGAGGTACTCCCTAGAGGCAATCAGTGTCGAAAATTGGACTCGTTAACTTAATGCTATCAGTTTTTTGCCATGCGAGTGATATCCACTGCTGCGTGATGATTGTAAGATGCGTTCTTTTCTAAATCTGCCAAGAATTTTATCAAATAGGAACTCACATTTGAATATTCAACCCACCTTCTAAATCCAGCAATTGAAAAGTTGGGTTGGAAATATATGTTTATAGAATTGCTTCATCTTTTTGACGTCGTTCGACTTAGTTTTAGATTTCGATATCTTTTCTTCTCTCATTATTGACTTTTTCATGAAATGTGTGGCAGAAATGAAGTCAATAGAAACTCCCACCAAATTCAACGCAAAGACATTTGATCCATCAATTGGATTAAATCTTAAACCCCCACCTGTTGACCATCACAAATCATTTGATGAGGATGATTTCGCAAAGAAAGCTCTAGTCAAGAAGAAGGCCAATACGCCTCCTTCAAATTTAAAATCATTTTCAATAGCTGATTTACAGATGGCTACCGGCAGTTTCAATGTCGAAAATTTTCTTGGCGAAGGGTCGTTCGGGCGTGTTTATCGAGCTCAGTTTGATGATGGAAAGGTTCAACTTTTACTCATTAATTTGTTTCCTTAATCGACACTTTGAATCTGCAGAACACCTATAATTCGTTATGAACTTCTTTTCTGTATTTGGATAATACAGGTCTTTGCTGTGAAAAATATAGATTCATCTGCAATATCCCGTGACTTTTTTGAAGATTTCACAGAAATCATATCGAATATCTCCCAATTGCATCACCCGAATGTTACCGAGCTGATGGGTTACTGCTGGGAGCATGGGCATCATCTCCTAGTTTATGAATTCCATAAAAATGGCTCCCTTCATGAATTCTTACATTTATCTGACGAATACACTAAGCCGCTGACATGGAACTCTCGTGTCAAAATTGCATTAGGAATCGCCCGAGCTTTAGAGTAAGTTGACGTTTCTCAACTGATATATGCTCTTTTCCGAGTTATATATTTGCGCTCATACAAACTTTAGTAGTTGTGTGATAGGTTAAAGCTCAATCATTTTTCTGTTTTTTCAAACTCTGCAAACTGAATAGTTCCAAAGGTGTGGCTAAACCATTGACAAGTTTTTTGTTTTCTTTTTTCAACGTTATTGAGTTTTAAGTGTTCATTGTTGTTTTACGAGCAAATTCAATGCCAAAACTTGAGTTAGATGGTATTAACTAAGGTATTTTCAGGTACTTGCATGAAGTTTGTTCACCATCAATTGTTCATAAAAATATAAAATCAGCAAATATATTACTGGACGTGGAGCTCAATCCTCACCTATCCGAATGTGGGCTGGCCAGTTTCATGCCGGATCAGGTAGAATGTGGAACTTCCTTTTCTCTGCATCCAATTTTTTTGATCATGGTGGAGCGATGTTATTTTAATTTTTATCGATACTTGCAAATGTTCATATTTGCAATTGAAATGTGTCACGTTAAAAGTACAATCCGTCGATACCCATGACATATTTGTAATCATTCATCTCGACGATTTTAGTGGTCAATATCGATAATGAAGGCTGGTTATTAATTAGTTTATGGGGATGAATGTATTATCAGACAGCTTTAAATTGTCCTAACATATTTGTGTTTCGTTTATCTCAAGTTTTATCGATCTGAAAGTGCATCATTTAATTTAGGTTACTAAACTGTTTGTTTTTTCTTAAATTCTGCTATATATGCAGGCATTAGATAACAATACAGGGTCTGGATACAGTGCCCCAGAGGTCACCATGTCTGGTCAATACACTCTGAAGAGCGACGTCTACAGTTTCGGAGTTGTCATGTTAGAGGTTCTTAGTGGCCGAAAACCATTTGACAGGTAAAGACCGAAGTCGAAAAACTTGTATGCTCTTCAACTTTCTAAAACGAAAATCATCATTTGGTTTTTTAATTTACTGCAGTACAAGACTGATGGCCGAGCAATCCCTGGTTCGGTGGGCTACTCCTCGGTTGCATGACATTGATGCTTTATCGAAAATGGTTGATCCAGGACTCGAAGGGCTCTACCCCGCAAAATCCCTTTCTCGATTTGCAGATGTGATAGCTCTTTGCGTACAGGTACTCTATGAGAAGCCTAAATGTGTTTTTTTGGCTAGTTCGGTGCTTTTGGAAGTGCGTAATTCATCTTAACATTGGTTTTTTTTCTTTTTCGCCTCGGCCGATAATTTGGACAACAGCCTGAGCCGGAGTTTAGACCCCCTATGTCTGAAGTGGTGCAAGCGCTGGTTGTACTCGTGCAAAGGGCTAACATGAGCAAGAGAACGGTGAGAAACAATGATGGATCCCCACCACGCTCTGATGCTCCCGATGCATTGTAATGGCATACGTGACACTACCATCGGAAGCCGAAGCAAAGTTCAGTCATTATTTTTTTTTTTCTCCAACTCTGAGGAGATGGGGACTGTGGTTTTAGCTCATCCACATTGGCTGCACCATTTTATCACACTGCTGTTAATATTTCTGATGATTCGGTCTCGTAATTAACTCATCCGGCGTAATCCCAGAACACACTTGGGTGCTTCTCTTCTTTGTTCTTATTTTGGAACAATGTTTTGGGTGAAGAACAACAATAATGTTACTAATAACAATAGCCCTTTTCATTGTTTCAAAACTATTTTCGAAATAATAATTAATTTTACTTATTCAAGTGCCGCTCATTGAGCAATCTATATATATATATATATCTTATTTTAATTTATTTTTATTATTCTACTAATTAATGGGTTACGCCTCATATTATATTGTGAATTAAAGATAATTTTGCATTATTTTTCAATAATTTTGATTTTTAATGTGTTAACGAAGATAGTCTAACAACAATATCCCGAACAAGCTTATGCTTCATCGCTCGAGATGGCGAATCTAGCTTTGACAAAGAGCACAAAATCAACATCCCTTGATTTGTCTTGCCAGAGAACAAAATTTATGCACATTGCAGTTGAAGTATCATAAACTACAACAAACGGATGTTAGTTTTTTTATGAGATAATCTAACATACGGACAAATTAGGAGCTCGGGGAAAAAAAGGTGCAACCTCTACTGTCAATGCTGTCTGGTTTCATTCGTTTTCTGCCATAAAATTAGGCTCTTCACCTTGACATAGATACTCATCACACACAGAGGTCGCTCCCCAGTCCTTCCGTAGCCGCAGAATGTCTTCCGTGAATGTGGATCCAGAGGCTCCGATAAATACGCTAGACATGGCACATATTGTCTTATCCAACATAGCTTCCACCTTCATATTGCAATTTACCACATGAGTATGCATAAAAAACATATGACAACGCGAACAAAGCTAGAAATGTTACACTAATTCAGATAAAGAAATTACTCTTTCTATGCCATCACAAAGAAAGACTTATCTATGTCGGTGTGTAAACAGAGACCATTATTTTCAACTCTCATCATGAATTTATTATACCCAACTGGATTTCATCATGACTAGAATCACATATAATTTCAATTACAATAGTTAATAGACGAAAGGAAAAAAGAAATTTTTTTTAGGAAAGATGTCTAAATAAAATGAATGAGTCACTGAAAACCAAAATCATGCTGGAAACTAAGGTTTGTAATCCTATGAAACAACCAAAAAGATAAAAGATTAACCTGAGAATCACCCTCGATTCCATGCCTGTACAACAAAGCATCCCACTTCTCGGCTGAATTACGAGGAGGTCGTTTGACGAGTGGTATGGGATAACTGTTCAGCATAGTCAGTGACTGCAACAAGTCTGTTTCACTTTCTGCAGCATCTGTGGATAGATAAATGACTGGGGCATTGGCCCTTTCAACTACTCGGATGATGCAGTTTGCAGCTTGGGGTATGGGGTAAAAGCAACTTGGTTGCTTAGCGTTGCTGAAAATAAGCCAAAAAATTTATGAGAGCTGAACCAAAACATTGTCAATAAGCAATGAGGATCAACTACAAACAGATTTGAGTGCACTGAGTAACAAATTTTTGTGAGGGTGAACATAGAAATACTCAAAGGGAAAACAAAATGTAGCACTATCATAGAGAAGTCGTGAACTTTCTTTCCAAATGCCAAAAACAGTGTTATAAATTTACTGAAATTTATGAGCTTGCTTTTAATTCCATGAAAGGAAAAACTAGCATACCAGAACTTCAAAAAGCCATGTCGCCGGAAATGAAGGGCTATGAAATTCTTTCCAAGGAAGGTTTGAATAAAGCGCTGAGCAGTGAGTAAAATAAGTCGACTTGGCTCGACGAGAGTTTTGCATTGGTGAGCAAGCGGACCGCCTGGTTGCATAACCCATTCTTGCTCCACATCTGCAAAGAAAACATCTCCTATGGCAATCACATCATCATCAAAAGAAAATTTTGACTCAACATCTTTAGCTGTTCTTTTGTTTGGTTTCTTAGTATCCTCGTCCCAAACAGGCTCAAGTTTACTAAAGGAGACACCTAAGTTCTTCAATTTCTTAACATGATCTTCATCCAAGAAACAAGGAACTGGTTTAGAAAAATAGCAAGGAAATCTATCAATGCGCAGGTGATTCTTTTTCACCTCAGCGAATTCTTCAAAAGAGAGAACAACATTTCTACCCAAACACTTGTTGATGTGATCAATATCTAACACTCTACTGTACTGATAATCCATTTTGGAACTCGGAATAACCAATACCCGATTAAGAAGAGCAGCGAAGAACATATGCTTCTCTAAACAAATTAAATGGTTCGACATTTGCCCCGAAACGCAAATGGCAAACAAATACTTATTCGATTTTGGCTTCCACTCCACTTTTCGTCTCTGAGATAACATCTGATCCACTTTCCTGCACCTGTCGAGGGGAAAATCCCCAAAATCAGGATCTCTCCCTGGTTGGATTGAAAAATTCCCAGAACGATGCGTCGACAAAAGAACTTGCTGGATCTCTTTATTCAAGTTAATCTGCTTCAGCAAAGAAGATCTAAGATCGTCGATTGAGTTTGAATTCAAGTTATGGGTAAGAGAGGAGTTAAAAGTAGAATTGGAGTAATAAATCAAAGAATGATTCCAAAGGTCAGAAAGAGCAAGCTGTTGCTGCCTCAACAAGTACAGGGCTTCCAATTCAGATTCCCCCATTCGGCCTCTGAGAGCGTCGTAATCTTTCACGAGGGGGGTTTGATTGGAAGAAAACAGATTCGGAATGTCTGGGGAGAAATAGAGTAGGAGAATTACGAGAATGGCGAACACAAAGAAAACACAGTACTTCTTCTTCGGAACGAAGGAACTGCGTCTTGTAATGGAGTAGCGTGAATCTGGATCTTCAATGTAGAGGTTTGCAGAGGGAGGGAGAGGGGGGCGATGGTTGTCATTCTGTTGCATAAGGGTTCGGCGATCATCTTCTTCGTCAGAGGACGAGTCCGGCCTCTCCATTTGGTTTCACATGAATTGCAATGTTATATCTCCTCCGACGGCTTCTACCTCTACCGGTACGAGCAACTCCGACGAACTCCTACCATTTGCTCGTGATTTGCTTCCTCTTCCTTTTCCTTCCAGCTGAATTTTATTCAACGACAACAGAGCCCATATGATAAGGAGAGGAAGAGAAAATGGGCCACATGCTTGTGTCAGGCCCATTGGGCCTGAACAATCCAAACCTATTTAGAACTTTTTCTTTCGATACATTCGAAATATATAGTTTAAATTATCTGATTTAATGATATTGTTACTCGCTATTATATGTACCAGTAATCACTCGGTACTCGACTTGATCATGCAATGTTTATTTCGTGGGACAGACCGTGCTGTTGTTCATGGTGCTAACAGAGTACTTGATGTGAGTTTCAACCTCGGGAATAAATTGGGTCAGACTGGTTTGGTCTACGAAATTCAAGTCTAGATCCATCTTTGGCCTAGTCCACCGAGTCTAAGTTTCGATTTTTGTCCAAACACGAAGAAAAAAATGATGACATAAGATCCAATTGGGATGACCTCTAGTATCGTTGCACAATATTTTCCCGAACAAACCTCAACTATTCGAAAGTTAATACAAGAAAATTGTTGCAAAGGTCAACCTGCTGAATAAAACCCGTAAGTCGGCTCTCCATTCACAATTAGATTCAAACCCGGTCCAAGCTCGGGCCGAACTAAACTTTGACTTATTATTCAAGGAATAAAAGTTCAAACCGAACCACCAACCTTAGATGGAATGACAAGGCTGCTGTAGGAGTAGATGGGCCTGGTTGGGAGAGCAAGTGGAAGTGATGAAAGGACAAAACGAGCTTGAATCCACAGATTAAGCTTTATATCAATGTAACAATAACCTACATCATGTTTCTCTGAGAACACAAGCTCTGTAACTAGCCTGTATTTTCAACTGCTATGGCTTGAATATTATGAAAAAAAGCAGATGCACCCAAAATAATTGTCGATTTTACTGAGAAACCGACGAGGTTTTATAAGAAATCAAACAAAACTATACATGCACCTCTGGTTGACGGCAAATGAGAAAAATCAATGGCTTTGTGGATTTATAACCGAAAGGTTCCTTCACCCGCTGCCTTCGGCTTCAATGAGTCTTCCCCGAACCCACCTTTTAGCGCCTGAAATCGATTTAAAGTTCGCTTCGACCCCAGAATGCAGAATTTCAGCTCCATTTCCGGGAAGTTTCTCACTCAGATCCAGTTGACTGTGATGGCTGGTCGAATTATGTTGTTTTGTCTGACTCGCGTAACTAAGCTGAGATGTCCGGACGATATTAGAGTCTCTGAGAAATCCGTCCTCATAGTTTTGTACATCTGGGAAATCGAGCTTACTCAAGTCATTTGATTCTAAAAGCCAGATTCCATTTACTTGTCTATGATCTGATTCATTCTGATGAACTGGTTCCACGCTTGGTTCCTTCTCAGGTACTTTATTTGATGCTGCAGAACTGGAATTGTTAGCTGGAGAAGAGATCCTCCTTGGCCCTATCTCAATGGATTCAATTGATTGGTTTGCTTCAGCTATAAGCTTTCTTGTTTCCAGAAGAGAAGCTCGAGCAATTGGGCTCGTTATGGCCGCCACTTCAAGGGCTTGTGCAGCCTTCTCGGCTTCGGCAATCAAGAGCCTAAAAAATGCCATAAAATTAGACGATGTTCATTTCAATTGCGAAAGAGAACAATTCAAATGTTTGATATCTCAGATGGTAAAGCTCTTCAGCGACGGATGATCTCGATTTGAGTCCACCTGGGCTTATTAATCAATAATTCATCGAGAAAAACAAGCACATAAACGAAAAGATGAGTACCTAGCTCGTACGATCGCTTTGGTTTTCTGGGTTTCTGCAGTTGTTCGTTGTGCTCTAATATTTTTTATCATCTCCAGCTTAGTACCCGCCAGAGGATCCTTAAACTTTGGTGCTTTGCTTCTCATTGCCTTTAAACTGTGACTTTGAAGTTTCACCCCATTTACAGAAGGATCTTCACCATAACAAATTGTTTTTCTCTCAGGGCTCATCGTTGAGGATCCTGTACTTTCACTGTGCTTCTTCCTCCGTCTTCTTTCGGCCCCAGAAGGTGTGCCGTGATATTTATGCAAGGCGGAGCATACTCGTTCTCGGTACAACTGATAAAAGAAATAAATAAATGACCTCTGGCCCAAGTGAAGAATTCTAACAAAAAATGATAATAAATCGCTATCAATTAATATGTTAAGGTTTGTTTTGTCAAAAAAAATAAAATAAAATCTAAATTGTCAATAATCCCAAAACTTTTCTCCACATAAATAGAGCCATAAGGCTCAATTCAAGTTGATTTGCCACTTGAGGCTCCTCATCATTAGGTCCATTTCGGTATCAAAACAAGTTTTGATGTTCAATTTTCTCTTGTCCTAGTGAAAAATGCTACCTTTATCAAGAACTTCACATGAAGTTATGATTTTTAAGGTTCGGAACAACTACACTTAATGGACGTCATAATACTGAAATTCATACGTCAATTATTTATCAATCTGTATAATTTTCTGCATCACAAGCTTTTATGCCTTTCGGTCGGTCAAAACTTCGAAACTTCAGAATTCATTATATACACTTACAGAGTCGGTCCATTTTGCTCCAATGGCTTCAGATATTTTCCTCCTCTGCTCAGCAGACTTTGGTGCTGTCCTGTCTGCACTTTGTCTCGGTGATCTTTTTATTAGTTCAACACAGTCCACCCTCTCCTCCTTGAGCTTTTCCTTCGAGACACGGTAAGAATCCCACTGCAGCTCCTCTTCACCATCGTAGCCTCGTCTAGAAGCTTCTGCAACTGAATTCTGCCACTCGTAAAGGCAAAGCTCTTGTATAATCAACTTTTCACGCCGTCTTTGCCAACCCATTCGTACTCCGGCTCCAATCTTTACCCTTGTCTGATCACTGAGCGCAAAAATAACAAACGGAATTTCATTTGCGCGTTATGATTCACCACACAAAGTAGAACATCTTAACTACATGACAAAGCTTTGAAATCGAGTAAGTTACCTACCTTTGAGCATGTCCAATCGTCGTTAACTTCATCTTCACCTATAAAATAAATTTTTATAGAGAGATTAAGATTTTAAAGATATAAGAATCAAATTCTTAATGAACTTAGCTTGGCCAAAACCAGACATTTCGGCATCATTTAAGTCATAAACAGCCATATTTTAAAATACATCACACTTCAAACCCTTGATATCAAGACCAAGATTCCCAAATTAATTGACATTGACTTAAAGTTATACCAGATGTTAAATGGTTCGGAATATTTTGATCTGATTTTGGAATAACAATGTTTTCTAAGCATACGAAATGTAAATGCATCTAATAATTAAATGTTATGGCCATTCCAAAAGAACATGTAAATTCATTCTTACATGACTTCACCTTAGGATCCTGCATTGCAAGTTTGGTTCTTTCTTTGATTCGCTGAAGGGTTTCTGTGTAACACATCAGAAAAAAGATTGATAAACGTCGGTTCTGAGCCTGATCTACATTAGTTATGGTTAGAACATACCAGGACTGTGCTTTCTCCCTTTGTTCCATGGCATATTACCTTTATTTGCTTTGGAAATTCTCATCCGCCCCAACTTCTCTCTCTCATCTACGTCGTCTATCTCCTCATTGGAAGATTCAATCTGGGTATTTGAAGAACTTAAATCAAAAGCCGGCTCCAAATCCTCATAGTTTGAAAGTTTATCCTCTGAATCGTTGTAATCCAGATGACCATTTTCATGGTAAACCAAATATTTGAGTTCAAGAGTTGCAACTGCCTGAATCAGGTAACAATTCCTGCGCTTTTCGAGCTGTCCAACATTAAAGTTCCCCCTTTCTGGTCTATTCAAGGATTTCCAAGCTTGAGGTAATCTCTTTTCATTCGCAAAACTGTATGTGGACGATGACCATTTAACATGAGTTGGAGTTTGCGTCCTAAGAGAACCTTGAAAAGTTTGAAATCTAGGCTGTGCAGCCGCAATATCAGCTACAAATGCAGGAACAGCAAAAGGCTAATTTCAGTTGAATAAGCAGCAGACCGCCCCACAAAAAACACAATCTTAGCCAAAAAAATGCAGGAACAGCAAGTTGAACTCAATCCTATAATCAGGACAAACTAAAAACACAAAACAATCTCAGCAAAAAATGTAGGAAACATTCTAAACAAATAGAGTTTCATAAGCAGGACAGTAAGAGACAAACTCAAACAAGTTTCAATTCAAGCAGGACGAGCACAAACGATGAAGATAATCGTTCAGAGATGCTCTTTGGAATGAAATGCTCGGATGAAGTAACGAAAACAAACCGATTTGCGCGCTGAAACAGAAAAGACATACCTAGCAAAGGCATAAGAGCTCAATCAGCCACTTCCAACTCCAGCGATTCACTCGAGCAGAAGTCAAGCATGGCGTCCTCGAAAAAACACCATTCCAATCGCCGTCGACTGAGAAATTGGCCGAGTGGGAGAGCCACAAACTCAAAATTCACCTCGCCATTTCTGTAAAGCAGCGGGATAACGAATCGAATTGACCCTTCAGAGCCCACCATCCAACTCGCCGACTGGCAAATCTAAAAGACATCCAAGTCCTTTTTTGGGCTTCAACTCTAGTGGGCTATAAGCAAACATTCATTTAACTTACTAATTATTTATTTCTTTGTAGTCAAAAGTGACATGAACAAAAGCCCAAATCTACGAGTCTGATGCAATCTGAATGTTTTTTTGCCAACAGTAACGCAAAGCTGACGTTTTTCTTCTTGCGGGAGAAAGGAGAGGGATAAAGTCATCATGATAGTAAAATAAAGGGCTAAAGCAGCTGCTAATTATGGAATCTGTCGGTCGAAGGTGATTACTTGATCTATCCATGCGAGCAAGCTCGACCAGTAGCTTAGACTGGCCCTCAATTTAAGGGCTGATTCACTTGTAAAAGTCTTTAAAGGTTAAACATTTCTTTATTCTGTTCCGCAAATCAGGCATATTGTTCTATGCACAAGTTTGATTGAAATAAACAGTAATTGATTTAGCGTTGAAAGTGGGATTGAGAAAAAGGTCGAAAGAATTAATGGGTTTGCCTAGTAATTCTGTTTTGGATACCTCCTGTCTGTACTGAAAGAACATGATTTCTCTGACTATGGAAGCTTGATAAAATCCAAGGTCGAAGCTTTTCAAGAGTTTGGTAGGGGTGAGAGAGTAGTCTGTCAGAGGGCCTTAATGCCGGTAAGCAAGGGAGCGGATGTAGGACTTCATCGGATTCTTCAGATACTGTCAATGGCGACGTCTCAGTTAATTGGATTTCCCTGCTTGTTTTAACTCTGCAAATTACTTGCGGGAAAAAGACAGCAGAAGGAATTCGGATTTGGGCATGATTTAGCAGTCAAAATCGAGATTATAATATGTCGTGAATTACGTGAGAATTGGAGGTGAGAGAAAGGGACGATCTTGTTTCGTCTTTTTCTCTTCTGAATTTGTTCTTTTATAACGATTGGTTTTAATTCCTCAGATTTTCAGCATTACAGCCATTTTTTTGGTTTCTTTGCGCAACAATGGAGGATTCTTCCAGGCAGAGTAGACGCAGAGCACTGGGGGAGGAAGGGATTAATGTGCTGATAACAGGCAAAATTATGGTGATCGCCATGCTCGTCTTCTTCCTCGTGCTGGTATTCGTCTTCCTCCTTCAGCTCTACGCAGGATGGCTGTGGTCGCGCATTGAACAACAAGCCAACCCTCCTAATCTCCAAACTCGCCGCCGCCGCCGCCGCAGGTTCTTCTTCGTTTCCGACCAAGAGCCCGCCGTCGCCGCCGCAGGAAGAGGGCTGGACCCTGTTCTTCTCCGATCTCTCCCTGCTTTAGTTTTCAACCCAGAAGATTTCAAGCAAGGCTTAGAATGTGCAGTCTGTTTGTCTGATCTCGTTGAGGGGGAGAAAGCCAGACTGCTTTCAAACTGCAACCATGGATTCCATGTCGATTGTATAGACATGTGGTTCCAATCCCATTCTACCTGTCCTCTTTGCCGGAACCCGGTCATTACCAAATATTCCGATCCAGAGCCAGGAGAGAACTCCGAGCAACAAGAACAGACCTTACTTCCATCTGGGCTTTCCTCGGATTCTCCGATCTTTCCGACGAACATCTTGTTTTGGGGAAATCAGATGCAGGTCAGTTCTGTAGGGGCTTGTTTGGAAGAGGTCCCTTCTTCTCAACGCCCCAGTTCTTCGTCGTCATCCGGTAGCCGACTAGACGGAATTCTGTCGATTGACGTCTCGCCTGAGGTTTTTCCGCTCAACGAGGAGGAGCATAATTCTCCGGTGACGACCAGATTGAGGTCATTGAAAAGGCTTTTGAGTAGGGAAAGAAGGGTAACTCCTTGTAGTACCACATCCATGGACGTTGAACAAGCAGCCATCAGAGAACAGTAATATTTACAGAGCTAGCTATGAAGGTGATACTCCATTCAAATTCGACTACCAGTCCGAGGAGAATTCTACCATCCGCCATAAGTAGTTCTTGTTGGTTTTAATTGGTTCTTCACTGTAATTGTACTTGCAGAGAGCACTTGTCAAAGAGATGAGACCGAAACTCTACTGTATCAGACCACGTCGGTGCTCGATCGAATGTTTTATCATCAAAAATTAAAAAATGATTTTTATTTCTGACATTAAAATAAAGAAAGGGTTAAAAACAATTTAAAATAACTCTTTAATGAAAAATTTTAACAATTAAAACTTTTAATTATTTATAATCAACCAAATTAATTTACCATAGCACAAATCATCCCATCTTTAATTTGTGCTCAGATCGAGGGATTGATCTAAAATGAACGGTCCACAATCTATCTCGTGCTTACATAATACTGGATATATTAAGTTGAGAGTCAATGTTAGAGGTCAACACTTTGGATTGTGTACCACCAACAATTTTTGCTAAATTAATTTTTCAATTTATGTATTGGTAAATGGCGAAGTTTTAGTCAGAATCGATAGCGGAAAATTTGTAATAGTAGGTAAGAGATTATTTCTAGACTAATGAAAAATAAAAAAATTATAAGCTTCCAATTAGAAACGAACTGAATAACAATTTAACTAAACTATTAAAGAGAGAGTACGAAAAGTTAATTGGAATTATATTATTTTATAAAAAAATATAAAATAAAGGAAAGGAGGATCAGGATCGTGGAACCCCCCTTCAGTTTTCCTTCCTCCCAAGCGAAGCTCTCTTCTCTTCATCGATTGCCTTTCCAGTGGTGATCCTCTCTGATTCTCCATCGATCTTCAGATATATGATAAATTTTAGTTAGTTCTTAGTAGATAGTTAGTCATTTAGTTGTTTTGAGTGTTAAAAGTGAAATTAGATGGAGTATTTAGTAGTTTTGGTGAACCCTAAGAGGGAGATATAAAATTTTGAGGTTAAAGTTACTTTTCATCCATGTATTGGTGTTTAAAGTGGAAGTAGAAGTAGATTATGAGTTTTTTTTAGAGAAGATTGAACGTTTAGATAACCGAATACTCGGGTTACGGAACGGTTTTCGTTTTGCCAAGTTGTAAGTGTTGAATTAGAAATTGGATTAGACTGTTAAGAATTAGACGTCCTTAGGAGTCTGAAGTATTTTGAATCGTCCAAATCGGACTAGTATTGGCTAAGTCATGCATTTCCGAAGGTTGGTAGGAAATTGAGTTGGAATTCGAGTTTACATAGATTAGATGTTAAGTTGTTATTTTCTTTAGAGCTTTACGAGTTAGAAGGAAAGTAAAATTTATGATGAACCCTAAGAGGGAGATACAAAATTTTGAGGTTAAAGTTACTTTTCATCCATGTGTTGGTGTTTAAACTGTAAGTAGAAGTAGATTATGAGTTTTTTTTAGAGAAGATTGAACGTTTAGATAACCGAATACTCGGGTTACGGAACGATTTTCGTTCTACCAAGTTGTAAGTGTTGGATTAGAAATTGGATTAGACTGTTAAGAATTAGACGTCCCTAGGAGTCTGAAGTATTTCGAATCGTCCAAATTTATGATGTGTGGTTTTATAGGTTCCCCGGTTTAGCGAGCGAACTACGAATTTTGAGATACGAATTGATAAGGATATCAGGTAAGTAGTGTACGTAGGTGTTTTGCCTTCGGGTCTAAATCACAATTCGGTAGGTTGCAAGCATGATTATTTTATGTTATACTTTATTGATTATGCATCATGGTTTTCAAGTACGAGAACGAAACAAAAATGAATTTTCATATTTTTACGAAATAAAACAGTAGGATGTGACGTGATGAACGAAATGAAAAGATACGTAAAAAGATAATGAAAGTGAGATTAAGTGGTCTTGTCCCGCGAGGTGTATCATTTCTTCCCCCCCCCACACGTAGTGGCCTTGTCCTGAGAGGTGTACCGCCAAGTCTATCACTTTACTAAATCGAAGTAGGCATAGGTGGACCACGATGTATGTTACCTTGATCTAGCACGTAAATAAGAATCCATTAGTAAAAAGGTAAAGAAGATGCAAGAAAGAGACGAAAACGAAAGTACAGAAGAAACGGTAGAAACTGCATATGTTAGGATATTTTTGTTTTAAGTGTGTATGTTTTTACGTGCATTATTTATTTAGTATTACGCTAATATAGATGAGTTCTGTGATGTAGGTGACGAAGCGATAGCTGATGAGTACTCATAGCGTACCCAGGACTAGAAGACAGTTAGAGGAGTGCGCTCGTAAACGGTTCGGCTGGCTGTTAGGGCGTTTTGACCACGGTGGGCATAGGTATGAGTTTTGGGGTTTAGTCGAAATCGTTTTGAGTCATTTGGATGTATAGACGGATTTCAAACGTTAATAGTCTTTTTTTTTTTATGTAAATAATGATTTGAGTTGATGGAAAAGTGTACGTTCTGTTATTTTTAGCGTTGAGTCATAAGCCCGATTGTTCTTGGGAAAGTTTAAGGTTTCTAGTCAGATTTATGGGAAGGAAGTGTCGACCGATAGAGTTAGTGGTTGACCAAACTTGGCAAGTGTCAACCGCGAGGGTCGACGTGCGAAGGCAGAGTTGAATCAAGTGTCGACATGCGTCTGTAGGTGTCGACCGGTTAGTATAAAGATAGTAGCAGTATCGGCTACAAGGTTCGACCGATGGAAATAGAGAGGATGAAGGTGTCGACCGCTTTCCGTGATGAGCATAGAAGTGTCGACCTCAGGGCTCGACCGGTGCGGGCAGAGAAAATTGGAGTGTCAACCCATGTTCACAAGTGTCAACCGGTTAGTGTGATGAGCAGAAAGGTGTCAATCGCTAAGGTCGACTGATGAAAACAAAAACAAAGGAAGTGTCGACCAGCTCTTATAGGAGTCGACTGAAAATGTCTTTTAATATTTTAAAAACTTGAAATTTTATTTAAACTGATTTTAATCAAAATTTTTCGCAGCAACGATTTTAAACGTTTTCAAAAAGATCGTTTTAATTCGATGAACGAAATTTTAAATTTTTATACGAATTTTACCCAAGTGTATGAGTAAAGTTAACAACCTGGGTCTGGGGACGACTCTGTGGCGCTACAGAAATGGTATCAAGGTAGTGAGTAGTAGTAGTAAGCGTACCAGAAACTATGTGAATTTTTATCTCGTTACAGATTGGCCCCCCATTCTCAAACTCTCCATTTTAAAAGGCAGTCAAGAACCTTGGGTCACCACCCCTGATCGATCCCCTGTTATCAAACTCTTCATTTTAGAGGGCAGTCAAAAACAGGAGGTTATCACCCCGGATTAGTCCCTCGCTCTCTGCTTTTCCATTTTAGAAGGCAGTTGAGAACCTTGAGTCACCATCCTAGATCGACCCTCCGTCATAAAACTTTCCATTTTAGAGGGCGTTCAAGAACGGGGGGTTACCACCCGGATCAGCTCTCTGTTCTCTGCCTCCCTATTTTAAAGAGCGGTGGGGAACGAGAGATTACCACCCCAAATCGACTCTACCGTTCTCAACATTAGGGTTGAGAACAAAGTGTCGATCCCCGAGAGAATGAGGGCCCGACCAAGTGTGGCGACCCCTAGTTTTTGAATCACATACGGTGCAGGTGGAACGATGAGTCTCCACCCCCCACATCGACTATCTAACCTAACATGACCAGTGCCACATAGGTATTGAACAAATCGGGGAGCTGTTCATTTTAGATCGTCCCCCTGATTTCGATGCAAATTGAGAACGAGGAGTAATCGGCCATTTGCCAGAGTTTGATTTGTTAGATTATAAATATTTTGTTAGATTATAAATATTTTAAAGTTTTAGTTCTTACAATTTTTAGTTTAAATTAAAATAATACTTTAATATTTAAATTAGTTTAACCCACTAAAAAAATTTCCGAATTCCCTTTAGTTTTCATTGATCTAGTCGTGATTGATGTGTTAATTTACTTTTCAAATATTTATTTGAACACTTTTGAGTTAAACTCACTTAGCAACATAGACAAATATTGTCAATTTTTTTTAGTAAAACTTTATATGTTACATTATTGATCTCAGTCGAACAAAAGTATAACTGTGATGTTGAGCCTACAAAAGAGAGGTGATTACGGTGATTCATGTTTGTTAAAAATTTATAGTATTAAAATATTATATATATAACACATTGAATAATATTATATTTAATTTTTTATTATATTTTTTTAAAATACATGTCAAAGTATTTAATAATGATTAATTTAATAAATATAATAAATTAATTATTAATAATTTATTATATTTTAATTATTAACGTCGAAATATATATTTTAAAATAATGGAATAAAAATGGATAAAATTATACATGTGTCTGTCACAATCGCATGATATTGTCTCAGCGAGTGGAGTTTGAGTGATTGGACCCTTCGCAGATTAATTACAGCTTGCATTGATATTGATTTGAATTATTTATTGTAATAAAACAAATGTCACCGCAAAAATTAATAAATAATAAATAAATAAAAGATATAAACACAAAAAGGTGACAAATTAATTATATGAAGATTAAACTATGTGACTAAATAAATGGGGCCATGCGTGCGAACAACAGCAGGAGCACTGTGAAGGTCGTGAATGGAGGAATAGGGTATCTGCGTTCCGTCCCTCCTACCTGACTTGAAAAGACAAGAGAGAGGTCCGGACAATGAAAGTTGGTGACCGCCATTGACGGCCATTCCTCTGAACTTAACTGGACCAGAACCATTATCACTTCTAGTACCAGGAAGATGGCTATGGCGATGGAGTTTCCCATCTCCTTCCCTGCTCTTTTTCTCCTCGCTTTTCCACCATGAAAGCAGATCTTTTCTCCATGATTTCTTCTTCTTCCTCTCCTCTTCTGCTTCTGGTGCAATTCTGTCGACTTCTAAGAACTGCTGCCACCCGCGTAAAATTGTAAGATTTAAGTTCAGATAATCATCAAATATGAGTGGGTTTACCTGCAAAAACTCTAACCCAGCAGGATCAAACATATCGCCGTGAAACTTGCATCTCCCATGCTCATCTGTTGAAAATGATTTCGCCATTGTTGGCTCCTTCGACCTCCAGGATTTCATCCTGAGACGAGGGATGGAAGTTTTAAAGCAGCTGAAAAGGCTATGGCAATAGCCGATCACCAGTGCCTAGCTTTGTTCTTCCCATTTACAGACGTTTTGATAAAAGGAAGAATGATTTATATTTGCAGAAAAAACATGGCAGACGACATAAATAAAGACCAAGACTTTCTCACCTTTAACCCTAACCATTCTTACAGAGCTTGGAGACTGGCCCGAGAGACCTAAAAGACTGAAGGTTTGATAGTGGGAAGACGTTGGGATTTACGAAAGGTTCTGCAGTTGAGTTCTAATGGTTAGATGTTATTTTCATAGATGTTAACTAAATGCTTACAATTTCGATTCCGTCCAAATTGAACGAAACAATAAACGACGATGATCAAAAACGTATTATATTGTTACACAAGTCACACCCGATATAGGGTCCGGGGATCATGTTCTATTCATTGGGCTTGAGCTGTTGGGCTGACATCGCTGGGCTCTGGGGCTGCAGAGCTCAGACAGACTACGTAAGTTCAAATAAAAAAAAATATATATATATATATATATTATTAAAAAATAATAACAAAAAGAAAGAGAGTGGGACCAGTTATACTTAGAGAATATCAAGAAAGTTAGATAGTATATATTTATAAATTTCTGTTAAGGACTGCATATTTATAAATTTCTCCTTCCTCGCAGTTTCTCACTGTTAAAGCCGCCATTACTACTCACGACTCACCTCCATTACTCTCTACATCCACCCCCACCCCCCGGCAATCACTCAATCTCTCATCGCCCTCCCTACGCTCCAAATCTTCTTTTTCTTTCGTTTGAAACGGTGATCAACGTCAAGCCAGTGATGGCCGGAGTGCCAGATTCCGGCAGTCGACCTTCTGTATCGGAGCTAAACAAGAAGAAGCTCTTATTCTGGGCTCTCTCTGCTGTTCTTCTGATTTCTGATTTCACCGGAGTTGCAGTCGGAGTTGAGTCGAGAGAAAACTCCGACGACGTCGACACTTTTCTTCCTTCCCATTCTATTATCAACACCTCTTGCAGCTCCACTTTATACCCCGACTTATGCGTCTCCGCCATTACCTCTGTTGACGGAGCTAGCAAAAAAGTCTCCAGCCCGAAGGACGTTATCGAGCTGTCGTTAAATATCACGATCGAAGAAGTGAAGAAAAATTATTTAGCCATTAAAAAGCTTAGGAGCAGAGCAGGATTGACCAAGCGCGAGAAGGTTGCGGTCAATGATTGCTTGGATAACATGGAAGACACCCTGTACGAGCTCGACAAGGCTGTAGAGGATCTCCATTTGTACCCAACTAAGAAATCTCTAGCCCAGCACGCCGACGACCTTAAGACTTTGCTCAGCTCCACAATCACCAACCAGGAATCTTGCTTAGACGGGTTCTCTCACGACGATGCCGACAGAAAGGTAAGGAAGGTGCTGCTCAAGGCGGAGATCCATATCGAGAAAATGTGCAGTAATGCTTTGGCGATGATTAAGAACATGACTGACACTGATATAATCAACGAGAGTAGAATGATGGGAAGGAAAAAGCTGACGGAGGAGCCGACGGAGGAGGTGGGTCACGACGACATAAAGTGGCCGGATTGGCTGTCGGGTTCCGACAGACGGCTGTTGCAGTCGACTTCAGTGACACCGAATGTGGTGGTGGCAGCCGACGGCAGTGGGGACTACCGGACAGTCTCGGAAGCAGTGGCAGCCGCACCGTCAAGGAGTTCTACCAGATATGTTATCAGAATCAAGGCGGGAGTCTACCGGGAAAATGTAGATGTGCCGAGGGCCAAGACGAATATCATGTTTATGGGAGATGGAAGAACCACCACCATCATCACCGGAAGTAGGAACGTCGTTGACGGAAGCACCACTTTCCACTCTGCAACAGTTGGTAAGTCCTCCATTTTTCCTACCTAAACAATAATGAAGACCATGTTCTTGCTTTAACTTCGATTTAGCCGTTAATTGATGCTTTTTTAACTTAATTTTAGCTCCAGAAGATTGATAGGTGGGTTTATCAGCGTCCCATAGGTCGTCTTAGCTGTACATTTTGTAGGCAATTTGATGCATGTTCTTGGTAGGGAACCAGTCATTTTCAACGTTATTTTCCCTGCTAAAGAAGAGAGAGAGAGAGAGAGAGAGAGAGAGAGAGAAGGAGAGATTTTAACTTTTGAAATATGAACGTTGGATTGAGAAAGAGGCAGAGAGATTAGGAGGAGCCGGAACCATATCCATAAGTCTGAAAACACTGTCGATCTTTTGTGAACGTCGAAGATGAGAGCAGGGGCCCAGTTTGTCCTTTCTCATCTTCTGTGAGATTCCTTCCATCAATCAGTGCGAATATCGTGCATATCTTTATTATTATCATATTTTCTTACCTAAATCTACGGATCCATCTTTTCTTAACTATGTTTTGATTGAATAAATCCAAAATCTTGGTCGGTTGATCTTTCTTGTAGTTAATCTCGTACGTGTTTCTTACAGACCACCGACACTCGTTTTTAATTCTACTAGGTTGGGTTTTTAATCTTCTCTCTCTCTCTCTCTCTCTCTCTCTCTCTCTCTCTCTCTCTACTGGTTAATTCATTAGCTATGTAAATGCATCTGTTCGATATAATGCTGGTTTTTATGGGGATTTTTGAAAGTTTTCTTTTTCATAAGAATTTACAGAAACCAAGTAAGATTTACGGTTTCTTGTAGCTTCGAATTTTGATGTAGTCCGTCTACGTTTGCAGCGGCGGTCGGCGATAATTTTCTGGCCCGGGACATTACCTTCCAAAACACCGCCGGTCCGTCCAAGCACCAGGCCGTGGCTCTACGTGTCGGGTCCGATCTCTCCGCCTTTTACCGATGCGAAATGCTTGCCTATCAAGATACCCTCTACGTCCACTCCAACCGTCAATTCTTTATAGAGTGCGTCGTCGTCGGCACCGTTGATTTCATCTTCGGCAACGCCGCCGCCGTCCTTCAAAAGTGCAATATCCGTGCACGTCGGCCTAACTCCGGCCAGAAAAACATGGTCACCGCCCAAGGCCGAACCGACCCGAACCAAAACACCGGAATTGTCATCCAACTTTGTAATATTGACGCCACCTCCGATCTCGCACCAGTTCAAAGCAGTTTCCCAACTTATCTCGGGCGACCATGGAAGGAATACTCGAGGACGGTGGTTATGCAAACGGCGATAAGCAATGTGATAAACCCAGCCGGATGGCACATCTGGGAAGGGGATTTCGCTCTCGCCACATTGTTCTACGGCGAGTATAAGAATACCGGAGCCGGAGCGGACACATCGAAGAGGGTGACGTGGTCCACAGTGATTACCAGTGCTACTGAGGCAGAGGCTTTTACTCCGGGAAAGTTCATCGCCGGTGGCAGTTGGTTGGGTAGCACTGGTTTTCCGTTCACTCTTGGTCTGTAGGGCCTCTGTTTGTTCAGCCTATTCTTATTATTTTCTTCAGCTGTTTCCTCTCTATTTTGGCCTTGATATGTTCATGGCTAATCAATAAAAAAAAACTGCAAATTTATGCATTAATGAATGATTTACATGCATGGATCTTGTTACTTGGAGTTTTGTCTCTTCAAATGTTTGAATTTTATGAATCTTAAGAATGTTAGTGTTGTCCCCGTCAATCTTTAATCTCGGTGTCAAACTATCGAGATAATAACAAAATACGTAAATAACCCTTAATATGTTTGTACGAATATAGCGTTATTTGGTAATTGTGCACCTCTGATGATATGAGATTTGACTTATTCTAGGGCATTCATTGCCTACACATAATGAACGGGTAATTGTGCACCTCTGTCTCTGTTGATATGAGATTTGACTTATGCTGGGACACTCATTGTCTACACATAATGAATTGTTACAATTTTTTCTATTTTAACGTTCGACGTCCTGGTTAGACACACTTTTGATTGGACAGTGACGTTAATACAAATTGTAATTTCCACGGATACTCACAACCCTCGCACTATGTCCTCTTTACCTACATATGACAAACAGAGCAAAGTCCATCAAGTCTTACCTATATCATCCAAGTTAAATTATCACATCCGTATTTATCCGTTTCTACTGGGCTCAGCATATGATATACATAGTAGATGCATATGCACCCACTGCTCACCATCATGCCAAATGGGAGAAATCATGATGTTTGTGGTAAGCCGGACGAAACCCACCTCATGGGTCAGCAAAGACAGGCAATTGAGGTGGTCTAAGTTCACATGGCAGCTGATGCCCAAAATATTAGCATTTACTGCACATTTCCTGATGGCTTACATCACATTTTCTGCCATTATTAGCCATTACTTTAGTTGGATTGTAGCAGAAGCCCACTCCAAGACACTCAGAAAGCACACAAAAGCTGGTGTCTTCAACTTTTTCTGAAAAACCCAAAAAGCTTCTCTTCAATCTGGGATCAGAGCTTTGGAGTAGCTGTTCAAATGGACTCCATTAACTCCTTCAAGGGCTACGGCAAGGTGGACGAGGTTGAAGCGAGAGAATTCCGCCGGAAAACTCGCCGGCGACTTGTCATTCTTGTTGTTTCTGTCGTCGTCCTGATTGCTTTAATCGTCGGGGTAGTCGCCGGCACCGTGATTCACAAGCGGAGCGGTTCTTCGCCGTCAATGCAGTTAACTCCGACTGCTTCGATTAAAAATATTTGCAGCGTGACGCAGTATCCCGCGTCTTGTATATCTACACTCGAGGCCTCGAATACCACCAACCCGGCAGTTCTCTTCAAGTTTTCTCTCCGAGTTGCCATTAACGAGCTCTCCAAGCTCTCTCAGTACCCCACAAAGCTCAGCACCAACGATACCAAGCTTAACGAGACCTTGTGGCTCTGTGGCGCGCTTTTCGAAGACGCCGTCGACAGAGTCAACGACTCGATTTCAGCCATGGAAGTGGGCGAAGGAGATAGGCTTTTGTCCGAGTCCAAAATCAACGACTTGAGAACATGGCTCAGCGCCACCATTACCGACCAGGAAACCTGCTTGGACGCTCTTCAAGATCTGAACTCCACTCTTGTAAACGACTTCAGAAATGCGATGGAAAACTCCACCGAGTTCGTCAGCAATAGTTTGGCCATTGCAACGAAAATTCTCGGTCTGTTGAGCGATTTCAACATTCCGATACACCGGAGGTTGCTCGGATTCAAAGGGTTGGACTCAAACTTTCCAGATTGGGTAAGCGCCGGAGATCGGAGGCTGCTGCAAACGGAGAATGTGGTGGCGAACGTGACGGTGGCGGCTGACGGGAGCGGGAACTACACGACGATCTCCGATGCGGTGAATTCCGTGCCAAAGAAGAGTACGGTGAGATTTATTATATACGTGAAGGAAGGAAGATACGAAGAGACGGTGAGATTGGATAAGAATACATGGAACGTTATGATGATCGGAGACGGCAAAACTAAGACCATTGTTTCCGGCAGCTTGAACTTTGTCGATGGCACTCCCACTTTCTCCACCGCTACATTCGGTAAATCATTTTATCTTCTTCACCGAAAAGTTTATTGCTTTCTTCATTTGCTGCTGCATTTCTTCTTTAATCTCCATTAACATCAAGTGAGAGCTGGATTAACTGAGTTTTTCGGTCCTTCATTACGGCCAACTCAGATTAACTCATGTATTAATAGTAATACAATTTGTTAGAAATCAAACTAAAACCGAAAAAAATACTACGGAAGACATCAAATTTACTAATGTACTGTGAAGATCGAAATGCAACCGGAGTTTTGCTTGTCTGTCCCTAAGTTACATAAATTTATAGAAGAAACAAATTTCTAATAAGATTCAAAATGTGGGTCTAATCGGATTGGCAGTATAAAATTGGAGTCACGCGAGAAATCTATCCCAATAGTTTGTCTAGTTTGTAGATACTCCACCGCGTGCTTGTCTATTTTCATTTCCAACTTTTGACTTTGATTTCCTACTTTATGACCTCTTAAATGTCGTCTAATCTGGAAAATCTCTCATTTCTTTGGTTGATTTGAGTGAACTTTTTTTGCTAACCAGCTGTTGCCGGGAAAGGATTCATTGCCAAGGACATCGGCTTTGTCAACACGGCCGGAGCAGCCAAGCATCAGGCAGTTGCATTCCGGTCAGATTCAGATCTTTCGGTCTACTTCGGCTGCTCATTCGATGCCTTCCAAGACACCCTCTATGCCCACTCCAATCGGCAATTCTACCGCAATTGTGACATTACGGGCACCATCGACTTCATTTTCGGTAATGCGGGTGTTGTCTTTCAGGGGTGCAATATCATGCCTAGGCAGCCACTGGCCAACCAGTTCAACACCATCACAGCTCAAGGCAAAAAAGACCCTAACCAGAACACGGGCATTTCCATGCAAAAATGCACTTTTTCCCCTCTGCCTGGCGACAATCTCTCTGCTCCAACTTACCTTGGTCGACCATGGAAAGACTATTCCACTACTGTCATCATGCAGTCCGATATTGGCGTGTTCCTCAACCCCTTGGGTTGGATCGAATGGATCATTGGCGTCGAGCCTCCCAAAACTATATTTTATGCCGAGTACCAGAACACGGGACCTGGCTCTGCCATGGACAAAAGGATCAGTTGGGCTGGTTATAGGCCGACTATAACTGCAGAAGAAGCCAGAAAATTCACAGTCAACTCTTTCATTCAGGGCAACGATTGGTTGCCGGCAACAAGAGTTGAATTTGATGCATCTTTGTGAAACTAATATACACATATTACATTTGTTTTTTCATATATTTCGTGCATTCATTGGCTATAGTTGCGTGTGTAAGAAGATTTGATTGTGGAGGGGAAATGTTACTTGAGTTTGACAATCATGGAAGGCTTGTTTTGTTTGTGCTTTGAATTGGCTAAGGTATGTCCTAATAACATTAGTGTCTGCATAAAATTAAAGGACAAACTTTTGGAGCAACCTAAATCTCACCAAATGGTTTAGATCTCATGGGTAGTGGATAGAACTACAAAAAACTGTTCTAAACAGCTGAACAAGAAACTATTTTATGCAAAAATGAATTTTGACAATAAAAATAGGCATAAGAAATGTAGATGGGAATGAAAAACTGACAGCTTGCGCCCATAGATTATAGAAGCAGAGATTATAGAGTTCTTTGAAAATGGTGTGGGATGGCTAGGTGGTAGTGTCCAGGTACCAGTGAGTGCCTTCCAGGCTTCCATTTTATATTCCAATTATCCATACTTGGAAGTTGGAAATTTGGAATCGAAAAAGAAGACGACCCAGAAACAGACGGCGGTCAAAGCTTCGAACAAACCGGCTGCTCCATTAATCCTAGAGAAAAAGTAGCCAAACTTCCCCCAACTTCTTATATAAATCTATCTTTTTTCCCCCATCGCCATGCGGAAATTCGTCAGCGTTGCAGCTAGGCAACTTGTCAAGCGCTCTGGCAGCGGCAGCTCGAAGCAGCAGGGCTCATTTTCTTCGCCTCACTCCCGATTATTGTCCTCTACCCCTGTTCTTGATTTCCCTTCTTCGCCTTCTTCGATGGCTTCTTCTTCTCCATCTTCAAATTCTTCGTCTCCTGTTACTCTTCAAAATATCAACCCCAAGGTATTCCAACCCCACTTTTTGTCGGTCGTCGTAATATTATTTCTCTTTTTCTTTTGGGCTTTCGGATTGATTTGTTGGTTTGATTCTTCTGAGCTCAGTGATAGACCGTTTTGAATTGGGTTATGGCATCTGGGATTAGCTTGATTTGTGATGTTTTTTTGTTTCTATGCCAAATTTTCTACCTTTATATATAGATTTGGTTGATCTTCGTCTTATATGCCATTCAATTTTAGAACATATTCTCTCACCTGTTAACCTATATTTTTTCTTTGTTTCTTGTTTGTTTTGTTCGTGTCTCAAATTGGAAAATTTTCCTTCCACTATCAGAATCGAAGCTTGCCAATCTCCTGTTTCCTAGATATCTCAGTTTCCTTCCTGTTCATGGGTTAGTTCGAAATTGTCTTCATTCTACTCGTGAGACCTAAAGTTTCCTCTTTTTGCAGGTTTTGAAGTGTGAATATGCTGTCCGTGGGGAAATAGTCACGCTTGCCCAGGTAACATCCTTATTTATCACGTGCTTGAAAGAGCCTGGAAATGATTCTGGGTTTCTGATAATTTAAGGTTTCTTTTATCTTTGCAATTGAGAAACTGATCTCCTTTCAGAATTCATGCTAAGAATTATCTAACTGTAGTTGGGTATGGTCTCTTATTTGTAGAGGTTGCAAGAAGAGATATTGGCCAAGCCTGGTTCACATCCCTTTGATGAGGTATGATTTGACTTTTCTTGAAATCTTTTGAAAAAGATGAAAAATTTAGACTGCTGAGTGTTGATCAATGGATTTAAAATCCATCAAAGAGGTCTTGGTTGAAATCTTCAAACAAAAAAAAGTCTTACTTCAGAACATAATAAAAGTATCTGATATAATTTAATCAATATAAGCGTAAGCAAATATGGTGTTCTTAAAATTAAAAACTAAGCCGCGGAGTTGACAAATTTTATTGTTCTGTCTTTGCCACGAAGGTTAATCTACTGAAATTGCCGTAGTTGGAGTTATCTTAAAATTTTTAATGGAGCTTTCTTATACTGAAATTGCTGTAGTTTGAAGTTCATATTTTACTACTCCATGTAGATACTTTACTGCAATATTGGAAATCCCCAATCTCTTGGTCAGCAGCCTATAACATTTTTCCGTGAGGTTTGTTTACTGACTTCCATAGTCGATGCACTTGCTCAGCTACAACTTAATAAGTTATCTATTTTCTTATTTATATTTTAGGTGATTTCACTGTGTGATCATCCAGCTATTTTGGACAAAAGCGAAACACAGGGTCTGTTCAGGTAATAAAGAGATTAGCATCCTGTTTTATAATATCTGAAAAGATTTTACAATATATTTGGAATTCGAAAAGGAAAAATGAAAGAAAGGAAAAAAACTGGCTGAAAATACAGCCTTTCTTATGATTCTGATTTGAAATTAATGACGTTGATTGAGTTTATCCATTAATGATATCTATTTCGGTTTCTTTAGTTCTCGTTAATAATTTGGCATCATATCGAGTTGACTTTATTCTGTTACCATCCCCTGTCGAATTGTTTATATATGAATGAACAATGAACCTATGCTCATCTACTCATATAAAATTGAATTATTGGACATGAAGACTACCTATTTCTTTGGGTTATTGCATCTGTTTTGGCTCATTCTATTCAGTCATTAATTTTACTTTTTGCCTTTCTTCCTGCCATACTTAGATTACAAGGTCTTGCTATCTAGAAAACTGGTATCTAGTTTCTTTTTGAAGCTAGTCTCTTACGTTCTTCTCGTCACATGTTTCAGTGCAGATGCAATTGAGCGAGCATGGCAAATTCTTGATCAAATACCGGGAAGGGCAACTGGGGCCTATAGTCACAGTCAGGTTATGATTAGCAAGTCCATCTTCTAAACTGAAACGTAAGATAATTGTTTTGTGCTTGTTTCTTTTGTTAACATTTTCATCTCAGGGTATCAAGGGATTACGGGAAGTGATTGCTTCTGGAATCGAGGCTCGTGATGGTTTCCCAGCTGATCCAAATGACATTTTTTTAACCGATGGTGCAAGCCCTGCGGTAATTTACATTTCTAACTTTGGTTTTAAAAGAAACTCTCTACAAGGTCTGATGTGAAAAGATATAAAAACTAAAGGACTTGGGGCAAAATACTTCTTTGCAGGTCCATATGATGATGCAGTTGCTGATAAGATCGGAGACTGACGGAATTCTTTGTCCTATTCCTCAGTACCCGTTATACTCTGCTTCAATAGCTCTCCATGGTGGCACTTTGGTATGGTGAACTGATTTATTCAGCAGCTGGAGAGCTAAACTTCTTTTGTTATGCTTGTGCCATAAGTTTTTGCTGACAATATGCAAAGTCTTGAATGAACTGAACTGGCTAGTGAATAACTTAATGTTCATAACTGTAGTTGAATCAAAATTATTGTGCAATGCTCTTTAGTAAATTCTTATTTGGTTGATAGGTTCCGTACTATCTTGATGAAGAAGCAGGATGGGGATTAGAAGTATCTGAACTTCAAAAGCAACTGGATGTTAGCAGGTTAAAAGGTATTAACGTCAGGGCATTGGTGGTAATAAATCCTGGAAATCCGACCGGACAGGTACGCGGTCAATGGGTCATTGAATTTTTTACTAAATGCGTTGAAAAATAGATGTAAATCTTATTTTGTTCGATATGGATATTTCAACAGGTTCTCGCCGAGGAAAACCAGCGGGATATTGTGGAGTTCTGCAAGCAAGAAGGCATAGTTCTTCTGGCAGATGAAGTTGGTGGTTTTATCTTAATTATCTTATCTATTTGACTTCTGTTTTGAACAGTTTATCGAAATCCAATAACCTTTATACAGGTATATCAAGAGAATGTTTATGTTCCGGAGAAGAAGTTCAACTCGTTCAAAAAAATTGCGCGTTCCATGGGTTATGGTGAGGAGGACATCACTTTAGTATCCTTTCAATCAGTTTCAAAAGGTATATAATATGCAATAGCTATTCAACTGAAATGCTGCAGTGTATATTACCGATAGTCTTTTCTGTTTGAATCTGACAAACATGTTCTTTTGCTGGCCATAGGCTATCATGGTGAGTGTGGAAAAAGAGGTGGTTATATGGAGGTCACTGGGTTCGGTCAAGATGTCAAGGAACAAATATACAAAGTGGCATCTGTGAATCTTTGTTCTAACATTACCGGGCAAATTCTGGCGAGCCTCGTCATGAGTCCGCCGAAGGTTAAACTTTTGTTTTTATATTCTCTTCATCTCCTCTCTCACTCTCACTCGAGGATTGGCCAAAATAGGGTGAGGGTTTGTTCTGTAACTGTAAACAATCCTTGGCGATTTATCGAATAAAGGATTTAAAGAGGAGAGTAATTAAGTGATCGAATTCGATGGAAAATTATCTGAATTATTTGCATCGTCTTCGTATTTCCAGGCATGAAGTTGAGATGTTATTTATGCAGGTTGGAGATGAATCATATGAATCTTACTTGGCAGAGAAAGACCACATCCTCTCATCTTTAGCAAGGCGGGCAAAGGTTTGTAAAAGTACACGAATTTATCTTCGGAGTCTGACGATAATCACGTGTAATATTGTTTGGCTATAAATCGGATATGTTACTAGTTCCACAGTAGATAAATATGCTATAAATTTGATTTGTTATCATCAACATGTAGTTTTAAAACCAGATTCATTTCACTTGTAGGCTCTTGAAGAAGCTTTCAATAGCTTAGAAGGGGTGCAATGCAATAAAGCAGAAGGGGCCATGTATCTGTTTCCTCAGATTCACCTGCCAGAAAAGGCGATCAAAGCAGCTGAAGATGTCCATATGGCTTCGGATGCGTTCTACTGTCGCCGTCTCCTCAATGCCACCGGAATTGTTGTTGTTCCCGGCTCTGGATTCGGGCAGGTTCCAGGTACCTGGCACTTCAGGTGCACAATTCTGCCTCAGGAGGACAAGATTCCGGCCATCGTCTCCCGTTTGACAGAGTTTCACAAAGCCTTCATGAATGAGTTTCGCGATTAAAATGCTACGTTCGACAGTGGACAGTGGGGAATAATACGAGGGTAATTACTAGTCGACGGCTTTCTTGTCTGTTTGTCGTCATTAGGACAGATGTTTTCGTTTTATTCTTCGTTTTACGGCAAGACATGACTCTCTGTGTGTGATTGTTGGTTTAGAGAAGAATCTTAAACCCCTTTAGCCATCCTGATTTGTGGCTGGACAAACCCTCAAACTGCTGTTTTTGATGATGGTAATTACTAAACAATCGTCTGTCATTGTTTAGTTTTATGTTTATAGCAGAAAGGGTAGTCTCTCTCTCTCTCTCTCTCTCTCTCTCTCATGAAGTCAAAACTCAGAAGGAACAAGCTTTGATGATTGAAAATGAAAGCTTAGAGTGATTGAATGATTGATTAATAAACAACAAACTCCCAGCTGCTGCTGTTCTTATCTTCACAATCAGCACCCTCCCCATCTTTCTAAGAATCATAATTCATCCCTCCTTCCACTGCAATTCCAGATTACTGATTTGCAGGTTTAATCGCCATAGCAGAAGAAGTGGAGGTACTTATCAACTAATTTACCGAATACCCAGACACCAGTTGACCAAAAAAAGCTGCAAAAATATAAAAACCAGATGACATAAGAATCAAAGTAAATTATAAGCTATGTATGGGTCCCATTTTCTAATTGTTTTTTACACATCTAGTGTACCATGATTAGATAACCCAACAATTATTGCTCCTTGTTCGTTTGATTGGACAAATATAAAGTATAGTTTTATATAATAAATTGGTGCGGAGACCTGGTTATACAAGTATGTAGTCATAGCCCCACCATGAACAACCTTTATTCTTCTTCTTCTTCTTTGCAAATTAATGGCAGTCTTATGTTCTTCTACTCCATTCACTCCTCTGAAAAAGCCATGGCCAATTGCAAAAACTGTTAATAAAGTTTGGATGTTGCAGACCAGAAGCAGAAAACTGTGTGTCAAGCTTCAGATCAGATCTTCAATGAAGAACAAGGTCAGAGATTTCTCTTTCTTCTCCAACTTTCTTGCTTTCCACCAATTCTTGCATGCTTTTCATCAATACTACTCAAAATCTAGCCAGTTAAATCTTCACAAGCAAGGTTGAACAAGAACATATTCTGAGTTACAGCTTCTGATTCATTCGATCAGGTTTACGAGGATCAATCCGAGGGTGTGATTTGCTATACCAATGAAGACGGAGAAATGATTTGCGAAGGGTACGACGAGGGTCCTCGCTATCGTCGAGAGATACTTAAGACAGCTACTCATCTGCCAAGGTACTGAACATTATGAATTTTATGTAAAATTGAACAAAAAGCTGATCAAATTTTGCAATTTTGTTCAGAGATTCAGAGATGTCTGATCTTCTTCTACTTCAGAGATGTTGGCTGCAAATTGTTAAAGGAGAAGAACTGAACCATGCAAGCAAGGGAGGTGTTGCTCTGAAAGTGAACGGCTCCAACACACCCTGCTGATGATTTCACAGAATAAATGTCTGAGTTGACTTGTAGGAGAAGACATGTATGCTCAATTCCAAATTCAATATACTGTCTGTATCAAATGCTATCATTTTTTCAGGCATTTTCAGCTTCAAGTACTTTTCTTTTTTCAATTTTTATGAAAACCGGATCTTCAAATGTCAAACATCAGTCGCCTTTTTTGTGGATCCCAAAATCTAACACATGATTAGGCTAACTTATTCATTCACAGAACAACACCCTTCTTGCATTCCAACCGAGATTATTCCGAAATTGAAAGTTTCACCTGTGATGCTTTCTTTGCGGAAGAAAGACACTAAAAGGAGAGAACAAGTTAATTCCGAGAGAACAGGTTTCACCAGTAGTTCTAGCTATTCTTTGGACTGAGTGGTTGCTGGTTGGACAAATCTCTTATCAATCACTTACAAGATAAAAGTCAACCTTTTTATTATTTCTAAGAGAACTTAAAACTCTTAAAAGCTTTAAAACTACTCGACAATTTGATTATTTTGAAGAAAAACTGTTTTTTCTAGGGGAGCAATGTTCCCTCGACTTCTTATGCTGTCGACTAGTTTACGACGAGAAAGATGAGATTTGCATCAAAATCTCCAAATAATGGGCAATAAATGTCACATGAAATACATATACAACTTGCAAAGCAAAATACATGAACTGTGATTACTACACATTTTTACAAAAGATCACATGAGAAGGTCATCCAATATTATACCTCTCATGGCTTCAACTGCTTTCTTCAGCACCTTTTTCTTTGTCTAACAAATGATTGTCACTACCAAAAAAACAAAATCTATCCAAATGAATCGAGATTCCGACAGGAAAATATACGACGGAGACTCCTGAAACGAAACAAATGCGGACAATCACCCGTAAACATATTTCCATGCACCGACTGACCGAATCATTCAGCCACTGTCGCACCGTGTGCGCTATCCTCGCATAGATCAGACTGAGATTTACTCGGAATGATCGAAGGAGGTGACCACTGATCCGGGACCATCAGAAAATAGGTTGTCATTGCTTTCCTGAACCGTTTCTTGTACTGTTTGGGCGAAATCACAGTCGGAGCTGCGTTCTTGGGCCCACCCAGAATCCCAGAAGCCTTCACCCACGTCTCGAGGTGCTTGTCCCACGTGTATTGCCTCATAAAGTCAATGATCCCGAGAACCAATTCATGCTTCTCCTCGTCGACTCCAACCAGCAAAGAGTAATCCATAACACCAATGGACTGCATCAACCATCGATATATCGGTCATTGCTAACGAATAAAAATGTCTAAAAAATATTTCTGAGCTTGACATTACCGCAAGAAAAGAAGTATCGTTCCAGACTGCTCTCTCCAACAAGCGCTTTGCTTTGTTACCAACAAAAATGGGAGAAGTCGGCATTGCTTCGATCAAATTTTGATCCAGTAAAACCTTGTTGCTCCCAGTAGAATCAGGATTATACCGCGACCTTGATGATCCTTTGAGATCATAAAGCCGTGTCACGTTCCTTCCGAATAGGAGGTTCTCCATAACCAGTACGTCCATCTTAATTTCTTTTCCCCCTTTAAGATGCTTTGATGTCACCTAGAATAAGCAACAAAGGCCAGAATAATAACCCGCCAGTATTGGACAATATAAATCTTCATCTAGTTATTCAAATTTTCATAAATAACTCATTTGGAGAAAATAGGAGTCCAGCCATTTTTTATTTTTAGCCTTCATCATCATTTTAGTGGACAATTCTCTTAATAATGTCACACTGAAATAGGGTTAATTTTCTTCGTATAAAATGAGCTTATAATTATAAGTATTTTAAAAACTATCACTTTAATATAATTCTTTCAATTTAAGAAATTTTTCATTAGTCGATTCTTGGTCGCGTGAAGTTTCTCTGTTCCGACAACTTGGTAAGTTTTCGTTTTCAGTACAAAATTTCTTATGAAAAAAAAACATGATAAGTAACTAAATGTGAACGCATTAAATACCTGATAAATTCCCAAGATCTTTGCTAGGCATGTGGGACTTCCTGAGGCAATCGACTCAGACAAGTATTTGAAATATTCTGGGGCAAATTTAATAAAAGATTCTAGCTCTGTCTTGGTGACTTGTTTGATAATGAACCTATCATCCGAAGTTTTCGCAAAAAAAACATTGCTTTTTCCACCCTGCGCTCCCCATTTCTTACAGCGACTAAGAGATCTCACAAAATCGATTTCAGATGGGCAGCAAATCCTCCTCAAAGCTTCAAATCGCTTTGCATAGTAACAAACCACACTATATTTCACCTTTCCAAGGGGGCCATCATCTCCAAAAGAAACTCTCACATGAAGGGCCTTTGTATATGATAGTGGATCCAAAATAAAGGAGCTACCAGATCCCGGCACAGATCCAGATACCGATGAGAAGCTATCTTCTAAAGACCCAAAACTCTTTTGAGATTCAAATCCAAACTCATCAGACGAATGAATCAATGAATCCGAAAGCGATAATGAAGACATAAACTCCACACCATCTCTTGACCTTTCTGCTTCATTCATCACCTGGATATGATATTCTTGAGAAACTAAAGCATAAGCTATTAGGCTTGTTGGTTCATCATCATACACAGGGATAACTGTATCATTTACACCAACTGGTAGAAGTAGTCTAGCCTCACCTTGAAGCTCTGACACCCGGAAAGACGAAACATAAACCGGATTATATTCCCCTAGTGTATCAAGTTTTTGAGAACTAGCTATAAAGCTCTTGTTGAATGAACGATAGAAGTTTAAGAACGGCATCCCTAACCAACTAATAGAGTCTTCCATACCATCAAGAGTCTTCGCAGAAAACTCACGTGAAACTGAATGAGGAAACTTCTGCCTGTAATGGTCTTCGCCATGGTGATCAAACTCAGAACCCTCTTCAGTTGCCAATGACACTGCACAATCTGCCAAGGCAGAATCAGAAAGAGCAAAGGAATTATCCTTTACGAGTCCACTAGCTGGGTGATTTTCACCCGTCCACGCGGCATCAAGAGTATCTGACAAATTGTCCATAATAGGAAACTGCCCATCGGAAAGGGCTCTACGAACAATCACCCTAGACCGAAGAGATTCTGGTCCATCATAAATGCTTGTGTTGTTGGTAGAAAGATTGACTTGATCTTCTTTTTCATGATCTTGATCTTCATTTTGGACTACTCCCGTATTTTGGTTACGTAATTCAGACTCAGCAATGTTGACAACTGATCCATCTCTGAACGCAAAGCTTGTGTTAAGATTTTCATTCACATGAGAGTCCACACTACCAAAGCCCTCCAATGGCTTGTCAGGCAAAGTATTTTCCGCACCCTTCTCACTATCAGTATAAGAATGCTCCTCATATTCTGAATTTGAGCAGCCAAAAGTATTCTGAAGGCTGAAGTTATCCATCTTGGCAGCGTAAACAAGGCGGTGGTCCCACATATAAGATTGGAAAAGTAATTGCCTTCTTAGCCGATTTATCTCAAGAATGTCAATAGCAGGTTGGCCCTTCTTCACCTCCTTGTTCACAATTCTCTGGAGTGATGCCTTAAAAATATCAAGTGAGAAGTTAAAACCAAATAGATGCAACAGGAAGAGAAGTAAAAGTTATGTGCAAAACACACATTTTAATTTCAAATTAGACTTGAAATAGGTGCAACTTAAAAAAAATAAATAAATAAAACATGGATCTCCGCAAACATAATTTAATATCTAAACTTTTTTATAAACTTCAAACCGTGTTTTATTTTACTCCTCAACAACACATATGTTGCTAAATTAAGAAAAGAAAAGAAGACTATGGACTACCAGAAAATTAGATTGAGGGGATATATGTTAAGCTCACAACATAAAGTCCCAAATAACTCAAATAGTTAAATGTCTAACAAATAATTCAGGAAGTTGCTAATTACTCAATTCACATTATCACCAGTTAAGCGGCAAGACACCGCTAGAACTATAAAGTGCTCATTCCCCTTATCTTTTACTTATCAGTAATTTGCACAGCGGTTGTTGAAGGGCTCACCTCAAATTCTGCTTTCTCCATCTGCAACATACCTTCCAGTTCTGCAATTTGACGTCTACATTCTAATGTTTTCACACCACCATTAAGTGTCACTCTTTTCTCAGCTATTTGCCGCAAGGCATTTAAGACTTCAGAAAACAGAAGCTCTGCTCGGTTAACAACCTGCTATATACAGATTAAAAGAATGAAAATTTTCAATGTTGGGCAATTACACAACAACTGCAAATATTTGATTTATCCAACCTCATCTGTTTCTTTTTGTATCCATTGCTGCTTCTCACAACCAAATTCCAGTTTCGATGGCGGAAGATAAACAGAATGCACATCAATTGATGCATATCGAAAGCAAGCAACCATTTTTCCAAATCTGCGCATATTAAAACAGTAAGAGAAAGGTAAAAAGATTTTCCACATTTTTTGCTCTTCCCACCTTATAGCCTTTATAGGGATCCGGATGGTAAAGGACGTGGTTACCTTGTATAAGGAAATATTTTAAATTTCTTGCATTATTGAGGGGATACAAAATGTTCGTTCCACCATTATCCCACATTTCTCTAATAGTGAAGTTGGATGGTATAGGATTCAAATGGACTATCTATAATAAACCTACATCTCTGTCAGAAGTGGAAAAGAAAATTGAGGGCTTTAAATAAAATTATTTTGCAGTTGACAGCATCGCTATTATAATAATTAATACCCCTGTGGAGATACTATAAAATTACCCATAAAATCGAAGGCAATCTCTATGCAAAGAATGACCACAGCTTGCCACTCTGCTTGCAGCAGCATGGTTTGAAAAACTGAGCTCCAAAAACTTCCCAAAAGATAGGCCCCATGCAGCATCTGACATCACCACTCTACGAGTAGCTGGAGGAAAGCCATTAATTCGTGGACATCGCAGGCATCTATGCCACATCCAAATCTTTCCTTCCTTTTCACCAGGTAATAAAATCTCTTGTAGTTTTTTGACAGATATAGTGAGAGTTCCCTGTCTGTGAGTATAACAGTGAACATGTGCTTCCGATGGCATTTCGCAGGAACGACATCTATAACCCTGTCAAATTACAAGCTCCCTCATTTCAAAAAAAACTATAAGAATTTAAACGAAGTGACTAAAATAAAAAGGAGCAACTCACCTGATCAAATAAATGGTCTCCTAAAAATCGGCCCAAAGGTTTGTCAAAACTCCCATAGTACTTGATTCGAAAGAGATGGGCCCTCTCACAGACAGTCCCCTTCCATACGCACCTGGATGACAAGGAAACCAAAATACTCTGGTGGTCGGATGGTGATGGAGGAAACTCTTCCTTAACGAGTCCGGACTCTTCTTTTAAAGATCCAGACTCCTCTAGATGATTTTGACAGTTTTGTTGGCGAGAAGTAAACTCTGAATAACCCAGCGGATTACCAACATCTGAACTCTCATCATTACAGGGAGATCTAGACAAGTGAAATTGAGAAGCGGCATCAAAAGGCTCAAAATCCTTAACTTTGAGTTCATTTCCCAAGGCAGAAATGCCCTTTTCACATGGATATGGTTCTGCTATCCCGTGTCCTCTCATTACATTTCTGTACTCAAGTCTCCGGGAAGGAGGATGCTCTATGTTGTATGCCTTTGAAACAATCTGTGAAGAAGAAGAAGACAAAAAAGCAGAACCCATTATCGTTGATATTGCTTTTGTGGCTTGCGAGCCGGGATCTCCAAGAAAGCAAGGCAGAGAGCTGCTTATGGATGGGGAAGAATCTGAAGGTGGGTAACTATTAGATCTTTGTGGTTCCTCACCGAGTTGCAGTACTTGAGATTTGTCGTTGGCAGGAAGACTGAAACCAGGAACTGTTGATATGGATCTCTCAATACTCGATGATTTATCAGGAAGTGCAACTGTTATTGGGGAGTTCAAAGGAAGTTCTGGTAGAGAAGCTCCTTCGTCGGCAAGAAAAGATGTCTCCAGTCCCAAGTGATAAGCGGCAAAAACACCATATTGAACTACATGCTTCACTTTCTTTAACTCATCCCCATTAGCCCCTCTAAGTAATATCTGAAAAGGATAATAAAAGAGTAACTAACTTCAGTCGTTTATTATACAAGACTTTTTCACCTTCAATATTACTTCACTCATTTAGTAAAGACAAAACAAGAACTTGACAAGATTAGCATTTTAAACCAGTTCATACATGATGGTATCAGCACAAGCTACCCCTAAATCCTCCGGAAAATCTTTTCTAGCTTTGAAAGAATCGACAAAGTAAACCACCGTCAATTAAAACAAACAGCGAGCAGTTTTGTAACTAAATTATGTGCCAATCAGACATTTGGCTTTAATTGGATACCTGTCACTATGTCCTAAAGAAACACGCACGCATACAAATGCAACAAATTACAAGTAGTTGAAAACTTTGATAGCGAAACTTACTGTACACCCCAATCGCTTCGGGCATCCGTCAAAAAACATCAGTGTCTTCACCAATTTTTTTCCACCTTGGCCAGCTGTACCCAGATCTTCAAGAAATCTCTCTACATGAAATGTATCACAGTATCCCAACTTTTCGGATGAGAGATGATCGATTGAAGGAATTATTTGTGCACCTGTGCAACGGGCTATGCGCTCTAACAATGGCTTTTTTATATTGAGAACAAGGGATATGTCTTTTGCAAGAAGGTAGTCTTGTGCAAATCGAGAAACTGATTTCTCGACCAAGAGGACATCAGGTTGATGTGCATCGATCTTTTTCACTGCCATCTTTAAATGGTCCATTTCCTAAAGAACATTGGTACATGAGTCTCAGACATAAAACAGGGAACAACTACTGTCTATCCTTATGCAAGAACATAATACACACTCATAAATTGCCAATTAGACAGTGAAGTTAAATGGTTACAACCTGCTGCAACAGCGTGTCAAAACTTGACAAGAGGTTAGACACACGCTGGTATTCAAGAGCCCCTCCCAGAATAAATATGCGAGGCTTCTCTATCTTTGAAGTCATCCGTCGATGAGCCACATTTTTCTTGCAAACCACTCCTTTTACTACCATGCTAAAAGAGAAGACAAACCCAAATCAGGGGAAACATAAAAGGCTGCACCACAACATATTCAATTAAGCAACAATACTGGACTTTAAAAGAAAAGATCCTTAATAGTTACGAAAATATAAACCAGCATCACCTTTTTTCTACTTTACAGCAACCTCCATGACTAATATATATTCAGATTAAGCATCAATATTAGAGTTTCAACAACAAAGAAAGTTAATATTTAGAAAAATATGAGCCGGCACCAACCTAATTCTACTTCAAGCAACAACAACCACCTAAAAGACATTTTTTAAAAACAACCAAATCAGAAAGAAATAAACGTGTACCAAGATTATAGAAGATCGCTTGGAAAAATCAGATCAGGAACCTCGAGCAAAGAATAAATTCAGCGGAAACAGAAATAGATCACTAAACCTCCAAGAAATAAGATGATCACTGTGCAAATGTGTTTTACAGCCTAATTCAATTTTAACGACATTACAGAGAGGAATATGGCTAAATTGACAGATGATGGATTTAATTTCAACATATTCTTCTGGATCTAAGCAAATGTACATTGATTTATGAAATATAGGAAGGAAAAGAAAGCTATAAAAACACACTTAGCTCCACAAGATAATACAAAAAACAAGAGTGCTGTAAAAGGTTCACTAAATCTCATCTAGATTAAGCCTCACCCCTTCCAAACTCAACTATTCCTTTTGCTCCAAAGACACCAACATAAACAAGAAGGTACTACTCTAATCATTCTCTTCTTCTCCTAACTGCCCAACCCCATTCAACAATAACTCTTAGGATAGCATTCATCATCCAGCAATGCCAAGCCAATCAAGCACCCTAGACCCGATTTTCATACCCTTCTTCTGACACAAACAACTTCTATTTGGCAGAGTGGTCTCGACATTAGAGGCTATCCATCATGAGAATCTCCTCTGAGCATGCAGTTCAAGAGAAAAGGAACGCATTAGGATGAGGTTTGGATTTAAGTTTGCTCCACACGATCGACTCCTGCTTTTCGACTAAAATGTTGACCTGGAAGGACTTTAATGAAAATGTTCAAGCTCCTTATTAGTTTCTGACAAACAAATGGTTTAACCAAGAATGTAGCCTCTAAGATCCAACAAATCAGCAATCAGAGCAAGCCTCCTATCTGATACTAGGAAGAAAAAATCTGGATAGTCACAAAAGGTACCCCCAGTTCCAACGCTAATTTCAAAAGACAAATGATTCCCCTGCCAGTCTTGAAAGAGATGTGATTTCAAACTCCTTTTTCCTTCAGAATGTGCACCAACTTCAAACTGACTTTTTCTGTTTAGCATTGTCAAACACTACTCATGGTCATTTGATAATCTCCAATACCACTTGCCAAAGAAGGCATGACTGAAGCACTTCTAACAACAAAACCATATGTTTGAACAAAGTAAAAATAATAGTTTCTTGCCATCAACACTACGCCACAAAAAGTTTCACAAAATTTTCTCTAATGAAAGAGTCACAAACAAGAAAGAGAGAAAATCAAGAGTGGCCAAGGTGTGTTCTTTCAAAGTGAGCCTCCCACCAGTGGAAAGAAACTACTTTTTCTAATCTCTTCACAAAGCCTCACTAATGGGATTCACACTTACACCACCAAGGATCTCTGACTTGGAAAGATTCATTCAACTAGGAGATCACCTTGAAACATCAAAATATCAGGCATGGACCTAAAAGGGTTCTATCCATAAAACAAAAGTGAATAACATCGTCTGCAAAGATCAGATGAGAAACAGAAAGAATCCGTTGCCTTCAAACCTTTAAACCCCTGTACTGCTTGAGCACAAAAAATAATATTGACAAAGTTTCATAAAAATGATAAGAGATAAGGTGAGAGAGGATCTTCTTGACAAAGACAACAACTATTGAAAAAGCCTCTTGAACTATTATTGGTAAGAATTGCAAAATGAGTTGGGGAAATGCCTCAGCTAATCCACTCAAGACATTTCAAATAAACCCCTTTCAGCCCAAAGAATACAATAGGAAATCCCAGTTGACATGGTCATATAGCTTTTCCAAATCAAGTTTACAGATGTTACACATGTTGATTTTCATGTATGATACACTTTAACGCATTTGTCATCATTTTCCGTGCATTGGGAATTATTTGTCACTACAGTTGATGGGAATAATCGACCTAAACTCCTCAAGGTTGACCACCCTTAACTATCTAGAAATCAGGAAAATGCCTCTTGAGCTATTTGATAAAAATTCCAAAATGGATCAAGGAGATGCCTCACCTAATCCACTCAAACCATTTCAACCCAAAGCCCATTCTGCTTCAAAGAATACAAGTGGAGATCCTAAACACAAGTTGATTTTCACATGTAATACACTCAAGCACTTTTGTCATCCTTTTCGCCAGCATTACCTGTTAATTGTAACTACAGTTGCAGCAACTAATCAACCTAAACTCCTTAAGGTTGACCACTCCTTCCTTTCTAGAAATCAAGAAAATGAACGCACTGCTATCATTTTTCTCCTAGAGCCCAAAAGACTGAAAGGCTTTAGGAACCATCACATATTTAATGGAAGACCTAACATGTTTTAGAAAACGAGTAGGTGAAACCATTAAGGCTCGGAATCTTATCTCCATTTAACTCCAAAGGAGCATCCCACACTTCTACCTCTTTGAACTCCCTCCATTTCGCTCAAAGAGACAAGGTATCTCTATTTCCGTCACAACCTGTCCTTTATGAAAAGGAAAAAAATAAAATTTCACCGTCCCCTCCTCCGAGGCCCTTCCACCTCCGAACCATGCTCCATTTATTTAAAAAATTCTTCCAATATAGGAAACTATCAGTGGACTAGAAAAAATAAAAATAAACTTCATTTTTAGGTCCGCCTTCACCACAATGTTTTTGTCACCAAAACATTTCCTCGACTAAAAGAGGTGCGATGAAAGGTCTGTTTTGAAAATGAAACTAAATAGAAATCAAGAAAAAACTCAGAGAGAGCAAAAGAATCTGAATATTAGGAATATGAATTTGAAACCCAGTCTCAACTCTTACACAAGTAATCGTAAGCACAAAGAAGTGCATCAAAGATTTGTGGTATAATTGACTTTTTTTTTATGGGGCAACCAGTTAGTTTATGAATGGCCCATTGATTTAGTCAACAAATTCTAAAATATCTTGAGAAAACAAAAGAGAAATCTTGGTCTTAGAGGATGAAAAAACAAACCTGTTGATAAAATATTAAAACCTCAACAAAATATTAACATCTGATTATGTCACATTTGTAGGGGCAAACTTGTGACGTATAAAAGAAATAAAACACTGCTTAAAACTTGTGACGCATAAATGTTAAAATAACTATATGAGCTAGAACCAAGGCTGAACCTGAATCTAGATCTATGAGACACTGTATTTGTGAATTGAGGCCAAAATCTATTTTTATAGAAATAGAATTGATACTCCAGATCCTCAGTAATTTCAGTTCAATAACAAAATGAGAATAAAAAAACAAAGTACTATTGGATAATAAAGCAGCAATAAGTAATGAACAAGTCTAGTACATCATGACAGAAGAAACCACATGGAAGTAGATACCCAATAGTAATTATTGTATTCAGATGTACATTCGTAATTCCTATATCCCAATAAGGAAACAAATAGCGAATTAACAACAAAAGGGTAAAACATAATCAAACTCGTGAGGTATTAACAAATAGCAATTTTGACTTGGAAGATATAAGGTTGAAGCTTGATACTCACAACTAAAATACCATATTTTGTATATCTAGGATTGACTGTGTAAGGTCTTGAACACTCTCAACACAAAAGTGTGTATGAAAAAAGCATATCATAAGACTAACCTGTCGCAGCGATGTCCAGATGCAATGCATTTCACTTTCACATATCCACCTGGATCCATACCTCCACCTTTGCTCATATCAGGCTTTAAAAGGGAAGCTGCCTCCCAAGACAGAGAAGTTATAATCTCTAACCAACTTTCTTTATTGCCTTCTTCACCCACAGGAAGGTTTTCTACTTGCAATAGCTGAGATACTAAAGCTCTAAAGTGGCCATCAACAACAGTTTTCATGGCCCTCTTATGTTCCTCACTGGATCTGTCCCTAGTTCGATATTCCCCACTTCCAAAACTGCTAGAAGCACGTAAATATCCCCATTCACCTGACTCATTCCCCTCTTCTTCGTCATCATCAAATAGAAAAGCTTCCCTCTCATCCTCTTCGTCTTCTGGTTCAGGAGGAAGCCAGAGTAGTCCATTGTTATCAAAATCCACAGGCTCAGAACTGCTATCCTCTGTGGTATACATAGATGAAGTAGCATCGTGCACATTATAGTTTTCATCTTTTTTCTCAGGATGAGGGATCTCCTCACCCTGAGAATCGACCTTGTCGTTCTGTGGAGAAGTACTTAAACAATTTTCATAACTGTTATCGTCATTAGGATACACCTTATGTGATGCATCCTCATTATTTATCTCGTCAAACACAACATGAGAGTAATAGGAATTGTGCAGTGGAGAATGCCTTGTGTGACTATCTACATGATACACACCATATTCATCATCCTCATCATCACTCCTGCAGACAAAGGAAAAGCAAGTAAACAGAAAATATAGTACACTAAGTCAACCTTGTCCACTCCACATTCCACACTGCTCTTTTTTTCCAACCATATAGAATTTAAACGCACCAGCAAAAAGTAAGTCAAAATTGGATGTATATTTGAATGCTTTCCCAGAACACACATGTATATTTAGTTACATTCTATAAAGACCAAAAAGCCTCCCACATCTTAGGCGGACCATAAGAAACATGAATCAATAAGCTAAAAAAAGACAAATTATTCTACGAAAAATCCAAAATTTCATCATGATATTAGATTCGGACTTTTGATAAAAAGCACAAGGGAAAAGAGTAAAACCTGTCCCTTGAAAATTTAGACTGGTCGTGCACATTTCCTGTAACTGCAATCAAGTCTTTGCTCCTCTCTATGGCTAACTCGCCCTCCCTATCAAGGCTTGCTTCCATTACAGAAGTACTAGGGCTAGAGTTGTCTAGAGCTTGTTTAGAAGTTCCAACTGAGTATGGCACAGAGAAAAGAGTGATATTACTGCTATTTGCAGTGCTGCTAGATCTACTGCTGGCCACACTGGTTGCTGATGGTGAAGTGCAGATATCCCGGCTAGCAGAAGCAACCACATTATCAATCGCAGTTGTTCTTTGTTCCCATTGCTTGTAGCAGTAGTTACACACCCGAATTCTCTCCCTCTCCCGATCTTCTCGAACAAAAGTTGGGTCACAAGACGTAGCCGGAACTGAATTTGATGTACACTTGGCACAGAAAACACGCCCACAAAGTCGACAATGGTGCCTGCGGTTGATAATTGTGAACTGGGAGTCACATTCATAACATACCATACAACTCTGATCGGGCATCCAAAAAACCTTTGAAACATTAGCTGGCTCAGATCTCCAAGGGATCCACGATTTTACAGTGCTCACTATTCCATAAAATGTCTTGTCTGGTGAATCCATTGACAAACAATCCTATGAGCCCACTCATTATTATACGCTCATTCGCTAGACCACCATTCTAACAACATCAGCTCCAAATGAAGAAAAAAATCCCAACCACAGAAGAAAAGTAAACTGGAGGAGGTTTGAGACACAGCGCACCTAGTTCAATTCAGCCCCAATGCAAAATTTCCAAGACAAAATAAAATCAGGTTCCATTCATAGATAACCTGATCATCAATCAGTTTCTGAAAACCATAACTCCCCTAAATGTTTCAAAAGTATTTAAAATTGACACACCACGCAAAGCTTACTCGAACAAAATTGAAATTCCCAAATTTTGTGATAAAGTCAAATGGATACAGTTCGCTTTAAGGGAAATAGAAGAAACGACTCGACCAAGTTAGTTTAAGAATCGACTCAAAGAAAAAGAATCAGAACAAAACCTAGATGCTCAGAGCACTAGAAAAATATCCCAAATCAAACCTTAAGAAATTAACGAACGCTTCCTCAGATAATCTCACTCACACCTTTCCGCCACATATGAATTGATCCATGCGAATCCTCTCAAAATGAAACAGAGCAGATATTTTCCAAAAATTTATAGAGGGCGAACGTTATACCAAAATATGAAAAATGATCCAAACAAGGGCCTTTTCATCGCGTCGCGAAACAATCCAATGATTTCACAACACATAAGGAAAAACAACATAGACAAACGTACGATGCATAATTCGGATAGTTACCTCAAATTCGATGAAATTAACAAAAATCAGAGAATCAGGCTCAGCGTGGAAGCACGCCACGTATGGAAGAAAACCTTGATTCAGCACTGAAAGCTCTGACAACAAGAGAGAAAAAGAGAGGGTGGTATCGGACTTTGATAGATTTGAGGAAAAAAAAAAAACCCAGAAAGCGATTATCTACCGATTCATCGAATCAAACCTTGAACTATACTACCATTAAAGATCGCCTGCACAAAAGTGAAGCAAAAAGACAGCGCCTGGATAATCTTGTTCCGCCATATTTACAGACACTTTTCAAGAACAGCCGTTCGACAAACAACCCAATAAAAAAAAGATTATTTATTTATTTTTTTGTTTCTGAAAAAAGAATTGTGGGCTGGGTTGAGATTTAACAAAACAAAATAAAATAAAATTTCATCTTCTCTTCTCCGTTGAAATAGTTGATTTTTCATGGTGGCCCAGAGAGAGACCACCCCAAACGCGTCAGCCTTTCTATCGTTTTTAGCTTTTTTACCATGCATGTAACGACGTCGTTTCTCATGACAGAATCCCCAAACTACCCTCACGCTTGGAGGAGCATACATACCACACTTTCGCCTGATTGGTGGGCAAAACCGTATTTTCATCTGATAGTGATCAAAATCCAAAAATAATAAAAGGTCACTTTTGAAAAGGCGTACAAGTAGTATTTAACCAAAAATCATACAATATTTCAATATATATATATATATATATATATACACATGTTATTATAAATATAATTTAAAAATTAGACATCAAGTAAAATCCCAATCCCATCAACATGCTTTAAAATAATGTTTGAAATAATAATAATTTATTTATTTTTAAAATATGGTCAAATAGTATAAGCCAGTAATAAGGCTAAAGAGGGAGGACATAATTGACATTGACCCCTCAAAAAGTAGGAGAATAACAAATTATAATTAAACACCCCTCGGCCCTCCCCCATTAGAGCCCTCAGCCCTCCAAGAAAAACATGGCTTCATTTTGATAGTGACCATGGAGAAAACTATTTTTGCAAATTTCAATCCCTCAAATATATCTTAAGAGAGTTCTGATAGCGAGATGGTGAAGAGTTTGTGATCGCGATAGAGTTTTTGAGAAAATGTTACGAATGCGTTATTAGGGGTGGACAGAACTACTTCGGACTCGTTGGTAGAGTTGACGTGATCGGCTCGGTTTGGGTTTGGTTCTGCAATGTTTACAAGTCACAATCGGTTTTTCTTGTTGGATAGCTGCAGTTTACGGGTCAATTCATGGTTTTTGGTTCAAAGACCCATGCCAATCGTTAGAAATCGAACATTGTGTCGATTAGAAAAAAGCAAAAACCTAGCACCCATGAACCCAAACCTGCCCAAGTCCAGTAGCAGCCCATTAATAAGCTTCAGCCCATGATCCCTTCACAAGCTCGAAGGCTGCTCGATGTAGGCTTCTGTGGTGAACTACGGCATCAGTGTGCCCATCCCGGCACCGACAGACGGCGGTTCGACAGGAGGCAACATGGTGGCGGACGTGAAAGCCAGATCATTCATCCTGGATGACAGTTTTTTTTTTTTATTTGCTTTTATCTTCCCCACTTTCTGTTTTTTTTTTTTTTTGGTAATATGTATAGATTTCTCGACCAATTTTTAATTATAAGTAAAAAAAGACGTTTTTAATACAATTTTTTTGGTTCCGAATCTAGCAGATGGAATATTATGCTAAAAAAGCAGGGTCAAGCCTCAGATTGTTAACCAGTCTACCGCCATTGTTGACAGAGATGAACATGGACGGAATATGTCGAGACTCGTTGAACGAATTCATTTCTAGGAAACATAAGAGTCGCTTGATTATTTCGCTTCGGAAGTCGTTCATCATTTATCATAAATTTTCATGGTTTTTGGGTATTATCAAAGTGGACCCGTTAAATCGTTTTGAAAATGGACTCTTCGATTTCAAAGAGCAGTTCATATAAATGAAAAAACTGAGTTGCTTTCGATCTGCACAAGCAGTAGAAATATGGAGGAAGAATATTATAACGATATCAATCAGAATCTGGTTGATGATTTATACTTCTCCGCTCTATGCGACGAGGACCAGCTCTTTCCGATCTCCGACGAGAAGTACGCCGAACAGTTGCAGTTTCAAGAGGCTCTAATGTCCTCGGTCGTTGGCTCAAGAAACTCAGACGAATCAGAAACAAATGAGAACCATTTTAGAAGATCCAAGACAGAGATCAAAGGACAGAGAGGAGAAACTGGTCAATCTTCAAAAACCTTCTGCGGAATCTGCATGGACGCGAAGCCGCACGACGAGACGTTCACCGGAAGTATCTGCACCGGCCACACATTCTGCACAGACTGCATAGCCGAATACGTAGCAGTGAAGATTCAAGAAAACATAGCAATTGTGAAATGCCCAGATCCGAAATGCAAAGAAATACTGGAGGCTCACCATTTCAGGTCCATCGTTCCAAAGCAAGTGTTGGATCGATGGGAAGACGCTCTCTGCGAGTCCGCGATTATGGGGTCTCAAAAATTCTACTGTCCCTTCAAAGACTGCTCGGCGCTACTAATAGAAGACGGAGACGAGGTATTGACAACGGCGGAATGTCCGAGTTGCAGACGGCTGTTCTGCGTTCAGTGCAAGGTCGCGTGGCACGAGGGAGTTGGCTGTAGTGAGTTCCAGACGCTGAGAAAGGATGAGAGATGGAATGAAGACATAGTATTTATGGAGCTTGCGAAGAGCAAGCAATGGAAGAGATGCCCTCGTTGCAGATTCTACGTGGAGAAGAAGGATGGCTGCGAGCATATTACATGCAGGTGTGGGTATCAGTTCTGCTATGGCTGCGGACTTCAGTGGAATCAAACCCATTCGTGTACAATTACTATGGCGCATTAGATAGGCCGACCGCGCCAGAAATCTGCGTTTGAATTCTACTTTTTAAGAACAGATGGTGGAAATATAATATCAAATCTGTTTTGGTAGGTTCTGTCGAATCGATCCGTTGCCATTGACAAAGACGCAAGCTTTTTATTGTACGAGTTGACTGGTCTTTCTCTCTGCTCTCAAATCTTCATTGTCATGTCTCTTCTTATACCCGTGAAAGAAAAACCCTAGTCCATGCAATACCTCTGGCTAGGGCGGTCATTAACAACCGAACCGAACCGAACCGACTCACGGTTCAATTCATTTTTCACGATTTTTAACCCCCAAAATCATGGACCAGGCCGTGGCAAAACCCGATTGAACCAGGACCAAAATTGTGGTTCTGATCTCGTTTTGTTTGCTCCTACTTCTAACAAATATAATCTAGTGAGGTCATAGTAGCGATTTTTGTTGTTGGGTGTTTCGTTTTGGTTAGAATACTCAGATTTACACGAAAAAATCTATTGAAAATAAGTGACGGATGGAGTCATCAAATTCATTATCATAAACTCAATCAATAATTTATATAAAGTAATAAAAAAGCTCTAATTAGGAGGTTCCATTGGAGTCAAACAATACAATTGAGTGAAGCTTAGAGAATAACGAAGAGGAAGAGGAGAAGGACAAAAATCACGTGCGGTTGTTACGCGGTTTGGTTTCTTGTCTTTTGCACGTTGGGCGTGATGGAAGAAGTGAGAGGTTACAATAACCCAAAAATTATATCCTTCTCAAAACGGGTAGAGCTTAATAATATTGTCTCGCGTCGCGTCGCTTCGCTTATTTAGTTATCTTCGTAAACGCTTCAACAAAAGCACGACAACTTAGAGGTGAAAAATAAATATGTCACATTTTGTCGTGTGATTTTTTTCGTTCAGTGAACAATTTCTAAACAAGAATAACTCTAAATAAAGTGGTTTTCGACAATTTTAAAGGAAAAACAAATTGAAAAATTTAACACAGACAGTCAATTTAGGCAACTACATTGAGCTTCAGATTTCGATTTGTCACTCGAAGTCGCAAAACAAAACAAATCACACAGACAAAAAACATGATTTATTCGATCGCAACCCTAACAACGAATACTCGATTTTGACAAAGCTTATAAATTTCGAGAATTATTTGACTATTAAAGTGCAATAACGTGCTTAAATTTAAGAACTAATACGCACTTGAATTTAAAGCTCAGGCTAAATTTGTAAATGACCACATTAATCATTGGTATCTCAGCCTTATTTGATTTAAAAATAATAATTAGTTTTTTCAATTTTAATTATTTTGGTAAAGTTTGAAGTGTTTTATTAACTTCAAATTTAAATTCATTAAAAAAAAAAATTAGGCAGGTCGTTATAGTAATTTCAGTCCCATTTAAGGGTATTAAAATACCACACGGAATTTCAACTGTAATTAACGAGATCAAGAGGGGTAAAAGAGTCATTTAGTCCACTATCAAACGCTTACCCACTATTCTTACTTTTCGTGAAGAAACGTATCAACGTCGTACATTCGACACTTTTTTGAGGGAGTAAACGACATTTCTCTGCAACATTTGTGCGGCAATCGGTTTGGCACTGGTCCTTGTAGTCTCCGTTTGAGAGGGAACGATCCAGCATGTGTGGCGGTGCTATAATTTCTGACTTCATTCCGACCATTCAGTCTCGGCGGCTCGCCTCCGATGGCCCGTGGTCTAATCTGAAGAAAGGCGGCGCAGGGAAGTTTTTGTCTAAACCTAAAGTTTTTGATGTTGAAGATGATTTTGAGGCTGATTTTCAGCATTTTAAGGATGAGTCTGACGTTGACTTTGATCAAGACGATGTCTTTGATGTCAAGCCTGTGCATTTATTTTCTCGCAAGTCTCCCTTTTCTTCTGGTGCCGGTGAGTTTTTTTTTTTTGTTAAAATGTTTAGCTTGAGTGGGATTGAATCCGGGTTACAGCTGATTTCTTGGAGGAAGAATTACTTTTTTTGTTGGATTTTCCTTCCTGCTAGCTCTGAGTTGATCTCTGGGAATCTTGTTTCAGATTGTCTCGTTTATCGTTTCTTTTTTTTTTTTTTTTTGGATGATCTTATTGAAGTTGATTTAGATGTATCTTAGGCATTTTGACTATTTGTTTGCAAAAGGAGATTCGGTATAATAATAATTCAAAACTAGTTTTTCCAAACCCATTTGGTGGCTATATACATAAAAGCTAGGTGGAGAGATTTTAGAATTGAAAGTTTTGTTGACTTCTCTCTATTTTGAGGATATTGAAGGTTCTAAGGCTTCAAAACCTGTGGAATTCACTGGACAAGCCGAGAAGTCTGCTAAGAGAAAGAGAAAGAATCAATATAGGGGAATCCGGCAGCGGCCTTGGGGGAAGTGGGCGGCCGAGATCCGTGATCCAAGAAAAGGGATTCGTGTTTGGCTTGGAACTTTTAATACTGCAGAGGAAGCTGCGAGAGCTTATGATGCTGAGGCACTTAAAATTCGTGGCAAGAAAGCTAAGGTGAATTTCCCAATGGAAGCTGCACGAGCTAACAAAATGGGCCCTTCTAAGCCAATCCTTCACAAACCACTTCCCAATAGCAACACAATCGCGATACAGCCTAATGTGAACCAGAATTTTACATCTGTTAAAGTTTCTGAAGAAAATGAATTCGATGTCATGGAGCTTTTGGAAGAGAAACCATCATTTGATCAGTTTGGATATAGTGATTCTCACATCAATGGCTGTGGTGGAGCAAAAAGCATGGTCTCAAATAGCGTCCCATTTTATTTTAGTTCAGATCAGGGCAGCAACTCATTGGATTGTTCAGATTTCGGGTGGGGAGAGCAGGGTGTGAAAACTCCAGAAATTACTTCTGTTCTTTCAGCACCTTTTGAAAGTGTTGAATCTGAGTTTGTAGAGGATGGCTATCCAAGGAAGAAACTTAAACCTAGCTCAGACGGGATGGTTATCGGTGTGGAAGATCCACCTAAGACATTATCCGAGGAGTTGACTGCTTTCGAATCTCAGATGAAGTTCTTTCAAATGCCTTACCTGGAGGGAAGCTGGGATGCTTCAATGGATGCCTTTCTCGGCGGAGACACAACTCAAGATGGTGGAAACCCAGTGGACCTTTGGACCTTCGAAGACCTCCATTCCATCTGTGGAGGGATCGTCTAGGCTATGCCTTTACTTGCTTCCTAGTGTAGAATATGTGAATAAAGCTATATGGTAGTGAACTCCATTTCATTCCCATATTTCCTTTTCCGTATCAATCCCGCACTCTCTCATATCATTGTTTGTCTATATTGGAGTTCGAAGACTCGAGCATGCAAATAATGGCATGCATGGGGACTACTTTGTGATGGCTATGGACAAGCATATAAGGTTTTAGGCTCTGTTTTTAGCTTCACATCTTTACTTATGGTTTTTAATATACTGAAACTCAATCGTGGTAATTTTGCTCTTCTTGTTTCTTTTGTCTTTCGTTCCCTTGTTTTCCTTCGAAAATATGACTGATTTGGATTCATTATGAAAACTTTGCCATTGTTATGCTGGATCGAGATGGACGATCCATCATAGATTTTAACAAAATATGTATGTTGAAGCTCAACTCTCTCATTTCTTGAACATGTTTACTTTTTGGCTATGGATTGCATGTTTTTTCTTCCGGTTCGGATTTGTTATTCATCATACAAGGAAAACTTTGTCATTGTTCTGCTGGATTGAGATTGATGATCCATTGGCTCAACTCTGTCTGATCTTCTCCTAAACATGCTTTGCTGGTTAGACTATCAGAAGCTTTGATTTAGATCAGGGAGATTAGCAGTGAGAAGTAGGTGGAAGCTTGAGAATTACACCTAACTAAGGAGTAGGTAGAGCTAGTGTTGATTTAGGTACCAACTTTGCAAGATGATGAAAATTAGAGCCTTGACGCCCAAAATAATCTCTGGTTTTGAATGGTCGTTAGATCCTCACGTGAAGAACAAATCATCAGAGACAGGCTGTGAGTTACTTGTCTGAGTTCAAACAACTCGTGTTTTGGATTGGAGAACGGTGGTTTCTCGTGGAAATGAACCATCATTGCTGCCTCGGCTGCTGGCTGGCTGATTGACTCAATTAAATAAACCAAACTTACACATACTTTAGAATTGGACGTCTGTTTCTGTCACACATTATACGCTATCTGTTAATTTTCTGTGGATTAAGCGTTGGACTCTTCGGTCTATACGTTTACGAAAGAGTTGTCTCTCATAGTTTTTGGTAAACAGTAGCTCGGGTCTGGTCGCAATGACTCCAAATTATTGCATGGATAGTTTGCCAATTTCTTTAGGAAGAGTCGTCTCGTGTATCATCGAGCCTCTTTTGGGAGTATCACCCGATTAAAATGTGGTCGCAAAACAAAAATTTCAATAAAAGACAATTAGCGTAATCTTAAGAAAAACACGATTTTTCCCTAAATTTCAAACTTGACGGAACGAACAATCCAAACCCTCGGAGAAAAACTGACAAAATAATTAAATTTCAAAAACTTTAAGCCCCATAAAGGATTTTAAATTAGTTTTTCCCTTTAACAATTAGATTAGATTCACTAATTTTGGATTGGTATTGCTACTTGTATTTTGCTAAATTGAATAAGAGTGACAAGTTTATTTTTAATGAATATTTTTAAAATTATTATTTTGAAGAAAGATCGTAAACTTAATATTATCTTTCTGGACTCGGTTTTTATGATGTTTTCGAAAAAAGAAAATTTAATATTTATTTTTGTATAATAATTCTCACCAATTATACTGTAACAAGGTGAAAAAGTATTTATAGTGGTATTCGGTGATTTATCTATTTTCATTTCTCGAGTCGTTAGCTATTTATTTGGGAAAAGAAACCAAAAAACGATTAAACTACGGGAGTATTGACAAAACAAACCCTTAAATTACGTTTATTATATAAAAAACCTTTAACTTATTATCTGATAACGAAACAAGCTTTCTGTGTATCTGGTTGTTAGACAAAGGTGTGGTGGCTCGCAATTTGACAGCATGCGACCACTTGAAAGCCCGCATAACCTCATTACAAGAGTGTTCGTTCGCGTAGAACCTCGATCATTGAACCAGATCATCCTAACCAGAGCTTCAGGAGAATCTGTCTTTTTTCTTCTTTTGAGTCTAGTCAAGCTTAACAACTTAACCATGGTTCTCGTGCTTCAACTCAATCTGATACTCTGTCACACGAATGATGACACCAGTCTGCTGTAGACTCCAGCCAGCCTAATCATTGTCATTATCTTCCTAAATTAGATGCGTGTTAAGCTGAACTCAGACCAATCAACTATGGCGAGCTTCAGTTTCCACTGTTTCTGCATCTTTTTCTTGCTTTTCAATGCCGGTCTTGTTGTCCCGACCAGACGCTGCAGTCACCGGCCGCCGAACCCGACACCCAGAAATGCTTTGTTCGTGTTTGGGGATTCACTTTACGATGTTGGAATGAACAATTACATCAACACCACGGTGGCGTTCCAGGCGAATTTCCGGCCTTACGGGGAAACCTTCTTCAACTTCCCCACCGGAAGATTCAGCGACGGTCGAGTGATTCCAGATTTTATAGGTACCCGTCACTGTCCACGAATTTGAACAGTCTGTTTACTTCGATTTTCCTCATACGCTCCATTAAAGTTTGTATCTTTTTCGAGTGTGGCAGCTGAATATGCAAATCTACCGCTGATCTCGCCTTACCTGCAACCCGGAAACGTTCATGTCGAAATCGGCGTGAATTTCGCGTCGGGTGGAGCTGGAGCTCTGAACGAAACTCATATAGGGCATGTATGCTATTATCTCCCTTTTCCTCGTTTAGATTTCACTACCTCCATCGACGGCTACCTGAGCTTTTGCCGTCGGAGAATCTGATGCAGGTGGTGGATCTGAAGACCCAACTGGGTTATTTCAAAGACGTGGTAAGAATGTTGAGGGAGAAGCATGGAAAATCAGAGGCAAAGGCATTGCTTGGTCGAGCTGTGTACATGATTAGCATCGGAGGGAATGACTACATTGATTATTACACAAACAATTACACTCTTCTGCAAGTGCCTTACTCTCTGGACGTGTTCTTAGACATGGTTTTCGGCAACTTCTCCGACGTGATCAAGGTAAATTGTGGACGTTTTCTTGTTTTTCCACAAAAAATATGCAATGATTTGTTTCGAATAGGTATTATACGATGAAGGGGGAAGAAGGTTCGGATTCATAAACATTGTGCCGTTGGGATGTTTACCTCAAACCAGAACACTTGTGCCTGCGACGAGAGGGGCTTGTCTCAATCAACTTACGGATTTATCGAAAGGGCACAACAGAGTTCTTCCCGGATTCCTGATGAAGCTACAGACTCAACTCAAAGGATTCAGATTTTCGCATTTCGACGCGTTCTCCTCTTTCAGTCAAAGGATCAATTACCCTTCGAAATACGGTACCTGAATTGTGGATTTTTGCAGAAATTTAGAGAATTCCACAACTTGTGATTGTCATTTGTCCTGTGTTGTATGACAGGATTCGACGAGGGGAAATCTGCGTGCTGTGGATCGGGTCCATACCAAGGAATTAGAAGCTGCGGAGGGAAGGAGCAATCGGAAGAATACGAACTATGCCCTAATCCAAGCAAATATGTGTTCTTTGATTCCTACCATGGCAGTGAAGCCGTGTACAAGCAGCTTGCCAAGCTATGGTGGGATGGAAGTTCTGAGACAACCTGGCCCTGCAATCTAAAATCACTTTTCAGATCAAAACAGAGGACTCTCTAAACCTGGAGCTGGAGCTGGAGCTTTCACAACAATAAACTAAAGTTCACTTCAATAAACATGGCTGTCTTTTATCGGATTCTAATCAAAACACACAACAATGGTCCGTGCTAGAGGCATACCAATCTTGTCAACTCTATGAACTCAATGAAGGTGATCAACATGTTTGAGTTTTTAGATGGCTAGAGTTTTATGTATTTGACCCAATCCAAACGAGCAAGAATGGGAAGCAATAAAACAGAAGACAAAAATTAACACCCGTGAGGATTGCTAATGAAATTGCGGGGAAGTTGGATTAGAATAATGCTCACACTGGGCAGAAATTGCTGTACACTGGGCACAAAAAAAGTAATCCCCAGCACACCGAGTCATGGCGCATCATTAAATTGAAGACTTGATAGTCACTGGAACAGCACTGTAAACTCATTTCAATACATCAAAACCATTACATAAAAAAGTATGATGCAATCGGAAGATCACGCTAATGTGAACAATCTAACGACAAAATGACCCAATAAAACAAGTTCATTCCCATCTTTTGAACAATGGATGGTATATCCAATCTGAAAAACACTACGGCAGTATCTTAATAAAAATCCCGGAACTTTCTCTTACTCCCATTCAGTAGCGTGAACTCCTTCAACTTGAGCTGCTGGTGGTGGTGGTGGTGGTGGTGGTACCGCAGCAGCATCCCACCCATCTCCTAAACCAACTGCACCTGCCACACCTGTCACAAAAGCGGATAAAACATCCCATGTTAAAACGACAACAAAAAAATTGCAAAATTCACAAGAATGCGCACCACTAAAAAGGAGTTTTATTTCAAGCTTGCACGTTAATATTAATAATTGCAATGTGTTCTTTTTTCATAGGGGAAGTTGGATGGGGATCAAATGGCTAACACCAGAAAACAACAATCCGAAGTGCATTACAGTTTGACCGTGTTAACTGACTAATGATAAGCAACATACTTGCATTGTCAAAAACACAAATTTTCCAATTAAATTTTTAAATGTAAAAGAAAAGTGGGGAAAACAACAATTCTGACCTGGTTCTTGGCTCCAATCAGCATTAGAAACTGGAAGAGCAGCTTGAGGAACATCTTGACCCCACTGATCATTGAGTCCACCCCATTGATCACTAACACCCAGGGGAGCAGCTGCGTAATCGGTCAAGGCATAGTCAACAGGTGCAACGGCTTCATCTTCTTCTTGCTTGTTCTCCTCAGGTTCCCGATAGAAAAATAAATCAACCTGGCATATTAGAAACCTAATGTAAATTTGTGTTAAAAACACCACTTATATAATTATTCAACAATGTAAAAAGATCCCGTCGAAAGGTATAGACTCAATCATTATCAAATACAAAGTAAAACTTATATTTGATTATTTTACCATCACATCCCATTTGTGACCTGGACGGATAGTTCCTCTCATCTGCAAAACCATCCTGGCTAATAGCCAAAAGAGACATCCTATGCTATGCTTTCCCTTGTTATTGGCTGGGATTCCAATATCCACATACTTCATTGGAGAATCTGTATCGCAAAAGGCAATGGTGGGGATGTTACCAAGAGCAGCTTCCTTGATGGGCTGCCAGCAGACAAGTCACCAGTATAAAAACAATATATAACAAACAAGTAGTAAAATTTAGCAAAAGTAAAGCACAATTAAGAAGTCAGAAAACAAACAAGAACATGAAAGTATAATATCTTTCACTAAAACTTGTTTGAAATAGTGGTAGTTAGGTCGGGTGACAAGTACCTGGTGATCAGTTCTTGGATCAGTAAGTATCAGAAGACGTGGCTCACTAAATGATGTCTGGAGTTGATTAGTGAATGTTCCCGGCGTATGCCTCCCAGCAATTGCATGAGCACCGGTATACTGCGCAAATTTGAGAACAGCTCTCTGACCATAAGGCCGGGCAGATTGAACAATGATGTCCTGAGGATTCTCAATTGCAACGATAACCCTCGCAGCTAATTGAAGCTTTTCCCACGTTTTTCCAAGGTTAATAATGTATATACCTGCACGAGTAAAAATTATTCACACAGTGCATAACTTTCCCACGAAGAGGAAATACAATCACCGTGTCCAGTGCTTGAAGATGAAGAGAATCAAATTGTACTAAAATCCAAAGGAGTCAAACAGCCACTTTACCAAGTTATCTTAAATTATACTGATTTTAGACATCAAACACCACAATTAAGTCAGCAGCCAAAAAATGACGCATGGACTTATCAATACTAGTAGTGAAATTGACTCCATTTCGGCTAAACCCATGGCACCGAGTATCATAGGATCCCATAATTTCGGACTCATAGATCAGCGAGAGCAATTCGAGTTCACAACCCAAAAATAATGGTGAATCCTTTGCATCCTTCCGTTCAAATGGATCCATATCCATTGCTCCAAAAAGCAAAGAGAGCCGAAAAAAATAATAATAAAACTTGGAAAATATTTCATATCATCCTCCCCAGGATCATAGAGAGAAGCGCATAGATGACAGACATGGAAAATTGGCGAAGTAAAAGAGAAGCATACCGTCCTTGCGGCGCTTGAAAGCATAGCGCTCCATTTGAAAGTCGCAGTTTTTGGTGCCAAGGTGAACCTCAGCGGCCAACATCATCTGAATGTCTGCCTCCTTCTGAGAGAGCTGTCGCGGAGGAGCAACAGCAGTACCAGTCGCCATGATTAGGAAGTAGGAAGAAGCTGAAGCAAGAGGATCCCGATTTTCTAATCTGGAAATTCCCTTGGACTGAGATGATGCGCCTCCGAGTAACACTCCTCCGTCCCTGCAAACTGTTTATATGGCGAAAACCCTAGTGTGTTTGTAATTACGTAAATACCCTTTGCGTTTAATACAAAAATATTAAAATTACTATTTTAATCTTAAATATTATATAAATCACATAGACTATGGATTTAATAAAACATAGGTTTAAATAAAGTTGCAAGAAGAGACCCAAGAAAGGGAAGTAACCGAGTGTTAAAAAAAACACAATAATAAAATACTGAATTACGAGCTATTTAAGCAGTAAAACATACATGAATTAATTTATGTTAAATACAAAATAAACCATGATAGAGAGTCTAACGAGTCAGTTTGAAAAAATTTTAATCCGAGATTGTTTGCGAGTCACGAGTTAGACGAGCAAAGCTGAGGCAGATCAATGAGTCTTAACGAGCCGAGCGAGTTTAAATATTTTCAATTTCTTTCAATATAATAAAATTTTTTTAAAATTATAAAATGTATTAAAAATTATATGTCAACTGTATTTACATATTTATTTTAAATCATATAAAGTATTTGTCAAGATCAAATCAATTGTTTCCTCTTTCACCCTTAAGATAAATACAAGGTATCTCTATTCACTTTAATAGATATATACGTAGAGTATACGAGTAGAATAGAATTTATCTACTATTCTTGAAAGAAAGAAGGTTCTTGTTTTCATCTAATGAATTAAATAATTCAAAATTAAAAAAAAAAAAAAATCATAATTTCCACGAGGGAAACCCAAATTTGCAGACTTTTTTTTCTGGTTTCATCTTTTTCCCCTCTTTGTCTTCGTCCTCCCTCTCTCCGTGGCTTCGTGCTCCCTTGCTTGACTGATTCCTCTTTTTTTTTTCTTTCTTTGTTTCTTTTCTCTTCTCCGTTAGGGCTGCGATGATTTCCTCTTTGTGTCAGTCATTCATTTTCTGTTCGGGTTTTTTTCTACTTTCCTTGCTGCACTTGTCTTGGCTGTCTCTTCGCTGTTGATGTCTATCATTTCTGCCGAGGAGGTTTAGAATTTATGCCGTTGATTTCTTTTTGGTGTCGACCATTCCTACTTGGAGGTTTGCGATTTCTGCCGTTGATTTCGACAGTAATGATCAAATGACCGTTGTTGCTGAACAGGCTGACTCACGAGTTGCCCCTGTCGAGCCATCGAGCCGACTCGTTTGGAGACTGTCCGGGCTAGACTCGGCCGGTAATCAAGCTCGGCTCGTTAATCCAGTCCACCTGATAAACATTTCTATGCCCATGGCACTGTCTCGAAAGAGACCATTCACGAAGGGAAACTCTCACTGGCGATACCTGCTGAGCTCATTTCGTGAACCCGTTGGAGGTCATTTCAGGATAACCCAATCGAATTAAGGTTGAGAATTTGTGTACGACAAATGTTGGCGTGACTAGAATTCTCTTTTGGTCGAGGCAGTGAGTCCTAGATCTCATTATGAATTTTGTTTTCCATGTAAACTCACTAGAGATATAGTCGGTATCTCAGAACTTCAGATAATAATGTTGAAACAGATTTTTTAAGCTAAATTCAGAAACATGTTTGGTGTTATTATTTTCCTTTTTCAGTTGTGGTTCCATTTCAAATGTTGTCGAATCAGAAAACCATGCTGCAAAATCACCAGAAGAAATAATTATCCCAGAAAATGTTGGATCTTGGAGCGTAGATTCGTCGTACTTACGGCATTAAAGATAATCGTTTAGCAAAGCCCACTGGGTTACGTCTGTATTACAAGAAATTAGGGTTTATCAGATATTGTCCAGGCTTAGAGCACTGCGGCAAGCTTCAGCAAATGCAACAAAAAAGAACTATCATACTGTCCATCCTTGAGAAACAATAAAAACAGCTGCGTAAGCCTTCTGTTACCTGTCATAAATGCTTCAAAAACCTTTTTTTTTTTTGTTATAAAACCTTATTTCGTCGATGCTTATCTCTCCATTGTTATAAAATCTTATTTTAGTCTTTGAAAGTGACGAGCCAGTGTTGGCGTTGCAGAAGGAGTGTGCAATTAGCTGACTCTTCAAAGGCGCAAGAGTCAAATTATGAGCTCATTTGTTTGAATCGGAGGGAAAGCTAGGGTTTGTGGGTCAAGAACTGGTCCTAATCTGGAAAGATGAGGTTGGTAGATTGAGCTTTTAAGCTTCCTTTTTCTTCTCCAATGGCAGTTCTTGCATTTTCCACCCACAGACCTGATTTTCCCATATGTATGGCGATGGGTCTGTCTGATCTTCTGCTTTTTATGCAGTGGATGAAAAAAAATGGAATTTTGAAAGAAACCCATCTCCAAAATATATGGCTTCTCAGTAAGACGTATTGCTTACGAGGAGAGAGACTGGCCTACGTGGCACTATCAGTTTCCTATGACCAGTTCTTGATGTCTACTTCCTACCCATACATTTGTTCCTCTCAATGGTTTAACCTCATTTTGAATCTAATTAAACTCGTACAAGGAAGAGTGCACAAATACAATACATTTTAAATTAATTTCAATCGCACATTTACATGTTTTGATCTAAACAATATTATACCGTAAGCAGATTCAATAACTATACATGTCGGTTGTTGAGATCAATGATAAATTTGAAATTTGTTAGAAATTTTATCGGGTTTTTATCAATTTAAACTCTAAACTTTTTTTCTTAAACAAATCATAAACTATTAATCGTCCTTTCGAGTTACTTAACTCTTCTATTAATTGTTCTTTACTATATATTAATCTTTCTATTTTTTGATGTGATCGCAGAGTTCACCCTCAAATATAGAATCGTGGATCTTCGTGAATCTAATCTAAGAAAATGGTTGAATTCTTGAGTAGTCACCGGTGAGATCGATTATAATTTTAATAAATTAAATCTTAAATTATTAAAAAATCTAACAAAACAAATATTGACGGACGGTCGGTCACTGCCGTTCATTGTTTACGTCTTAGAACAGACATCTGTTCTTTATTTACCTCTGATTTATAAATTAATTTAAAAAATACTAAATAATATTGGATTTACTTGAAAATTTTACTACATGTTCATCATATATATGAAAAAATAATTTGGAAATTTTAGTGATTTTCTAACACTTATACGATTTATTGTAATTTTAGTGAATTATTTTTATAAAATAGATGTAAAAATATTATAATAAATTATACGAGTGTTAAAAAATTATGAAACTTTTCAAATTATCTTTTTATAATATATTGAATATCTGGTAAAAATTTCAAGTAAATTCAATATTGTTTGGTGTTTTTATGAAATTAATTTATAAAACAGAGGTAAATAACGAGGGTCGTTCTCCAGGCTATTTTAAAAAAATATCAAACGATATTGAATTTACTTAAAAATTTTGCTACATGTGCACCACACTATGGGAAGATAATATGAAAATATTTTTATAATTTTATAATAATTGTACATTTTATTATAATTATTTTACGTCTGTTTTATAAAATAATTTTTTAAAATTATAATTAATTACGTAGGTATTAGAAAGATACGAAAAATTTTAGATTAGGTGAATACGTAAAAAAGTTTTTAAATAAATTTAATATCTTTTAAAATTAATTTATAAAATAAAAGTAAATAGAAAATGTGGATCCGCGGTGGTTATTTTTATTAGGGTTAGGATAGTTTAAAGTAAGATTTCGCAGGGTTGATAGCCAAAAAATTATTGAAATTGATAAAAATCCAATCTTATCCGATGACCTGTGAATAATGATTACCCTAGCGTTGACCGAGTCCTGGCTGATATGTGTATTCTTGGAGGCTGCGCTCGGCTTCCCCTTCCCAGTTACTCAGCTCTTCTATTAATCGTCCTTTGCTATATATTAATCTTTCTATTTCTATTTAGATCGACGGCTCCAAAGCCAGGCATGGTTGTCGGAGCTATGCCTGAAAGGTTAGCCATTCCTCGTCCTTCTTCTTCCTCTATAAGAACACCTCCTTGGCCAGCTTCCCTTCTTGTGATTCCCAATTTTCAACACTCTGTGTCCCTGTTTATTGGTTCTGTGTTTCGTTTCGTTCTCTCTTTGATTTCTTCTTTGTTGCAGAACAACTTGGTCGTCTGCATAATGGGTTTTCTTCATAAGTTATGGGACGAAACGCTTGCAGGCCCTACACCCGACACAGGCCTCGGAAAGCTCCGAAAGTATAACTCTTTTTGTCCCGTCCGATCTCCTCCCTTGCTCCCCGATCAGACTCCCGTTTCTCGCACCATCACCATTCGTAGAACCTCCACCGATTGCGCCTCCATCCCCGATTCTCCGCCCGGCTTAAGTGCGCCGGGAACTCCAGTTACTCGTATGTCTTTGCCGCCTTGGGTTAAGTAAAGCTGTTGAATTCACTGAATCTGAAAGTATAATTTGTAAATGCAGCGGGGACGCCGCGATGTGATTTCAAGAGATTTGCGAGGAGAAGATGGGAGACTGATGATCATCAAAGTCCGTCAGAGACGCCGGAGCCTACAAGTCCGACTATTTTCGATTGGTTATTTTACTTTTTCTACCACAACTTCCCTTGCTATTATCAAAAACTCGAGCTTTCTTTCCTGTTAAGTTTGAATATTTCTAAACTCTGTCATCTGGGTTGCGGGTTTTTCAGGATCATAATTACCGGCCTGGATCGTTAGAGAGAGAATTGAAGAATCGGCCGACATGATCGTATCGTTCGTGGAGGTCCCTTCAAGGAGTTTCCTGTGTTTATAATTGTGTATATTTGTATGTAAATATAACATTGTTATTTCCTAAAAGTACAATAAAGCTCCCAGCAGGTTGACAGAAAAGTCGCCGGAGTTCACGAGAGGGATGAAGCAGGGTTGCCGGCTTTCAACATGTTCCTCCATGTTTGTTTGTTTTTCCATTTTTGTTAAGAAAGTTTCTTTCTTTGTAAAAAAGGGTTTGCTTATTTTTGTATAAAATAGATTGTAAGACGAATCCCATGAAAGAGACATGAATAGAGTTTGTTAATCTGTTTCAATTCCTGAGAAAGAGTTCATCTTTATTTGTTTCCATTGATGAGAATTAACCCATCATCTTGAATCTTACTATCTTATCCAATCATATATCACGGGGAGAGATGGAGAGGGGGCTGTTCTTACTTGATCTCTTATTCTTCTCTCTCAAAAATCTCGTTTACTTGTCAAATAATGATTGATGCAATTAATATAATAACACATACGTTAATTAATTTTTTATAAAAATAAAGTAACAGAATAAACGTAATATTATTTTTATTTTATACTTTGATTAAATCTAAGGTTTCTCGACTTGGTTTCAAGTGGGCTCCCAAATGTCGCGACTACCCAAACCCAGTCGTAAATGGTCTTTTTATCTACGATGCTGGCGAGTGTCGAATTGATTAAGTTCGGGCCGAACCATCCCACTCAGAAGAACATGTTATACGTGACAGTGGATTTCTAGGACAGCCACCCCAATAATTATTCTCTCTATGGCTGCCATGAAATTATGGCGGACATGCTGGCTAGTTGTCAATGTGTACCGTGCTCACGGTACCAATTGAAAGCTTCGAGTTTTGTCCGGTAAATACGACCGGAGAAACAACGATTGACAGAGACTTTAGAGAGGGATCAACAAGATAGTTGGCTCATCACATGCATGGCCTTTACGTAATTCGATTTGTTGATTGACGTATTACGATCAACGACATACGAACATCCCGCTACGGGCTAACAAAAGCATCAATGCCCAAAATTGCAATGTAAATATGCCTGCTGGGCTAACCAAAGGCACACTCCACGCAAAACATCATTGTACTAGAGAAAGTAATAACCTTTACAGGCTTCTCCAGTTAAGTGAGAATATACCAATGGCTCCAAAGATTAACTGGTAGAAACTGTACCGTGCTCGGATCAATTAACCGAGTCCACCGAGGTTTTCTAATACTCTCTGAAAGTAAGATTAAGCCGACCATGACGAAGATTTGTTTCATCAAGTAAAGTCTTGGGGGCCGTTTTTGAATGAATTGCTGCAACACCATGAAAGATATGCCTAGACATCCCACCAAATATCAACACATCTCCGGATTCCAGAACCACCTTTTCCGCCTCGTCAATATCCCTCCGTTCACCATACAGAAAATCTGCTGAGTCTCCGATAGAGAAGGAAACGACAGGTAAGTTTCTTCGTAGACTTTCTGTACTTTCATCTCGATCCTGAATAAAGATAGCAAGTCATGAATGTCAAAAGTAAGTTGAGAAATAAAATACAGTAATTGTTGGGGTTCATTTTACAGATAGAGGCAATAGTATAAATAGCTGCTTCTTGTTAACCTGATGTAGACCTAGTCGTCCATTTTCGGCATAATAGTTCACGATACAGATATTTGGCGACATCCAGGGCAGAATGCTTTCTATCTTTCCAGATTGAGAATTTTTTCTGATAAGGTCGTATGAATCATTCATTGCCTTTTCAACCAGCTGACAGAATTCAACAGGTATACTCGGTGGTTTAGCATTATCAATTGATCGACTCTCTCCGTACGCACTAGTCTCAGGATCCCAGTTTTTACCAAGGCACATCATCTTCAAATGTAACTTTGCTCCGTCGTGGTAAGCAGGTTGGTAGAAACCTCCTGACCCGAGACCCAGTTCTCGGCATTTTTTAACCACTTTTGCCTACAAAAGATTTAAGGAGAAAATAATTAATTCCAATATACTCATGTACTGTGGGAACTGTGCTTTAGATTACGACGAACATCATTGTGGTTATCAGTAATTTTGAGGGAGAAAAATAGAGGCTACACCTGATCACCGAGGGAGATGAAATTCTTCAATAGAATCAAGCCAGATCTCAATATAATTCCGTTCTGTCCTTCAGTGGAGCGCTTCACATCATTCCTCCTTTCCCTATTTTTCACAAGTAAAGAAGGTTTCAGTGTAATCCCAGCTCCAACTTTTGGCAGGCAGATATCAAAAGGATCATGAACAGCCGAATGCTTCTCATCCTCTATAGCTTTATAGTTCGACTTGTTATTAGTCGCAGTCTTTACAGGAGAAGTCTCATTCTTAATGTTGGACTTGGAGGGCAATGGAGTCTCATGTTGCTCACAGGAAACGTCAAACTTAAGTGCAAGATCACCTTTACCTATATCAAATGTCTCACTGCTACCAGCCCCCTCACCTGACGTCTGTCCTATTTGAACTGACTGTAAATCCTCTGAGTTAAACTGATGAGACGATGATGATGAAAGAGCTTGTTCATAAGATGAACCTGATGGAGTGGACAACGTAGATTTTTCCAAATTACTGCTCAAGAACTCTACTGACGTTTGTCCAGGTCGAGGTCTGTTGATCTGTGAAAATGTGTCGTTTCTTCCACGAGCAGACCATGTTAGTTGCTCTGTAGAATCTAAGGCTTGTTTAGGCTCATAATGGCTGGTATAGCTACCCTGTGGCGATCTTCCTCTACTCTGAAAATTTCTACCAGTACCATAAGAATTATCTGTATTAGAACTATCTCCTCCACCCTGCAGAATGTAATAACGATCATGCCAGAGTCCCATTAGAGCACATCTAACCATATACTGAAAAGAAGTCTAAGCAAAGCCATATGAGAAAAACTCAAATTTTATTAATTAAAAACATTCAACGTCCCCAAATCTCCAAATACCTCTTTTAATCAACCGTACTGAATTCAACCACTTGCTTGATCGACCAGAAATTTCATTACTTGACACAGTGGCATAATTTTGTAAAGAAATCATGCCGGAAAACAACAAGAAAAACACAGCATAACCGCAGTGATTCAACACAAAATCCATAAGTAAACTCCCTAAAAAGAAAAATGCAAATTTATTTAGAACAAATCTACGCAAGAAAAGATAGTTACACGGCTGCGACGATCAGAACTGTCCGGAAATCGAGAGGATCTTCCTCTGGCAGCGGAAAGGCCTCCCCCAGCGTTTCGAGCTCGACCCCGATTCATGATCTGAGAAAAGCGAGGAACAGAAGCTATGGCGGAATAAAGGTATAACGAAATAATTCTTAGTTTCTCCACTCTCTTCTGAATAAATCTTCCGCTGAGAGAAAGAGCTTACAGAGAAGGTTATATATACAAGATTTGATCGCATAAGGAGAAAGGAAAACGAAGAGGTCTGACGAGCTTCCTCTACCCGGGACTGTTCGTATTTACCCTTCACCGCTACAGATGCCACTATAGAACCGAATCGAATCGAACAGAACCGAACCCAACGGAACCGAAACGAACCGAACCGAACCGGATTGTATGCTTACATATTGGGTTTGAAAATTGTGGTCGGTTTATTTACTTTGTCCGAAGCAGAAGCTGTTCGGAATACGTCGCGGTTGCTGGCGACTGGGAGAATTCCTCGTTTTCTCTTCTTCTAGTCTCTTATTTTTCTATAGTCATCACGATCCTTCGGATGTCCATCCAGGTATACGCTTTCTTTTCGATTTACTGTTTTTTTTACAGATTCAAGATTTTATCGTATGTGAATGATGCGCTTCTTCTTTTTGGTTACTGAGCTCCGTTGACGCGTTAGATGGAATTGATGAGACTTTTATTCGTCTGAGAAAATGGGTCACTTTCTGGGATCAATTTTATCAGTTGTTGTATTTTTCTCGTCAAGCTGTGATTGATGTGAAATTGGTTTCTTCTTATCTTTTTGTTTCCCTTTATTCTTTTCGTAAGTGAATGTTAATCGATTGCATGCAAATATCGGCGTTGTTAACGGAGAGAAGTAGAAACTTTGTCATAAGCCTTATATTCGTTTAGAGTAATCTAAGGATTTTGGGTTTGTTTTTATTGCTATATACATAATGTTTGACCTTAAGAAAAAGAAGAAATAGGATCCTCCTGGTTCAGGTGAGAAACCATCGCTGAAACTTTTCGTCTTATACATGGAAAAATTTCTTATGAATAGCTGGGAGAATTTGTGCATTGAAGATGGTGAAGCTGACTATGATTGCTCGTGTCATTGATGGTCTACCTCTCGCAGAGGGATTGGATGATGGTCGTGATTTGAAAGATGCTGAATTCTATAAGCAGCAAGCTAAGGCCTTATTTAAGAACCTTTCAAGAGGACAGAATGAGGCATCAAGGATGTCCATTGAAACTGGCCCTTACGTATTTCAGTATCCTTGCTTCTTTGTTCTTTTTTTTTTTTTTTTTTTTAACGTTTAAAGGCTTTTTATGAAATTTACACCTAAAGCGTTCTCTGTTATATTTGGGAAATGATAGACATACTTACTACTTCTGATTTTGGTTGATGTTGGACATGGAAAATTATATTGAAGTACAATTTAGCAAAAGCTCGAATCGACGGTTGAAAAGGAGATTTATGTCTTATAATATATCGATGACTGCACAAGAACATATGCTCATTGGTTACACCAAGGAGCTTATTTCTTTTTCGTCATTGCTGTTGATTTCTGGTTAACAATGTGCAGGAGATGCACTGTAAAAATTCAAAATGTTCAAATTGTGTTGTTATCTTGACCCAAATTCTCAGTTATATTATTGAAGGGCGTGTTTGTTACTTGACAATGTGTGATCGTGCTTATCCGAAGAAACTTGCTTTCCAATACCTTGAAGATCTCAAGAATGAATTTGAACGTGTGAATGGTGCTCAGATTGAAACAGCTGCAAGACCTTATGCATTCATCAAATTTGGTGTGCCCCGCTGCTTTTATACTGTTTTTTTGCATCTTCTATCTTTTAATCTTTACTTGTTATGTTAGTTTTTTGCTCGAATCTAATTGTGTTTTTTTTTTTTAATGTTAAAAAGATACATTTATACTGAAAACAAAGAAGCTGTACCAGGACACAAGAACTCAGAGGAATATTGCAAAGTTAAATGACGAGCTTTATGAAGTCCATCAAATAATGACTCGAAATGTGCAAGAAGTTCTTGGTGTTGGTGAAAAGTTGGATCGTAAGTATTCTTATGTGTTTGTATCTTCTTTCTTTGATCAGAAACACTTAAGTTCAGCTGTTTGTATCCCATCATTTCTCTTACCTAGATTAGTTGTGACCCATCCGATTAACTTCTACCTCATGGCACCTTCCTACTGGGTCACTGATATGCTTATTGATGCATTTGTAAACAGAATAGCGTACATCAGCATTTTTGCTAATAATTTTTCTTTAAAATTTAAATTCTGCAGAGGTTAGTCAAATGTCTAGTAGATTAACGTCAGAATCTCGGATTTATGCTGATAAGGCGAGAGACTTAAACCGTCAGGTAACACTCACAAGATTTAGTCACTTGATATATGCCACATTACTCTAGAAAAATGTACCTACAGAAATCTGGGTTCAGGATATTGATGTTTTTGCACCTAAAATGAATGTTATAAGTTCCTAGAAATCTTGTTGTATCGTTAGCTCATTTGTTATGGAAGAAGAATACTTGTTAGCATTTAGAAGTTAATTTTTTCTTTAAGAAAAATTGGAGCAAAATTGCTTTGAATGTGATTGTGCTGATTCACTCGAGCTGTTTACGAACCAAACTAGTCTCTGCTTACAGAAAAGGCACCCTTAATCTGGTTTCTAATGGAATCATTCCAGTAAAGCACTGACTTCTTCTTTATAGGCTTTCATTCGGAAATGGGCTCCTGTTGCAATAGTGATTGGAGTTGTGATGCTTCTCTTCTGGTTCAAATCAAAGATGTGGTGAACAACGGGTTTTGAAGTTGATGGTCCCCTTTTGTTGCTGCTTCTTAGAGTTGGGGTGGGTGAGTAAGGCAAGTGTAGAGTAGAAATATAGGAGAATTTGATCATCCAGCGGCTTCTAAATCCTGTCCCCACTCTAATGAGTTGAAATCTATGTTTCTGCAATTTGCCAGAACTTGCATGATTCTGAGCTGGAACACATTTCATTTGAAGTGAAACATGAAGATCAATCAGTTCTACAAAAATGGAATAAAGAATTCACCTGTTTTTGTATTTTTATGTATTCAATTCTACGAATCTCTGCAAATATATTATAGCACAATATTCAATTCATTAAATTATAAGAAATCATGATGTATAAATGTGACGTCAAGTTGTATTATTTTTTAACAATAAATTTAATTTTTTTTTTTTTTTTTTTTTTTTTTATATATACAAACTTAAAATTACAAGAAATCATTCGAGGAAGATTACAAATAAATAACAGTAAAGGTTAGTTTTAATTTGGCCATGGCCAATAAAACAAGCTTTTTAGCTTTGATTGGACTCTTCCACGTCCATCAGGCAGAATAGAATTGGTCGGTCATCTTCGCTGTCAACACCCATTGGTGTGGTTGCTGCTGATGGACATTTTCTTGTCCCGTTAGTGTTCTGGGCTTTGCCTTTCTCAAGAATCTGCTTTTACGACTGCGGATTGGCGAAGCTCTCTACCCATCTTTCTTATCAAACTGTTATTGCTCTGGTTTTAAAACCCATTTCTAACTCTCCAAGGTACGTCTTCAAGAGTAATTTATGAGCTTCGCTTGTTCCCGAAATTTCATGGGTCACCCTCTGTTTTGCTGATGAATTTCAGCGGTTGATTATTAATAGATCTCTTCTGATTCTTAAGTATATATGACCAACATAGGCTAGTTAGGTCTGTAAATAGTCATGAATTTGAAGGAATTAACGCTTCTCATATCGCCTAGCTATAGATGAGTGTGTAGGTTTAAGCACCATCCTCTTGCAACTGGTAGTTGGAATGAGAGGTTGCAGATTGTTGGAACTAACGTCTTATAATTCTCTTTCCAGGAGAAAATGAAATCTGAACCTGTAAATGTGAATGAGTTTAAAGAAATGGCCAGGCAGGCTCTTCCCAAGATGTTTTTTGATTTCTATACAGGGGGTGCTGAGGATGAGTACACTCTAAAACAGAACATTGAAGCATTTAAAAGAATCACGTGAGTTAAGTTTTAACAGATTCAGTTAATGTCAAGACAGAATACAAATGTTTCTTCTTATCTAGTGAGAACACAAATGTTTGGCTTGTTAGGCTCCACCCTCGGATTCTTGTAGACGTAAGCAGAATCGATTTATCTACGACCATAATGGGTTATCAAATAGCAGCTCCAATTATGATTGCTCCAACTGGCTTCCATCAGTTTGCACATCCAGAAGGTAAAAAAATCATATCAGGGAGAGTTTTCTTCTGAGATTTGATTCGAGCTCTTCAATTTTCACTTTCTAGTTTGTGTTCATTTCAGGAGAGGTAGCCACTGCAAGGGCTGCTGCTGCATGTAATACAATTATGGTACTTAGAATTGGAATCAAAATATTGTTTATTAGCTATATCATTGAATGGTGCTTCACTTTTTGATAATTTTCATTGAAGATTTTATCGTTTTCGTCAACCTGCACCATTGAGGAGGTCGCTTCCAGCTGCAATGCCACTCGATTCTTTCAATTATATGTAATTGATCCTATTTTCTCCATGGATTTTTTTACTCCATTAACTTTGTTGCACTTTTTCGATTCTTTCTTTTAATTGGACGAGCCATTGTCAGCTTGTTCATATGCGTCATCTGTGTACAGGTTTACAAGAGACGGGATATCTCGGCTCAACTCGTACAGCGAGCTGAAAGAAATGGATACAAGGCCATTGTTCTTACTGTCGATACTCCTCGACTTGGTCGAAGAGAGGCAGACATAAAGAACAAGTAACTCTACTTGTTTTTTTTTTTTTTTTTTTCCTTTCACAGTAAATCTGAGAGCAATTTTTTACATTATTGGAATAACTTTATGCAGGATGATTGTACCTCAGTTGAAGAATTTTGAGGGCTTATTATCAGTAAATGTATCCGACGTGAGTTGTGATTCTACTCCTTAGTTTATAATTCCTCTCGATAACACTGACGCTTAGAATCGTTGATAATTTCACTTCTGCAGGATAGAGGTTCAAATTTAGAGGCTTTCGCTCGGGAGACCTTTGACCCATCTTTGAGTTGGAAAGTGTGAAGCCGTCCATTACCCTCCTTTCTTTGCATACTTTCAGATAATATGCATTGAAATTTGATTTTATTTGTCTGATAGAAATTTTATTGGAAAATTTATAACATCACAAGGCAGCTTATACTTATACTCAGATGAACATGCTTGTTATAAAAGTTTAGTTCTTAACTTTTTGTATAGAGAGCCATGCTGTGAAGAATATTTGGATAAAAAATATGTTAGTGAACTCTTGCATGCTCTTTGTTGGGATTGTTTTGGCATTAGCTGAACTTTTCGATTGATCTTCTACAGGATATCGGATGGTTAAGATCAATCACGAGGCTGCCAATTCTGATCAAGGGGGTTCTCACTCGTGAGGATGGTAAGATTAGTCCAATTAACTTTGATATTTCTTCCGTTTTCTAAATCAGATTACGGCTTCCTATACGAGGTTTTAGTTCCGAAGTAGCAAAGACCATATAATACTGAATTTAAGCTTTTGGAAATGATGTTCGGGATGGTGCTTTGTTCAACACAACTGACACAAATCCAATACTTCAACTGGTTTAGTTGATTGATTTACGTTAAAATGGGTGTACATAATTCAAGTTATAAGACATCACTTTACACTCATTTCCCTCTAAAATTTGTCAGCGATAAAGGCAGTGGAAGTAGGCGTTGACGGGATTATCGTCTCCAACCATGGAGCTCGCCAGCTCGATTACTCTCCTGCCACCATTTCTGTCCTGGAAGAGGTAGTAGCATTTTCTATTTTTAAACCCAACTACATATAGAAGACTCGTAAGAAAAGAAGATTCAGCCCATACCCATGAATTTTTTTCCCCTTAAAACTGCTGATATTAATGAATTTGAAAATCCTTTATGAAACATGTAAAATCCTTTTGTAAAACTTCTGATATTAACGATTGGTTGCAGGTAGTTGGTGCTGTTAGAGGTAAAGTTCCTGTCCTCCTCGATGGAGGAGTTCGTCGAGGAACCGATGTCTTCAAAGCTTTAGCTCTTGGCGCACAAGCTGTCCTGGTAGGCTCTCGTTTTGATTAATCTCAGCAGCATGATTAATCAACTAATCAAACACGGCCCATTTGAGCGAAGATCACTCTCTTTGATGGGTTTGGATTAAAATTCTGCTGATTAAATGTTACGATGTACGTATACGAACAATTGCAGGTGGGAAGACCGGTGATTTATGGACTGGCAGCAGGGGGGGAGAGAGGAGTTAAAAAGGTGCTGCAAATGCTGAAAGATGAACTGGAGATCACTATGACTTTGTCTGGCTGCCCGACTGTGAAGGATATCAGCAGAAACCTTGTGAGGACAGAGGGTGATGTTCTTCATTCAATGCTCTAGTTTATTTTCTGGTTGAGGAGCTTCAATGGAGATGAATTCAACTTTAGTACCGTGTTTGCCATTGTAATCGCATAAATTCCTTTGAACTAGGAGGCTCATTGTGAAAAGTATCGTAGATAATTATCGTTTCTCGATAGACGAAGGAGTAATTGTTAAGAGAGAATGGTCCTTGGGAGCGTCCGAGAGAATAAACATCTTTCGATTTCAATAAAAATTGTCGGGTTTTAGAAAAATTCGAAATGTGTATTCAAGGTTCCGTGATTTACTCGTTACCAACATCAAATTTACTGGCAATATCAATAAAAAGACGACATTTTTAATAGTAAATTAAGAAACATATAATATTGTAGTCACATTAGTAATAAAACCGATTTAACTGTCATTGGTAATCTATCATTATAATCCCTTTCTTTTTTGTAAGCTAGAGCTGTACAGGGGCATCAATGATATTTTACACGGAACAAGACCCTTTTTGACAGAATCAATGAGAATAATAAAAATTGAAAAATCACCGTTTATCCACAACGATGGCGATGGTTATCCGTTGCTCCTGCTTCTTCACCAGCGGCCCCAACAATCGCCGTGCTTCCTCCGGTCATCTGTCAGGCAAGCTTCACTCTCCTTCTCACTTCTTTCTCTAGGTGGTATTATCTTTCTCTTCCCGCGTCCGTTGGATTTCAATCTACTGTTTTCAAACTTTTGCTCTGGTTGGGTAAACTCTCTGTTTGTGATTTTGTGCGATTGGGTTCGAGCTCTTTCCGTTCAGATGTTTCGTTTGGTGGAACTTAACCTCTGAAAAGAGAGGGATGGTTCCAACTCCAAGTGGTTTTCAGCTCACTCACCCAACTTTAACTCAGTAATGTCGAACAATTTATCCGTCTCGGAACACTTTATACCTCTTGGCTGTTCCATCAGGAATAAGGGTTAGCCAAATGTGGGCTAATTCCATCAGATTTCCATGGATTTGGCTCACTTTGATTCCCATTGCTACTGCCGCATTGGGTAAAATAAGGTCATCGAGTAATTATAAGCTCAGACATTCAACTTTAACTGAGTAATGCGAGGCAATTCAGATTTTTAGATGGGGTCTTGGAGAAACAAGGAAATTGAAAATAATTTTGATAATGTTTTGTCGAGCAGGGAAAGCGTCTTCTCTTGCAAGTAACGGAGAAAAGTTTATACCAATTTCGGGAGATGTTTTCCATACGCCATCCAAAAATCATCATATGTTGCCGGTTATGAAGTTTCAGGTACGATGGTGAGTTTCCTATTATCAACAATGATACTATCGTTGTTTTATAAACTATACATGATTATAATGTAGATAATTGCTACTTAATTTTCTACTACATTACTGTATTCTTCTTCCTTGGTTAGTCAGATATATTCCGGGATCTCAAAGAAGTCTTTCTTCCCGAGCAGGAAAACACAGAGATAAGAGATCCGGGAATGGCGTTTCTGGTCAGTAATTGTGTGATATTTGCTTTGCCATTTAAAGCTATGGCAGAGACTTGTGAGGCTGATAATTCCATTTTCAACATGCCATTGCTACTTGCAGTTGCCCTTATAGGGGCAACTGTTGGAGGTAAGTCATGAGTTTTTTCATATTAGCCTCTTTTCTTCCGTGGCTTTTCTGCTTTTAGCAGTCAATTAGATTCACTACATCCTATGTACAAATATTCTAACAGGGTTACTTGCCCGACAAAGAAAAGGCGAATTGAAGCGGTTGAATGAACAGCTGCGCCAAATCAATGCAGCTCTAAGAAGGCAAGCAAAGATTGAGTCTTACGCTCCCAGTTTGAGCTACGCCCCATTCGGAGAAAAAATATCTGAGACTGAAGTCCTCGTCGACCCGAGGAAGCAGGAGTTGATCTCTCGCTTGAAGTTGGGGAAGAATTTCTTGAGAAATCAAGAACCGGAAAAGGCATACGTTGAATTCAAAAAAGCTCTTGATCTTGCTCAAAATTTAAATGATTCTGTCGAGGAGAAGAAGGCTGCGAGAGGCTTAGGTATGTTTCAAATTTCCTTAAATGTTATGGATTGTCTCCTTGGTAACTACAAAACAAAACAAAACAGAACCAATAAGATCTAAGCTTCTATGGCATATCACTAAGTTAATTCATCGATTTTTAAGAATTCGTCGCACCAGATCTTCTCGATTTTTTATGAGGGTCAACTCCCGGTGATCTACTTTGCCTCACAAAACCCACGATTTTGTCTTCAATGCCAGATATTGGTTTCGAAGAATTGTCCTACTATTAACATGTTATTATTAAATTCGAGGAAAGTGAAGATGCAAAAATTATTTTTGCTCTTGATTCTGGTCTTTATGATTTCTAGCTGGTTCGATTTGTTTCTCAACCGCGTTCTAGGCTGAAAAAAGTTTCGATTTTTAGGGGCATCATTGCAGAGGCAGGGTAAGTGTAGGGAGGCAATTAAGTACCATTCTACCGTCTTGGCAATATCGGAGCGAGAAGGAGAAGACTCTGGAAACACGGAAGCATACGGAGCTATTGCTGATTGCTACACCGAACTTGGAGACCTTGAGCAAGCAGCCAAGTTCTACGACAAGTACATAGCGAGGCTGGAATCAGACTGACCCAAGATTTTTTTCTCTCGATGGTTCGATTCTTGATGATGTTCTCCAATCAGATAATTCTGTGGGTTTATTTCATTGCTGGATTGAGTTTTGATTGCGTGTATGTATTGGCCTACGAATATGCATCAATGTCGGAATGAGGAGCAGTCGACATTAGCATTTCATTTACCCATTATATTTTCGCCAGGAAGAACAAATGAAACATTGATATGGACATCTAACTCTAAACTTTGATGGTCAAATACTTGTACAAGTAACTGCTTGTAAGAGCCTCATTGCTGAGGAGGACATTAGTAAAACCTTGTGAAGGTGCTAAAAGATATGCACCAAGGAAAGACACAAGGTTACTGAAAAAGACAAAAAAAAAAACAGAAAGATCTCAATTACCGACGGGGACGGGACTTCAGTTCCGGAAATTCAACATCGTATGTAGCTTGATCTATAACTGCCTGTTCCTGAGTACGTCGCTCCGTAGCTGCCTGTTCCTGAGTACGTTGCTCCGTAGCTGCCTGTTGCTCCATGGATGCCTGTTCCTGAGTACGTTCATCCATAGCTGCCTGTTCCTGACTGCGTTGCTCCTGAGTACGTTGCTCTCGCGATTGCATTAGTGAATTGACGCCACCCATATGGCTCGGTAGTAGTTGCCGGTCGTCAGCCAGAAGGTCGGAGCCTGAAAGGCTTGGATCGGAAGATGAAGCTGCTGTAGGCAGTGGGATAGGTTGCAGTGGGGAATTGGCGCCACCCATCTGGCTCGGTAGTAGTTGCA